>OZ020250.1:3533604-4133604 GCA_963971285.1 Astropecten irregularis | reverse complement strand
TTCAATCAGGAAACCTAGAAAAACCTCCACCGACCTAAATTATGACAACAGCTGATGTTTGATATAACCTTGTCCCGATATCAGAGAAAATAAGATCACTCTAATTTTGTTTCGTCCCAATTCCGTTCCGTTTATTCATTTCTGTGTTATTTCATTCAAGCACTTGACCTTCCATGATGCCATGATGTATTTTTTGTTCTCTCTTTCCTAAGCAGGGGAGCCTTTCCTTAAAATCCGAGGAACGGAATCAGCTCTTTATCAAAACAGCCTTCTACCAGGTCGGTGACTTCTAGTTAGGAAATCCAAATAAATAATGAAAAATGGACCATTCTATTTCTATTCTCTGCTTGTTTTCTTCACAAAAATGAATTGGATTTTATAAATGAAATCCCCTACTTTTCGTATAACGTTCACTTTGATCATGTCTTGTCGATTTGGCCTAAGGTTGTGATCCATTGTTGTATTTGTCTGGTAAGTAAGTAAAGGGGACAAGTAATTGAGACAATGGACTAGTTAGGAAGTACAATATTAAACATGAGGCTGTTTTATTTTCGTTATTCCAAGGGACGTACGGTGGCCGTGAAGAAATTTTCTGTGGACCGCGTCGACGTGAACAAGTCCATCCTTAAGGAGCTGAAAAACGTGAGAACTATTTAATTATTTTCACACTTGGAATCTTGCCACAGGCAACAAGTTTAATTACACTCATTATTCATTTAAGGTACAATACAGGATCGGTAACATATGCCTACCCAAACAGAAATGTTCACATATTTACGTATATAAACTTTCAAGGTATGAAGATGTTGCTGGTAGAAACATACCATTAAAATCTTCACGCCTGAAATTGTGTATTTATCCAGATATTAGTAAAGCAAAGACCGCAAACAGTTTTGATCTCGGGATTAGATCAAAACCATTTTATTATGTTTGATAAGAAAAATTGAGTTAGGTTTTCGCTTTTTTCTCGTAACTCAGATGTCCGACTGAGCTCACATTTTCATAGGTTTATCATTTCATGCACATGCTGGATCAGACAAAGTGTGAGAGCTGCTCTGTGACCTTTATCAATCATTTATTGCACCATTAATAACATGAAAAGTATATAAGATAAATTTCATCTTAAAGTCTGAATCGGTTTTTCGACATCTTAGCTAATTAGAACAATTAATTGACCTGTTCATAATTAAACATCGAAATCGAACGTGGGGCTTGCAATTTGAGCAGCAAATCTTGAAAAAGATGTTCACTATTTCACATTCAATCAGCATGTTTGTTTGCTTAGTACCTCCGTACGGACATTGACAGTAAATCATTTGACATTTTCTTCTTTTTAGATGCGGGACTTGGAGCATCCCAATTTAGTCCGCTTCGTGGGTTTGTGCTTGGATAACCCCAACGTGGCAATCATCAATGAGTACTGCCAGAAGGGCAGTCTACTGGTACGATCCTCCTCTGTTTCCATCTTCTTTAGAGTCTCAGAATAATAACTCGAAACGTCTGATCGAGTAGGAAATGCAGTCTCTCATGATACTGCACAGTAATTATGAGGGGTATGACAAACAGGTGTTGATCGGGTGTTTTAAACAGAAATTCATAGCCTTGTCAAAATGAGGCAATTAGCCTTGTCAAGCGAGGTAAATTTTTACAGGTAGCATGAAAGGTAATTAACCAACGGCGCAGTTTTTCGCTAGTCTCGCTGTAGCTGCGAGAATTGATGTTAACATTGAAAGGCGAATGAGTGAAGGCTGCCCTGGGTCGATTTCACCAAACTCATCGTAACTTACAATTAATCCTAGGACTTATGATGCATTGCATCCCTACGTAGGATACGATGGGTTATCCCTCGTAACTCTAGTTACGATCGATCGTAGGGCTTCGTGAAATCGACCCCAACTAATTGCCTGTAAATTGCCTCGTGTTACAGGGGTTTCAGCTATGGAGCTTGCTGGTAAGGAGACCTTGCCATGACAGGTGAATAGTGGGGATGAGGATTGTAGCGGTCAAGTATATGATGAAGCTCGGTAGATGAAGGGTTGTTTTGGTGCGCAACAGTAATTGGCGACCTTTGTTGGCCTCGAGGTGGGCCAGAGGGGACTCCGTAGAGACAATTGTACCTAATTGGCCTGTTCATTACCTTGAATAAATTGTACTCCGATGATATTTTGACTTCGCCACTGATACTCATTTTATCACGTAATTTCTAGGATATTCTGCACAATGATTCCATCAAACTTGATTGGCTGTTCAAGTACTCCCTCATCAGTGACGTCATCAAGGTAATTAAAGTGCTTCCTCAGTGAGTGACGTACCTTTGACGTCACCCTATTTGAATACGTTGTTGCATGTTTTGTTGCATAGTATAATGCTCATGGTATAATAATAATGGGTATCTTTACGGTCATTGCCATCATCATTATCAAGTGTCATCTGCTTCCAGCAGCTAGGTTGGCTGTTCTGCTTCCAGCAGGTTGACTGTTCTGCTTCCAGCAGGTTGGCTGTCAAGGATCTCAATCCTCTGTTTTGTGCTTTTCTTATGCAGTCACTGTAACCTGTATGTACCCATTCCTTGATGCTGTCCATCCACAGTGTTATTGGTCTGCCACGTCCTCATCTCTATTCTATTCAATTTTCCTTCTAGTAAAAGTCTTTGCAGGCTGTCATTTCTGATGATGTGTCCAAAATATTATCTTTTTATAAAAAATGGGTCTTAAAGGTAGTATCATACTTTGGTAGAATACCGAAACAGAAATCTTCACAGATTGACGTATAAAGATTTTATTTTGTTGGTACGTATTTATCTATTTATTTTTCTTTTATGATTGGTGTTTTAATGTCCGTCACTAAATTTTAGCCCTTTATAAATATTACATATTGTATTTGTATTGCAATTGTGTTTTACTACAATTGTCTGGACTTTTGTTGATATGCAATGTGCTGTTGGTAACATGGAATGTTGATTTTAATAGTCTTTTTGGTTAGTGCTACTCTTAACTCCCTACTGTTTCATTATTTTCTAATAAGTATTTCAATGTCTGTTATTGTATTTTTCACTTATTACATGTAATTACATTTATTTTACTGTACACTGGATTTTAATTTAGATTTGTATGTACATGTAATGCGCTCTCGAACAGGTTGATCCTGGAGGGAGCGCACGATAAGTGCAATAAATTATTAATTATTATTATTATGGTGATGGTAGAAACATGCCGTTGTCTGCCCGCAAAAATGTATTTATCCAGAAAAGAGTATAATCAATGACCAAAAACATTAAAATAAATAACGGTGAAAATAGTTTTTAAAATACTGTGGGCGTTTTTTACCGTTTTCACACAAAAAATCGGCATATATTGGACTGAAAATTTCACAGATGACTTTTATTGTATGAATCTGCATTTCTTCGGCAAAACAAAATATGATATTATCTTTAAATGCTAACATCCAATCCTAATCATCATTGATCATTATTTGATCATTCACACCTACACAGGGTATGCAGTATCTCCACCGTAGTCCTCTGTCCGTACACGGTCGACTGAATTCGTCTAACTGCCTGGTCGACAGTCGATTTGTGCTGAAACTTGTCGACTTTGGGCTACACACGCTGCGCAGTGAGGGCTCCAAGGAGTCAAATGACGACCATGCCGCCTTGAGAAGTGAGTGACGTACGGTATCTCGTGTTGAATCATAGGTACCTCGCGCGTATCAGTTCTATGTATGGCACCATTTAAAAAGAACTTCAAATAGGCCCAGAGCTTGAAGAGGGGAGGCCGGTATAAGGCATATTAACTTCAAATGAAGATGGAAAATAAAATAAAATGAGATTGATTTTTTCCCCCGTTAATTGGAAGGGGTAGTGTTTATTGTATATTATGTTGTTTTTCAGAGGAGCTGACAGTAGTTACCTTGTTATATGGCTTTGCCATGATTTGTGCGTTCGTTCGTTTGTGCGTTGTGATTGCCTGTGGGTCGATCAGTCCTGCTTAACTTGATAAGTTGAAGCCTAAACTGGCTTAGTCTAGCTGTCAAGTATGTCAAATTTGTTACAGTCTTCTGCATGCATGGGCGGAAATCCCGGGGGGGACAGGGGGGACACGTCCCCCCCATGATTTTGGAAGTGGGGGACATAATGTCGATTGTCCCCTCCATGTTTTAACCCTTTACCATGAGCAACTTTTTTGTCGACTGGGCACTGATCGCTTGCTCATTCCTATGAGCGAATTTTGTGAACTGTCGTGTTTGCCATGCGACTCAAATCGACGACGTGCAGTTGAGATGCCCCTGCATGGCCGGCCCGCATGCATACACGTAACGTTTACTGCACTGCAATCGACTTTAACCGCATACAGTCTGCATACGTATACATTTTTGTATAATTGATCTGGTTAGGCATCTCCCGTTCGAATCGATCCATTTAAAACCGTTTTTTTTTTCCCATAGAGTACCATGCTCAAATCCATCGATTTTGCACTGACTCATGACGGATTTAATCTCGTTCGTCGTCGGAGTTTCGCGAAACTTCTTCAGTTATTCTTCACATGATACTGCGTTTTGAATGAGGTTGCTTTATTCAAACTATATTTCCGAAGAATTCTCGTACATCCATAACAAAACACAAGGTGCCATATTTGGAAATATTAAGGTACATTTATATTTATTATTTGTCATCTGTCTTTACGTTTGTAATTAATGTAAAGTTCTCATGATTTTTCTGTGGAAGTACAGAATTTGAGTACAATAGAGTACAGTATAGAAGTCTACCTAGGCCCAATACAGTGTCTTCAATTAAAAACTTAACTGGTTCACCCAAGTATTGTCTTCAGCTGAAGCAAAACATTTGCATTTTCTTCATTCAAAATATGTTTCTCATTTTGAGGTTTACATTTTTTGCTTCACCATAGACATATTTCTAAATTCAAATCAGTGCGACCTCACAGGATCTTTTCTAAGATCGAAAATGTTTTGTGTCGTTGTTTTACTCATTTCTTGATAAAGTACACCATTTCAGGCAGAACAATTGCTAAACTTTCGCAGAACTTTCGCAAGTCTGAGGAAAAAGTGGCCGGGAATTGTGAGAATGCACCACAGACCATCTAGAATCAAAATTTTCCCGGGGCCCTTAAGCGGGCCCCGCAACCCCACGCCGTAACTTTACTTGCCTTAAAGGAAATAGGTTTGCGAGCGACCAGAGCATACTGGTCGTAACATCCAGTTATCATGATCTTTTCAGACCAAAACACACAAGAGTGTCACATTGTTGTACCAAAAAGCCTATTATGTACTTCTACCATGCAAGTCTGATTAAAATCTTTTAAACTTTCGCTAAAAAAGTCTGAGGAAAGTGGCCAGGAATTGCCTTATAGAATGCACTACAGAGCATCTAGAATCAAAATTTTCCTGGGGCCCTTAAGCGGGCCCCGGACCCCACGCCGTAATTTTATTTCTTTACAACAAAAAATTAGGTTTGCTGGCTACTTAAGCACACTGGTATGAACATCGACTTCACCGGCTCTTTTCAGAGCCACGGTCAGCCACCCCATACTCACACAAGAGTGTCACATGGTGTTACCAAAAAACTGTACTTCTACCATGTATAGCCTCATATCTAAGTTTTATTTCAAAGTTGGAGAACACTCGTGATCGGCACACCTACCACACATGCAAGCGTATGCTAGGCCATAGGCATGGCACTGTATACTGAAAGTTACTATCTTATGAAGTGTAAATTGATGTCCCCCCCATGATCGAGGAGGGATTTCCGCCCATGTCTGCATGGTACCCATAAAGAAGCCTTAGGCCTGCCATTTCCTTGTAAATGTGTCTGTATTAAGTTGTCATCACCATCATCTTTCCTTTTCTTGTTTGTTTTCAATTATTTTGAATTTGTTGAAGAGATGCTTTGGGTCGCCCCAGAGCTACTACGAGAACCTAACCAGGTCACAACGAAAGAGGGCGACATTTACAGCATCGGCATCATCGTGAGAGAGGTAGCCACAAGGGAGGAGCCGTACGAAGCCGAATCCACCCAACTAGGACTCACCGGTAAGCGCCTTGATTCCCATCCGTCTTCAAGTTGAACTAGATCTTTAAAAGGCTTGGATCAAAGAGCCGTCTACTCATTGGATCCAGTAACTGCATGGATCTAGCTGGGCACCTGTAAAGCAATCTTCAGTCTTCAACTCTCCAATATCAACCAAAATCTGCTTTTCCCCGTCCAGAAATACTGGATAAAATCAAGACGTCCTTCTCAACGACTGGCCAGGCCTTCCGTCCACAGGTAGCCGACGATCGCATCGAGGCAGACTTGTGTGAGCTGATGAAAACATGCTGGGCTGAGGATCCCAAGGATAGACCGTCTGCCAACTCACTCAATGCCTCCATGACTCAAATAAGCAGGTCAGCTGTCAAGGGCTCAAAGGAACAAAAACTAGCAAATCAAGGTTGAAAACGTTTGTATTTTAGGGAGAAAAACTAAAATACTGGTCAGGCCCAGCTATTGGCTATAGGCCCAGGCCTTCAGGCCTGAAATCCCCCTTCGTAGGTTTGAACTAAAATCAATATAGCCTTGCTTCTAGGTAGGCCTACTGTCCATTATCAATGTGGACTTAGTCTGTCAATGTCAATCAGGCTAGTGACAACCATGATCCAGGACACAGTAGGGGCCTGAATTAAGTTGATAGTTCAATTAAGGCTGGGGATTTAAGAGCCCAGGCAAAGCCCAGGGCCTGGCTTTTCAATGGAAAGGCCCTGCCAGTGTTAAATTTTGCACAGGGTAAACATCGTAAAACCAAGTTCAGTCAGTGACTATTTGCTAACAACGAGTCGATTTTGCGCCAAGCACATCGACCGTTATTATTATTAACACACGGTTACCCTGTTAATTCTTGGATCGTCCAGGGCTAAGAACACTGGCAAGGGCATCTTGGACAACCTTCTGAATCGGATGGAGCAGTATGCTAATAACCTGGAGGAGTTAGTGGAGGAGAGAACGGCAGCATTCCTGGAGGAGAAACAGAGAGCCGAGACACTCCTGTACGAACTGCTTCCAAGGTACCTAATCATCAGCTTATTCCCAGGGTCTTCACCCAACCAGGCTTGAGGAGTAGGTTTGGGACTTATTTCGCTACCGTGATTTGAGGCCCACAAAACAAAATGAAGGGATTGGGCAACATGACGAAGCCAAAGAAAGTCTCCAGCTTCGCCATGAGTATCTGAAGCATATACTTGGGCATCATTAATTCAATTTAATTTCAAAAAGTCTAGCCTCGTGCCTCATTTTGTAAAGACCCACAGTTAGACCCAAAAATGGTACTAACTGGTACCCAAACATAGTCTTGTTCAAGACGGTATTACGTAGTTGTACCTGGCCAACAGATCGCACGTACGTGTACGTGTCAACAAAACAAACGACCCGAAATAACGTCTACGCCACACACACAAGCCTGTAATACCGTCTTGTCCATTTACTCCAAACTGCCCGGAAAATTCCGGGCAATAACCCCCCACGAAGTCGGCGCATCATGACGTAGCCTTATTTGCATTAATATATTTAGAAAATTTGCATAGGGATGAAGTCTAGTACCGCAACGACGTCGCAAGCATTATATACAGTACGCATACACACGTGTATTTACAGTACTTGTAAATTACATGTGCCGTATGTAGGCCTTCATTGATATCGTACCACTATACAGCATCACGGAGTCATCGCTTGATAGACTTCAACGGCTACAAAACCAAGCTGCACGCATTATATTCAACGCTGATTGGGGTACATCAGCTTCAACATTACTGACCCAACTTCACTGGCTTCCCATTCGGAAAAGAATCTTATTTAAGATGGCTCTCCTTGTCTTCAAATGTTTTCATTGCACAGCCCCTCAATACCTTCATAACCTCATCCACCTCAACGTATCCAGGCCTGGTCTTCGATCCAGTTATGATTCCACACTCCTCTCTGTCCCGAGATCTAGAAACACCTCTATGGATAAAGCCTTCAAAGTCGCTGGCCCAAAACTTTGGAACACAATACCATCTAACATAAGATCACAGGATACCATCACATCATTCAGGAAACACTTAAAAAGTCACCTTTATCCTGTATAGTTTTATTATCACGTGTTGTGCAGCGCCTTGATCTAGATGGAATGGCGCTATATAAATCCCGCTATTATTATTATTATTATTATTATGGCTGTTGACGGATCGTATTGAATTTGGAGGCCTTGGATTTTGCAACACAAAAGTCGGGGATTCGAGAGTTTTCCGGAGAACAACAAAGGCTCTTAGACAACTTGGGAATGGAATAAATTTACTAACCGTGCCCCTCGAAATCATTCCGTGTCTTCATGGAGCCCGGGAACAGACTCCATGGTATCATAATTCAGTGAAATTATTTCATTCATCCCTTCATTCATTCATTTATTTTGGCAACATACAAAAGTACTGTACACATGAAATACACAATAAATAACGAATAACAAAAGCCCGAGGATAACCCAAAAAGCTGTAAAATACGGCTTATTCATATCCTACAATTTCTCGAATCTTTTTGTGCCGCATGACAGTTGATCGAAGTATAATCAAGCCATGGCTTTGGTAATGACCATGGAGCTATCTGTTGTTATTGCTCCATGGCAATAACGGTTGCGGCCGAGTTTCAATCGACCGTCATTACGTGATATGCACACGGTATATCACGCCATACCACGGGCGTGGATTGGACGCTGACCAAAACAGCGCATTGCACCCCGTTGTTGACCTCAATGAATATGCAATTTCTACCCACAGAGGTCACGCTCAGTCTTCGTCACGTGACACCAGAGTGAACCAACAAGACGTTGATATTTCGTAGGGCGGTGGAATGGTCCACTTTGTTCACGTGGGGTGGGTAATTGTTTGGAGGGACTAGCGCATAATCAACGTCTTGGACAAGACTAACCCAAACACTGAGCGCATGTCAATGTTGTGCACCCATGGAAGAAAGGGTATCCAATGCCGGAAAAATATACATGTATTAGGAGGGGGCTATAAAGGAAGTCATTCATTTCTGCTTGCCATTTATGAATGCTCGTGGTTTTATTGTCTGTATTCAGAATTGTCGCTGATAAGCTGAAGGTTGGCAAGTCCGTGGATCCCGAATCGTACGACAACGTCACAATCTTCTTCAGTGACATCAAAGGTTTCACCGAGCTATCCGCGCAGAGCACACCCATGCAGGTATGCCATCAATAATAGACTCGTCTCTTTATTCGGACTAAGGTCCATTACATTCCGAGGACGTCGAGAGCAAATTAGGAGTGTATTGAGTCTTCATATAACTGAATATCCATGAGATAATCAGCATATTCTTCTTATTCCTCTCTGATTCAGGTTGTGGTGCTGCTGAATGACCTATACACGTGCTTTGATGGCATTATTGAACATTTTGACGTCTACAAGGTATAATTATTACACCCAAACGATCATTTCGACAACAGAAAACTTCTCATAACATCCCGTCAGTAACAGCAGTATAAACCTAATTATTATAGCCTATTTACAGTATATGGCTTACTGGCTGAAGTTAATGGCCAATAAAGTTTAGTTCAAAGTGTCAAAGGAGATTGATTGATTCTTAATGGAGTCATGTTAATAGGAAAATAACGAATTCCCATTTCAGAGGGAAAACTTGTATAAGAGGTATAGAACTGATGTACCTTCTCAAACGTTGACGCAAATCTTTGGTCTTTTTCTGGTTTATGTTAGGTTGAAACTATTGGAGATGCTTACATGGTTGTCTCAGGGGTGCCAGTCCGTAACGGCAACGCGCATGCTCGGGAGATTGCCAACATGGCGCTGGCCTTGCTCCGTGCAGTGAGGTCGTTCACGATACGTCACAAGAAGGACAAAAAACTCTACCTCCGCGTGGGGGTGCATACGGGTAAGATCGGAAGTGCCAACCCCCCCCCCCCCCCATTGGTCGTGTTTGCCGTTGCCTCTCCAAAAAGTGGTAGGAGGATTACATGCCCTTCGGCCATGCCGCAAACCAGGAGGCAACTGCCATGTTGAAGGAAGTTCGGTTTGCAAAAAACTGATCAACTAATTAAATCTACCTCAACTTTGGGTAGGCTAAAACCTTCCATTTCAGATGTGACCAACCACAATTTGGGTAGTACCGGTACGGTAAATTAATGGACCCTACCAATCAAGCTAGGTGGGTTTGAGTTACATTTTTAGTGAAAACAACTATCCCAAATTTGGGTATGCAAATCATCTCAATCTCTACCTTTGTACGGGCGATGCATGTTTACAGGTCCCTGTGTTGCCGGTGTAGTAGGACTGAAGATGCCGCGGTATTGTCTCTTCGGAGATACGGTCAACACGGCATCCAGGATGGAGTCCAACGGAGAAGGTAAATTTCACTGTTACCAAAAATTCTCGAATTCTCAATTTAAGACCAAAGGTAGAAGATGCCTTAATGTCGTCTTCAATGTTATATCTGTCTAATTCAAATAAGTTCAAAGCGTTCGAACTCGCGGCATGACTGAAAGTTGATGTAATTGACGCGACTGCCGCATTTCTTAGGGCGGGAAATAGGCACGACTTCAAACGTCATGATTTCTGCATAGTCTAACTTCTTTCACCATTGCATTGATTCTTAATGGTGCTTGTTGGAGAAGATTTTGTCTTTCTTGCCCAAACGATTGCTCTTCAAGTTGACCGTTTCACGTCCTAGTCAGACACCTTGGACGAGTCCATTATGAAACCAAAATAATTTCGACTCCTGAAAACCCTTCAGTGTATCTCTGCCACTCTTGAGTCGAACTCGTACACCGTAGAGAAGCAGCCAGAATCCGATCACATTATAGATTGCAGACAGAATATGTTACTCCGGCAGCATTATTGTGACACCTTGATCGTCGTGACATAGGTCTACTCTGAAAAAAGGGTGATACTTGAATTTCTGGATAAAATAATACTTGCATTTTTGCTTGATTTGGAAGCTATGAAGATCCACATCAGCTCTGCAACCAAAGCCGTCTTGGAGAACTTTGACGGCTTCAACATTGAGCTCAGAGGTGCAATAGAAATGAAGGTAAGACTCGTCGCTGATGAATATGGGCGTTTCCAAATAGTGCGCCACCCACAGGTTTGCAACGCGTTGGCCAATCACAATGCGTGGAATCTGTGGCTGCGTCCGAAACCAGTTGTCTAGAGCTAGGTCTAGGTCTAGGCCCATTGCAAATGCATTGGAACATGCCGACTATAGACGTAGCCATAGCTCTGGAAACCCGTTTCGGACACGTCCTCTCGACCGTTTCAAGACGCGTATTTGTTCGATAAATTCCATCAACTGTGATTGGCCAACGCGTTGCAAGCTCTTGGTGGCGCACTATTTGGAATCGCCTGTATTAATTAATGCCTTCGTGAAATCTCATCAATCCCATTCAATTATTCTTCATTTCCTTATGATCTCAACCCTCAAGACCATTATTTTTGTTGTAAAAATCGGTAATTTGGGTGTTTGAAGTAAATGATATTGTGCATAAATTATGATTACCTAGCTATGTCAATAAGGTTATGCATGTAATTGTTTTATTTTTCTTCAGGGGAAAGGCACTCAGACGACCTTTTGGCTTATAGGAAGCAGTGACGTAGAAGCACATGACAGCAACCCTTCAAATTAATTTGCATAATTTCCAAACATCAAGTAATGTTCTCAATCACGGAGCGGTGAATGTCCTACTTGACATGAATTGACAGTTTTTCTTTATAAAGTTGGCTAAAATACAGTTGCACCGTAAATGTATATGTTTCTGTGATAATTCACTTGCACGTGAAGTAAATTTAATACCCTTGTGGCACAATGTGCAATATTGAGTTTGTCTATTGCTGTCTACACAGCGGCTCATATTTTGGCCATACATTTTGACGGTAGAGAACCTACACACATTTTTAGACCATCATTCTTACCACCAAACTCAGCCTTAATATACATGAATAAGGCTAAAGTTAAGTAAACTGTGTTGTTCGTTTGTTGTTGTTTTTGCTTGGAGTTATATAGGAGGTCCTGACGCGTTTCGATCCTGACAGGATCTTTACCGAAGGCTTGTTTTTATAATTAGCACATTTCAAGAACAAAGACATGTTTTGACCGAATTAAAGGTCATTGGCTATCCCTTGACTAGACCTTCAGACCCTCCTAACTCATGAGCATTAATTCTATGGCATTTCAATACAGCCTTAAATATCTAATGCCAAAGTTCAGTGAGTTGTATGCTTTTGTTTGTGTTTTAGCATACAGTATTTAACGAAGAAGGGGAAATAATGCAAAGATGTGGTTTTTTTTTTATTGTACAAATATTTTTGAGAAATTGTAGGGAACTGTATTCAAATTTGTAAGAGACAGATGAGAGAAACACATGTGAAACAGACATATTTTTGGATAAATAAATTATTTATTCTCATAAACAACAAAAGTATATACAATATAAACCTTTCACTTGCACTTAAATTATGCATAGTAACATAGTAATGTGATTGTTTCATAAATATATTTTAAAAAAAATTGTGAATGGTCCAAACATTCACAAATGTTTTACTTGCTTGTATTTCACTTACAGTACTTTAGCGAGGTATTAATTACATATTGCACATGGATGTACGTGTATAATAATCTAATGCATTTTGAGCAAATAAAAGTTTTTCATTGTGTTTGAAATGCCACTGAAAATGTGTCAGCTGAATTGGTCTAATTACCTTTGTTAATATTCAAATTACATTATTTCAGCAGCTTAACTCTCGAATCCTGAGCATGGATTGAAATTCTCAGAGGCAATGGACGTAAAATTGGGAAGTGATGTCCATTCCATGTCCCAGTGACACTTGACATGAGTGTGACTTGAGTGCGACTCGAGTCTGACCCAAGTCAAACTTGGACTCGCAACGAATGACTCAGACTCAGACCTACTGACTCAGACTTCTCAACCATTCCGCCTGGGACTGGATGACTCAGGACTCGGACTCAAAGTTTTGTGACTTTAATTAAAGTCTACAGTCAGTGGAAAGAGTATTATTCAAACCACACATGCAGTAACATAAGAAATCCACGAACAAAATCATTCATTTATTTATCAATAAGGCGGGAAATTGTTTTAGTTATCAAGCATTTTTATAAAAAGAATATCGAGGCTTCTTTCTACATACATGTATTGTTGTAATTTCTTATCTAAGCTTGGATTGGCATTAACTGAAGAACTGGAAATAAAATTATTGACTCACTAGTCACTATAAAGCATAACGCTGAAATCGTGAGTGTCACAGGTAACGAGATTATCATAAAAATTACACCCCATTTCTGCAGACTGACCCATTTTCTCCACAAATAAGAACAATGCATCGATGATAACTAAGAAACATCAATGAAACTGCGTAATGCTATGATATGAAACTTACCACATTGGCCACCAATGAAGACATTGTCTCATATGAGGACAAACCTTGGCACCCCTTCATTGGAGATGAAACCTGCGCAAACCAAACAAATACTTTCAGAACAAATTCTTTCATAACACGCTCAGCAAACAATACACAGGTTGATCTGGAAGATAAACTTTTAAAAAATGACAAAGTTTAGAGTTTTCTTTCAAGTTAAACAATAGTAACACTTGCTACTTTACGAGATGGGAAACTTTCTAAATTAACACTAAAATCTATCTTCTCCATAGTTTTGGAAAATGAAATGCATTTTCGGGAGTACAAGCAATTTACAATGTACAGATAAAATTGGAAAGACGTCTATCACGACTGCCTACCTGCAAATACCTGCATTAGATGCTATGCCTCGTGTCCTCACTGATCTTGGTTATTACGGAAACTGCTGCACTAGTCTGATTCCTGGACTGACTATCCTTTACGATAATAATCCATCGCTATGCTTACAAGAACTGTCTCAAAATTCAAATAGCAAAATCTACCTCCACAATGCACTAAGTTCGAGTTGACAGCGAAAGGAAGACTAAAATAATGCACAAGCACCTTTCTATAAAGCACATAACAAGTTCAGGGCTTGCATGTTGAACATGCTTGGACACTGGGCATAATTAAAGTACATGTATCATAAAAGTACACAATTCCTCAAATACTAGTTTCTTTTTTACATAAATATGAGCACAACGGCATTTATTTGAATGACTGACTAACCAATCACACGGAAACCTCAATTAAAAAGAAGAAAAGAAATAAACTGTTTTATATGCCTCTTTTTTCCCTACCAAATTTCTAAAAAGGCCATTACTGTTTAAATAAATGAAGGTAGTATCAGACATACAAAATACTGACTGGAATTAAAGGTATGACAAAATGCTAAGCAATATGGATAAATGAGGACAATACACATGTACTGAGCTTAACATAACAACTAAAATAATCCTTCATTGTGATAAACACTGGAATTACAAACTAATTAAGAGAAACTTGGTCATTAATAAATCAACTGGATCAATGTACATGTACATGATAAACAGATCAGACTAAACCTTGGACAAAAACCCCTCTTCTATGGAAACCAATAAAATAAGATGCAATCTACCCAAAACACTTAACTAATTCTGGATACTTTCTAGATCCATTTGGTTACACCTTAAACTGAAAACACTTGCAAATACTTTCCTGTTCTTTATACATAATGTTAAAAAGTTTTATCTGATACTATCAAAGAAACCACAATGGTGTATGCATTTGGGGAAAAACAAGAATAATTTTCTCAGATTTCTTTTTTTTCAAAACAATGCCTACTCATCAACACTACAACATGGCTTTCATTCATTCATGTATTCCTTTTATAAAAAGACCTGTGTAAAAAAAAAGAGCCTCAAACTTAACAAAAATTCCAATTCTTTGATAATTGATTAAGTTCACTGATTATCTGCAGTACAAAACCTGTGTGGCAAACTTGGGGCCGTAGAAATTTCCATAATCAACATATAACCACAGAGCTTCGTAGCTCTACGATATAACTACAACTTAACCTTTAAAATGTTTGTAAATTTTATAGCCTGATGTTAAAAGGTAAATAGGTTGTCACAATAAAACCAACTGATCTACATGTATCTTAAACTATTGTACATAAGCACACACAAAAAATATCAACAAAAATCAGAGTTTACCCTCTTTAAAAATTCCACAACAACAAATTGGCACAAATGAACTAAAATGTGAAAGCAAAACTGCGACTATACTCAAGGAATACGATAAAAATGAAACTGTTAAGCATTTATCCTACACCCTCAATTATTTGACGCATCACGCTGTTAAGGTCCAATTATATGCTACAAC
Organism: Astropecten irregularis; assembly: GCA_963971285.1. Classification (NCBI taxonomy): domain Eukaryota; kingdom Metazoa; phylum Echinodermata; class Asteroidea; order Paxillosida; family Astropectinidae; genus Astropecten; species Astropecten irregularis. The sequence goes on along the minus strand of OZ020250.1, from coordinate 4,118,283 downwards.
TAAGGACCCAACGGAGCGTGTGTACAGGTGGGGTGGAATGTTGGGTCCAACATGGCTGATATTAAAAGAAAACCACTACACGACAGACACACTACAAATAGTATATAATGGCACATACTTATGCTTTGAGCATCTCGCTTTGACTATTAAACACGTCATTCTTGAGCTATTAAACAATCCTACACATTTTCAGGCAGACCTGGCTTCAATATTTACGATAAGCGTGATGCATCACAAAGAACTTTTAAAAAGTCTATCAGATACAAATCCTTGGAAAATGACTTGCTAGGTCCTTACATAGTATACCTTCTTAGACTTGCCCCCAGTCCTTCCATTAAATGTATAGCAATCTATGGTATAAACACAAGCCCAGTTGTCATTGTAACATACAGTTCATGAAAGCACCTTTAGGAAATTCTAGCTATAATAACCAAACCTTCCTTATTCCAGAATACAAAGTATAGTCTAATTCTTCATTCATCTGCGTTTCTATTTTGCCGCAGACAATTTCATTTCTGACTAATGTACACATGCAATACACAAACCTGCAACTAACATAGGACGACTGGCTGAAACTAACCAAACAATATGATTACAACACAAACTATGTACAGTATAATAGCCTTCATAGGTACATACATCTAAACAACATTCATTGTCTGGGTTACAAAAAGTTACCAACACACAAGGTCGATTGGAATAAGTATGTTTTTCCTCTTGAATTCAAAAATTTCCATTCAAAGGATTTAAATTAAATTGTCAGGTATTAATAATTCATACATACGATTCAGGTTCATCCCTCGAAAAAATTACAAAATATTATTTGTGTTCCTTCTATACCTGGAGTAATGACAAGCTTCTGAGAGTTTATGTGTACACACTAGGTTTGTTAACTTACATTTGAATAATAGTTTGACAAAAGCAGAATCTATTCAACATACATGGTTCACTTTACTATCAAATAAGAAAAACAAAACTGCTTATCTACGTCATGACGTGTCTACCTTACATCTATGCGACCATAAACACGTCAAGTCTGACTCCTTGAACCAATCTGAGGCCTGAATCGAACTGACTACGTGCCTGTCTGTCACCCTGTGTGCCTGGGTGTGTGTTACTGCCTCTCACTGCCTGTCTGTCTGTTAACCTGTAAATCTGCACCTTCTTGCTGGTAACTAACCTCCTATTAATGCCTGTAGTGAACAGCAAAACTCAGAAACATTAACATGGTGGCATTGAAGGAATCAAAAGAAAGCACTACCCTCCGCAGTCTGCACCCCTTCCGAGTTTATGAAACCGACTGACGTATTTGTACTTCTTTGTTTCCTACGCACTTCAGCAATTCAACTTATCCTGTTTTAGAAACCTTTGTTACGAGATTTGAAACAGGAATGTAAAGCCGGCTAGAAATAAACACAATCTGCACAATTAGTGCATACTTTGGTGTTTCGGCGGACATGGAATAAAAGAAAAAGGAGAACAAATTGTCCTATTATTATTGGCAATTGATTTGGAAAACAGCTGCATTTGAGAAGTTGCAATTTTGTGATAATGGAGCCTTCCTTATGTACACCGTGAGCAAACAAGTACACATGTACATGTATGCATTTTATTAAAAGGCACCGTTTATTCTATACCATGTAAACAACCCGAAGAGACTAAAACCCCATAGTTTCATGAATCATACATGTAATAGTGGCTTGGGCCTTCCAAACATGGCTTAGAAGCTGAACCTGTGGTGCTTCAAAGTCAAAACAGCTATCACGTGAATTCTGGTGGATTTCAGGGTGGACAATGAAATACAGGATTTGTTTACTGTTTCTGTTCTTGGGGAATTTGGTATGAATTTCAAACATCCCAGTCTGATCTCAACAGATTGCTAGTGGGTATCCTGTTGCAACTGTCATGTGTTTAATGCTGCACTTACCTCGTGTAGATTCCTTCCTTGACATTGATCGTTGATTTAGAACCGTCTTCCACTGTTTCCCATGTCTGAATTGCCAGCACCATATCCGCCACTACTTCCATTTCCAGATCCATAGCTGCCACTCCTACCATACCCACCCCCACCCATACCACCTTGCATGTTACCTCCCTGCATGCCCCCGCCCATACTACTACCCATACTACTACCCATATTGCCACCCATGCTTCCGCCCATGCCCCCGCCCATGTTACCACCCATGCCTCCGCCCATATTGCCACCCATACCTCCGCCCATGTTTCCACCCATGCCTCCGCCCATGTTGCCACCCATGCCCCCGCCCATGTTGCCACCCATGCCCCCGCCCATGTTTCCACCCATGCCCCCGCCCATGTTGCCACCCATGCCCCCGCCCATATTGCCCATTCCCCTGCCCATGTTACCGCCCATGTCACCTCCCATATTACCGCCCATGTTGCCCATATTGCCGCCCATGTTTCCCATATTACCACCCATGTTTCCGCCCATGTTGCCACCCATATTCCTCCCCATATTGCCACCCATGTTGTTGCCATATCCACTGCCACCTGTTCCGAAAGAAAAACAAAACCACAACTAATATTAACACGAATCTAAAACTCGTCCATTCGTCCCCAACACTGTATCCACAAATACATAATGAAGTTCAAAATTAAAAGCAAGTACCGGTACTTCTTTCTGACCCAACCCTGCTTCTATGACTGGAGAGGGATTCGAACCAGCCAACTTCAGAATACCATACCGGAGCTCTTACCAATGAATAGAGTAACACAGCTTTAACAGGTGTATCATTTCATGGACATGTTGGAACAGACAAAGTGTCAGTATCAGTCAGTGACCTTTACCAATCACCGGATATCCTGAATTCTCCTGAAGCAACCCGAGTACTGGCCAGAATGTCAAGTTAACTGAGAACAATTTATGTGTCATGGTGTTACCGCAAATCAATTATCTCACGAGTTATCCCTCTTTATACTAGCGTCCTATTTCATGGGATGTTTTGCTTACCACTGTACGGCGTCTGTCCTCTGTTGTTGAATTGATTTCCTCCTCTCATGGGACCAAAGGAGGAATTGTCTCCAGTGTAGTTCCTTCCAAAGCTGTTGTTATAATTGCCGCCATTGTTCCAGCCTGCGTGGTTAAACAACCGTCTTGAATTAGTTCACAATATTTTTCAAGAAGAAAGAAAAAACAAATGACAAAAGCATGTGGCATGGTTAAGAATATTGCTCCGTTTTTCTCAACAATGTAAATAATGTTGACTCTAGTTGCATTGACAGCCATTCAAATTTGACCTCAAATTAATTTCTAGTATTGCAATGACTCATGACAGTCAGTCTCATATAATGTCTGTAGTCTGTATGGCGCTTACTGGTCTAACGTGGCCTCCACATTGAGGCAAAGAGTGTGTGGTGCTTCAAGATCTTTACCACGTTGGATTTAAGTGTTTTCAGAAAGGCTCCAAAGTAAAATGCCCCCGAGGGAGGGAGTAAAGGGCCAAAACCATCTGAACCCTGATGATCAACCAGAACTGTACAACCAGGCCTGTAAAACAGTGTTGGACTAGAGTCCTCAGATCAGAGTACAGAGTACTCCGAGTACTTCAGGGTCCGAGTACTGGGCCGAGTCCGAGTACATTGCTGCCGAGTCCAAGTCCTAAGTATCGAGTCTGAGTACATTCAAGGTCATGTACAGGGCCGAGTACAGAGTTATACTCGAGTACAAGTACTCCAACACTGCTGTAAAACACAATAATGCTAAGAGTTGGAGCCAGCCTGATCTTTTGAGTTTTTACTCCTCCCAAGAACTTTCGCGGAAGCTAAAGAACTTTTCGAGTAAGATCCTGCAAGGGCTGATATATCCCGAGCTCCAATAACTACAGTAATCAACTTTGCCCTAAAACCTTCAGACTTGATTCCCAGAGAGGCTAAAGTCATGTTCAAATGACAGCTTAACCAGGTCAAAATTTAACTCCTGCACGAAGAGACAAGCTGCTTGAGTCCACCTTGCACTCGCTGGGTGCTCGCTTTTTTCTGCCAAACTTACCATTGTCAAAATTACCGCCTCTCCCAAAGTTGTTGCCGAAGCCTCCTCCCTGGCCCCCTTGAAAGTTCCCTCCGAATCCTCCGCCCCCATAGTTTCCGTCGTTGTATCCACCGCCAAAATTGCCTCTGTTGCTGTTGAAGTTATTCCCGAAATCTGGCCAACGGAAGAAAATGAAAATGCTAGAAACTTGTATTCAACAGAAGAAGGGGAAAATGTTGGTTTTCTTATGGTACATGGCTATTAATCATTCAAAACATTTATTCATATCCTTTCCTTATTATCCCATGCTTTTGAAGGACTGGTGATAGTAGGAGCTAGGGTTCATAAACTTTGCACGAGGCTAAAACAATGAAGTTCAAATAATGTTTTAATGGGATAAAGGACAGTCGTTCCATTGGAAATACGCGGAGATATCAAGACAATAGACCTAGCCGTAGTTCTGGAAGCCCGTTTCGGACACGGCCTTAGGATTGGACCATTCATGAATGTTCTTAGCCAAAATGCCCTATAGGTCAAGAGTGCCAAAGGGGTAGCTGATACTGGAGCAATTATAAATTGTCAATCTAACAATAACGGCCGAAATTTTGGAGTTTATTATTATGGAATAAGAAGTGTGCTTTGCATTTGTCCCCACGACTCACCCCTGAAGTTGCCGCCTCCACCCCCTCCTCTACCGAAGTTGTCAGGTCCGTCCTTCTTGGGCATAGCAGTCTTCGGGACAGCTCGTTTGGCTTCGCATCTTCTGTCTTTGATGTAGTGAGTCTTAATGGCTACAAGCAACGACAAACAAAGCATTAATTCCAAAGTACAGTCGAACCTCATTAATACGAGCTCTCTTAAGACGAGATCTCGGTTAAGACGAGCATATCACGCCGGTCCCGACCGAGTTGTGCACGTTTCTATGGGGAAATATTTGCTTAATACGAGCACTGATAATACGAAAAACCTTTTAATACGAGCGTTTTGGGCTGACCCAGTTGCGTGAAAGTCATTGTAAACAACCCATTTAATACGAGGATTTTTTAATCTGGCTTCTTTTGGAATTGATTTTCCGATTTTGTGGGTACAGATTAAGAAAAATCCCACCACCATCAAGTCGCCGTTGTTTCATGTTGCCGAAAGGTAAATTCACCGCAGCACCGAAATGCCCACTAATCCCCTCCTGCGGTTTTACCAGTGGCTTGCCCAGTGGAAAGTGTAAACAAAAAACAGACAATGTACGGCGCATCGTATTTTAGTTTTATTGTGCGTGATCCACATGGGTTTTTTTTTTGGCCGTTACGAAAGTCAAAACCCGACCGAGGAAAACGGCGATGTCTTCCATTTTGTCGATTCGTTTTCGTAAGGAGAAAAACTTCTTCATTTTTTCTTTCAAAAATCAAACCAAAGTCCACGCTAATCTCCAGACAATTTTACCTTGCTGATGACGTGTAAAAAGGATTTTGGTCACAACAAATTCTTCAAAGTGTAGCCAACATGTATCCGAACAAAATAATATTCCATGAACGGACCGATACGATCTGACTGCGGCCCGACCGATCGGCCGATGTTACAGCTACACGTGGTCACCATGCACGTGATCGGATAATGTGGCTATGTTGCAACGAATCTTGGAATCGTCGGATTTGCAAATCCGGTGCGACGAAACTAGGAATCCTAGTTTCGTTGACGGATTTGCAAATCCGTTGTTATGTTCAGAGATATTCGTGGTCAGGTTAAAAAGGCATTATTTCCAGTATATTGGTTTATTTATTTGTTGTTTATTAGATTTGTGACAAAAAACAACTTGGGTTTAGTCATTTAGGTGGACAGCGAGGCTAAAAACACGTCGCCCACGGCCCACGGCCCACGTTCACGTCCGTTCACGTTCATTCTGCTAACGTTCATTCTGCTGGCGCTAGCACCATCTTCAATAGACTGGGTCCCAGTCAAAGTGTGAGGTTTGGGGCACCAGTCATGGAGTTAAAATTAATTATCATTTTTTCAAATCTATGGGCACCGGTCGCGGTGCATGTGCAGCATGCACTGTACGCTGCATTGGTCTAAACTTCTCGCTGCCGCCGATCCGAGGCCGCTAGGATTAGTTTTTGTCTTCTTAACAATGAAGAATGTGGGGACTGGCAACGAGTCCACTTAACAGATTTGCAAATTCGGTACCGAAATTAGGAATCGGACGATAGAGGGCGTTTATGATCTAGTTTCGTCGGATTCGTAGATTCGTTGTAACAGCTAAACGTAACTGCAGCATGGGTTTCGTTCATGCAATGCTTCCGCTGATTGGTCACCGTTACGACATAGCGCAAATTCTGTAATTTGCTACATAGAGGGGAGAGAAAAAAAGACAGATGTTGGGCTGCTAAAAAAAACCCGACATCTTAAAAAAATAATCCGTGTCAAAAAAAAAAAAAACACCACGAACGCACTTATTAATTTAAGTTTAAAAAAGGCGCCCTCTCGTGTCCATCAAAATGTCGCTGGTTCCCTGCGGTGCACATTGCTTCATACTGCACACATTGTTTGGCAACCAACTTGTCTGAACGTGCGGTGCTAACGTTCGTCGCTGTCATCCACTCGCAATTTTCATGTCGTTTTCGTGCCGTCATTATTTTGATTATTACATATTTATGTACTTGGTTTTTATTATTCTTACATATTGTAATGAAATCCCTTTTACATCTGTGACAATTCAACAAAATGAAATTTATCAATCAAATTTATTAAGTATAAATTACTTCTAAAATGTAAACACGGACTTGACACGTACATGTAATTATGGGTTACCGGGGGGATAGTGCGTGCTATATGTGCCGTGTTACCGCACACACGTGCATTTCGGTTGACAAAATATGGATCCCGCATAATACGAGGCCCCACTTAATACGAGCATTTTCGGTAAGTCCCGGCGACCTCGTATTAACGAGGTTCGACTGTACAACAATTACCCGAGTTTCGGTGGTGAAACTTGCAATAAAATGTAAGAGTTTTACTCAAGGGCTTGACGTGGGCACTCACCAACAATTTTGTCGACCACATCGTGGTCATCAAATGTCACAAAGGCGAAGCCTCGCTTCTTTGTGGTCTTGTCGGTGGGCATCTTCGTTTCAACCACTGTTCCATACTGAGAAAAGTATGCCCTCAACTCTTCATCGGTGGTGGCCTCGTGGATACCTCCCACAAACACCTTCTTGACTCGTTCCTTGGTGCTACCCTCATGTGAGTCCTGCAGGTGATTAGGTAAAACATGTACGGTAGGAAGTCAGTCAATCAATCAATCAGTGGGAGCATGCGCCTGACAGCACGTTGCCACATCAACCTTCGAACGGTACTCCTTCAGTACTCCAACTTCTATGCTATACCTGTACTTCTATCTGGGCATCTCAAGGATTAAAACTACCTCTTGAACCTGTTGAAAATGTTCAACCTCCAAACTCTGTTTGAATGTTTGTAATTGAAACCATGTACAAAATTTATTCCGACAGAAAGATTGCTGATGTGGGTGTAGGCAAAGATGACTTATGCTGACGTGGGTATGTGTGTTTCAGAACTTCAGGCTGCAGAACCTTAGAAAATGCTTTGGAGGGAAGATTGTTTGCGTAATTTCTTGGGTCATTACAGGTGCTGCAAGTGCAAGAAGTAAGAAGCACTTGGGTTTAACTTTCAATGCCTTACCTCCCGCGGAATGGCCCGTTTAATTTCTATCGTCTTGCCGTCCAGACAGGGTCCCCCTTGATCTTTGAAGTCAGCCATGACGGAGTCCACCATAGCCAACTTGGTGAACGTCACAAAGCCGAAGCACCTGGACTTCTTCTCAGCATCTCGGATGACGCAGCAGTCCGTCATGTCTCCATACTTCCCAAAATGGTCCCGCAGAGTTGCCTCTACTGTGTCGGGATGCAGACCGCCCAGGAATATTTTTCGGACCTGTTCCCGTTCCGTAATATCCTGCCGAAAACAAAAAGTTATCAAATTTTTTTCAATTTTCAATTCAAAACCCTTCCATCATGCAAAAAGAAATGAAGGCCCTACAGACAAAAAAAATGGAAACCATGCCATATTTTTAATTACATTAAGACTTTACATTCAACTTTCAAGTAGAATTATAGGACGATTATAAAGTTCAGGACCCCCCTGACAACCCTGTGTTTTTATGTTTTACCATTTTTATCACACACTGGAACGACTGTGAATATGTCTCATTCAGTCATTGATGATAAAAACACAGGACTCAGGAGGTCACACACTTTACAATCGCATGTTCTCCTTAAAAAGCGGAGGTTATTTGCGAAACTCTTTCCCAAAAATGAAGATGAAAACGAGGTGGCAAATGTAATGTAGACCTAGGCAAGTTATTTCAGCAGGTCTGTTCACGTTCAGTTTTCACAGTTTCAGTTCACTTTCACTTTAGCTATTCTATTCGGCAACGCTGAACACTGAGCAGTCTGGCAGTGTATAAACTTTTATATTAAACGTTAGGCCTAACGTTATGTAAAGTTTTCTTCAAATTCAATATTTCGCTTGTCATATAAACAGTTGTTTTAACAATACTCATTAAAATAACTGAGCGTACCACAATCTTACCTTTGGGTCATGTTTTAAGGTCGTCATGGTGGATTTAGAACTCGTTTCTGGCTTGTATTCTTGGGTCTGAACAAAGGTTTGCCTTCCCGTTCCAGGTTCTATTTTAATGGCGGTCTGTGGTATTTGTTTGCTACGTAGCATTGTGTATGCATAACCCACGCTGCATGCATGAATCATGCCCACCCATGAACAAAGCATGGCACGGTAGGGGAACAGCTAAAGCACGGAAACCAGCGAATAAAGCCATGCCTGTGTTTAGACTCGTTTCTAGTCCGTTTGCTTTTGGAGTTTTAAAAAAGGACCAATGTAAGGATTGCAGCTATATAGGCTTGGGATTTTGCTAATGCCATTTTTGTGTCCTAAATGAGGTGAAGGGCTTGAGATATAGTGAAACTGGAGATTTTCTTCGGCTTCGTCATTTTGTGGGCCTCAAATCCGTGACAGATGAGTCCCAAACATAGACATAAATAACCTATAGACCGACAGCAGAGGGCGTGAGCGCGTAATTTTGGAAACGGACGCCATCTCAAAAAACTATGGGCAAAGTGCGCGTCACTCAGTGCGCGAGGCGCGCGCGCCGCACGTAAACAATTGATTTTATTTCAAAATCTCGCAAAGATTCTAAAAGAGGCCAGTTGCGCACGTAATCTCGCGCTAGTTCCCTCTCATAAAATCAAGATTAAATTTTAAACACAAAAGTTTTCATTAAATCTTTCGATTATTTGATAAAGTTATATTTCTGTACAATGGTATGGAGGTATACTGAATGCTCCAATGGGTTTAAAGTGGATATCAATTCGTTTTCATCTAGAATTTCCCCTTTGAATAAATCCTTCCTATTCAATCGTGCGTTAAAGTAACCTTTTTTGCCCATAGTTTGCCAATAGTCGGGTGCCGTCACAATTACGGTACCCCGCCATGCATTTGAATAGGGCGCTGTCGGTCTATGGGTTATTTATGTCTGTGGTCCCAAAGCCTAGCCTCAAGTCTGAAGGATCATATTATATGATATGATTTATATCGAAAGGTGAGCAAAGATTAATGTATAAACTATAAAGTGGCATTCGAGTCTGGGACCCTCGGAATACCGTTCCGGGTCACGAGCTCGAATCCTGCTCTAGTAAATGTTCTTCTTTCATCTCTCAATGATTTAAAATTGAAACCAAGGATTCCTCAACAGCGCCCTCTAGGCACTGTGACATGTGACTCGATTCCATCTCAGGTCATGGTACGATAATGAGACGAACTTGATTCTTGATAAAATCTGAATGAAACCCAATTCACGTGTGAATGGACGGAGCTGGACTCGAACCCGTGCCACCAGAGGTGAAAGGCGAGGAAAGAACTACATGTACATGTAAAATTAATAGTCAAAAATACTAATGTGTCAAAGATGTTTAAATTTTAAGTTGGGATCGCATATTTTCAATTGAAAACGTCACGGAAATTTGAGGGAAAAAACTGTTGTGAGTTTCATTCAAGTGAAGAAAGTTATACCTCCCCTTAATCGCACAAAAAATAATAGCAAAAGCATCTTAATTCGTCACACCGAAAAAAAGGGGTGGGGATTCTGCCTCAATTGTAGAAAACATAAACAAGGAAGTTATTTTGCATTAGTGTGAGCCTTTCTCATATTTTAATAACAATTATTGGATCTAGGAATCAACACTGGACCCTAGTACATACTTCTTGCAAATCTGACGTCATAGAATTTACAGACTAGGCCTACGCCTATAGTTGTTACACCTGAAAATTTGAAGAAAAAAAATTGAAAAAAAAAGGTGAAAATGATGTGCTCAACTTCTTGCGAACATTCGCAGCTGGAAACTATATCCAGTTGTGACGTCAGTTTCGCTTTGCACGAAGCATTGACATGAAGTATGAATCGGCCGAGTGCACTCGATTGAGTGGGTGGTATAAATTCAATATTTATGTTAAATAACGTGGGTGGGTTTAGCTTACATAATATTGATCGACCCGGATATACAAAACAACCTTCGGACAGACACATACTTTTGTCGGTTAAGTCGCTTTTGTGTTCCACTACTTTGGCTATCATTGTTTTAGGAACACCAATTAGGTCATGACGAAGTCTAAATTTCATTGTTTATTATTCCAATATTGACCAATAAGATGAATTTATAAGCTGCGTGTGTGTCTTATTATAATAGGGCCACGGATTGTTGTATGCATTGTTTTTGTGTCATGGCCCATTAACACTCTTCTTTGAAATGGGTCGTCTTTTGTTTCACCATTGATTTCGATAGGAAGGTGTGAAGATACCAATCCGCAGACAGAGCGAAAAAGAAAAATAACAAAAATAATGATGACACTGACAAAAATAATGCAGAGAAAGACAACAATATTAAGCTGTTCTACTATTCTATTTAATTGCATTAATCCAATTGATCTAATTTTAGCCAGCTTTGCAGTATTTTCTATCATTAACTATATTGCAAGAGGGACCATTGTTTATACCATTATACCAAATCATCAATCAATATATAATAAGAGCAGATTGGTTTTATCTATTTATTTATCCTTTTTTGTTTATTCGACTATGAATAATTCATTTTCTTTGTTTTCATTGCAAGAATCTTTAAAAAGAGCAAACAAAACAAAAAAACTAAAACGGTTTTGTAAATAGCCGTGCATACTGAAATAATAATAACTCTCCCAACCCAACTGAAATACTCAAAGATATTTCACTCTTTAAAAACAAAATCTGAATTAAACATATGTGTCCATAAAGAGTAACTAGACTACATAAAATAAATAGGAAAAAGAAATGTTAATATTGTTTGATTTATGTGTTTACACGTCACGCATGAAAATCTCGTCCAAGTGATTGTGTCTTGTTTTGATTTTAATGAGGGCGCTGTTTGGGTTGAATTACCAAAATTGGAGCAATTATTCATTCAGCAAGGCCCTTACGTATGTGATCTTTTGCTTTGGGTTTTACGTATGTGAGTGTGTTTTTTACATTTGCCAAAATTTCTGACGTGAAAGTTACATTATGATAGCAAAGTGATATTTTCGAAACATAAAGCCTACAGTTCAATTTAACTTTAGCTTTGAACATTACGAATCGTACGAATTGTGATTAAAACTACATAAAGAAACCAGCATAATGATTAAAGGGATAAAGACTGGTACGTTTATTTCAAAAGCAAACGACAGTCATAGAATGTGCGTGAAACTCACAAGACGAAGAAATAGTGACTGATGGTAAACATAGCCTCTCTTTAAATATTTCTGCATGAAATGCTTTGAAATCCACCTATTTTTTTTTAAAGACATGTGTATTATTCCATGTGCAATTTCGGAACAGATAGCGTGTGTAATTATGTTGCAACGACTTAAGCCTATCGCATTATCCCTTTAAAATTTATTGATCCTCGTGCAGGCTTAAGCTGAATGCATTTTGCTAAGCAGGTAAAATAATAAGCTGAAATTTAAGCATTTATTTAGGCTTAATAATGCGTTGCCAATAAGTGATTAAAATCTGCTGGTTATTGCAGGACTGTACGTATGGTCAGTCGGTGGCAATAAGGTGCTCTCATTCACATTGGCCAGAAGTGAAGGTGGCTTCGGCAGCCAGGTTTCCGAGTTGCACTGCCTTGCACATCTCGCATTTATTGTTGTAAGTGATGCCGTTGCTGGCGCACTGGAGCTCCATAACGGCCGGGCACATCACCGCTTCCGACTGCTCGTCGCTGTCTATTATGTCACAGACATCCCCAGCCTATGGGAGGGATTCAATGAATTATTACACAGTTAATGCATGTTAGGCCTACGAGTGGAATGGCAAGATTCATTCTACAAGACGAAGACGGTAAAGTATACGGCGACATACGAGTGCCATTACTTATCCAGATACATGTAACTACAATCTATCTCGCCAAGTCGACTTTGGTAGTCGTAAAAGCGTCTACATTGTCTTGATCTCACTCCAATTAGGCCGGGATTACTTTTTAGTGAAAAAGAAAAGTCGACTTAAAAGAGGAGTCGATAATTTATCTACCAAAGTCAACGAAGTCATCTAATAAGTCGTCTCATCCTGATAATTAACCGTAATAGGTAAGTCGTTTTAACAAGGTATCAGGACAACAAGTCGACTTCCTTCTTTTAGTAAGTCATCTTGCTCAGACAAATTCTCGAAAAGTCGATTTGCGGGCTTAATAAGTCAACTTAGCGAGGTAATGGCAATCGGGGAGCTCCGTACCCCCCCCCCCCCCCCCACACACTTCAAAACCAGTCTGAATCACCGGCCCTTCCTTATACTTACAACATCGTTGCCAATAGCGTCGAAGAATTGTATAACCAATCGGGTTTCTCTTAAACCGACTGGCTACCTTGCTGTACATAATTTTGTAAAATGTAGTTGAATCATACCTACATTTCATGCCAACCAGATTTTTTTATATTGAACTCACCCTCCTTGCCGTTGGGCACCGTTGTGAGTGGTAGTTCACATCTTTGATCATGGACGGATCATTCTTCATTGCACCGCACAGCACGCACAGATTGGGGTATTGCTTGTTGGGTTTGAGGTCGCACACTGGACGGAAGATCCTGGGGCACTGTGGCGGGTTCACTTCGTCGCAATAGTCTGGAAGCTGTACATGGGAAGAGTTCAGAATGAGCATGACACACGGTCAAGTATATATATTAAGACAACCGCGAGTAGGATACAAGATTTATTTGTCTTTCTTTTTTTCTGCAAGTCGTCTTGGCTCGATAAATAATAAGAACATATCGACATCTTTGTTTCAGAAAGTTGTCTTGGCGTGATAAATTAACAGGATGTGTCGACTTCTTATTTTTTACTATAGGTCACCTTGCCGATGATCTCGATAAGTCGACAATCATTAATACGTCGACTTGGCGAGATTATGTGATTATCTGGATAAGTGGAATGGCACTCGTGAAGGTCCGTACGTGGAGTTCCGTAAGATACACATGTATGTGTATCTTTAGGGCTTCTTGCATGTTCTCGCCTTCTTGTCATATAATGTAGCCTTTCAGAAAGATCCTGCTATAGGATCGAAACGTCAGACCCTAGTCCTAACTCCGAACATTTATATATTTCAGGTCAAATGTTGGTTGACGAGCAGTTTGCAGCAGTTTAATACTTGCATTGAGATACATTTACTTTACCGCTCATCCAAAATAGCAAATTATAAAATTTAAACTTAGTCTAGCGTATACTGGACTGAGCCTTTTCCTTTAAAGGTAGTATCACACTTTGGTAAGAAACCAAAACAGAAATGTTAACAGATTTACGTATAATTTTCAGGGTATGAAGATGGTGATGGTAGAAACATGCCGTTAAATTTTTTCCGCCTGAAATGGTTTATTTATCCAGAAATCAGTAAAACAACGACCACAAATCTTTTTGATTTTTTAAAAGAAAAAAAATTAAAGAGAAAAAACCTTAAGAAATACTGTGGCCGTTTTTCACGATTTTCTAAAAAAAAAAGTGGGCAACTGGGACTGAAATGTTCATAGATGACTGTGACTGTATCTTCCTTGATATTTTTGCCCATGAATCTGTACTTCTTTGACAAAAACCAAAGTATGATACTACCTTTAAATTTGAACAAAACCGTCTTCTGGCTCCTGCATGACTGACATCATTTTAAGAACAGGTATGGAAGGAATGGAGTTTATTCTAACTCACATCTACAGGGCATGGTCCTTCCTGGTATTGCACTGCATTGACAAAGGATTGGTCGTGAGAATTCTTCAATTCACCGCACATAATGCACAGATTGGTGTATTGCTGGTTGGTGGTGAGGTCGCACACTCGACGCAAGATCCTGGGACATGCTGGCGGGTTCACTTCCTCGCAAAAATCGGGAAGCTGTAGAGGGGAAGATTTCAGGTCAGGTATATGCCCAAGATGATTAGTGTCTAGTATGTGATGGCGGCCACAAGATTCATAAACCCTTGCCCTCCCCTACCCTCCCAAACTCTGAATCATCGGCCTGCTACTATACTTACAACAACATCTTGTGCATTATCATCATTTGGAGGCATCACATCTGCACTAGCATCGGAGATTCCAACCAGAACTGTAAAAATTAAACATCACAATTGAAATTCAACAAACAAACTCTTTCTTTTTACTTTTGTTTGTGGTTATTTGCTGAAGGCTTTAGTGGCGTTTCAATCTCGGTCAACTACGATGAATCTATTAGGACTTCATAGAATAGACTGATTAGGCTTATCTTTCATCTGCTCAAATTCTAAAACAAACATCCCTGCATGGTACAGTATATTAATTGACATGTCATAGGCCTACCATACTCTTACCTGCAAACACAGTGCAGAATATCAAAGCAAACGAATGCATGTTGACTTAATTGAGAGAGAATCGGATAGTTCTTGATTTAGGTAACGAGGGATGAAATTCAACTGAGCAGAGTATTAACAACGTGCGAACCATCGGCTGGAATTGAACGTTCTGGTCCTCACTTTACAATTCACTGTCATTTTATACTTTGTCTGTTCCCGTAATTATGAATATGAAATTAACCAAATCCAAGATTAGACAGACATTTATATTCTCACGCCATTCTCTGCACCTGTCGTTCAGGGGAGATTTAGGGACCGGGAAATATGCAGAAAATGAGGTTAATGTTAAAATCATAATGTGACAAGGTGTCTAAGCACACAATTAAATTTAACAGTATACCTTGTCCTAGATACCTAACTATACTGGAGACCATGGGTGTGTCAGTACATGTCCTAATTACCGAATCAGTCTGATATTTGGCACACAGCATTCTCTGCACCCGTCGGTTTGGAGAGATAATGTTTGTCTAAGCACACGGACTTAACAGTAGACCTTGTCCTAGATACCTAACTATAGAGACCATGGGTGTGTCAGTACATGTCCTAATTACCGAATCAGTCTGATATTTGGCACAGGTTTTTCAATCGCTTGGCAATTAGTTCGACACACATAGGCATTAAACAAATACTGGACTATTTTCATCAGTCCTACTAAGTCTGGTTCCCTGCCCAAAGATTCCGTAGAATTGATAGCCAATAGTCGGAGATTCTTGGTCTGGGAACCAGACTACAGTCCTGCCAAATAAATTTGTCTCCTTTCAAAAGTCGATTCGTTCGTTCACTCATGTTTATTATATGCAAATGGATAGACACAAAGTTTTCTCTATTTTATTCATCAATTCATTTATTGTATGAAATCGACTGCGTAATTCTTTTTTTTTTCATGCCACTGCAAGATCTTCTCCAAACTTAACAAAACTTAAATAAACAATTAAATAAACAAACAAACAAAAACTCCTCAGGAAAATACAACAACCAAAAGAATAATCAAATATAATGTAGGCTCCCTAATGGTTTTTTTTTTTCAACTTTAATTGGGAAGCCGTAAAAATACCTGCAATATGATTTCTACTTGTTCATCAAGTGGCACAAACGGCCGAGTGTGTTGTTTCATACAGTGTGCAATATCGGATCAAACAGAGTTAAGTGTGTACTGCCCTTCACCAATCCCGTTATACCTTTAATATTGGTGGTCTTCATGCCGGTGTAAAGGTTAAATCTGCCCCCCCCCCTCTAATGTGTCCGACACATTTACACAGCCGTGGCCATTTTAAGTTGTTCGGGGACACTTTTACCTGGGTAACGCTCTCCCCGAACACACACTTAACCTTAATACACCTGCTCAAGCATGTACTTATAAACCTAGTAGTACGTCAACAATAAGCTATCAAAATCTGCTGCTTATAGTTGTTGCCGATTGTGGCTCTCAGTTTTTAAGACCATCCGGCTAGCTAGCGACATTTCCCAGGAATGAATGTGGCGTCGGTATCCAGGTCATGTTTTTGCACTGCCTCGCACAGATCGCAGAGATTGTAAAAGGTGACACCGTTGCTGGCGCACTGGTAGTCAACAGGCAAACCGGGCGGGCAGAGCGTGCTCGGATCCGTCTGGTGGTCACAAACTTTCTCCACACGCTAGGAGAAAGATACAGGAAAGAAATATTCAATCAAAGCTGCATAACATGGTATTGTCTAAACGACCGCCAAAACTCTACAGTGATCTACTTGTAACTTCGTTAACACAGTGAATTGCGACAGTAGGAGAGAATCATTTTATCCACTACTATGAGCCCACAAAATAATACGAACATGCTGCGTCTTGAATCGCGCGCGTCCTAATCGTGACCAAGTTTGACTTTCGGGGCCTTTCTAAAAGCTCGGCTTCGACTCAGGCTCAGGCTCTGGCTCCATTTCTTAAGTAACGGGTATCAAAATAGAGGCTTTTGGCTGTGTTGCGGAGGTAGATTCTCTGGTTTGAAAAATAAAACAGGGCTTCAGCTTCAATGAAAAACCACGACATAATATTTTCAGCATAGGGATTACAGAGACGAAGCCGGAGCCTGAGCCGGAGCCAAGCTCTGGGAAGGCCTCGTACTTTCCACCCGCTCGTCAGTTGATGGACGCCCTCTCTTGCCAGTAATGCGCCAGGAACGTGTGCGTCACATGCAATAATGTCAACCCACACGGTTCAACTTTTCTCATTGGATACTGCTGATGTCATCAGATGACATACCGCATGCACAATAATCGCCAACAGATGAAATCAATGGGAATGATATTATTCTGTTGGTTTTTTTTTCTGCACAGCTGGATACCGTTCGGCTCTCCTCGCAGCCATTACAGCTCGAGAAGAAAGCATAGCATGCCACGACGGCAAACTAACTTCTTCTAATAGTGCCTAGGAGTTAGGAGGACCTGACGTTTTGATCCTAGCAAAGGCTTTGTTAAGGATCCTGCTAGGATCGAAACGTCACGCCCTCAAGACATTTTATCTTTTTCAGGTCATGCATTATTTTGCGTTGATAATTCATCCAAATGCAAATGGACTACAACTGAAACTTTTCCTTTAAATTTGATCAAAATCTGTTTTGCGATTCTGAGGGTATTGGGTCGAGACGTCTACCATAACTCTAACAGGGAAATGTTGCATCATATTGGCTTACCTGTGGCGGTTCAGGGCACGGTCCTTTCTGGTGTTCCTCGTGAAAGGGAAGTTGACCTGTCTTGATTGCATCGCACAGTAAACACACATTGTCGTATTGCTGGTTGTTGGTGAAGTCACACATTGGAGGCATCATCGGGTTGCACCCTGATGGAGGCAAATCGTTGCAATAGTCCGGAAGCTGTACAGGGAAAGAAAGACATTCATTGGCGTAACTAGGTAAAACGGTGCCCGGGGCAAGCGCTAAAAACTTCTGACGCCAATGACAAAAGAAAATCAGACGATTTGAAATTGAAATTTTTCGTTCTTTGATCAAACTTCATCGGATTAGATTTCCAATAACTTCAACAGAACAGCTCTCCTTTTTTGCCTTTGCGTTTTTGCGCCCCCTAAAAAGTGGCGCCCGGGGCACGTGCCCCAGTTGCCCCACCCAAGTTACGCCACTAAAGACAATCAGTCAAGTATTAAAGGTACACGCCGGTCTTGTCGCGCTATTTTGGGCGCTTTTTGTCGCCAATGGAAATGCGTATACGTTGACCTTTTACCTCATTTTGTTTTTCTGTTAATTAACCTTAATTACACGATATATTTCTGATATTTTTTTACAAAAATCCCCATTAAGTGTTCTAGAATCATTGTAGTATACTCTGCAATGTTGATTTTTAAAACTTTGAAGCCGGTGTGTACCTTTAAGACTACTTCGAGTAGGATACAAGATTGATACATCTTTGCCTTTCCCTACCCATCCCTCTCACCTTATACTTACATCAACATCGTGCATATTAGCAACAACTGAAGCATTGGAGATTCCAACCAGAACTGTAGAAAACAAAACACAATTGAAAATTCAACAAACTCTTATTGTTTGTGATATCCGCTGAACCTCTGTACGCTTTTACTGTTTTGATCCCAGTCAACTACATAGGCCTTCATATTCTGTAATAACTTTTAGCCTTCGGTACAACTCCTGCTTGGATCGAAATGCGTCAGGCCCTCCTAACTCCAAGCAGAACTTCATGGAATACTTTAGGCCTAAAAAAATAAAATAATAGGTTTACGGTGACAATTAACATAATCTTCTGTGAGTGTGTGTCGTTCTGAGAAGAACCGATGGTTTAAAACACTCGACGTTCCGAACAGTGGGCTCTGTTCGTCTACAGGAGGGTGAGGGTGACTGCTTTGAGTCTTATCATAATATTAATAGACCTACTTTTATCGTTTGAAATTCGAAGAAAAGACATGCATGGTATGTTTTAAAAGTCTTAGGCCTATATCGCACTCTTACCTGCGACCACAGTGCAGAATATCAATGCAAACGAATACATGTTGACTCGAGACAGACAAAGTTCTTGATTTAGGTAATAAGGGATGAAATTCGACTGAGCAGAGTATATAACTGCGTGCAAACCATCGGCTGGAATTCAACGTTGTGGTCCTCGTTTGAAAATTTACCGTCACTTTCTATTAACAGTTGTGATTGTGAATACGACATCAGCCAATTCCCAATTATTACACAAACATTGAAATTCTCGCAGCATTCTCTGCACCTGCTGAAAATCGGTCACGAGGAATTTTGGAGAAAGAAAATGCGGTGACTATTATTGAAATGCGACGGAAAAGGTGTCACCACATAAAATTATAGTATTATGTGGTGTCTGTACATTGTGTTAATTACCCATAGCAGCCAGACACTTTATGCATATCCAGAATTTCAATCGCCTGTTGACATTTTGGTTTCACTTGCAGTATACGCCTATTCTTTCATATAAAGGTATATCGTACTTTTGTAGCATACCAAAACAGAAATCTTCACAGATTTACCTATAACTTACAGGGTATAAAGATGGTGATATTGTAAACATACTGTTTAAATATTTCTGCCTGAAATGCTGTATTTATCCAGAAAACAGTACAACCAATGACCAAAAACATTGGTCTTTAAGAGATAAAAAATAATGGTGAAAATATAGTTTAGAATACTGTTTTTCACTGTTTTCTCAAAAAGTGACCACCGTATGGGACTGGAAATTTGGACGACTGTTACTGTATCTTTCTTGATATTTTAGCCCATGAATCTTCATTTTCGTTGACAAAAAAGTATGATAATTACCTTTAAAGCAATTTATACCAAAGATGCGATCCGCTCATGGGAACACCACGCCCCTTCAATCCTCCGATCACTTGAAACTTGTCTTTATATTAATTTTATTTCTTACCAAAACAATGATGTTATTTTCTGTCTAAGCTAATATTTTGTGAAATTGTCACAGGCCGTATCAATAAGCTAGAATCCGTAATATTTTAGCGGGGGTAGATTTTTAAAACTAGAGAAAATTTGTAGACAACAAGATTAAAATACAGTAAATATCGAAAACCAAAGTACGTATATGAGAGAATTGTATTCAGCCCAATTTTCTATTGATTGTTAGGCCCTACGTTTAGTTATATTGACATGCTATTAGTAATCAAATCAGCGATTATAAACAAATTATAATAAAGAATAAAAAATTATAATAATAATGGCCTCGCATGGTGAAGCGCCCTCATTTGACATACTAATGCTTAATAAATCAGAAACATCAGACATAGGGTCTTTACGAAACCTGGCTTGAGGCTAGGCTTGGTACTTATTTTGCTACCGCCATTTGAGGCCAACAAAACGAAAGGAAGGGATTGGGCCACATGACGAAGTCGAAGAAAGGCTCCAGCTTCGCCATGTATCTCAAGCCCTTCATTTCATTTAGGACACAAAATGACAGTAGCAAAATGAATCCCAAGCCTAGCCTCAAGCCTTATTTCGTAAAGGCCCATAATACTTCTCTTTGAAATACGGGTTTTAATAATGTCTGATGGTGTCATTTCAAATTGTGGTCTTTATTTACGGCTGTCCTGTTTGGCGTTATACTGCCCTCTTTGGTAAGATATGGGTAACGTTCTGTTTTACAACCATATTATACATAATTATACAATTGTCACATTATTTCGCAAGATTTGTTTACAATATTATGCCAAGAAAGTAGTTTTCACTACTACAACCATGGGGATTCCTTGACCTATTTCCCACTGTAAATTAAAGCTTTTTAATTAATGACTTTATCAGCCATGAGGCGACTTTTACTTTAAACTCTTCAGCTTGTACCGTTTGTATATCATATCACCATAATTGCCTGATGGTGAGTTTGTGTGGTATTCTCAACAATGAAGCGTGCACCTAGTAGTGACTATTCCTCTGCATGTTGCTTCCCTATGGTACCGTGGCACGCTCCTTCTTGATAGTCAACGTTTGTCGGTAGCTCGCCCGTCCGGATAGCGTCGCAAAGCAGGCATCCATTGGCGTAGTTGACTCCATTAGCACAGTATAAGTCCAGGTTCTTCTGGCACTTTGGTGGCTTGAAATCCTTACAGAACTCCGGAGGCTGTGGATTATAATACATGCAGGATGCAGAGAATGAAATATCCAGCGTGCCAATGCCTATTCTATGAGCGGTTTCAGGTTTACATGGCGGCAATAGTTCGTCAAAATCTATGTGAGGTGCCAACAAAATAAATGTTTCCCAATAAAAGCAATTTTGCTTAATTCGCTCATATATAATTTCGATACATTATTCGATTCGAGGGGTTAGACTCACTCCGCTGACCCCAGCTTGCTCGATGCCCTAGCGGGTATGGCAGGAGGTCCGTGGTTCGAATCGAATCCCATCTGAGCCATGCGGCACATGATTATTTTTTTATGTGTGCTCAAAAGGCACTTAGTGAAGAGCTTATCTACGTCGTAGAAGAGCAACGAATTGTTTGCATAATAAAATTAGATGCTTTTAAAAATGGTTGTTGAATGAAATGTTAGTTTTCTACATAACCTAGCAGCCTATAAATAGTAGTCATATACAAAGAACTAATAGAGACGCTATTGATGACAAAGACAAAAAAAACGCCACGTCCTCCTATTCAAGTTATCTTTTGTTTTTCCAAGTGCATTGCTTGATGCATCTTGTTTTTCCTATCGATTAACAAAAAACTACAATAACGATCATTTTTACGCTCAGTGAGGAAACAAAGAAAAATTGACTGGAGCGAAATTCGAACCAGTGACCTCCGGAATACCGTACCGATAAGTTTATCTCATAATTCGTCATTTGCCTGTACGCACTTTAATACTAAGTTATACCTTTACCAGTACATGTTATTATACCCATATCGCCTAATATAGGTTTTCCCGGTCATTTTCGGCAAATGAGTGGACAATTTAAACGCTGCGTCATTCCGTTTCGCGTGAAACTGCAAGGCACCTCAAAATAGTCATTCGATTTCATTTTATGTGCAAGGAAATGTTCACAAGGGTCGGGCAATTAAATAGAATCGCCTTTCAATTAAAAATTCCATTCGAACAACATTCAAATTCGCAATGGCTTTTGGCAGCGTGCGCTTAGTCATTCGAATTCGTTTTGGGGCAGGCATTTCTATGAATTGTTCACGGCAAATTTAGCGTTCTGTCTGAAATTATGAATGAACCATAAGAATAAAAAGGGTATAAAATGGTTCACTTCTTGTATGGAAACCACTTATTTGATGTCCCCTGACGACAATTGTTTGTAATTGAAAAATCCTCGAAAATAATGGCAGCTTTCGGTCGCTGTACGAGAGAATATCTAGTGTTGACGGTTGCATTCGAATGATTTAGATTACATTGAGCTTGCAGTCAATTTGAACATCAACACCATGATTTTCAATACACATCCATGGCACCAATCCTCTCTTGAGAATAAACAAATAACAAATCAAAGAAATATAGAAATTCATGGAAAGGGAAAATGACACAAGATACAAAGAAATAAACAGGTGTAAAAGGTTTTGCATAATTATGTTTTCTTATGTTGCATTGTCGCAACGTATTTGAGATCCGGACGAAGAGAGAGGTTGATCAGGGGAGGGGCTATTCATTTCCAAATGGATGATGAGATGCGACACCATTGCAATACACTGCAATAAAGGGGTTTGCATTTATTTGCTCATTTTGTGAAATTGGTTGTCTCAAAACGAAAACGTAAGTAACGATCTGGTATAAATCGTTGCTTGCGGTTGCTCCGCTAAATTGAATGCCGATTTTGCATGGCTAAACTGAACGACAGTTGAATTTAATTGAATACAATGCTATATAAATACGGATGCATCAAAGTAAAATCGAGTGACTGGTTCAACCGAGGAGGCAAAATCACGTCAACACGAATGCGTGAAAATGAAATCGGCCGCTCATTTGCCGAAAATGACCTGGAAAACCTATAGTAGACTCACCCCTGACCCTGTTGTTGCTTTTTTCTCTGTAGGATTAGCACGGCAGCTGAGGACAATCAGGATATAAACTGTGAAACAATAATAAGAAGTAAAAGACATCGAGAATAAGTATACAAATTAGTGAAACTCTCACTTAATTATGTACGATATTTATTTACGGCGGCCAGCAGTATTTTAGGGATATCAATAAAATACATTTGAACCACCAAAATCCGTCGATTTCAACCAACGCTTACCCAATACTACCGCAGCAAAAGCGAATGGTGACACTCGACGCATTGTGGTGGAGAATAATTTATTTTTTTACAGGACAAAAGTGAAATGTGAGTGTTTCTCTTCCAAGTAGCAATATCCCACTGACGATTCTAGTGAAACTGCACTCAATAGAACGATTCTGTATTGCTTTATATAATTTTGTTTTCTTTTAATGATAAGTAGTATGGACCATTCTGTCGGTACACACTTGTTTGTTTACTAATAATAGAAACGCTGGTTGATAATTAACTGGCAGTTTTAATTAATACACATTATGTTCCATTGCCAGTAGGACAGAATTTGCTTCCGATATTAATTTCCCGACACTGGACAATGGAAAAACGAAATACACGTGTGCTGAATGATGCGGGTACGTATCTAATTAAGCTGGTTCTTATTATTAATATCGTCGGCTACATACGTCGTGTGAACATGCATAGCTGCAGTTCTTATTGCTTTGTGGAAGAGGGACGAGTATTTTTTTTACATGTCTCAACCCATGGCCAAGGCCGAATGAAATTGATATTATAGACGTAATTAAAAATAGGCCTTATTCCCAGATTGTTTTCATATTTGTAACATATTTGTATGCATTTTTGAAATGCCTAGATACAAAGCCGCATCATCTGCAAGTGATCCCTCGTGTACTATTTATTTGGTTTGCAGCTTTGCCAATTTTATGTTGACTGGCAAAAAAAGACTATTCAGGACTATTCGTCCTATTCCGAGGGTCGCTGGTTCGAATCCCCTCCCGTCAATCTTCGTTTACCTTTCAATATATCTTCCGTTTCCCTGGTGGATTTTTGATTAGTTAATGTTTTTTTAATGTGTCCTTTTGTTTTGTAATTGCTTTTTTTTTTTTTTTTAAGCGCGGATTCGCTCGATGAAAAACCCACTTTTCTCACTCGATAATCGAGAGGGCGCACTTCACACTGACCTTTCAATTTAAGTCAACATGGCGGCGCCCTTGCAAAGGTTAGCTCGGCGAATGCTTGGTCTTGACGGAGCAGTAAATGCTTTGGCCAGTTCAACAGTTTCCCAGAAATCATGTTTTGAAATTGGTAAGAAAAGTTGTAATCCTTTCGTCAAAATGTTAGGATGACACATAGTGTGTTACGTCTGTGAAATTGAGTCATTAATAAATTGAATACAGAATAGGCCTAACGTTAGTTATCGCATAGGCCTAGTCATAGAATTAGAAGTATGCATGTACAAAAAAAAATGTAGGCCTAACCATTAACCTGTTAACTGCACACGTAGTTTGGGAGTAGGCCTAGTAACGTTAGTATTATTTTAATTTCATATGAGGGCCTACTTGACCGTTGTACATCACTACATGTAGTTGTACATGTGCAATACAATACCCAGTACGTTATACAGTGTACTAGAAGTAGTATACGGCTTTTATTTTGTAATTGTCAGTAGTCTGTTGTGGACCTATTATTTATTGCTAACGTTAGTGCTGCACTGTTGTACATCTATCACTTGTACACAAACCTATGCAACTAACAAGAGGGCGTTTTGAGAAAAATGGCTGCCGCTGTATTCAAAGTGTGTAATTATAGTTCAAAACCAACCCGTAAAACTCACTTACCAGATATGCTAGATCCCTAGTAGGCCTACTAGTGTTACACACCTGAGATTGAAGTTCATCATCCAATAAGTTAACCCTTTTTTTGTAATGGCTGTCAGTGGAATTTTTTCCTGTTTATGATCTGAATTTACAACTTGGGCATGATCGTGCTGGCTGTATTTTGCCATAACATGTCTTTATGGCCATGATTGTATTATCTTTCAAAAAGAGAATGTTCGTAACATCTCCTTTTCAATTGTAATTTGTTTAATGGTCTGTGTCCTTTCAATTTTAGTTTGCACAAGTATAGATAGGTCTTACAATTTAACCTCATCTAGGTGTTATCATCACACGTTATCTTCTTTCAGTCCGCCACACAGCAAGCTCCTCCATCAGCACTAAAAGCAGTTCAAAGGTGCGATGCACAGCAGGGAGACCCAGTCACAATGCTCACCACCAAAGCCAGAGGACATTCTTTGGGATGTTCAAAGACAGAACGACAGCTAACAAGCCCCAAGATGCCCTCCCTTACGAGGTCGTCCTGCCGGGGAACATAAGCCCGATACGTTCCGTGCCTGATACGGTGCTGAAACCGGAGTACGCCAGCTCAGGGATTGGGTCTCCAATCTACTACCAGCCCATACTGCTGGATGATAATGAGATGGACAAGATGAGAGAAGCTGGTAAAATGGCCAGGAAAATTCTAGATATCGGTGCATCATACGTCAAGGTGAATACCTCACAGCCTTTGCCTTATCGCATGAAACAGGTTTTGATGGGAGTGAGCTGCTTGCAAAAGGAAAACTTTCATAGCCTAGAAGACCTCACTGTGGCGGTGTTTTACTATCTCCAAGAAAACCCCAATGTGAAATTGGGGAGATTATAAACATCACCATCTTCTTTGAGGCTACCCGGGGTTGATTTCACGAAGACCTACGATCGATCGTAACTCAAGTTACGAAGGATAGCCCATCGTATCGTGCGACTTACATGTGGGGCTGCAATGCATCATGATTTTTTGTGATTAATAGTAAAATACGATGAGTTTGGTGAAATCAACCCCAGGTACCATTGCCAGTAATATGACTCGTATGGCATGGGCCTTGATACATTTTGCATGTTGAAGAGTCTTGTACTCGGCCCTGATTCGATATTTATTTATGGATGAATCCGCTAATAATCTCCTACTGTACCTTACAACAATACTGAAAATAATACCAAAAATTCAGTGACGGCCCATAATTGATACTATGCCACAGTAACAGTTTTCAAATTTGAAAATGAGTCCGATCATTAATTATTTTCTTTCTTCCTTTGTGTCTGATGACTCTACCTTACAGCCTGGAGTGACAACAGACGTCATAGATGAAGCCATCCATACAGCCTGTCTGGAGAATAACGTCTATCCCTCCACACTCAACTACAAGGGCTTCCCTAAGTCCGTCTGTACATCCGTCAACAACGTCCTGGTGCATGGGATTCCTGACGATCGGCCACTGAAGGACGGAGACATGGTCAACATTGATTTCACCGTGAGTCTGTCCCGGCTAGCCCTTACATTGCCTCTGTCTATTCTCTAAATCATTATCGTGTTTCAAACTATATGCTAAACTTAACAAGTTGATTTGGTTTTAGGGTTAGAGTATCATCAACATAGTTGTTAATGGAAGTCCAGATTTTAGCATGGCTTAGGTTAATAAGGTTATAAGATGAGAAGTTTGCTGTGACACCCTGTGTCACAAAGTATATTTATAACACAATGTATTAATACATGTAAGTGTATTTGCGGTTCTAAATAGAACTGGTAACTCAACATTTTGGACTGTATAGTAGAACGTTGATACAACGAACATGGCGGATCCACAGAAATTGTCTGTTATAGTGGTCGTTCATTATTGCAATTTATACAACCAAGTTTGGTTCGTATTGTGAACAGCAATTGGGAGCCAAGGATGATGTTTGGTACCACAAACTTATCCATCATGGATGCTTATCCACCATGCAAACCTACAAGCACTACAAGCTCAAAAGTTGTGGACAACTATAACAACAATTTGTAGGAAGATAGGTTCTTGAGCTGCACTCATTTAAAATCCTGAATTATACTCTCAAAATTGATTTCTGGCTTCAACTTGGTTGTTGTTTCATTCATCCAGGTCTTCATGGACGGTTACCATGGTGATGTGTCAGAAACGTACCCGGTTGGCACGGTGGACGAAGCAGGGCTGCGTTTAATCGAAGTGGCGCGACAGTGCCGCGATGAAGCGATACGGGTGTGCGAACCCATGCACCCGATTTCCAATATAGGAACACAAATACAGTGAGTAGACAACTTGAGAGAGTCTTAGGTTTCAGAGCATGGTATATCGCCAGTGCTCCTCTTCAAGGGATATCAGTATATAGAATGTCTTGTGATTGATTTAGAGTGTGTCACATGACTTATTTTTGAAAATTGAACAAAGAAAAATTGACAGGACCGGGATTCGAACCAGTGTCCTCCGGAATGCCGTACCAGCGCTCTACCAACTGAGCTACCCAGCCCTATGTTGGTGGTTTCCCTTATAGTCAATTAACTTTGTTTATTTGGTAGGCAGAAGCCATGAAACCAAGCACATAGGATTATTTTTATTGATATGCGCAGCATTAACAATGCCGCAACAGTACATGGAGGATCATTCAAAGAGGATGCTTTTTTATTGGATGTCTTATTTTTACTACAAAGGTGCACAAACTGTGACAAACTATAACCATAGCAACCATTATACTATACCATAAGCAACCAATGTACTAGAACATGGAGACGGTGTATACTATTCCCCTGATATTACATACATGTACCACACTCTGGGATATTTCCCCTTCCATAGGGTGAATATTTCAAAGGTTGACAATGGTTGAAGCTACTTCTAGACTAGAACTAGAACACTCCTCCGTGAGCTCACAGAGGAGCCTTCTAGTTCTAGAGGTAGACTGAAGCTTACTAGACATTGGAATTGAAGAGTCTTCTAAATGTACTAGAGTTTTAATCATTGTTCGTTCCTCTTCCACCAGATCCATAGCACATGAAGCAGGATTCTTCATCTGTGCGTCGTTTGTCGGTCATGGAATAGGAAAGCAGTTTCACTGTAAGCCAGACATCTGGCATTATGGTAAGCAGAGTTGATAGTTCCACCAAGTTTGTGCAGGATTTGTGTGGTGTAGAATCAACAAACATGTTGCATTTTGTTTTATATTGTAGGCCTAATAAATGCATTTTTTTGTCTAACCAGAATTTAGTCACTACTCATACTGAAAACAAAGAGTCCCGATAATTTTACAAGAATTGTAGAAGTGAACAAAGAAAAATTGACTGGAGCGGGATTCGAACCGGCGATACTCCTGAATACCGTACAGGCACTCTAACCAACTGAGCTATCCAGCCCTATGTTGGTGTTTTATAGTTATCTATGTTCTATCTAATTATCTCAGTGAAGTAACTATCCGCCATTCATCTCCTCAGCTAACACCTATCCAGAGAAGATGACCCCTGGTATGGCCTTCACCATCGAGCCCGTCATTATGGAGAAGAGCGACGCTTTCTACGTGGCCGAAGACGGCTGGACAGTCCTGGCCGAGAAACAAACCAGGTAAGCACCAGGTAATCAGGGTGATAGGAAACAATCACCACTTTCACCACGGTGACCTAGACTCTTCACCACATCAAAGCTCATTTTCATTTCTGCTTAGCAGCAAATACTGTGTTGAAGATTCTTTGGTCATTGAAAAGTGAACGGAGAAAAATTGACTGGAGCGGGATTCTAACCAGCGACTTTCGGAACACCATTGGTAAGAGCACCGGTAGAGTGTTCTGAAGGTCGCTGGTTCGAATCCAGCTCCAGTCAATTTTTCTTTCCTCACTTTTCAAGGACTTAAAATCAACCAGTCAGTTTCCCTTGAGGTTACTTGGGGGGTGCCGTGGCCTAGTAGTCTGGCGTGTCCCACTCAAAATCTTGTGGTCAATCTACAGGTTGTGGGTTCGAATCCAGCCATGGACAGTGGTGCTGCATCCTTGGGCAAGACGCTTTGTCACATATTGCTCCTCTTCACCCAGGAGTAAATGGGTACCTGCGAGGGTAGAAATGGGTGTGAGTTTGATTAGCCTTTGTGCACTTTGCAAGCAGCCGGGGGGGGGGGGCTGTATACTCCCCAGGGAGCTGAGATTGTTTCAGGAATTTTTATAGGGTCCGATGACCAGGGATAATAATGATTGTAAGCACTGTGATTTAGTTTACTAAAAAGAGCATTTCAAATGGCGGTTATTATTACTTGTCGATACTAAGCAGGATTCTTTTTGCGAAAAAAGGGAGGAGAAAAATTGCCTAGAGCAAGTCACAAAGTAGTATACATTTATTTGGACCTTTTTCAGACTGCTTTTGAAGTGTGCAATGAGATATGCATTGTGAGATGGTTTGAGCAGAAGTTTTGCATACAGAATCCCATAGGCTGGCTATACATGAATGGGTCTATGGAACTTTAGCCGATAGCTTGTATTGTCAGTTAAGTAAAGGTTTTTTCTAGGCTAATGGTAGATTTGATGTGCTAGCCCCGTGGGCTGTTTTGATCACCATGAGCATCAGACTGGGTGATTATGTCTGGAGTCCTGTCAATGTGGCTGCTGTAGCTGCCATCTGGTTATGCTTTCATTATTCACACCCAATAATAGGTATGAGTCTGTTTTCAATTACTCTACAACCATTTAGCCATTCAACATTTCATCTGTGAATCTTTTTTCACACAATCAAACTCAGTACCTCATTTGAAATCTGGAAATTATGGATTATGATTTAATTGGCAGCTCCAACCTCCCCTCCCCCAAAAAAATAATAATAATAAATAAATAAAACCAACGAACCACTCTTAAACTAGGTCAAATCTGAAAGCCCAGTCACAGTGCATCATGCTTTTGCTATTATTTGTAAAGCAGATCGAAATATGATGTCAATTCGCAGCTGACAGTTTGATTCAAAACTTGAATTGTGTTTATTTTTGGGGAATGTTCATTGTGAAATATCCAGTCGTGAAATCGCTTCCAATATGCACAAAGGTGTTCTCATGGACCATGAACCTGACTTTAATGCCTCTCTGGAATAATTATGGATTTCTTTTTAAATGAATGCATCCATATATTTTTCTGACCTTTTTTAACACCATCCGGATGGTGTTAAAAAAAAAGGTCAGAAAAGTATATATACTTAACTGTTTATTAACCGAACATTCGCTAGTTTGATGTTTGGTCATTCAAATAAAATTTATTGAAAATGTGCTTAGCATAAAGAGAAATATTGGGAAACACAAATAGCTATGGTGTCTGAAATACCGCGTTATTTTACTGGGAGCAGCAAAGATTAAGTGAAACTCATTGTCATTTTAAGTGTGGAGATGATTTGGGTTTTTCAACAAAGAAAACTTGCCACAATCAAAACAAAGTCTGTGCTGTCATGCCATCAGTCTAACATATTCATTGTAAATATCGTTGAAAAATGTAAGGTTCAATTTTTTAAAATGTCGATTTTGGCCGTCTCATTGTTTGAAAATGTAATGGTCACACTAAATATACTTGAATTTGCTGTTTTACTTGTGACGGTAGAGACACATGATTGTGGTGCATATTGTAAGGAAACATAATGATCCAAGAAATTGCCGGGAAGTTTGATTTGACAAAAGAAAACATGAAATCATCTTTGAGTGGCATAAAATTTGACTATATTCTTTTCTTAACCTTGGCTCCTGTTATTCTCAGAATCGAGACATAACTTCCACCCCTGGATAACCAGAAGAAACACATCTTTTAATATTGATGTTTCATATTGAGAAGACTTTTTAGTTCATAAGTGGATAGTATATTCAATAACAGAAGTCCGGAAGCGAACCCTCTTTAGGTACCGAGTCACTGCTACTGATTTACAAGAATTCATACAACTCACCATGAGATACAATTCAATTATGCAAACTGTCTTGCTCATGGTCACAATGTTCCGCTTTCCTAGAAACTAACAGACAAAGATATGAACCTCTGCCTTATCCACGATATTGATACATAGAAACAAGAAGCACAAATGCACCTGTGCCGTTTCGCATGCACAGTACATTGCAGTCCAGAAATAAACATGTCAGCTGCTACATGTTCTCCATAAATTAAACAAGAAAGAAGAAACAAGCCCATTCCCGCTAGAATGACACGCTATGCGCCCAGGAGTCAATTTTACCAAATTCATCGTAACTTGCTATCAATCGTAGGACTTATGAATTATGATGCATTGCAGCCGTGCGGAGGATACGATGGGTTATCTTTCGTAAGTTGAGTTACGATCGATCGTAGGGCTTCGTGAAATGGACACCTGAGTACATTTGCACCATCATTTACTTGCCCCCCAACCAGAATAAGAAGGGGATGTTGAGGAAGAAGACGGCTTGAGCTTGGGCATGAGACTAAAAACAAATTGTCCAGATCTCTCCCTCAAACACACCTGTTCCATCTGTGTCTCATGTTTCTTGCTTGCCATCACTGAGGCCGTGGAATGGATCCGATTCACTTCGTATAGCCCCAGTGGAGAAGATTTTGGTTTTTTACGACAACCTACGCCTGACTCAGCCAGCATAATCACCCGTCTATTTTCATCCTGAGCACGGCGTCCCGTCAGACTGTACCCGGTGCCCTGCTTAGAATATTCAGCGATTTAAATATAACTCAACATGACTTGTTGCCGGCGTTTTCGAATGAAAACATTCCATTGGCAAATGTTGAATCAATGAAAACAAAACAAGGCATAATTAGGTGTGTTTGTATAGCTTTACCAAGTTTGCATAAATTTATGTAAATGTTGGTCCGATATATTGTCTGTCAAAAAGATGAAATTTGTTCGGAACATTTGGCAGCCCAAGCCAACCACAAACGTTTTTTTGTAAGCAAAAAGCGGGTCTATACTACGTACTTCTTGTATAATACGCCAAGATGCCGAAGATAAACTGAAAGAGCAGGGGCGTGGCTGGGGTGTGGCGGGGCAGGGGGTTGGGGTACTCAAAATCGGACAGCCGGCTTCTGCTCGGCGTCTCTTGCATCCTGTTCTAACGTAGAGCGGCACTCTTATGTTCATTATTCAGTTAATTCGCCTCGCTTTCAGATGCTATATAACCTGGATCGGATTACACCGATACTCGATGCCGACTGCAAATTTTATCATTACAGAAAATGCTTGCGGTAAAAATGGGAAAAAAAATTACGGAGTGGTTGCTAGGGGCAAAGCAAATGCATGAGCTAGAAATCGGCGCACATTGGTGCCGACATGTCGGGCTAGATGCTTCGTGAAATGAAATTGATATGCATACCAAAAAAAAATCAAGTTTGATTTGCAAATCACGACAGGCGGGTCTGTTAGTAGCGGGCGTCTGCCTTTGTAGTTTGTATACAAAGTCATGTCGGGACTTTCCCAAGAAGCTTTTTTCTGATTTATTTATTTATTATTTAAAAAACTGAGGTAATATCATACTTTGGTTTTTATCAAAATAATGCAGATTTATGGGCACAAACATCAAGGAAGATACAGTCACAGTCATCTGTACGGTGCCCACTTTTGAGAAAACAGTGTGAAGAACGGCAACAGTATTTTTAAATCCGATTTACAGGAGAAGAGCCGATAACCAAACACATAACTGATCATGCACTACAGTCGGTAAAACTCTTCGACAAGTTGCTGTTTTTTGTAATTGTTGACGCATCGTGTAAGCCTAATGCGCACGAATAATGGCAACAAATCATGAATATATAAATACAGACAATCCGAAAATAGGATACAATTGGCACATTATTTTATTCCTACCCACACCCTCGCTCCATTTCATTCTTAACTGTATAATTTAGGGATTATAGCAAGCCATAATGATATAGAATTTGGAAAGCATGGCAGTAAGCCTTTATAAACCTGAACAGTTTTAGAATGAACAGTTTTAGAAAAATTGACATTGAGAGTTTATTTTCAGTAAACTCTTATGATGCCGACAGACAGGCATGGGCGTAGATCACGGGGGTGGGTGTGGTAGGGGGTACACGCCCAGGCTTTCATTTCTTATATTAAAAAAATTTATTTGTGCACAAACGTATATGGAAGTACGACCCATAGCTACAGGATCATACCCACAAGTCTGAGGACGTGTCTACGCTGCTGCAGACAGGGCTTAAAATCATCTTCGTTTTGTATTGATTCAGAATTTCAGAGGCACAAAAGCGTCATTTTTTGTCTTCACTTCAAATTCAAACAAACAAAAACTTCACAAACAAACAAACAAAGAGCCCGACAGACAGACAAACATAAATCTCATCAGTGACAGAAAATAATTTCCAAAAGTTGAAATTTGAAAGAAAATTCGTCAAAGTCATTACATTGTTTCCCATTACGCCATAATACACAAAAATCAATTATCTATACCTCATACAGAAACAAGATGATGGCTGTTGCACTTTTCAAGTGTAATTGCTTTCCACTCGAGCTGCTATTTACAAAGAGGACATCAATGATTGACAATGTGGTTTGCAGTGGCCGGTGGCAAATTAGCCAGTTGGTTTTTTGGTAGATTTTTGCTATGTTGACAAAAAAAGAAAATGCATAATTTCCTTGCCGGTATTAGGCCTAATGTTTGCCAGACAAACATCTGCCAGGTCCATTAAACCCACGCTTCCTCTTTGTCAGTCTGTTTGAGGGGAAGGGGGGGTTGCGTTAAATATGATATCATACTTCGGTTTTTGTTAAGGGAATGCAGATTCATGGGCAAAAATATCAAGAAAGATACAGCAACAGTCATCTGTTAAATTCCCAGTGAAACAGTTAAATCTTGTCACAGGATTTTTGATTTTCCGAAGATCGAAATTGTTTTTGGTCATTGGTTTTACACTTTCTTGGTAAATACAGCATTTCAGGCAGACACATTTTAACGGTATCTACCATCACCATCTTTATACCCTGTATGTTATACGTAAATCTGTGAAGATTTCTGTTTCGGTATATGCTACCAAAGTATGATACTACCTTTAAGGGGGGACACTCCAGTAAATGGTTGTGAACCCACTCGCACAATAGGCCTATGTACTGAAAAATTGATTGAAGTGTGGCTGGGTTGATTGGATTAGGAATTGCAACGGGCCAGTAAATTGAGCAAAATACATTATCGGTTGTAATTACGACTGTTAGTTAATGATGCACAGCAAGGCTGTGACATGACATTTCCTTGCACTATTCACTCAGTAAATATCATATTGAGAGCTTGTTCATAGCGAATATGTTCATCATAATGTGCTTGGAGAGGGGTTCGAACTTCCAACCTCCCGTTCACCAGTGCAGTGCACACACCTTTGCCACCGATTTATACCGAAACAGTCCCACGTCGTGGCAAATATGAAATGAAAAGAAAAACGTCAGATAAAGTGATTTCAAGCATATAGCAAGCATATAAGATATAAATAGTTCCTATAAAATTGTGCACCAGTACAAGGTTACACACACAAATAGGCCTACCTGTGAATTTTGTTTACCGAAATCCAGGTGCAATTGAATTTGGCACGGATGATGTTTATGCCATGATATAATGTGGTATGTACATTACCACCGTGTTCCTGCGTTGTGTACACTGGTATTTTAAACTCATGTCTAGCCAGCGATGCTACCAATCAAGTTTGTCCAGGGTTTCTTCTTTTTTAACCCTGTTGTCATTTGGAAAAAAAATCATTTGGTCATCGACAAAAAGGGGTTTGCCGGGTGAAACATTTTCAAATGTGGGACAAAGTTCTGCTTTTCTTAATAACAAACAAGTAAAAGAGGATTTCCTTCCTCCGTGCGAAAGAGGCTAATTTCCAGAAGGAATTCTCTCAGCGCATTTGGTTGTTTTTCAGAAACCTGTCTTTTTGTATACAGGTGTATTTTTGGTAGAAAACATCCACGGAAATTTATGATATGCAGGTGATTATTTGGAAGTCCCTTTAGGCGCTTTGATGACTTACCATTAGGCAAATGACTGCTGACTTCTGCTGCCTGTTGTGTGTCTGTTTCTGACCTCACTTGAACCATCGTGGAAAGTTCAGTACACCACAATCTTTTCTGCTTTCTCGAGCGAGGGATGGAATTACTTTTGGCGGGAAGATTTTGTTTCAATCGCTGTTTCATTAAAAGAATGGGTTTAGTTTTGACATTCATTTCCGACTGACCACGTATATGAGCTTAGCCTGACCATGCATTCTTCGTTCTACCGAGTCCTGTCCTGCTTCGTGTGATTAAGAATAGTGGAAGGAAGTTTCCGTGATTTAATAACATCGGCTGCTTCTAGAACTTGAGTTTGTTTGATTTGTTAGAAGACAAATTTTAAAAAGTTTGTTTCAAACAAATTCTTGACTTTATACCAACCTCGTTAGGCAATGAACTCGGACCTGACGTTGGAAAAAAGAGCTACTTTAATAGTGCCTTAAGGCCTTGTCACACGATGCAAAAAAAGACCTCGCAAGGCTTGAGAGTATTTCTCATCCTTGAGAAATCTTAGGAAAGTGTCATCGTGTGAAAGGACACACCAATGCTTGAGAGTGACCGACATCCCTGGTGAATCCTTGACAAAATTTCAAGCATGAGAAAAACTCGCAAGCCTTGCGATTTTTTGTTTATCATCTTGTAAAAAGGCGTTTAGCTGGGGAGAGAGGGGGAGAGGGGGAGGGGAGGAGAATGTTTTTATTACTTCCTATGTTGATGTTTTTCTCTCCTTTCTCCCAGGTCCGCCCAGTTCGAGCACACGGTTCTCATGACCCATTCCGGCATCGAGGTTCTTACAGCATCGGCCGACGAGCACTTCGAGACGTCGCCCAGGCGCACCGGGGGCGAAGCAGTCGAGTCATCCGATGGGAAGAGCGGCTCTGCGTCCGGCGACTGGAAGTTCGACTGAGAGGCTTTCGAAGCTTGGAAGGAAGGGGACCACCGCCTCACAGTCCCATTTACCTTCTCCAGCCCACCATCGAACACAATGCAAGCTACTTATTCTAAATCTTCCTTAATAATGATTCAGATTCTCAAGGCAGTGTTGAGGATTGTTCTCAGTTCATGTAGAATGACCAGAGGAGCCCAGAGCAAGATATTCTTGATGCAGATGAGTTTATTTGGAGAGTCTTGGTAAGTCTTCTTGACGAGTCATCTTGGCGAGTCTGCTTGGGGAGTCTAGTTGGCGAGTCTTCTTTGCGAGTCTTCTTGGCGAGTCTAGTTGGCGAGTCTTCTTGGCGAGTCTACTTGGCAAGTGTGCTTGGCCGATCTACGTTGCAGGTAACTTTGATCAGTCTGCCTCCAGAGTCTACTTGGTGTGCAGTGTCCTCTTGGCAGAGTCTTGGCATGTCCACTAGGTATGACGTCCTCTCAGCAAACCCATCCTACCAGTCCACTTACTAGTGAGTCAACTTGCCCACACAGCAAGTCCACAAGTCAAGTCGACTCATTTCACTCGTCATGTCCACGAGCCAAGTCGACTCAGTGAGTCAACTCGTTTATACTACACTCAGCAGTCGAGTACCAAATGTCGAATCCACTGGCAAGTGTCCGCATTCATGAGTATAATGCTATTCCCAGACTCAATTACAATGCTCTGATACCCAACCCTATACCAAGTTGGTACTCTATCATATTTGTTGTAAACTCTCTTTAAATGACGTGCATTATGTACAGTTTGTAGATTGATATTACATAACTTGATGTGTTACAATTTTTCTCTCAGGCAACAGCCCATAGGGCAAAATTCCCAGAGCAGAGGCCATCGTCTGCAGCAGTATCTTTAAGGAGCAGTTTTTCACTTGGCTGAACACCATAATTTGTTTTGAAACTTCAATCAGTTTTAACCATATGCCTATTCATTGATTGATCATCAGCGCGATGAAAAAAATTGGAAATTCTACCCCACTTTACAATTTGGCTGAAGTACAGGAAATCAGGCAGTTCATCTTTATTCAGGGCCAGCTGACTACACCCATCTGCCCGGGAGCAAGCTAAGACGCCCAAGTCAAAGGCGTCGGCAATCTAGCTTCGTCAGGCAACACTGCCTTGACGCCAAAATGACACCAAAGGGATATGCATTGCTGTCATCAGGCTCTCACCAGCCTCCTCCTTAAGCATTTCCAATCTCCATTTTTTTCTAAGTGGAAGAAAAATGATGATGGCTCCCGTGCCGTACCGGTCCTCTCTCGATCCCTTACACTCGCTTTGATTATATTGACGATACCAAGCAAGCCTGGCCTTCGCCGAACCGACCGGGGCCCGGAAACGGTGAAATCCA
This sequence comes from Astropecten irregularis, assembly GCA_963971285.1. Classification (NCBI taxonomy): domain Eukaryota; kingdom Metazoa; phylum Echinodermata; class Asteroidea; order Paxillosida; family Astropectinidae; genus Astropecten; species Astropecten irregularis. The sequence continues at coordinate 4,081,234 of OZ020250.1, read as the reverse complement.
ACACCCCTCTCAGTCCTCGAATCCGCTTTGACTTCCGCCCCGGTAGACCAGCACCGGGTCAGCGCCTCTACAATCTTTCCTGATGTCTCCCTGGTGTAATTGAGACCGTTCATGAAAGATTCGTGGTAGTAGAGGTTTTGTTTTCGACCATGGAATGATGGATTCGAACGGTATAGCTGTCTTATGAACCCTGGGGTCGATTTCACGGAGCCCTACGATTGATCGTAATTCGAGTTACGAATAATAACCCATCGTATCATACGCAGGGCTGCAATGCATTTTAAGTGCTACGATTGATAGTAAGTTACGATGAGTTTGGTGAAATCGACCCTCGTCTTTCTTCATAATCCGTGTTCGTTTTGTATTTCACTTCATCAATGCAACTTGTTTGGTTGTTATTGTAATAGTACACATTTTGTGGGTTCGATTTCATGAAGTTCTACGATCGACTGTAACTCGACTTATGAAGAATAACCCACCGATAGGGGCCTATCTTATAGGACTGCAATGCATCATGAAGTCCTACGATTGATTGTAAGTTACGATGAGTTTGGTGAAATCGACCCCCTGATGTCATGAAAATAGAATGGAAATGTGTTATAATGTATGAATTAAATTGATTTGAGTAGAAGCCTGTCTTTTTCGTTTCGTTTTCATTAATTTTGTATGAAAAGTCTTGTATGAAACAAATGAACAATATCACGAATTATTGAGTATGTGGTTTGATTTTATTCCAGGCTGATTACGTTACGATCAACCTGGTCGTCTACTCTTCGCGACGTCTGGTTAATTCGAAGTCCTTCGAAGTGTTTTGAAGGCGAAAGGCAAAAATATCAAACCAATTTTAAGCGAAAACCAGACTTGTGAGCGTGGCGCTTAATACACCTAAAGTTGGAGTACCATTAACAAAACCGCACAACGCTTTCAAAACTTGGTAAACACGAGAGCCTTGTGCTAAAAATACCCCTCCATGTTGACTCTGCAGTTGGGAGTATTGGAATTGTCCAACCTCTAGAACGATCCGCTCTATAAATAAGACAAAAACGACTCGTCCATTTGGTACAGGTCTATAACGGTCAACATATTGATTTCATGGCCACTGTAAGGTGCCTGTTTGTTTGGTTATTCTGGAATCGTATGCGAAGGGTTCAATTGCCTCGTGTCTTCGTTTCATTTCTTTCAGTCACGTCCTTTTTTTTCCTTGAACGATGCTATAGCCAACCAGACTGAAGTGCGCTCCGTGAAACAAGAAGAATATTTGATGGGTTTCGCTAAAAGGATATAGAACAGTTGAAATGAAAAGAAAAGGAGACCGTGTTTTGACTGTCACCCCAGGCGACGTATCAGATGTTTTTGAGTAGCATGTGTCAGAGACCCAATAGAGTCTAATGAAACAAAAGAAATGCAAAACATTGGAGTTTGCCGCCCTCAACAGGCGGAAAACGTTTACATCTTATCCTGGGGCCTTTCTCAAAGCTCGGCTCCACCTAGGCTATTTCGTGTATTCATTTTGAAATTACGGGTATGAAGAAATGGAGACTTTTGGCTGCGGTTCGGAAGTCGATTCTCTGGTTTGAAAAAGAAAACAGAGCTTCAACTCCATTGAAAAACATAACCTTTATTCTCAGCATATGGATGACAGAGACGAAGCCAGAGCCTGAGCCGAGCTTTGAGAAAGGATCCGGCACTCTCGATCTCCCACAGTATTTTGGAAAAGATTGTCTCTGTTCCTTAACTTCCTTGCTCTATGGTCTGACAATGAATACGTGAGCCCAGCGCATGATTTCTTTCATGTGCGCTAAAAAGGCACTAGGTGAAGTGCTTACCTATATACGTCATTGAAGAGCAATAAATCGTTTGCAGAATATGTAACAAATGAATTTTCAGAATCTTGACCTTTGTTTATTTACCTTTATTTTGTTTGGGAAAAATTCAAATAAACATTTGACGGTGTTTGCAATTTGAAGGGGGGGTTCACTAGGAACAACATCTGGTGAATATTATTGACTTATAATCAACAAACTCCATTGATTTACATCGGTTGAACGTTCATGATGATACATACCGTGCAGGTGCGTAAAAGCAACAAACAACCGATGGTTTCTGCTATCTATAGACTAGTCTAAGCGAATATACCCCATATTAGTGTATGGTGAAAATAATAACCTGATCTATAGCAAGCAAGCCTACGAAAAAACACAATACATAGGCCCTACTTCTGCATCAAATGTGTCTGGAGTTGGACTTATTTACAGCTTCTGCTCCTCGCCTAATCAGTCGGAGATATATCCAGATCACCCGGGGATGTTACCCTCGTCATGACTCGAGACGAGATGAAACCTGGTGATACATCGGGCCAGTAGGCCCTACCCTGTCAGCATCAGATAAGGAGCAAGCGAGGTTGGGGAGCTTCGGGGAGGCTGGGGGATCGAGCCATGCCGTTCATGTTCATAGTCGACTCGAGGGCATCAGGAGTGGCAATTAGAAAGATTGAGTAGAGAACATGTCGTGAATTGATGTGTTTATTTGCAATAACATGGGGCAGTGGCGATTGAATTAAAAGTGACAGGAGTGTTAACGGAAGAGTACTGATGGGGGGAGACGGGGGCCAGACTCGGCCCATGCTACAACATTGTGTTTGTATTGGTGGCATCATGCAGTATGCTGCTCCTACATTGTATATGTGACCGGCTCTGTGAATATGAGGCATAAGTCACAAATTTGGCAAAGTGAGATATCTGTATGATGAGAAAGAATGTATCAAGGGGTTTAATATGGTATTATGTTTGAGGTCTGTAGCATTCAACATTCTACAGGTATACTCATTCTAGATCACAGAATGATCCTATGATTCTACAGTCGCTTCCCATGTTTCATTAGCCATAACCTGTAAGCAGGCTGATTGACATATGACTTATTCAGTCGCAGAGCGACTCACATTATGTATTCCAGTGACGCCAATTGGCCTCATGTAGTGTTGGAGAATGAAGTAACTAAGAAAAAAGTTTGGCAAACAGACTTCAATCTGCTTCTTCTACAAATGTTAGACCTTCTCCCGTATAAAATCATTAACGCTGTGTCGAAACTGCACCCATCTTTGATTGTGATTTGTTTGGCCAGCTCCATGGTTAGACATCGCCGTACGTCACCAATAGAGGGCGCCATGTATATTATGTCATACAGTTAAATTATTTTGTTTTGTTTGTATGTTATGTTTTTTTACCAAGACATAAAACAATGCTTTTTTCAGTCAATTATACACATTGACGTTTTTTAAATGAAATACGACATTAAAACTGCATGTTTGTCAAAGTCGTATTTCACCACACAAAAAAACAGACACCGCAATATAATATTTAAAGATTGCCCACAGATGTGTAATTGACAGTATTGAACAGTATTGTTTCATGTATTAATTTTACTGGAAAAGGAGGTCGTAGAATGAACAGTATAAATTTTAATCACTGTAGATTTGAATTCATGGACCTCGGTACTTGTGTAAACGGTTCAGCCTGGTGTGTGTGACTTATTGAGTACCGTCAAAATAAATAGCCACGTGCAAACATTGTGGCCGTGGATGCGGCCACTTAGGCCCATGCATATACATGGAGCGTCAGTATGGCCCTTGCATGTTTGTGCAGTGTACCCGAGTCCCGAGTTTGCTTCAAAATATCAAGTGTATTATTATTATAGGCCTATGTCAAGGCAGTAGACACAATCTACATAAAGTCAAGCGTCCGAATTTGGCCCGTTTTAAGCATTGGCGAAGTAATTTGAATTCATATTCGCTGAGTGACTTCAAAGAATAAACTAAGACAGATCAAGAACATGTCATCATTTTACTAAAAATTAAACAGAATTAATTAATTAAACAGCAAGCCAACGAAGAAGTATAATTACATATTTTTTATTATTGTTATTTCAGGAGTGGCTTTATCATTAAAATGGTTTAATTATTAATGCACTCAGTCTTTGTATAAATAATTTTTCTTGATTGGTTTGAGACAACCTCGACCGTCTAACCATACACCTCAGTAATTCTAATCGTCTCCCCAGCCTGGATTTGATAAACGAAGCACTCACCCGTAGCCAAACAATCTGTGACAAATTGATAAAGCAAAGTACCGTCTCGTCTTAAAGGTAACTTCATACTTCGGTTTTTGTCCAAGAAACGCAGGTTCATGGGTAAAAATATCAAGAAAGGAACAGTAACGTTCATCTGTTAAATTTCCAGTCCCATTATCATATGGTGCTCACTTGTTTTTAGAAAACACGGTGGAAAACGCTCGCGGTATTTTCTAATATTCACAGGAGTTTTGATCTCACCCCGTCAAAACGGTTTTTCGTCTTTGGTTGTACTCTTTTTCTGGTTAGATGGGCCTATACAGCATTTCAGGCAGAAAATGTTAAAGGGTATGTTTCTACCATCTTTATACGCTGTAAATTATTATGTAAATTTGAGAAGATTCCTGTTTCGGTATATGCTAGTTAAGTATGAAATTACATTTAACTTTGGCCTGAATAAAAATGAACTCTTTGTACAGGGTAGAAAAGGGACACCGTTGAATTCTCAAGAATGGAAACTGACTGAAGATTGTGCTTTAACTTAAAGATGTATACGTATTTCTTTTGCCATTTGGCGATTTTATACATTGTGAAAAAATGATAAATAAATTAAATAGTTATTCGTAAAAATGATTTTCGGGCATTGTAATTCTTTATTTCTTCGTTAGTTACTCGTTTGTGACCGCTTAACTTTTGAAAATAAAAAGGTTTACAGAAATCAAGACTCATCATAATGAAGTTAAATACATATGTATTGTTATAAAACTCGACCTATCATTGTTTGTGCAAAAACAAATTTTATATGAAAAGGGGTATTTTAATATTTTATACCCAATTCAGCACCCACTTTTTCGCGACGAAAAACGTATTATAGCCTATTTTTATCGTCAGTGGTTATGTATTATATAAAGCAATAATTTAAAAACACTTTCAACTCTTTTCCAAATCTAATATTCTGTAAACCTTCAACTGAAGTGGGGGAAACTTTTCAGAGCCGAGCTGGCGATCGAGTCTATGATTATCCACGATTGACGGACGGACGGAAAGTTCAATAGTCTGGGAAATCATATGCAGCTGCTTCAGTCCAGCTTCCGTCTCCGGTATAATTAGCGGGATTTGATCGCCGGCTTACCGGGCAAGTGACGCCCGGTCGTTGCACCGTACCAACCGTTCCAACCCCCCGTCGCTCCCCGCCGACTAGATCCGCATGCGATCACTCTGTCATCGGAAACGCACCGTACTATGCAAGGGGCATCAATTGTCTTAATGTCGCTCGTCCGTCTTATTTGTCACGATTTCCGATCTGCCGGAGATGAACAATAATTATCCCGCTCACGAGACATCCCAAAATGATCCTGCAATATTATTTCAGGGGGAAATATTATCACGCACCAGTGAATGTTCATGAATAGTTAATGCGATGATTTACAGATGAATCAAAAATAGACATGATAAATACAGGGGGCCATTAAGGCAGATCTGAGCACGAGTTGAAGCGACGGTATGTCTACATTATTTTACATCTTTAAACAATGTTCATCTTTCATCCTTCGCACCTGTTCACGGCATTACCACGTCTATTGCCAATTGAACTGTTTGCATCTAGGTTCATTATAGGCCTAATGTTATGGGGCATTTTCCAACCACGGCTCAGGCTCCGGCTCTGGTGCCATTTCGTGAATCCATTCTAAAATAATGGGTATCAAAATAGAGACTTTTTGCCTGCGGTTCAGATGTAGATTCTCTGGTTTGAAAAGGAAAACAGAGATTCGGCTTCAATGAAAAACCACAATGGCTACATTTTCAGCATATGGATTAATACAGAGATGAAGCCGTAGCCTGAGCCCTAGTATACAAGTGTGCTGATGATGTAACAGACTCAGTCGTTAATCTTTTACCAACTTATGTTGGTAAATGGCCACACCTGTGTGTCTTTTATCTCATGCATGTATGTCTTTTTATTATTATTATTAATGAATATTTATGTATTTGTTTTATTTGTCATTATTTGCATTCTTTTATTCAGTCAGTCAAATGACAAGATGATATTCGTCATACCTATAACACATTCAGTCTACATTCAATATTTCATTATAGGGTTAGACCATATAGAGTATAGGGAGATATTTGGTTAGACATACATGTACGTGTAGTTGTAGGCAGATTATGTATTAGCGTCTGATTATCATCTAGCTATCGAGAATGGATTACCGACACGACTGGCAAACCTAGCGAGGGTTATGAGGGGGACGGGGGACCGTGACGGTGGCCGGGAGTCTCCGGAAGTGCCCCGGGGGCGAGTCGTCCTCTTGCTTCCGTGCAATCCACTCGGCGTGTCCGCCTGCATCCATGAATTGATTAGCAGTTCGAATAACCTTCATCAGGTGGGCACGCTGGGACTCAGATACCGGGAACATGGTTACGGTCTTGCGGCGCCGTGGCGTGGTTTCACGGAGCTTGGGGAAAACACTTCTTTTCCGTTTCGCCGTTTTCTCCGAAAATAAATGCGAGGAGACGCAAATGTTCGATTCATTTAAAGACGTTTCAAAGACTTTTCGCCTGTGTACGCTGGTTGACTTGTTTGTTAGGCTATCCATCACTTTAAATATACTATCATACTTTGGTAGCATACCGAAACAGTAATCTGCAGAGATTTACCTATAACTTACAGGGTATGAAGATGGTGATGGTAGAAACATACCGTTAACATTTTTCTGCCTGAAATGCTGTATTTATCCATAAAAGAGTAAAACCAATGACCTTTTATAAAGATAAAAAATTAAAGAGAAAAGACTTAAGAAATACTGTTGGCGTTTTCACTGTTTTCTCAAAAGGTGGGCACCGTATGGGACTGAAATTTTCACAGATGACTGTTATTGTATCTTCCTATTATATTTTGCCCATGAATCTGTATTTCTTTGACAAAAACCAAAGTATGACATTACCTTTAAAGAAGGTTTTGTTTCTTGGCTGTGATTCAAATTTGTCGTTTCGTTCCGTCGTTCTTTCCTTCATTAGCTTAACACCCATTTAAACAGCGCTGCTATGCAGTTTCATATGCAGGATTGCCCCTAATACGGCTCAATGTCATTCAAGGTAAATAGTTTAACAACAAGAAGCATTTCAGAGTATAGTACTCATGAATGTGTGGAATGGAGCGGTTGGACTACACTTATCATGCTTCTAAGAAAGAACAGTGCAGAGGCTTCGAAAAGCGGTGGGGCTACTTTCACGAAACATCGAGATCAATCATAAACTTGAATCAATCTTATTTGATAACCAAAGTGTAACAACACACTTCCAATCACTATGGTGATACGTGATACTGAAAACTCGGTAAGATAAGAGTGATCGGTGTAGTAAAATCCTGCGCTGATTTTACGTTCTTCGTTTCAGTTTGAAGCCGTGAATTAAAGGCCTGACATTGTGTTTGTAAGTCTGCAGACCTTAAAATATATCAGGGTATGAACTTCGTTGAAAATAGGCCTACACTTCGTATCCCTCTAGGAATAAAGTGAAATGACACCTTAAACTATGACACCTATAGCTATATGTGTAAAGAAAATATAAAAACGGAATACCGTATCGGTCAAATTGTTCACACACGCTTCCCAACAGTTTGGCTCTCTTGAACTTAATCCGATTTTGAAAAGCACGTTGAACCAATTTTTCTCACTTTTTAATTTTTCTGACGTGGAGAGCTGTGATATTTGAGGTGTTTGTAAAATCACATTTAATTTCACATTGCCCTATAGGTTTAGAAACTTCTTTTTAGCCTTAAAAGATCACAAGCACTGAGAAAATACCCATGGAATACGTTTGTGTATTTCATGCACTTCTTGCCGTGCACTCCCCTGCTAAATTAAGGCTAATTGCTTCAGTCCCATGCTAACCCAGTCGTGGCCGTCCTGGGCTATTTATTAATAATTTCTACCCCCTCCGAAAAAAAATATATATCAGCGGAATGATAATGTATATCCCATATTACACAAAGCCATTTTCCACAGCTGTTGTGAATTAGAAATGGTTGACGGTTAGCACGCTTGGGCTATTGTGCATGTCGGCCACTAACACCGTTATACTCCGTCGGCTGAAGTTCGTATACCGCCGTGATGTTTCCGGTCTCATTTTATATACCGTGTCGTCAACTTTAATCAAAACAGTGTGGTTTGGTGGCACGTATACCCTTTTCAACTTCATTCCATAACTAATACAAGTAATTAACTGCTGCAAACTGCTCATCAACCAAAATAATGACCCGAAATATATCAAATGCTTGGATTTAGGAGGGCCTGACGCGTTTAGATCCTAGCAGGATCTTTATCGAATAAGCTGACATATTGTCAGATCGCGGCATATTTAACAAGAATTCAATTTTTCGGCAATTTTGTGCAGAACCGAAAATGATATTAAAACCAGGTGTTTGGGTTTTTAAATGCACTTATATGGCGAAAGCTTCGCTACAGATATTGTCCATATTCAAGCAGATACATTCCTGTTATGCCCATGCCTGGACATGGCCTGATCTAGTAACATATCGTGTTACTTCGGCTAAATCGATTTACCTCTTTTCCAAACACGCTTGATGAGACCGGGAAATCGTGCTGTTTGGTCTGTTCATTTGCGGTCTTGTTAAAATGACGATAAGTAATATTCTGGATCATTTATGGTATTGCATTAATTGATGACGAAATCATGGCGTTTGTCAATAGGATTCCACGGGTTTAGAGGTTTCATTTTACCAGCTTTGTGCATGGTCTTGGCTTTAGTTGGCATGAAGACAAATTTCAACTTAAATTGTCATCATTTTGAAGATTTTGTTTTCTTATTTTTGCTGGTTTTTATTTTTTGTTTTAAAAAGACCCAAAACACAGGCATTTACGTTTCCTTTTAATTCATGGTCATTCCTTACTGTTTTGCAAATTACCATTGTTAAAAGTTGAAAACATGACCAGTTTTAACGAAAGACATGATATCATACTACAGAATTCGTTTTTGTTCAAGTATAAATTATGTGCCTTTTGCTGATGTCACTCAATTTGTTAAGTTTGTTAAATTCGTGTATAACCGACTTCATTTCCGACTATATAGCAGTAGATTGAAGACAGGAAAGCCTTATAATGAGTAATTTATAGAGCAATATAATAGAGGTGACAAACATTAAGATGATATGAACTTGCAATGCAGATGTAATAGCATCGGGATCTATATTTAGACAAACACAATCCTAACAGCAACAACAACAACATACTTCACCGCGGTCAAACAGAGGTCGGTACCCGTGAAACAAAACACAGCTACGGTATAACGGAAATGTAGCAGAGGGGATAAGAATAGACCTGTGTAATTAAACTAACAGATGATAGAGGATAGCATGAGAGAGGGGGGGGGGGGGGGGAGGAGGAGACAAGGTGCCGTGTTTAATGACAGGAGACGAGTAGAGGAAGATCATGTTTGGATGAGACGACAGTGGATGGATGGGTATGATATGAGAACCGGTCGGCTCTGTTTATCGCTCCGAGCTGGTGATCAGTGTTTACCTGTACTACATGTATATTTATGATACACGTTGTCAGCATCAACTTCTCATACGTCATCTCCGACTCGTTGCTCTCACATCATCAACCGGAACCAGACCCCCTCCCCCTACCCTTCCCCTCCCCTTCCCCCTGATCTGTACTTTACCGAGCCTCATCAAGTATAGTGTCCGCTTTCAGAAAATAGTTCGTGGGCCCGTCACGGTACGTTGATGCAAATAGACACCCTCTCCATGCGCTTAAAATGGAATATACTGAGTATTTGTTTTCATGGGCTGTATATATACTGCATCTTTGGGCAGAGGAGTAAGGGTATGGTAGAGCCGGGCGCCAGGGGCTTGTTTGCAGACCATCAACATCCTTGGGCTCGGAAACTAAGGATGGGGAGGAGGGTAGGGCTTCGAGGTCATGCAGAGTTCTTGTAGATTGATGGCAAGATGTCGTACATTGCATTGCGATCATTTTGTGATCAGTAAAAGTGCACTGACCACAGTCACTTATGCGTAACGCATCATCCATGGTAGATGTTGTTTCTCTTCTTGTAATGGTGTTTTGATTATCCGAAACCATATTGTACACAAATATTGCCATTCGATTATATGCACCTGGTGTTTATGGCATACTTTGTAAGCGTAAACAACATTCCAAAGGAACATAACCATAAATCATGATCATTTATGAGTCATTATTTATTTTATTCATTTATTTTTGGTGAAATTTTATTCAGTAAAAATATGCAGGTAACCTACTATTTAGGCACTATATAGATCAGTGCGTCTGTGCATCTTGAAGTCTGTCTCGATTTTGATATTTATTTTCATATTATACTTTCTGATTTCTGTAAATCCGTTTGGCCGCAATAACGCATAAAATAAATCTCTTTAAAGGTTTATTTTTGTAAAAAGAGTCTTTTCAAATGGATTTCTGTTTAATTCTTAATTATTGCAATTATACATAGGCCTACTCCCATTCTTGCATGTAGAGAAAAATCCATTAATCTTTTACAAAGTTGCTGGAACCATGCCAAATAAGGAGAAATGGATTCATAGAATGTGTGACGTCACTCGACCATCCTGTATCATTCCACGAAAGAGAATGATAACTCGATTACATTCCATAAAACCGAACCCAAATCCATTATCTGCTGGCTATTTTTAACATTGGTGATTATTTACTGGAATTGTGCAGTATTGTCTAATGAGAGGAAACAAAACCAGCAATTGTCGAAGAGAGTACAATTTGTCTTCTGTTTTGCATAGTGTCACAACAGTGTTTTTTTTTTATTGCACATCGCGAGCAGTATACTGGGAAAATGTCACATCATTGAGCATAAGTGCTCATGTGATCGAATCAAATTTATATTTCAATTGATTCATTCCAATATTGCGGTTCGGTTTGATTCTGTCCGTTTCGGCTGGGATCGGCACGACTCGGCTGGGTTCGGCTGAGATCGGGACGGCTTGGTTCGACTCGGTTCCCTCCAATTCTAAATTTAAGTTAAAAAAAAACAACACACAACCATTATTTTTCCACCTAGTATAATTTAATTTGTCCAATATTGAAACGCACTAATGCCGTGTCCCAAATTTCAGGCTGCGGCTGCAAATTAGGCGTGTACCTATGGCAGCCACTAGCCAGTGACTGCAACCATTTCCATTGACTTGTGTGTTATTTGCGGTCGCAGCCAGATAATTGGGACAAGGCCCAAACTATTTCTACAATGGACAGAATAAGACAAAACAATCAGATAAAACAAAATAACAGAAAGAAAACAATATGGAATTTACAGATGAGCAAAACGTAAAAACCAGCATAATTAAGATAAAATGCTAAAATTACAGAAAATATTGTTACAAATCGGAGTGATACTACGAGAAAACGTTTATATGTTGTATTCTTACTGCTTCTGTCATCAGCCGAAAATCAATCGCGCCACTTTGATGACCAAAAAAGGTCAACCTTACTTTAGTCTTTTACTCTTTTACCAAACAGTATACGATTCTCATTACATTGAAAGGTCTATGTATTACAGTGCTGAGTGAATACACGATTCGAACGTGCAATTCCATATAATTAGGTGTTTTAGTTTCTCATAGGCGCCCTTATGATCTGCCCGAGTTCAATCAGAATGAACACAGTGGCATTGGCCATAGATTCTCCCCTCGATAGGAATAGTCTAACGAGAAATTCAAGCTACAATATCGACCCCAGAGTACAGGATGACCCCGTATTGGGTCTCCACGCTTAAAACAAAAACAAATAGGAACGCGGTTGAATTACCAATTATTCATTGCAGATAATGCTTGGCAGTGTCACGCGCATGCGGAGTCAATTCACTTACGCTGATTGCAAGACCCAGGGGATTATGGGTAGATTAAATAAGTATTTTTATTCGAAATATATAGGTCAATATTTAGATTAATGATGCTTAAGCCTTCTGCAAAACAATATCAATTATTGTGCTGCATTCAATGCGTTATTTATCAGGTCATTTGTGCCCATCTTTTGGATATTCGTGTTTATACATACATGTATGTTCCATTGTGATTGCCCTTTTATCGAACTCATTTCAAAATGGCACGCATTGTCTCGTCATATACACACATTATATTTTTTAGTCGTTTGCAACATTTCATCCTATATTTGCCACCGTCCCATTTCGTGTTTATATTCCACATGCTTTCCCAGTATTTTTCATTGCTTACAATTTGTTTTGTTTCTTTGCTGTTGTTGTTGTTGTTATTGTTGCCTGAAATCTATATGTATTGTTTGGTGTGATTTTTGTTTGTTTGCATTTTAAATTCCCATTGGAATTATGTTTGTATTCCCAGTACTGTCTAGGCATTCCATGTCCTCCTCTTTATAATGATTGCGACTGGAACATCCTTTGTGACAAGATCTTAACGAGATGGCTTGCGTCTGCGCCGAGGCAATTAAGCTAAAGGTTAATTACAGAGGCAAATGAGTTTGTACAAATTGAGGCTGATGGAGTCTGGCTACATGGCCCACGTCTTGTCATTGGCAAGCTTTTGTTTCAGTACTTCTATGCCAGGGCAATTACGTCAGAGCTTGCATATAGACGTACATCTATTGGCATTAGCGTGTGTCGGTCTAGGATTAGAGAGTTGTCTTTGTTGTCACAATCTGGTAATTAGTTCAAGGAAAGCAATTTATGCTGCTGCTGAGAAAGGACGATTGAAAAACGAAAAGGTTTGACGATGATGCAGTTGCTATAAGTACATGACGTCCGTGTTCAGTGTGATTGTACATTATGGTTAGGTTGTAGGGGGCCTACATGATCTGTTCATTTTTTATAACATTTCTGCCTGTGAAATTCTCATAAAATCAGCAAGGATCCAATAAGGTCATATGGAAACAAAAAATGAAGCATGAAGGTGTCATTTTATGACAATGGTCATAATAAATATTTATCGTTATAGGTTTTTTTTTTTAGGTCAATGCCTTTGAGAACACCTTTTTTTAAACACCTAAATCCTTAAAATAACCCCAAAAGTATAATATCCAACAGAAATTTATAAATCCAAAAGACATTTTGCCATAGTAACTATCATTAGTCTTCACATAGACACTTCAACATGTGACTTTATGGCATAGCGCATTTTATATTAGAGAAAGAGGATTTCAACGCCGTTCATAATATTGTTATCTCTGGACTTTGGGTGGATTTATCACTGTTGAAACCATCTTATTTCCCCTGGGATAACACGGTGGTGCGCGGTGTGCTTACCCGATACAAGGCACTTGCATTTGTGTCGTTTTAGTTTAGTGTAACAATTTCAAGATTTCGTCTCGGTTTTATGATACTGATTGAAGTATGGTTGGATTTCACTCCGATGTTGCAGACGTGTGGAGGTGAAACTATAAACCCTGAGAAGGAGGCAGTTCTGTTATCCCGTGTGTAAAACGGACTTTCATGCCATATCCACAAATATTTGTAGCTGAGAAGAATCCCGCCATTTTTTCCGCGTAATTTACACTGACCGCCAACTTGGGTTACACAGGCCCTTAAAGTTGACTGCGGGCGCTCGCGTAATTGCGCGCATTTTCTAACACATCCTCCCAAAAAACAGGAGAATATATACTTGTCTGTGAATTTGATTGCTTGTCAATTCCAACATGCCCCGAGATGAAATATGGATTTTTCCCCATCTCCTTTTCCTCCGCTGGCGACGACCAGGAAGAAGAAAATGAAGACAGGGAAATCATGAGGAGCCTACATTTTATAAGCAGTGTAGGCCTATAGTGTTTTGGCAAACTAGAGTAGGTCTAAATGAGTCGGATTGGTGCATGTACTCCGATCAGCCACGGGTGGCTATATGGTCAGTAAGACGCGAGGCTAATGTTATGGGTAGCCACGCGCTGCATGAGCGCTGGCTGGATAGGCGCGTCCGCTTGGTGCAGCATCTGGGTCCAATTTCATCGAGCTGTTTAAGCTCCAAATTTACCAAAAACCTTGGTCAATGAAATCATTACGACAGCCAAATTACTCCTTCTGAATGTTATGCTCAGCAAACAATGACCGAATACAAGTCAAAAGCAGTAAACATCACATGAACATTTGGTTGGTAATCATGTTTCTTCAAGGAAGACTTTTCATGCTTAAGCAAATTTTGTGCCTAAGCAGCTCTATGAAATTGACCCGTGTTCTAGAGATTGTAAACACCATACCTTTGCCACTGTTATTTCATTCGAATTCGTCTTATTTTTTTTTTTTAGTCCGAGATATTTATACCGACTTTTATAAGGAAGCAAAATCAAGTTTAATTTGCACGCTTCTGTCGCGTGAGGCCTATAACTATAAATCGATTGTCTTTTTTTATCATTCGTTGTCTTGGATAAACATTCTCAAAATAACATCTGCCAGAAGCAGCGATCGATGCTGGGGTGAACTTGTTCTACGCGGTCAACAGTAAGAACTGTCCGAACTAAAATACAAACACAGAAATCTTCACAGATTTACCTTTAACTTACACTGGTATAAAAATGGTGATGGTTGAAACATACCGTTAAAATTGTTCTGCCTGAAATGCTACAACCAGGGTGAGACCAAAACTCCTAGATTTGAAAATACCGTGAGCGTTTTGCACTTTTTTTATTATAAAAAAAGTGGGCACCGTATGGGACTGGAAATTTTACGGATTACTTTATCTTTCTGGATATTTTAGCCCACAAATCTGCATTTCTTTTACAAAAAAAATATGATACTATACCTTTAATGAATAGCACACAGGTTTTAAGTGTTGCAAATACGCAGTGATACATGTACTGTATGTGCATGTAATTATATAGGCCTACAGGCCAATTCCCGTAACATTAATAGACCCTTTCCAAGCGAGTTAATTAAATGCATGAAATGCAGTGTCAGACCCATTTTCTGGCCTGTTTGTTTTGTCAACATGTTTAATACTACAACAAAGCCTCAATACCTATTTATAGCAATCCATAAATGTACACTCCAACTGTTAACAGCTTTTTATATCCACGATAGGAAATCCGGATGTGTTTCAAAGGTACGGTACAGGATTGGTAACATACCCAAACAGAAATATTCACAGATTTACGTATAACTTTCAGAGTATGAAGATGGGTGCTGGTAGAAACATGCCGTCAAAATATTTCTGCCTGAAATGGTGTATTTATCCAGAAATGAGTCAAACAAAGATCGAAAACAGTTTTGATCTCGAGGTAAAATCAAAACCATTCTTTATGGTTTATAAGAAAAGTTAAGTCAGGTTTTCGATATTTTCTCGTGACTCATATTAAGCTCAAATTTATACAAAGTATGGATGCTGTTCTATGACCTTTACCAATCATAATATACCTTTAACATAATGGTTTGTCCGTATACTGGCACATTTCACAATCGTTAATGGACACACTGAAATGAAGGCGGCTTTAAAAAAATATTAATATTGTTTTTGTTTTATGGTTTTGGTGTGTCTGTGGTTTTTCGCTGTGCACTCTGTTATTCCGAGTTCATAATGTCCACGTTCCGGAATGATATCGCATCATTGCATGAGTTAGTTTACGAGTGTTGCACGCCTTACTGACAGTCAGCACTTTACTGTGGATGGCAGGGGAATGGGTCTTAATTCACTGCGTCAGCCAACGCAGGCTCGGTATGGAGGCGAAGCCCCGTAGGGAAATTGTACACGATCGGAGAGCAGCGGTGCCGCTAAAAGGCTCCTCAGGCTCTGAGTAGTAGGCCTACATCTTCCAACAGGTACGCGCTCTCGGTCCTATTCCCATGGAGTGCTTGGTTTCATAACATCGGGAAGAGTTCCTTTTTTTAAAGGTAATATCATAGTTTGGTTTTTGTCAAAGATATGCAGATTCATTAGCAACAATATCAAGGACGATACAGTAACAGTCATCTGTGAATATTTCAGTCCCATACAGTGCCCACTTTTTGAGAAAACAGTGAAAAATGGCCACAGTATTTCTTAAGTTTTTCCTCTTTTATATTTGATCTTTAAAAGATCAACATTAATTTTGGTCACTGGTTTTACTCTTTTCTGGAGAAATTCAGCATTTCAGGAAATTGTAAAGGTATGTTTTTACCATCACCCTCTTTATACACTGTAAGTCATATAGGTGAATCTGTGAAAATTTCTCTTTCGGTATGCAACCAAAGTATAACTTACTACATTTAAGGATGATGGTGATGTTGTGATGCAGTTTCACCATCGTGATGATGTTGCTTGTTTTGATTGTTAGTGGTGACGATGCATTGATACGATTAATCGACTTATTTATTTATTGTCGACACAAATGCCGGCCGCTTCCTATAACAGTCGACCATTTCCGTGTCGACATTAGGTAATGAGGGATAATTTATCATTATGAAACAATTTCTCTTCGACGAATGATTTTAAGAAGATGGAACAAAAATTTAAAATCACGAAAATAAAGAATGTTTTAATCCTGCACAAATTTCTAATATTATAATTAAACCTGACGGTGATATTCATTTTAATCGTCACAACAATAACAACAACAACAACAACAACACATAATTTAAAGTCTTCATAATGTTAATGCAAGAAGAAAAAAATGACAGTAATTTGGAATACATAGGCTTTAAGTCACGAAATAGCCATTTTCAAAATTGTCCGTTTTTTGTGTGTTTTTTAGAATTCCATGATGCTTTTTATGTGTAATCTAAATGGACCACATTGAGAGTTATTAGGTACTATTAATAATATCCAAGCATTCAATCGCCATATGTTGCAGTCTAAATTTAGTGCGGGAATAAACCATGTGCTTCGCATTTTGAATTAATTATCCGGTCGTAATGGTATACAGTCGCCAGCCTAGCCTCATATGTCTGGCAAACAACCTCCAGGGATGGTTAAAATTCCTCCTTTTTTTTAACCCTCCACTTGCAGCTAAAAGGGTAAGGTTGCTATTTCCAGAATGCAAATTAAAGCAACATGTTAAGAATAAAACATTTAGAATAACTCGCGTGTACAAATCGACAGGTTACACATACATGTAGGTGTGTATAAATAAAACAGCAGTCGTTTTCACAGAGACAGTGACGAGACAGTTGAGATCCGAGTGGCAAAATGGTTGCTCACTTTGTTTAAGTGCGAACTATCGCCGGCCATTTTGTTCCAACTTAAAGAACGTTAAGTCATATCTCCGTTCTCGCTCTGGCAATGTCAGTGCGGCTGTGGTCGGTATAGTAGGGCGTGGCTGTATGTTATAGGGGACACTTTGTGGTTAATGAAGTACCATTAACAGTTACTTGTTGTCTTTCCTTGTGAAATTACAATTTCCTTGAAGAAGCTATCGTATGACAACGGATTTGGAAGTAAGCGGAATACATCTAACCATCTCGTAAACCCAGACCACTGTTTTCGTTTTAATTGTCTTTTAAATGCCAGTATCGATCATCAACATTGTGAATTGTTCTGCAGTTTTCTGTCTTCCTATCTTTGTTCTGGAAAAGACTACCGAAATAGATGGCCCAATGGCGGTAGCTTTCACCAGAGTCGATTTCGACTCCAGTACTTTCGGGCAAAACCACAAGTACACAACATGCCCTGTCTTAAACACGGCACGGTGAATTAAATCTTGACATAACTGTAATTGTCTAAGTATGATGAAGTCAATTTCATCAATCATTGTCAGGGAGCCTTTGCATACACACGCAAAATAAACATTGTCTTCTGTAAGAGTTAATTCTAATTAAGTTGTCCAAAGATCTTGTTTTCATTGCCAAACTGGAAATCCATATCGTCCATAACAAAATAAACAACATCGGCTTGGTTCAGAATAATAATAATCATCATAATCATGATGAAATGACAGCGATGAATGACTGGATGTGAAGCCACGATACGATATTTGCTCTAAAGCAACCTGCAATGCACGTGGATAAAGCCACGTGGTTGCCTTCCTCTTGATGTTATGCTCGGACACGAAGCCCCACCCACCACTCCACGTCACGCTGAGCCAGCGTACAGTCAGGATGTGAAGGGTGGGTGGGAGTTGTGAATTTGCCTGACAATGACGGTCACGCACACCATAGTAGGGCTTCATGAGTATAGTGTGGTGCATGTACATGAGGCGGGTTGTCTCCACTGTGCTCAGTACTGATCCATCTCCGGCCGAGTGAACACGCTCACACACCGGCCAGACAATACTAAGCCGTCCTGGTGTCCAGAGTAGCTGACTCGGAAATCTCAACACGGCGATTGAGGAAATGAGAGTTATACACTGGATTTGGCAGTGGGAAGGAAAACATCATAAGTAGCGATAGGTGTGCTGGTTCCGTGCTGGTTCCGTCCATACTGATTGCCTTGAACTACACGGATGTGCATGTGCCTTGTCGTGTCATACCAGGGATGACAACAAACAACAACGTAAAAGAAAGAGCAAGGAGTGGAAGTGTATGAACATGGAGGATATAAGCACCGAGGCACTGGATACATTGGAGGGATTGACCAATGGAACCCACAGGTGTGATGTACGGGAATATTCACTGGGGATAACTATCGCCGTCTCTTTGTTATACGGTGCCGTGTTTGTGTTGGCTCTCTCCGGTAACATCATGGTCATCGTGATCGTCTATGTCCGACCCAAACTACGCAGTGCCTCCAACGTGAACCTGATCAACCTGGCCATAGCAGACCTATGCTGCTGTCTCGGTCTGCCTTTCTCTATCGTCAGTGAGATCAAAGACACGTGGATATTCGGGGACATACCCTGCATCCTGGTAGCGTTCGTGACCCTCACGTCCTGCACCGCTATCGTCATGATCCTCTTGAATATCTCCGTGTACAGATACTTCGTGATTTCACGTGCTAGGAGTGAGATTGTCAAAGTGCTACGGAAGCGTACCGTCCGCATCAACATCCTGGTGTGGCCACTGGCTGCCTTGTTTAGCTCACCACCCATCATCGGATGGGGAAGCTACCGATCTTGTGTCGGCCTCCCCAGTTGCTTTCTGGATCTACCCAGCAGCCGTTCCTATGTTGTCTTCTACATCCTCTTCTCCACACTCCTGCCGTCGGTGCTCATGATCTTCTGCTACGCCCAGATCTGCTCCACCGTGCGCAACAGCTCCAAGCGCGTTAAGAACACGGCCCAGGCCCTGTATCGCGCCTCCACGATCTTGACGGAGAGCGTAGTCACAGAGTCCGGCGACACCCGGCGCAGTCGCTGCTCTCTACGAGACGTGGAGTTCCTACCCCTCCCCCCGCGCTCACATCGGGGGTCGGACTCGGGCGTCATCCAGGCATCCCGCTCGGAGAAGCGCCTCTCTATCGTCTCCTACACCTCGGTCATCGCCAACATGAGACCGGAGGAGCTCCGTCTGGGTAAGTCCCTCTTCCTGGTCTTCGTGGCGTACCTCCTCTTCTGGTTGCCCGTGGTCTTTGTCATGTTCGTGGCTGCCTTCCTGATGCCTGAACCGGTGCACGGACTCTGGGTAGCTATGCAGCTCTGCATGTACATCCACGCTGCCGTCAATCCCTTCGTCTACGGCCTGCTGACAGATCCCTTTCGCTGCGTCATCAACACGGCCATGTCGTGGCGGACAAAGACGCGCTCCGGCGTCAGGGATAACGACTTCAAACGCCCGTCGGTCGTGCTGATGGACCGGTTGAATGTTGAGAGTGACACGTACCTGGATAGGAGTAACAGCGATAGTAAGACCTTCGAGCGAATTAACCTCAAGAGATTGTCCATACCTGAAAACTGTCACCCACATCGACTTTCATTATCAGCATCTTCATTCTAGTCTTGTGATTCAATGTTAATTTAATAAAACAATTAATGACAGAATCCTTACATTTTACACAGTGCTTATCAACTCTTTTGAAAAAAGCTTTTGTTCTGTGAACAAAAATATGACTTGTTATTCAAAATTCAGGTCAGTATGCTATGGTCATTCTGGCCAGGATATGCTATGGCTATTTTGGCCTGTATTCTATGGTCATTCTATCTATAGTGTGCTATGGCCAACCCGGCCAGTATGCTATTGTCATTCTGGCCAGTGTGCTGTGGCCATTCCAGCCAAAAGTGAGTGACCATTATGACCAATATACTATGGTCAATCCGGCTTGTACACTTTGGCCATCATCAGAACCACACCTTTTTCTTAAATGACTTAACTCACACGATGTAATCGCAAATTCCTTATCCTACACCATGCAAAACACTCCATCCACCGTATTGACATTAATTAATATGCACCAATTGAGAGCCTCTTTTGTAGCCGTACTGACGCTACTCGTTTGACAGGGAGAGCCCATGGCGGCTGTGCCCCGTACCAGCTGGCCCTCACCCCCAAACTTACCCACCCTCCCAAGTCTCGTTCAAGCAAATAAACCAAGGAACAGCCTATACCGTTGAAATCTCCGCTGCTTGCAGCCTCCCGGCTTCAAGTGGCCAGCTCTTGAGCAGACCCCTCGTTACACAGCTGGTTGCCATTCAATACACCAGCCAGGAGATTGGACGAATATGAGCATAAGTATCAATCGATGAATCAATCAACTGTATCTATGGCAACATGGATTACTTGAAGGCCAATTTCACCATGTTTGAAACAGGTCGTTCTCTCTCCAACCGAATCAATACCAATTTTAATCAAGAAGAAAGGGTTGGGGTAAAATGCGAAAACCTTTTAAGCTCAAACGGTTTCTATTCTTTTAAATGCCTAATCATTTTACGATTGGGAACAACTGTAGACAAATTCCTCTCATTTTAGTGAAATAGATATTTTGGTCTTGATAAAACCTCAAAATTCATTGCAGTTTTATTATTATTATTATGTAACCAGGGAAACATTCCAAAATGAACAAAGAAAATGCCCATCTCTTTCTGATAGATGTTTTTTCGTTTGATATCGTCACACGTTCAAATTTGGTGCTTGGAAATTGTCTATTTGTCATTTATCGTTTTCAATTTTATTAAGCAATTTACCATTTGTGTGTGCATAATATAATTTCACAGAAACACTGCTTTTCCCCAAATCCATAGACATTGCATACACAATTTATAGTAACCTTAAACTATATTCTGTCCAAAACTATTTTTTCTTCATCTCGCTCGAAGCTTATAGCGACCCATAATCAATTGTTTCAGTATTATGGCTAATATCGTAAAAGTCATCGTAACGGAATTGGATTCCATTCAATTTGTGTTGTCATGATACTAATCCCAGTTTTAACAAAGCCCATTGTTTTAACACATATTGTGGTAATTGATATAAAGACAATACATTTCAGGTAGTGACTTGAGCCTTTCAGGAAAAATGCTGTAAAAACCAATCCACCGAGTGCCTAATACTCACAAAGTGCAAAGACGACACGCCTAATGCAAGTGCACATCCACGGGGTCTACGTACGACTTGAGTTTTATCATTAAAAACACCTGACTGAAAACTCTGATATATTATTTCCACCGCTGAACTTTAATTGCTAAGCATTGAGCAAATTTGCATTGGTTCAACTTCGCACGTAATTATTGTTATTTATAAATAACCTTTAAAAGCCATTCACGGTTATTGCGTCGAAGTTAATTGATTGAGTTTAAATTGCAACGAAGTTTTGCGGGTATGAAGTTTCCATTATTTTCAGAACATAACTCCACTCGCCTACTTCACTTAAGTTGTTCTTAATTAAACAAAACACCGGTAATAATTGTTTATTATGCTATATAGGCACACACAAAAATACATTTACCATTTAAAAATAGACCCATTTAGCTAAACAAATATTTTTATGAGCCAATTTTGTTTCACGCGATTCATTATTTCTTGTCGGACCGGTAATTAATTAATTTTTATGCTGAAAAGGAAACATTTTGTTGAGTAAATTGTCGAACTATATCAATGGGTCCTTGAAAAAAGCCTTAAGCCTTAAAGGCATAATACAGGATTGGTAAAGGTGACAGAACACCTGCAGACTGTTCATAATTTGATTTGTCATGGAATAAAAACAAACCTGTGAAATGTTCAGATCATATCATCATCGGAAACTGTAGAAAACAGTGAAAAACTCTCACGGTATTTTCAAATCTATTCAGAGGAGTTTTGATTTCACCCCGAGATCAAACCTGTTTTCGGTCTAATTTCTGGATAAATACAACATTTCAGGTGGAAATATTTTAACGGAATGTTTCTGCCAGCACCATCTTCATACCCTGTAAGTTATACGTAAATCTGTGAACATTTCTGTTGGGGGTATATTACTAATCTTGTGCTGTATCTTAAAGGCAGCATACAGGATTCGTAAGGCTTCCAAAAAATAGAGACAGAAAATGAACTCAACCGTTCGTGAACAGTGAAAACAGTCACCTTGGGAAATCTTGGTCCATCAGATGCTGGGTTTTTCAAAGAAATCAAGATTTAGTGTCTTTTAAAAAGATCGTTCGTCCGAAGGATTTTTGGAACAAACATAAAGGACATCCTCACTTGAGTTGTTTTATTTATCCCCTTTCACTCAGGGTATGAAGATGGTGCTGGTAGAAAAATTTCAACCTGAAAGGCTGTATTTATCCAGAAATTAGTCAAACAAAGACCGAAACAGTTTTGATCTCGGAGTAAGATCAAAACCAATATTTATGTTTCAGAAGAAAATAAATTCGAGTCAGGTTTTCGCTATTTTCTCGTGACTCAGATATCCGATTGAGCTCAAATATTCACAGATGTATCATTTCATCTACATATCGGATCAGACAAAGTGTGAGTACTGTTCTGTGACCTTTACCAATCATGTATTATACCTTTATCTACACGATTGACTGTGTATATTTGCACCGTATACCATCTGGCTTTATTAACATAAGCATAAACAAAAATGTTCACGTGTATTTCCATGGTGCTATGGTGAAAGATTGTAGGAGCAAGATGGGGATGAGGTTGAAGCAGGAATGTGTATGATTGTATCTGCATGCTTCGTCAGATCCTGGGAATGTGTCTGAGAGATTTTGATGAAGATTGAGACAAGATGAACAGAGGATGGGAAACAAATTGAGGAATGTTGTGTGTGGTGATGAGAGATGAAAATGTAGATAGGCGATTGAAAACAAAACATGAGAAATGTATACAGAGAATGAGAAACTGTCCATACGTGGAAGAAAGTATGAAATGAGTGAAATTGTCATGATAATGTGCAGGGATTGTGTAGGCAAAGTGAAAGTTTAAAGGTAGTATCATACTTTCTCCGTAAGAAACCAAAACAGAAATCTCCACGGATTTACGTATAACTTACAGGGTATGAAGATAGTGGTGGTAGAAACACTTAAAATGTTTCCGCCGGAAATGGTGTATTTATCCAGAAATGAGTAAAACAACGACCGAAAATCTTTTTGATCTTTTAAAAGATCAAAAATAAAAGAGAAAAGACTTATGAAATACTGTGGTTGTTTTTCACGGTTTTCTCAAGAAGTGGGCACCGTATGGGACTGAAATTTTCACAGATGACTGTTACTGTATTTATCTTGATATTTTGTCCATGAATCTGTATTTCTTTGACACATGAAAACAAAGTATGACATTACCTTTAACAGAGTGGGAACAATTGAAGAGAATCCATTTCAAATGTGAAAATGCATTAAGGCCAGGCTTTTGGCATGTTGTGTTTGTTATCATAGCTCATTAAAATGAATAATTCGGTGTGAAATTAATGTTGTCACGTGTTTGAAATTCTTAACGGGCGGAGGGGGCTGTGTTCATAAAGTACTTCCGCATTCCCGGATACGGATCCATAAAAGCGATGCGGATTTTGATTTAAGTGCTCTTATGGGATTTGTGGCTTAAATCCCGGCGCTGTTTTGGACAGCGTTCACGGAAAAGAATCATTATGGTCTAGCAGAAAAACAGTCTCTTGTTCGGACAAACTCCCATAATGATGTTTTGCCCACTCTGTCAAAATAAGACAGTTGTTATAAGAATTTCACAAATTGTAATTTACATCATTGTTAGAAAGAGTAAGCCTACAAAGAACTAAGTTGAGTGTCATTGGTCGAATATACCAATTCATAAATATACTCCGTGTTCGTATTATTCTATTAAGGCCTTTTGTCAGGGTCAAAAGTTCTCAGTCTCAGAGCTGTATATACCTATAATAGTTGCATAGAAAGTTGAAAGGTCATTGAAAGGTTGACAAGATAGAAACCTAATGGTAGTTTGCGAAATAACCAGCTGATTTGATTCAGAATAAAAAAATATTCATCGCATATATCATTAGATACAAACGACTCTGCTTCATCTGGATTTCAGGACGCCCTGGCAGGCAATCTCGCACTTTCTCGGGTAAACCGTGCAGGTCGCAGGCCTAAGACAGAGTTACGAGCTTACAGTGAATGCTGCACCGGACCGTTTTCAGCTTCGAAAATTGAAGTTTCCAATTGTTTTACCTAATGAACTGCCCCAACGGTGAAAATGAGGTTCCTGTTCCCCTCACACCCAAATATCCCCCTTCTTCCTCACTTAATATTCGGCATTCAAGAGCCATACGGAGGTTTCCAATTCCGATTCACCCAGATTTTCCCCGCTCTACAAAATCTAATCAACTTGAGGTATAAAGTATAAAAACTAACAAATTGTTTTTAAAATCAATTAGTATTGATCAGGCTGTGCTTTCGTTTGTTCTGTTCGTCGGGGCAGCAGTTCGTCGAAATGAAGTTTGTCCGAAAATAAAAACGATACAACAGGGCCCAGGTTGTTGTTCCGACCTAGTTTGAACCCCGTGGCGGTTAGGGGAAACAGATAAACGAGGAAGTGACTTTTTTCCTTCTCCTGATCACAATGGGGGAAAAGAGAAAGAAGAAATCAATTGCACTTTATCTCAAGACAAATCAGGCTATTTAAAGCCAAAATATTGACGCTAGTTCGCGGAGAAACACTGGACTGGCACTTTGGGACGCAAACGGCTCCAGGGGTCCTTCCGTGCGAGATCTCTCCGTGGTCGCTGTCTCTCTCGTCGTTGAACGGCTCACGACTGCCTCGGAAATGAAGCAAAAAAACAACGCCCCAATCCAAGAATTGGTTGTTTTTCATCGAGGAAAAATCCCACTTGATCCCAACACAACTGATACCCCGAGATAGTCCTGCTAGCATTACGGATCGTGTAACGGTGACAATAATAGCAGTGTAAACGTCAACCGTCATTGGTTTGTCAGCCTGTGTGCAACCGTTAACAAGTTTCATCTAGTGTCCAAGATGTCATTATCAAAATATGCTAAGCCTGTACCACAAATTGTCTCCCAGTTTACATGGCCGATGTTTATAAAGGATTTAAGCTCTTAGATGTAATTTGCATTTTGTCATCACGGGTAAATGTAATATTAAAGTAAGAGGTTTACCTTACGTCAAAGTGTATGCATAAGCGCTGTCTACTCAGCGGATTTTAAATGGACACTAATACACTCCACTTAGGCCAAATGATTTTTTCCTAGGCTCTTTCGTAAGCACTCAAAATGTTCGTAGTGTGCATTTTAATACGCATCCGAGAAAGTGGTTAGCATGGTTAGGCCTACATTATTCACTGCGTGCGTGTGCGTGTCTGCATCCGTGCAAAAAATACGCTCCTTTACGCACACGACGTGTTTCTTTTGCAATTCGCACGTCATACGCACCACTTGCACTGCTGATCGTATATTGAACGGATTTGACAGTACGAACATGCCTCGTGCATTGCTGTCAGATTATAAGCGATGAGAAGCAGCTAGCGTAGCGAATGATGGATCTGTCGCAGGTCAGGCGGCCTTGGCTATTACACCAGCTACTTTGTACACAATCGCCTCTTCGACTGAGTCTCGACAAATAATAATATCACCGTACGCTAGCTGACTGATGATTTAATTTCCTTTCCCGCTGACCCTATAGTAAACCACAGTCCAACATTACAGATTAAAAACCTCAGTCTCTGTGACGTCACCTACTCAGGCATTACCGTCGTGATTAAATCCAAATCCTGGTCGTCTATTGAGGGATGATTTGGCTGATCCCTATTCCTAAGACCTCAAGACCAAGACTCCCTTGATTATCTTTGACGCACGAGGAAGTAACTGATCACCACACCCGGCACTGTGGAGGAAGTGCATGCTTATATTTTTGCCGGTCTTTGTACTTTTACAAATACATATTTATTTCATGGGTAAGTAAGTAAGGAACTTCTTCGTGAAAATAAAAGAGAAATATTGATGTACAGTGAGAACTTAAACGTGTTTTGTGAAGAAAAGAAGATATATGACACCGGAGTTGAACTTGTTCAATTCTCATTCAATGATAACAAGAGAACAATTTTGCATACTCAAAAAGACCCTATCAGTAATACTCATGTGCATCTTTAGCATTGTAGCATGATACATGCTCAAGGGTCGATTTCACCAAACCCATCGTAACTTCAATCGTAGGACTTATGATACATTGCAGCCCCACGCATAAGTCGAATGATACGATGGGTTATCCTTCCTGTCTCGAGTTACGATCGATCGTAAGGCTTCGTGAAATTGACCCCTGTATCATTATGATTGAAACATGACTTGTATGCATGTCAATTTGTATACACAATTGCACAGCTTCTTGTACTCCAAAGCCCATCTTTAGGTCTACCCCGGCAATTGTCTGTTTTCCGAATCTGCCCATAGGGCATGGGTGAACTTCAAGATGCCATACGATCAATCGTAACTCGAGTTAGGAAGGATAACCCATCGTATCCTACGCAGGGTTGATATTATGTCCTACGATTGATAGTAAGTTGCGATTAGTTTGGTGAAATCGACCCCGGGATGTCGGATAGGCCTACAACATGATAAGATATGAACATGATTGTAGTGTTACTGACGTACATGATTTTTGATGGAAAACAAAAACACGGTTTGGATTTCAGACGTAAATCCGGTATGGGCCTATGAGACCATGTATAGTGCTTTATATATAGATGAAGGGAGATATATATCGTGACCATATGTCCAACAGTTCATCATTAATATTGCACGAGCACGGTCTCTATCAGATGGCTCTATCAGATGAGGCATAACTCTCTCCATGATCCAAACCTGTACGCTTATTTATACTTGATGCTCTGTATAGTCAAGGTAGAAAACAAACAAGAGAATCAAGTACTCGACGGGCAAATGAGTAAACAGGTAAACAAGTAAACAAGCGATCAATACGAAGCAGGCATCACATGTTTAGTTTAGCTTAATTACTTTTAAAGTTAATTGCCATTTTTGCAATAGCGGTAGGCCTTATGATATTAGCCTTGTACGGTGTCCCAGAAGAAAACAACGAAACCCAGATTTATCAATGTTAATCCTATTTTACTTTCACTTTGGAATAACAAATGACACATATCTGAACAACTTAGTTCCTCAGCTTTCATTTGATACCATTCATAATGATACATTCATACTTCACGCATGAGTGAGTAAAGACAATATGGATAGCTCGGTTGTGAAAGATCATATGGAAATCTTTAGGTTATACAGGTTCGAATCCAGTTTCCTTCGTTCGCCCCCTAAAAAAATGACTTCAATAAATGAACTCGCAAAAACAAACTTTGGAATTTTTAGGTACCATGGGAAAACAGAAAGTGGCGTTTCAGAAAGCTACTATTTGACCTGCTTGATCTTCGGTCAAGGCAGGCTATACGAGCCATATTTTTCTCCGTAGCTGCATTCTAAATATTTTAGTTCCAGTTTGGGAAACTCTTAAATTATACAAAACTCAAATATGCAAAACACTTTCTGCCTCATTACTTTTTCCTGATGTGTCTAGGTGTACGCGTGCTACTGTCAAGTCGCTGTTTCATTTCATTTGACTCGACTCGACTGATCGTCACCTCTTTCAGCGCTAAGATCGAAACTCGAGACCATGCAGTTTGTTCTTAAATATCACATAATTTCACACTAGACATGATATTGTTGGTCGCATTGGTTGACATCATAAGTAGCCGTTGCAGACAACTCAGTCCTGGGGTCGATTTCACGAAGTCCTGCGATCGATCGTAACTCGATGGATAACCCATCGTAAGGGGTCAATCCTATAATTCGGCTGCAATTTTATCACAAGTCCTAAGATTGATAGTAAGTTACAATGACTTTTTAAAATCGACCCCATCGTAGGGGGCCTATCCCACGTAGGGGTGCAATTGTATCACAAATCATAAGATTGATCGTAAGTTACGATGAGTTTTGTGAAATCGACCCTGCTCTGATTTGACAGATAAGAAACAGGTGACCTTCGTAGACGATATATGGCTTCCCCTGCCAGCCCGTCTCGCCTTCATTCAAGGATGCTCTTAATGGATCATCCTTCACGCCTTCCGGCCAAATATTCCTACGAAAACAGATTCTTCGTGATAAATGACCATTTTCCCCATTCCCAACGCTTCGACCTTTTTTTCAGAAGTGATCAAAACGAGGACAACAATTTATCAAAGGGCAATTCAGATTAATTATTATCAATTATAAAATTAATTGCCACCGTGGCAATAAATTTCAAAGAAAGGTATACCGCCCTAATGTTGAAAAAAAACCTCATTTTGGTTAATATTTGCCCTCGTCATATCTGATCAGAAAGATCGTTACTTTAGAGTGCATGTCCTTGTGTGAAATTGTCCAAGACGAAATTTGGAGTTATTTTTACTCCGTAGAATACGAACTCTGTGGTGTGCCGTGGCGTAGGGCCAGGGACCAATTTCATAGAGCTGCTTCAGGACAAAATTTGCTAAAGCACGAAAACAAGTTTCCTTGATCAAGTATGATTACCAACCAAATTCCCATGTGATGTTTTACTGCTTTTGACTTGTATTCGGCCATTGTTTGCTGAGCATAATATTCACAAAGAAATTTGACTGGCATACTGATTTTATTTATGAAATTGGCCCCTGATAATAAGTGGTAATGCGCAATGATGAGAAACACCAAAAATATACACTGAAATAATGTATACTGTTTTTATACCCTTAAATCAGCCGGCGTTCGGTACATAATTGAAGTTTGTTCATTTCCTCCAACAATTACATCGTAAGGCCCCTCTAAGGAGACAACAATGCCACGCCCACCAAAATAATTACTTCATTAATATTCAAGACTCGACGGCTGTTTCATGATTTATTACTGCTGCTTACACAAATGAAGACAAATAACCTGTCACTCAATGATCGAGAAAGGTTTACACTAAATAAATAAAAAAATATTTCAACAGTTTGAAGTCCGGGATGAAAGAAAAGGCTTTTGCTAAAAATATTTTTGAGTTGGATGCGAGCGAGTATTAAATCGATTGAGCTCGGCGGAATGTTTGTTGTTGCAAGCCGTCGTTTGTGACAGAGTCACGATGCTAGGTTGGAGTGCCCATGTTCGAGTGACTGGGCAGTTAGGGGCTGGGTTGGGATAAACGTAACGGGGAGTATTTAGCGGGGAGCTAGACAGCCAGATGGCGGTCCACGAACGTCATCGGACGGTCGTGGATCATGGAGATTTCCAGGCCCAGCAAGTGAATCGTGCTCTCCCAATTACCCATTCAATAACAGTATATCATGCCAATCAATAAGACTATATAGCATCCCAGCTTGCTCTACAAAACGTTTATAACTGCCTCAAGACGGAGTAA
This sequence comes from Astropecten irregularis, assembly GCA_963971285.1. Classification (NCBI taxonomy): domain Eukaryota; kingdom Metazoa; phylum Echinodermata; class Asteroidea; order Paxillosida; family Astropectinidae; genus Astropecten; species Astropecten irregularis. The sequence goes on along the minus strand of OZ020250.1, from coordinate 4,051,537 downwards.
TCTACGGTGCCTCGAGAGTGCCATACCACTTAAACAGATAACGACTTAATTTATCGTGCCAAGTGAGCGGCAAAAGTCGACCTGTTTTAATCTCAATTTAAGGTGGACGGTCGACTTGGTTTCTCTCGGCAAGAAAACGTTCTGAAACGTTACTTTTATAATCAGTTCGTAGTACTTGGAACCTGGGGCCGATTTCACTAACGCTTTGCGATCATCGTAAAGCCCAAGTCCATCGCTAAACAGCAAATCGATCGCTACTTTGCGTAGCAATTTTCCGTTTAGCGATGGATTTGGGCCGATGATCGCAAAGCGTTAGTGAAATCAACCCCAGTACCAAAAGACTGTGACTTTCTCGTTCCATATAAATTGAGAAGTGATCATTTCCTTCGGTGTTCCGTGTCTTTCTCCTGGTGAAAATGATTATGTCAAGATGACATTGTTTTTCCCCATTCTAGCTGACAACAATTCTGGAATTGAATTTGGCATTAACTACGAACAAAATGGCCTAGACCAACAGAAGCCTTGGTTTGCACGGTACTTGATGATTTAATGTTTACTGATAATATCGAATCAGAGAGTAAGGGACAGTTTTTCTGATTTAATTAACACTGGATATGCATATACACTGATACAGGTAGAATTATAGGTCTACATCCACAGCTGTGGCAAAACAACAAATATTATAAACACAGCTTGCGCGAAGTCCTTTAATTAAGAGACTAAGCTATTATTAGCAGTAGTTCATGGACCGTTGTAATGGTTATTACAGTTATGCAAATTTCTAAAACTGCCAACTTAACGAACAAAATAATTACATAGGCTCCTAGTGCACCGTAATTATATGCGTTATTTATAAAATGTAAAGTATTTCACAAATTTGTAATTTGCATAAAAGGAAACGATCGATTTTCGTAATCCGGTATGAAGGTTTATGGAATATGTAAAAATATATTTATCTGTCTCCAACCTTTTGGTATTACTAAAATAGTTTCCAATTTATGTCGTGCGTCGTGTTATGTTAATAATTTATAATAATACTGTATTATTAATGGAGATTTCGATCACTGGAGCAAGGCTATTTCAACGTACACATGTCGTGATGTAACACACTACTCTATGGCTATTAACTTGTGATCGGAGTGACCTTCTCTATACCGGATGTTGTCTCTCCCATCGCTGGGCCAGTCAGTCCTTGCCAGTGGAGTATAACCGCGCTTAAAATCCACAGAAAAAGAGTATAAATTATTTGCATTTGTCTCAAGCCAGGTACAAGGTTCCGTGTACATATCGCTTGTTGGCAATTAAAATGCACCACGGCGTTTCCACCGCTTGTTTTGTTGTTTTCACTGGGGTTTTTTTTCCAACAGCTGTGGACGTATCGACTTGAAATTAACCACCGTGGTTATGATCACACCATCAATACTAAATATAACGTTCTGTTTTTATATAGAATTATGGTAAAACAAACACATTTCCTGTTTTGGGGGTTATAATATGCAAATATTGATTGTAATAATTTAGAGTTGTTGTTGTTGTTGTTTTCCCTTTATCCCTACCCGACATGCTCTTGTGTCCGGTAATTAATTGTATTGTGGTAATTTAGCCAGAACGTATAAATCCGCTACCCGGAGCTATGGGCCTAACAGTTCACAAGAGATACATGTAGTAGAATGCTCTAAGCTTGTAGGTGCATAACTATTATACTGTGATCTGTAGAGTCGACCTAGTATTAGCCTTGTAAATCCAAAGCTGGCCGATCGATTTAAACCAGTGAGTATAAGGAAGAGTTAATTGGCCACGGAGCGCAGCACACTGCTTAGGCGATTGTGGCCTCGACAGCCTTCCACCAAGATAACACTCGGCTAGCCGCTTCTTGCCCATAGAGGAATGCCCGTAGCATCGGCCTAAGCTCCGACTTCGGCTTTGTAACTTTCTAAAAAGCGCTTTATAAAATGTGATTGTATTGCATTGTATTCCGTGCATTCATTTTAAAGTAACAGGTATCCAAATCGAGGCTATGACAATATGTCTAGATACTGTGTTAGATGAGAAAATCTGACTTTCGTCTTCAACGAAGAAACCAGTCTTGATGCTAGGCTAGGGACTTTTTTCGCATTGCTTCACCGTAATCGTCCAATACACATTCAGTAAATGCGGATATGCGTTGACCAATGCTGATTTCATAAGATAATCAGAGGTTATATCTAGTCCCTTATCGCCTTGATGTATCAGACCATAGAGCCATGACTAAACAGGGATGAGGACAGACCGAACGATTACTATCTAGCTCTAGCCAGACGTCAGACAGACCCGACAAGAGAGAAATTATGGACCCAGGCAGATGAAATAGAGCGACAACTCATCAAAAAATGACTGAATTAGATGTTCAGATTTTATACCTGGTTGTTTCCCCCTCAGGGCATCTTATATAGCCCGTAACCTTGGTGACGGTGGAGGCAAGCTTCCCGTAATCTTATATTGCTCTCTCGTATAATAATACAGGTCTTAGCAGAGACGCCGCTCCACACGGAACCAAAATAACCAGATGTATCGCGTGTCGCATCCCAACTCCATGGCCTTGACGAAAATCCTCTCAACTCCTCGTGTTACACACACAACAGTAAATAACCTGGCAACTTGGATGTCTTCTTTTTTCTCTCTTTCACTTTGTATCGGGATCGTTGGATGATGCGGAATAAACATCTCATGAAGCTTGGGAGTGGAGTGATGCACGTAGCTGATCTGAGAAGGCAAATGGAGTTCGGGATAAGACGTGAGACGCACTGCACCAGGAAATTCTTTTAATTGGTCCGCACGACTTGTTTGTTTGGTCGGGCACGCTGTATTTGCTGTCTCTGACATCCAATCCTCTGACCAAGAGCAGGTTTTTTTCTCCTACGATTCTAGATCATTCCGGTTTGTTCATCAACCTAGGCACGGATATATACTGCTGGTACATCAATTGCCATATCACAGTCCTGCTATACCGACATCGAAAGCCTTAGTGCTGATTTTGACCACCAGTATGGCAAAAAGGCTGAGGCATCCAGCCCTCAGTTTTCTAGAGCACATGTACGATATTCAGTAGGTCGCCCGTTCGAATCCCGCTCCAGTCAATTTTTCTTTCCTCACTTTTCATTTACTTTAATGCAGTCAGTTACATTGTGTTTATTTAATGTTAAAGGTAGTATCATACTTCGGTAAGAAATCAAAACAGAAATATTCACAGATTTACATATAACTTTCAGGGTATGAAGAGGGTGGTGGAAGAAACATATCATTAAACATTTTCCGCCTGAAATGGTGTATTTATCCAGAATTTAGTGAAACAACGACTGAAAATCTGTTAGATAAAATTAAAGTGAAAAGACTTAAAAAATACTGTTGCTGATTTTCACTGTTTTCTCAAAAAGTGGGCACCGTATGGGACTGAAGTTTCAGAGATGACTATTACTGTATCTTCCTTGATATTTTTGCCCATGAATCTGCATTTCTTTGACAAAAAAAATCAAAGTATAATAAATTATTACCTTAATACGGAAACTGTCACACTACGGCGCGACTCACTTGGTTTGACCTCTGAGCCAAAACTGGTGAATAATATTGAGCTTAGAATTTCAAATTGGTTGGTTATTCGAAGATTACTATAAATAACAAGCATTGGTGTAATACATGTACCTAAACTCTACAAATCTGATTTTGTTTTGTCTCGTTTCTCAAACTGCCTTCAGTACATTGTGACGAAAATAAAACTACCAGTTATTATATCAAATGTTACAAACGTTCTATTTTTAAATCAAAATAGTATTTACTTCCACTTGTAACTCCCCTCTCGAGCATTGAGAGACAATCTTAGACCATATACCACCATGTCTTGCTAAATTTATCCATCAGCGACGTAAAAATTGTCTCTCTTACCGAACCTACACGCAAACACATCCGCACACTGATCCCAAAATACGGTCTATTTTCGACAGTTAGCAGTATACTTTAACATCACTCTTCTGCCATCAACTCCAGTGGGACTCCATCCTCACACGAACTCTCGAGGTTTTTTTTATCAAGATGGGTTGGTTATGCCTCAAAAACAATTTACTCCACCCGCGCACCGCCTGATTATTTTTGTCCGTGGTCCGTTGAGATTTTAAGCTGTTTTTCCCGTCGTCAATATTCAGTTTCCGTGCGTCAATTTGCTGATTTTACCACAAACAAATTAGTTTAAGGAACCCTGTATGGTTTATTTTTTCAATAGCGACGAATTTAAACGGGAGTGCATGATTTGTGACAGTACAGTGACGCGGTCATAATTATGTGGACAAACTTAAGTGTAATGCTGTCTAATAAGGTATTTTTGCGGTATTTCTTTTCCAACCAAATTTACATTATTTCGTTATCTAGTAATACGTCCTTACAAATAATCACTTGTATGCAAACGGACAGTTTATGATTAATTTTGTATTGAAATGAATACTTCATTCCATACCGTGGGTGCTCATGTACTTAAATTTTGTGGTTGTTGTTTTTTTCTCCAAGAATATAATTCCAGATCTTTAAACTACGCGGTGAATATGTTTTGCAACATTTCTATACGGCCCACCAACTGGCAAATCAGCATGGCTAGATGTGATCGACAGAGGGCAGTATACTCATTCGAGAAAATACAGGATTCTAGGTTCAAACATTCAAAACGGATGGCCCCCATTACACATTAAAGTAATGAGAAATTTTTTTGTTTTTAATTTGGTAAATGAAAATAATTTCAAATAAACGAAATCAACCCTGACCCTACGGATTATGGGCTTTTACCAAATGAGACCTGAAGCTAGGCTTGGGATTTATTTTTGTAATCGTTGAATTGTGTCCTAAATGAAATGAAGGGTTTGAGATACATGGTGAAGCTGGAGCCTTTCTCTGGCTTCGTCGTGTGGCCCAATCCCTTTGTTTCGTTCTGTGGGACTCAAATGGCGGTAGTAAAATGAGTCCCAAGCCTGTAGTCTCAAGCCTGGTTTCGTAAATGCCACCGTGTCCATATAAAAGCAGCAACCGTCTAGTCCATTCCCATCCATTTGCTATATTGCTGTGCACTGTTGAAGCGCAACAAACTGCATCTGCTGTTTCCTGAGATGATTTTGCAATTAACCCATCGTTCGTCTTCGAATCATTAATCGTTGCCACCTCCGAATATGGGACAATCAATATCCAGCCATGACAGGCGCTAACAGCTTCATTAACTGCAATACCGCTAACAGACTGAACTCCGTATAAGGGATCTGTATGGGGTATACATAATGGACAGTCTATAGATTGAAGAAAAATGGTTGAAAGAGTCAAGTTGCACGGATGACTGAGACCCTAACCAATTACGGCGCGATGGAAATGATGCGGGTCGTTCCCATGGGGGTTGAGAGCGAGGTTGATTGTTATTCTCCCTGTCGGTATGACGTCATTCTGAGCGGAAGTGGCTGGTCCTACCTCAGTTACTGTCCGTGTCTGTACCGCGCCAATAGCATCTCAAAACGGCAGGCATTGCCTCCATGGATAGGCCACGCCAAACAGCAACGACATATTGACAAGCAATAATACACCATGTCTCAAGGCAGCTCAGTCCATTCGATATAATTAATTCTCAGCGTCCACTCCATGCGTCCAACTTGGCATCGTTCAAACAGAATTGACTGACAGGGAATCCACAAACATGGAATATTTACCAGTTGTTGTCGTCCGAAACACACGTCACTATCGAGATCCATTTCACCGTCTTTTTTTCATCCATTCCGCGGCTGAAATTGTTTTCACCGGAGTGGTCACGACGACGGTGTAAACAGCAGTTTCTCTCGGGGTAAATTTGATGAAAGCACGGCGGCGTTCTCCTGAGATTCCCCGCTCCAGACCGTAGTATGGGTTGAGGCTATTATTAAGTAACAGGTGAAAGTACGATATTCGTTGTAAACATGGAGGATTAAGTTAATCTAATTTTAGATATGGACAAATACCTATTTTTACAAGAGTTGATGTAGATTCTATTAAATTTTATTAAATGCTATTATGTAATTACAGAAGAATATCTAAGATATGATAACTACAATGACTAATTTGACATAAACGGAATGCTCTACTTTGCAAAAATAAAAAGACAAAAAAGTAATTGATTTGGCTCACAAAGTGAAAAGTATCTACCACAGGTCATGTGACACTTGTGTTGACACATGACATTAAATTTGCTGAAGTTGTTTTGTCAAGCACTTAGATTTAAATGTAAAGTTTACTGCAGAGTATAGGAACCTTTTATTGGGTGTTTCAAATCGAGTGCACTTTGTAACTTAATGTTACTAAACGATGCAATAATGGCGAGGTCGGGTCATAGGTATTTCAAACAATTCAGATACTGGGCTCAGGGGGCGCCCTTCGCTCGGCCTGGATCGGCTCCGTCGCTGGGGGCCTTGACGCTACTGGCCGATGGGGGCGCAATGCTCAATAAATATTCGGCATTATGAATTAAATTCAGGAAAATTTCTTATAATGTAAAAAGTCAAGGGGAAATCAGAAATGTTCTTAGCTCATTTGAACAGCTGACAGATGGAGATAGGTCGCACTCCTCTGGGTGTGCTGCCTTGTGGTTTTCTGGCATTGAACATCACTGTTGCCAAGTAGTATGCACGGTCGGTCGCGTTTAGAGAATCTAGCGCCATCTAGCGGCGACAATTCATCATTCGATAGGAGCTGATTGTAAAACAACTGGCCGAATGTGTGTTTTTCCTTAACATAAAAATTGGCGAAGACATGTAATTCCACCCTTTTATGATCGGACGTGTGGTAACCGCCGATCTGAGAAAGGATTAATTAGTTCAAGTTTATTGTTTGTTGTAATGATCTGCCCTTTTTATGCTTCAGAACATTAACTAGACTGCAAATTAATTATTTACAATGCCCCTCCCTCCCCCGCACCTATGTGTGCCCCCTCCCCATCAGACTTTGGACTCAGGTTTAGCTGCTGATATCATGTGCATTTTGGCCAGTCCGACCATCGCAGGCTCTGGTCATCGAAACACCTTCATGAATACTTTTCAAAAATTGTATCACAGATCTCCCTCAACTTTTGAGTGAAAAGCTTCCAGTCAAACCTGCCGACATTGACAACTAGAAAAGTAGAAAACCAGTGCACTGCCATTATGAGTAGTAGGGGCCTTGATGGGAATCAGGCTTGAGGGTATAGACTGGGGACTTATTTACATCACCATCAATTGAGGCACATCAAACGAAATGAATTGATCCTGTTACGATGCAAAACCAAGACCTACTTAGTTAGTAGTCAGTTTTTTCCCACGTTCATCTTCTTTTGTGAATGAAATGAGAATACAAAATTATTTTCAATACAAGTAATACAATTGCCTTCCATAAACATCCTGCTAGGATCGAAACGCGTCAGGCCCTCCAAACTCCAAGCACAAAATTATTTATTTTGTTAAAAATCTCAACTCTGCAAACGAAATAACTGTGAGGTGTCGTCTAATGAATGATACAATGTTTATTGATTATCTTTAAATCTGTTTGGACAATTACAATGTAAACATACTTTGGGACTGCAATGAATGTGCGTATTGTTAGAAAGACACGGCTCACCCGGACATGCTCAAATGGGAGACATTATGTCATTTTCATGCGATAAAAAAATCTAGGTAGTGTCCCCACTTATGTTAAAGCTAAAGCGTTTTATCGGTTTATGCCAATTGATAACTTTGTTTCAGTTTTGTGGTCAGGGTAACTTTAACCACAAGGGACGATTGAACGTGCCATTATAGGTGTTGCCTTTCGGAGAATGTTCATTTTGACATTTTGTGGTGGAACTGTTTGATGTTAACGTAACTAACGCGTGGATTTTTGAGTGTTATACAATGGAGGAGACAGTTCATCGGAAGAAGTCGTTTCGACAAATGAGCGGCAAGTCTGGCCGGGCCACTCGGCCTTGGAGAAGGTGAGCAAAATACAGCCTAAAATGAAGCCTAAAATTATTGCATAACCATTTCCTTGCGGTGGAGGTTCACGATGGTTTTCGAAGTTGTTTTATTTATCACTTTCAGCTTGAGGTAATTGGGTATAAATTGCCCTCTCATTCATTTGATGCAGTTTTAAACTATGGTGATTAGCCTACGTCAGTGTCCATTTTTTGTATATTCTCCGTAAATTAATTGAAAAGTGAACAAAGAAAAATTGACTGGAGCGGGATCCGAACCGGAGACATCCTGAATACCGTACATGCTGTCTACCAACTACGGTATTTCAGGAGATCGCCGGTTCGGATCCCGCTCCTTTCAATTTGTCTTTGTTCACTTTTCAATGACTTAAATTTCAGTCAGTTTCCCTTGTGGCTATTTGATGGTAAATTAACATCATGCTATACACTTTGGTTGATTTTAGTCAGGACTCTTTCTATTTTAAGTGTAAAACTCCCTAGTATCAGGTAAACAAATTTACGACTACTACGGAAAGACACAAAGTCAAGCATTCTCTTTGCCGTTCTGCTGTCAAAGTTTTATCTTTTCGGAATTTTCAGAAAGCTGGAAAATCCTCAGTTTAGCAGTGGGGTATTTTGAGCGTTTTTATCAGGCATAGTATTCCACAACAGTGTGTGATGTCAATTTGTCTTTGACGGTGTGCAAAGTGCGATAAGAATGGGACTTTTGGAGAGTCGGTCTTGAGTCAACAGCGCACGCGCAAACCATACTTGCGCAATTGTGAGCATGCGCGTGTTGTATTGCGCGTGCGTGCGCGTGCGCTGTTGACTTGAAGACTGGTTCTCCAAAGTCTCTCATCACTAGATAGACCACTGGCACGAGCTGAATCTCATACTGGCCTTAAAATGTGCTCATTCAACCGGAACAACAACCAAAGTTTGACGCCATACTATGCACCCTCTGGAATATCGCCATGATAGTAATCTCGAATTGTGGTATGAATTGTTGTTAAGGCAGTCATACATAATGCATGTGACCTACTATTGACGTGCATATTTCCAACTAACTACCTGCGGCGATTGGTCAACTCAATACTAATAATAAGGCGTCAAACCTTGGCTGTACATGTATAGTGGCGCTTGGAGGATCTTAATTTTTCAAGGTCCGTGCTTCTAGTCTATTGTTAGTACCTTTCGTGATCTCACCGTGTATTAAGCACGGTGTACTTGAAATGCCGCACAACAAACATGTTGAATGGTATTTTAACAGAGCAGAAATTCTCCATTCATATAAGCCACGTATCTAAACATCAAGTCATTTTAAGTGATGACCATCGGAAAGGGTGCAAGTACCAGACTACTGTTTGCACGTTGTCATTGTACATGTAGAGACGGCCATGCCGTCTACTTTATCATTCAGAAACCGTTCAAAGAAGGGCCAGCCCAGGAAGACTTGGAAAAGGTGAGTAATTTCTAGAATTTCAGAAATCCGATGGAGCCCCTTGCTCGTTGGTCCAGTTTTTTTCTCTTAAATGCAAAACGTGCATTCTCTGACCTTGTGTATCATTCAATGGTGGACGTGGATTGAAATTGCCTTCATGGCAAGTTCATTATAGGCCATACGCGTAAAGATGTGCACTTTCCTGGATGTTACATTCGGAGTCAACAGATCGGTTGATAAAATTGAACTTAAACGAAATCTCTTTTCGCGATTTTCACAGGAAGTTTAAAAATGAATTTGAATGAATTGATGATGATGATTTTCAGGATTCCTCACATTTAATAGACAACATACCATGAACTTTGGTGAATCCGATTGTATGTAGGTTTGCTGATTTCTCTCAAACTTGGGATGAAAATCTTTATTTTCCGAGTTTGTCATGTCATGATTTCATGGTGAAAATGTGAATTTTGAATGAAACTTTAATCGTGTAACTTCGAATCCCAAAGTGGTGCTCTCTAGCAACCAATTACCGCGGTATCTCCCGGTGGAAATTAAACAGCAGATACTGAAACGGAGGCTATTTCATGTCTCATTCTCCCAATGGCAATATTTATTTGATTGCTCAGTTACAATTTGCTTTGGAATCTGAGATGCCTCGACTATCTCCGCCGTTCATTCTTTCACACATCGGAATGTCAGGTAAATCACGGACAACAAACATTCTAGCCTTCCGTTAGCACACAAATATTGGGTCCAGTTGTTTCCTAGCGCGAGTCACCTTGCCCTATAAAGAAGATGGACAAATAAACAGGTGGACGTCAATTTACACTTTTCGACTGCCTTTAAAAACCGGTAAGTTTTGTTTTGGATTCCAGTTTCCCCGTTTCCATTGACCATTTCGTTTGCATGTTATATCATTGTAGACCTAGACCTTTTCTTTTGTTGATAAACAAACCGTACTGTATGGTGGGAACGGATGACAGAATGTGGACAATAATGCCATCTTTTTGACCGATGTTGTAACTAATTTCAAAATATTTGCAAACGTCCTAGTTGTTAATTCTGTATAACGAATTCAAGATGTTTGTGAAACATCCATGGGCGTAGATCACGGGGGGGGGGGGGGGGGGGGGTAGGGTGTTACAACCCCCCAGGTTTTCACTTTTTACATAATATAAAAAATGATTTTGTGCACAAACGCCCCATATGGAAGTACGACCCGGTTACAGGATCATACCCCCATGGCCTGAGGATGTGTCTACGCTACTGGAAACATCCTACGATATAGACCTTTCTTTTGTTTACAAACACTGACATGCTGGTTGGCAGTGGGCGTCCAAAATAATGTTGCAAGTCATTTCATCTTCTTGACGGACAACGTGACCAAATTCAAAATTTTTAGAAACTTTCCATAGCATACAAAATACATACCATCATTGCTTGTGTTGTTTCCCATTCAGCAATATAATGTTTATGAAACGTTGTGTTTAAATTGTAGTTATTTTTTATGCCTGGCTTTGACGGCTTGCCATAGTTTCCGCAATGTGGTTGGCAAAAACTTTGCAAAAGAAAGGTCTATAAAACTGCCATTATCTGCCGTTTTTGGTACTGAAGATTCGCCATATTTGTCGGCCATCTTGGTTGGCAACAACTCGGAAGTTGTGGTTAACGTCCCCCCCCCCCCTTAAATCGTCACGCTTCATCTCCGTTTCGTCTGAGGGCGCTCTCTATACGCATGGGGTGCAGGGATCAGGCCTTGGTGAATTATTATTCAGTTGCAGATATGAATAATATACTGTAGCATAATCTCGGGTAGCATTGTCCCCAAAATATCGAACCAGAAACAGTCACAGTGCTGAACGCGAACAAAAGTCATTCCTTTCCGTGCCATTCCCGCGCATCGGTCATCGTATCGTTATTGTGTGTCACTTCGGTCACTTTAATTGAGTTGAGTGCTCCAGTGTTGATGCGACCAGGGGCATATCACAAATCGGATTGTTCTTGTATGCCTCGGAGCAGTCTAAACTGCATGTGTTGAGACAACATCGTTGGTAAACTTCCGAAGTGTAGTTTTCGAAACAAACCTGGAGGATTGCTAGCATGGCGGAACTGAGCAATCAAGAAAGACGCTTCCGGAAGATCAGCAACAAAACTGGACAGCGCCGATTTTGGAGAAGGTAAGTATACGTGAGGTGGAAAGTGGTCGTGATTGCCCCCATAGTGTCGTTTAATTCGTAGTTTGATCAAGTTGTACTTTACTATCTAGCCTTGTTGACATTGTTAGAGCTTTCTTTTCAGGTTAGGAGATCATGCATGAAGGTTGCTTGTAATACCCATGCCAAGTTCTATCTAGTTCTGTTAGTGAAATGCAAAATCGTGTAGATATGCTCGTTACCATTGTAAAGTACATTGTGGACCATGTCATTTGGTTTTTTAAATTTCCAATCTTCACTGGTTACCTATCAAGCTTTAAAGGTAGTATCATACTTTGGTTTTTGCCAATGATTCATGGACAAAAATACCAAGACAGATACTGTAACAATCATCTGTTAAAATTTCAGTCCCATACGTTGCCCACTTTTGGAGAAAACAGTGAAAAACAGCCACAGTATTTCTTAAGTCTTTTCTCTTTTATTTTTGATCTTTTAAAAGATCAAAAAGATTTTCGGTCGTTGTTTTACTAATTTCTGGATAAATACACCATTTCAGGCGGAAACAATTTTCACGGTAGGTTTCTACTAGCACCATCTTCATACCCTGAAAGTTATACGTAAATCTGTGAATATTTCTGTTTTTTACCAAAGTATGATACTACCTTTAAGCAGCGTCTGTCTTTCAGACGTTCATGGTTTACAAGTGCTTCCGCGGTATTTCTCCTTCTTACTTGTCTGACTTGTTCACTTCATCAACTAGGCAGATCGGGACTCCGATCTTCTGATGATAAACTTGTCCTGTCTATAACAGGTTCAAAAACTTCAGGGCCGTCCATAAAGTAGGAATATACGCACAGAATGCCGACTTTTCGGACCCCATCATCAAGTGAAATGTGACAGTAGTGTATTTTACATCGGGGCCGGTACCGTTATTGGGACGTCGCTTCCAAATCCTTTGTTCTCATGCCCATATTATACATGCTGCAAAACTTTTATTTACTGCAAGTAGTAGCTTTATTATTGTGTAGCCCGCGATATGATGAAATACAAATTGTTGGTTTGTGTACGGTATATACGCAATATTGCCTGAACCAAGCGCCCTCCCGTAGGCGTGGCGGACGCATCGGTAACACCCCCCACCCCCTTCGTGCGCACGTACTTCATGGACGGCCCATTTGGAGATAGATCATTCTCTATATGTTGCTGGCCCCAAACTTTGCTGCTTCTGTGGATATTTTTCAGAAAACGTTCTTGCACCCCTCGCGTCTTTGTTTCTTGTACTAAGTGTACATCGCCTTGACCCCCCTTTATATTTTGTAAAGGCTCATCCTAGAAAATACCTATTGTTGATATTTTTTTTTTTTGAAGGACAAACAGTTCACCTCAATGAGCATGTGACCCGCTCATAATGAAGCGCCAATTCTCTCTTTGTAGGGCAGTTGTACTTTTTTTTGCATCGCGTGGTCCAGTTCCATTATAATTGTTTTCAGATGCGTGTAACTCATCAAGCACTATATAGGTTAAACCTAATCAGTAGTAGTGCTGGCGCGGTTCCAGAGCCATTTTGTTTTTGGGGGGCCTAAGCGCCATTTTGTTTGGGGGCTAGAAGAGCAATGTTTTTTTTTTGGTGGCGGGGTAGCTAGAAGAGCCAAATATTGGGAGGGGGGTAGACCCTTCGAATGTGACGTCATCTTATGACGAGTAGGAAAGCAACTTATACAGGGTGTCTAAAAAAAAACTATACACTTTTGAAATGGCTGCCCAATAACAAATTATATAATTTGTGGTGGAAAGTTTTATATGTATGGAAAGCTCAGACACTCAACTTTCATATGACGTCAACAAATTCCGAAAATGATTCATGCTTGGGTGAGCACCGCTCACTTTTGAAAAGGGTATGGAAATTAGGTTGCGCAGGAATGGTCCTTTCAATTTGTGAGAGGAAAGTCCTTTGGAGCTTACGGAATTGTAGATGATTAAAAAGAATTAGGATCAATTGTATTGGGCTTGGGTTTGCTGAATGAAATATGTGTTTTATGGGATTAATGCATGAGTGAATAGATATTGCATTTATTATTGTAGCATTGTATCTTTCCATGGTACTCAGTGGGGTGTGAGTCAGGCAGGATGGGGTTATGCTACATGATGCATGGGATGTGAGATAGGGTAGGACTTTGTTGGTTGGGTGGGAGAAGGCTCAAGAGGACATTTGCCCCCTCCTCCCTCTGTCTCCCCCCCCCCCTTTCCTGGGTGTGATTGTGCATATCTTGATGATTCATATGCATTGATCTCCACTGCAAAATATCCAGACCAGCTTCCCTTATTCCAAATTCTTTCATTTCCCAAATTTGGACTTGTTGCTATCACAATGTACTGAAGAATAAGTAGCCAACATCTGTGACTTTCCTTTTTTTCACCAAACCGTATTTGAAGATTCAATAATCTGCACCTGGATATTAAGTAATGCAATGAGATGTTCAACAATCTTAGGAGACTTGAATTGGAGAGGGGGAGGGGGTAATTCATCACTATCCATTGAAGGTTTTTATCACAAATTGAAAGGACAATTCCTGCGCAACCTAATTTCCATACCCTTTACAAAAGTGAGCAATGCTCACCCAAGCATGAATCATTTTCGGTATTTTTTGATGTCATATGAAAGTTTAGTGTCTGAGCTTTCCATACATATAAAACTTTCCACCAAAAGTCATATAATTTGTTATTTGGCGGCCATTTCAAAAGTGTCTAGTTTTTTTTTAGACACCCTGTATACCAACACAGCGTGTTTTTCAAGTGATCGGCGCGTAATAACTGAAAAGATCCATATTTTCCAGCATGTTATTTTGTTCAATTACATTTGTTGGGGAGGAGGGGTGGGCTAGACACATTTGTTTTTAAAACCAGAACTTGAGAGGTATGTTAGTCACATAGGGCCTACTAAATGTCATGTCACGTGACCATTTTGTGAGAAATTACGGATCTGCTTTGCCGCGGTTCACTGAACAATTTCCTGTAATCATTCCGTAAGAAATCATGTCCCCTCACTCACAAGAAGAAAATAATAAACATCAACGCCCCCCCCCCCCCTTTAGATTGATCTACGGTTCGGCTGGAAACGTCAACAAAACAGAAGGTGAAGATTTAGCATTATCAATCCGTTAGTTGCACGTTACTGCCCTTTGCTTTTCACGATGCCGGCCACAACTTTGGTAAACGTTTTCAAATGACCACATTAGTTTGTGTTCACATTGGTGTCATACTTAAGTTCTTATCATGAGTTCACCAAATGTGTCATTGTCTTACCGCGTTTCAGACAGGCGTTCTAGCCTCGCGTCGAACCAATTTAAAGGTTTACTGTAATCAAAATTGGGAAAGGGTTGAAAGTGCTTTAGAATTATTGCTTAATACATAATTAATGATGTATTATGTTTATGTTAGTGCTTACTTTTGACCAAAACGTTACAAAATCAGTACATGTATGCACCGCCCCCCAAAAAAGTCCCCCTTGGAACCGACCCACCCAACAAAAGCAAGTGACGTCATATACAGACCTAGTATAGGTTCGCCACACAATGTACTGCGTGGCCTTCTGCATGTGACGTAAGCAAGGTTTTTTCGTCGCGAAAAGTGGGGTGCGAAATTATGGGCCTAAAATACCTCCGTTTTATATATACACATTTTTTAGCACAAACAATGATAGACAGGTTGAGTTTTATAACCAGACAGATATATTTAACTTCATAATGTGTTTTGATTACAGTAAATCTTTAAAGGCAAGATTTAAATTGAAAACAAAGAAAGTTCGACGTCGGAAACAATTAGGAGCGACCAGGCGCGCCTGATGCCGAAAGATCGACGGTCTGGGTCGTTCAGAATGACGCTAGAGCGACATCGTTTCAGACGTCACTCTAGTCATGAGCCGAACTCAATGCAAATTAGGGCCAATTTCATAGAGCTGCTTAAAGGTAGTATCATACTTTGGTTTTTATCAAACACACATAATGTGTATTGAAAGAAACATGACAATCGGGTTTTCAGGTTGGGTAATTCAGTCTTAGTTTTTTCCCTAAATTTCAGTCCAATTTTGCTCAAATTCTACATGGTAATAGCCAAGACACGGTTGTGTCACTTGAATCTTGAAGTGATAAACAGTTTAATTTTCATATAATAGTTTTCGACACAAAGTGTTGCGTTTTGGGGGGGACACCCTGTATATATAGAGGTTGGGGTTCAGAAAATCAGTACATGGAGAAAAGAAAACAACTGACACCCTCCAACTCACTCAATTCAGGTGCATTTTTCTGACCTTTTTGACGCATGTGATACGATTTTTTGCCATTTCTTACAACCTAATTTGAGATAAATCGCGTTCATAAATATTATGATTTGTAAACGAACTTAATTGGAGGCCGTATCAAAACTCATACTAGCCATTACGTCATGATTGCGACTCAGTTAAGGACTTGGTTTCTTCGAAATTGCAGGGTTTCTGGTTAATTTTCAACCTCCCTGTTTCCTGAAAGCTAGATCCGCCCCTGTAGTGACGATTCCATCTGCTTTATGGACCTTTACGAAATAAGGCTTGAGGCTAGGCTTGGGATTTATTATGTTACCGCCATTTTGTGTCCTAAACATGGTGGAGTTTTATACAGGGAAATATTCCCAGAAGATTATAACCAAAACGTCTACTTCAGCAAGATGCCACATACGTTGTATAATTATGTGAAATATAGACCCATTATTTTTTCGTTCTTGTTTGTACCATTTACCATTAAACGCTAAAATACTAGGAAGATCACAGTGCAATTTGTGCCTAACCAAGCTTCGAAAGTAACCCCAAAAAGTGCAAGAAAAAACAACAAAGGCTCTTTGTCAAATATTTTCATACACAACCTTAGCTGGAATTTCAGAGTAAATCGTTTTTTTTTCTTTAAACCATGTCAACCTTGACACGAAGCACTGCGGTTCGAAGAATAAGTTATATTCACCTCGTGCACGTAAGCATATAGCGAGACCCATGAGTTTGTATTCATGTGTTTTTGACCGTATAGTGCAACTGCATGTTCATTTACACGCCATTTTTCATAGTGATCATTTCATAATTTTATGTGCAAAATTAATGAAAAACGCGTTAATTTATTAATTCAGATCGCAAATCGTGTACTTTATAGTGTATATTTTTGTACAATGTATAAATTGCTTAATGTTTGTTTGTATGTTGGTTGGTTTGTTTGTCCAGTCTTTGGGTCTGTTTGTGTGTCTCTGTTTGTTAAATTTGTCTGTGTTGTATTGTGTTTGTTAATAAGCATGACCTCATACAATCTGGCTTTTTGTACCCCTCCTTCCACCTGTACCATTTTCGTCTCCTGTTTACGTCTAGACGTCTTTGTAATGAATACATGACAATAAATGTGACTTTGAATTGAGTTGAATTAAAGTGAGCTACTGACGCATAAAATACCAAAAGTCAGTTTCAAAACCGCGCATGTATGACTCGTCCTTTGTGAGTTTTCTAGCTTGAAAAAGACTCAAATTGCATTGTACAAAATAAGTGCAGATTTTAGTAGATTAGGGTCCACAAGTTGGAGCGATGACGATGAATTAGCCAAATTGGTTGTCAAGAAAGTAGACATTATTCACAAACTATGACAAAGACAAAAGCATGTAACAAAGAGTTTTGGAGATGTTTGGCGAATTATTATTTTCCTGATATTATACACATACATTACTTCGACGATATAGAACAATAATTGGCATGTTAGGGTCATTGTGGTTAAGGTATAGTACATGTATCATACTTTGGTAAGAAACTAAATCAGAAATGTTCACAGATTTACCTATAACTTACCGGTATGAAGATGGTGGTGATAGAAACATACCGTTGTATGTTTTTTTTTTGTGTTGTATAATGTTGTATTTATCCAGAAATTAGTAAAACAACGACCTAAAAAATAAACGAGAAAAGATTTAAGAAATACTGTGGCCGTTTTTCACGGTTTTCTCAAAAAGTGGGCACCGTATGGGACTGTCATGTTCACAGATGACTGTTGCTGTATCTGTCTTTATATTTTTGCCCATGAATCTTTATGTATGATATTACCTTTAAACTTTGTGCACAAATAATTATACATGCAATATATATACAAAATTAAATGCAAACGATTGAGCATAATTCTCAAGCTAAGATTTATCCATTTTGATGCTGCAATTATTCAGACGTTATTATGAAGTAATCAAATCACTTTTGCCATGCAGTCGTTCTGTCGTCGTGTCCGTTGGCGGTTCTGCTCCGTTTGATGTGAATATTCCCACCATTATAGAATTTCCATTTTTCCTACTCAGTGGTGTGATCAGGAGCCAATTTTATAGACCTACGTAAGCACCACAAGTTGCTTTACCACCCAAAACCTTGTTTTATCAAATCAGTATGCCAACCACTACCCCTATAGTGATCGTTATGCTCAGCAAACAATGACTGAATACAAGTCAAAAGCAGTGAGCATTTGGTTGGCAATCCTGTTCGTTCAAGGAAGACTTTAATTTGTAATGCAGCTCTATGAAATAAGCCACAGACGGAAAGTTATGCACTAATTGATGGGAAACAGACTACCACACTACCACAATATTTTATTGTTTGAAATTAGATGTACGTCACTTAAAGGTAATATACTTTGGAAGCATATCGAAACAAAAATCTTCACAGATTTACCTATAACTTACAGGGTATAAAGATGGTGATGGTAGAATGTATCCTGAAACGAGTAAAACCATTTTTTTTTTTTATCTTTTAAAGAAAAGACTATGGCCGTTTTTCACTGTTTTCTCAAAAACTGGGCACCGTATGGGACTGAAAATTTCACAGATGACTGTTACTGTATCTTCCTTGATATTAAACCAAAGTATGATATTACCTTTAATGTATGTCTGTGAGTGCACCACTGCAGTGCGCCGTATTTCATTTACTAACAAGTATGAAACGTTCTCGGTGTATTTGGCTTACAAAGGTTGTATGAATAACCATCTTTAGTACTGTATACCGTGTCATATGAGTTTGCTATCTTTAAGATATGGTAATGGGCCCAATAAGAGCACTCACTCATTAAATCGTAAGAATGATTTCAACACATCGGGGATCAACTTGTAAACAATCTTGTAACATTGTTGCTGGGTATTGGCCTACGTGACTATTTTATACTCATGTAATGCTGGCGACTACATGGCGTTTCATTCCTTTGTTATCTTTGACAATAATACATGCATGCTCCGTTGATACAAAGAACGACCTTTCCAAACCGTGATAACTGAACTAGAACCTCAGCGAGAATAGTTCTATTTCAGTCTCTCTGTTTTTTACACTTGTCAAATGAAACTGTGGAATGAAATGTTGTCCCGGGGAAGTGAGCCTATGATCGGGTACGACGGGCCCCAGTGGCGTGCTGTAGACACGGTGCACCGAGGCTTAGTGCCGAGTGTCCTTACCAAGAAGCTTGACAGTGAACAAACTCACACAGAAACCACTGGCAAAATGCGTTTCTGGTTCGTTTTCATGGGACTCACACCTTTCCTCTTATAAATTACCCCTTTCACTCTTTTTCATAATTTGATTGTCTTTCAAAACGGTTCTCTTTAGAAAGGTATAATACACGCATAAATGATAAAGGTTACATAACAACACTCACACTTTGTCTAATCCAACATGTACATAACATACCACACCTGTGAACATTTTAGCCGAATCGGAAATCTGAGTCACGAGAAAATTGCGAAAAACCGACTCAGTTTTTCTTATAAAACATAAAGAATGGCTTTGATCTTACCCCGAGATCAAAACTATTTTCAGTCTTTGTTTTACAAATTTCTGGAAAAAACACCACTTCGGACCGAAATATGTTCACGGTATGTTTCTACAAGCACCATCTTCATACCCTGAAAGTAATACGTAAATCATACCCAAACATTTCTGTTAGGGTATGTTACCAATCCTGTACTGTACCTTTAAAATGGGCCTTTAAATGACACACAAGAAACTGTATTATAAGTTATGCGGGTTTTTTGTTTATCATAATGCTATTATTATTAAATTTGCGTGACCTTAATTTAGCTACCGGGTCTGATTGAAAGACCCTGCATTCATCCATAAAAATGTTTTGCGAGATCACTAGAAACAATGCCCATTGTCCAGAGGAACGAGGATAATTCAAGTCCATCCATTGTCTGTTATAGCCTACCACAAGCGTGAAGGTTAAAGGGGCTATGCAATAGGAATATTATGGCTTGAACGTGTGCAAAAAGCAGCTGTTTTATAGGGCCTGTGATTTTACCCACTTCCTCATACTGTTTCAGGGTTTACAGGAAGTTTTTGGTTTGTATGCTAATTAGAATTTCCATATTCATGAGCAAAACTGTGATGT
The DNA here is from genome assembly GCA_963971285.1 of Astropecten irregularis. Taxonomy (NCBI): domain Eukaryota; kingdom Metazoa; phylum Echinodermata; class Asteroidea; order Paxillosida; family Astropectinidae; genus Astropecten; species Astropecten irregularis. Next base: position 4,031,578 of record OZ020250.1, on the reverse strand, counting down.
CATCTAGGTATTAACTGAGAGCAGTAACCCACTTGAACTGCGCACAAACAGTTTGGGTTGTTTATACAGGTGTTCTGACAGACCTTTTCCTCAATGGGTTTTATTGTGCCAAATATGTTCCTTTCACTCAACTGGTGATGCATTTTGTTTTGCCAAACCATTTCTGTGGGGCAAGTTTGACTCTTCATTTTTAATGTTGTTTTCATTGTACTTTTGATGTTGGTTCCCCACATGAGCATGCATGAAAATCCCCCATTTTGCAAAGCCATTCAAAGGAAAACCAAATGCTGGTTTGAAACCAAAATAAGACTTGCCATTCGTTATCTGTCTGTATATTATCTGTGTGAAGGCAATTAAATAACTTCACTGAAAAAGCACAACAGGAACCCTTTAACGTCGGTAGTTTGTAAGGTATTGTCTTGTGGTCTCTTACAAACCATAAGCGTTCAATTAAATCCAACTTTAACGTCATACCACAGTATTAATGTTTTAAGTTAGCTCTCATGAAATAAAAAGTGGACAAGAATTTGCAATTTTCTTCATAGTATGACGATTGTATAGAAATGAGACTTACCACACGGAAAGTCGGTGGGGTTTGAAATTTAGGGGGTTATCATTGAAAAAGTAAATCGAGAAGGCTGAACCTTCTTCAATTGTATGTGTTGTCACCTCGGTCAAGTCAATGGACAATGGTTGTTCATTGGCCGTGTCAGGGTATATGCCACGTGTTGTATATGCATGACTGCAGGGCCGGCTTTTGCACGGCACTTTCAACCTTTATCCTTGAAATTAATTAGTGTCCTTTTGCCATTTTTGTTCAGTTCTAAAGAATGAATTAATGGTACCTTCTCGTGAAAATAAATGCAGAATTCTAACCCCCATTGTGATAGGTCTATAGGGGTGCGGAGCGGTCAATAATTTCCATGATATGCTCCCATGTCAAACTTTTATAATCAATTCATTTAGTAAGATATAGCTGGGATATTCAATTTTAATTTCCTTTTCAGTTTGTTATAGGTGAACCATTGGCTTTTGGTGAAAAGTCCATTCAAAGAAAAATGTCACTAAAACTGCCAAATTGACTGGTACCAGAATACAGAAAAGGACCCCTTTCACAACATGGCAAAAGTACAGCGACTTTAGGGCCTGATTTCATCCCAACGGCTCAAAATTGAAAGTCCAATTTTAGGGGACTGGGTTCCATCCATTCTTTCTATAAGGCTTCCCACTCATAGGGCTCACCAAACGCTTGAAAACAGATTTTGAGAATATTTAAAATATTAATGAACTCCGAGGAATGATTTGGACCTATTTACTGGTCTGTACCATTGGAAACGTAAAAGTCTGTGTAGTCAAACAGAGGTTATGAATTTCAAACTAGATGAGTCGGTGAACCAGACATCGGTCAAAATTAATTAATTTGGGAGTGTATGGCCGTGTCCGAAACGGGCTTCCAGAGCTGCGGCTAGGTCTATTGGTTTGGTGTCTACACGTATTTCCAATGGAGCGAAGACCTAGACATAGTTCTACACAACAGATTCGGATACAGCCTATGAGCCTTCCTTCAAAACTCGGCCCCGGCTCGGGCTCCAGCTCGGGCCCCGGCTCGGGCTCCAGCTCGGCTCCAGCTCGGCTCCAGCTCCGACTCCAGCTCTATTTCGTGAATCCATTCTAGAATAACGGTATCAACGCAGAGGCTTTTGGATGATTCTCTGGTTTTAAAAAGAATACAGAGCTTCAGCTTCAATGAAAAACCACAACCTATATTTTCAGCGTATGAATGACAGAGACGAAGCCAGAGCCTGAGCCGGAACCGAGCTATGAGGAAGGCCCTACATCCATACGATCGAGAAACCCATCAGTAGTTTCAATAAACTTCTTTACCTGGACATCTGGAAACTCATTTCATTGTTCCCATGTTCTTTTTATCGCAGTAATATTCTGGATGCTGACATCCAATGGCTGGTCTGGGCAGAGAAACGAATCACAAGCATCGCAGGTAAAGATGGTGAGATCGACCGAGAGAGCTTCAAGAATGCACTGGAGATACGGAATGTAAGTGGTACCACCGTGGCATCCGGTCTACCCACCAGGGCTATCACTGGTGCATGTCGAACGGGCAAAGGTTTCAAATAGGTCTCGTGGGTGGGGTTGGGTCAGCTTGCATTGGGGTCGTCTGTCTCTCACAATCTCTGAGAATATCTTAATACACAAATAACGAACACATGAAAACAAGATCTTCAATTCCAACGTATCTCTCCCCAATCTATGTTGAATGACATGAGGTCATTAGACTTACAATAATAACAACCACAATTACACAAAACAATGTAGCAACAACCGCAGCAAAATCGAGAAATAAAGCAACAATAACAATCATTAGAACAATAGCATTGGCAGTAAGAACAATAACACCATAAAAAAATAACAACAACAGTTAAATGTTTGCAAATTTTGGCATGGCAAGAATGTATATTGGGGCGAGTACTATTAATTTGCCGTTGCCCCAGAGGCCGATTTCACTAATGATTTGCGATCATCGTAAAGCCAAAATCCATCATTAAACAGAAAATCTATCGCTACTTTGCGTGTAGCAATTTTCCGTTTAGTGATGGATTTTGGCTTTACCAATGATCGCAAAGTGTTAGTGAATTTTGATATTTTATTATCCAAACTCGATGAACAAAACATTTGAATTTTATGACGAAAGGATTTTGAGGCTCATATGTAACTACAACGATTTTTAAATACGTAGTGATTCGTTTCATTTTGAGCGTTTTGTTTGGTCTGTGTTTGTTTGTTTGTAGGTGTTTTTCGCAGATCGATTCTTTGATCTGTTTGATCATGACTTCAGTGGGACGGTCTCTGTTCGGGAGATGATGGATGGATTGTTCCTCCTCAACAAGGGCACTAAGGAGGAGAAGCTTCGTTTCTTCTTCGACGTCTACGATTTAGACGGTGAGTCAAGACTATTATGTGTCAGGGGTCATCAGACTCATCACAAGTAGCAAAACACTAAAGATTTGAGGCTTTGCATGATGACAATTGGTATATGGATCGGTTTGCGGAAACACCATGTAATATTCGGTCGTACTTTCGCACGTTTTATTTCGTCGCACTTCTCGTAAGGTCTCAACGTTTCGACTAGCCTGCTCTAGTCCTCTGCTCTCCTGATGACGACTAGAGCAGGCTAGTCGAAACGTTGAGACATTACGAGAAGTGTGAAAGTTCGAACGAATATTACATGGTGTTTCCGCAAACCGATCCACAAACTTCATATCATAATGAAATCAACTCAAAATGAGAACTGAGTTTATGAAAATGATCCTTGGGATATAGCGGTATTGGAGTGGTTTTATGGCTTCTGACTGCCAAACGAACAAAGATAATTGACTATTATACTCCACCAACATAGGGCTGAATAGCTCAGTTGGTATAAGAGTGCCGATACGGTTCTTCCGATGGTCGCTGGTCGAATCCCGCTCCGGTAAATTGCTCTTTAATTTGAGTCATTTAAAAGGTAAACTAAGAATGAAAATCAACTGAGTGGGATTCGAACCTGCGACCCTCTTAATACTGTGCCGGTGTTCCAATCGGTCAATTATTTCAGTTCTGTTGTTAGTCTGATTCCACGAGACCACTCACATGGCGCTTCTAAAAAAAAAAGAAACATTAACTTTCGGTAAAGATCCTGCTAGGATCGAAACGACAAGCCCTCCTAGCTCCAAGCAAGAAACATATTCAATGAAACGTGTCTGTATCTCTAACAGTTAAGAGTCACCCCGGAAATTGAATAACCAGCTAGTTTACAACGAATATAAATAGTTAAAGGTAGTATCATTCTTTGGTAAGACACCAAAACAGAAATGTTCACAGATTTACGTATTACTTACAGGGTATGAAGATGGTGGTGTTAGAAACATACCGTTAAAATGTTTCCGCCTGAAATGGTGTATTTATCCAGAAAAGAGTAAAACAACGACCGAAAATCTTTTTGATCATTCTTTTAAAAGATCAAAAATAAAAGTTGGCAATTTTTCACTGTTTTCTCAAAAAGTGGGCACCATATGGGACTGACATTTTCACAGACGACTGTTATTGTATCTGTCTTGATATTTGTGACCATGAATCTGTATTTCTTTGATAAAACCCAAAGTATGATATGACCTAATGTTATGAGTTGAATAACGGACCTTAATTTTTAACCCCAGCGCAGAACTGGGTGAAAAGTGAAATTGCACATTCTTCATATCGAACTATATGATTAATGCTCGATCCTTTGACGAGCTCCAATACCTGAACCTGGGTAAATGGGTTCCTTTTAATATGAAACAAACAAACAAACGGCTTTGCAAGAGGATTGGTTGTACTAGGATTGCATAGAATGTCATCGCACTGTTAAGTTCAACGATCCTGAAGCGTCTGTTGTGTATAGACTCCCCGCTTCCAGTTGGTAGTCGGTACGCCGTCACGCTTCAGAAAATATCCAAGGATTTTTCTCTATTTATTTAGTGTAAGACCTGGATTTGTTGACTCGTTTTTCAATTTATACAGAACACATGCCTTTCAACTGATTGCCTTTTGAATTGCATGTATATAAAGAGAAAGATATACGCCAGCCAGGGGGTGACGTCACCCCCAAATTGATTGTTCTTTTATTCCTGGCTTAGGCTGTCATTCTGATACATGTCTCTCGACAAAGTTGACAAAATAATTGATGGATGTTGGCTTAGGAGTTATTCTACCCGTTTGATCAACATATTAGCCTATCCAAGTCACCCATGGTAACATTGTGCTTACCACCAGAGTTAGAAAAAAAAACGAACAGAACCGAATCGAACCAAACTGAACGGAAACGACCCGACCCGAACCGAATTGAACCGAATCGAACCGAACCGACCTGAATCGAACCGACTTGTATTCGAACCGATCTAAACCGAACTGAACCGAACAGAATCGAACCGCCTCGAACTGAACTGAACCGTCCTTAACCGACCCGAATTGAACCGAATCGAACCGAATTGAACCGAACAGAACCGAACTGACCTGAACCGAATCGAATTGAACCGAATTGAACCGAACTGAATTGAACCGAATCGAACCGAACTGAATCGAATCGAACCGACTTATATTCGAACCGATCTAAACCGAACCGAACCGAACCGAACCGAACCGAACCGAACCGAACCGAAAAGAACCGACCCGACCTGACCCAAAGTGAATCGAACCGAACCGACCCGACCGATCATTTTGATTTCCGTCTTCCACTGGGCAACAAATTCCCGCCAGGTCAGGTGCTAAAAATCAAGAGCTATATTCTTCATTGCTTCAAGAAAATTACGATGAAGGGAAGGGAAAGAAACGGAACAGCGGGGAAGGCATTTTAGGGACAAAAACGAATTGTGGAATGCGCCCCTTTGTAATTCTTTGCAATGGCACAGTTTACCTTTTTCTAACTATCCACATGTTTAACTCAGTTTGTCTGTTGTATTCTTTGTGGCATTGTTTAAGAGAAATATTTTGAACAAGGATACGTTGGATTCGTGCACTGAAAATCGGGGAAATGGAAAAGTTGCAACAATTTTGTGAAATCTGCAAACCTAAAAAATAGGGTTGCTTGTACTTGAATGACTCGTATTTGTTTGGCTTTTTTGTTGAACGTTTTCTTCATCTATCTTCTCCCACTTTCTTGTGTCAGTCTCTTCTCGGTCTTTTCTCGGTTTCATGTCGATCTCATGTCGATCTTGTCTTGGTCATGTCTAGCTCTTGTGTCGGGTTGTCTAGGTCTCGTGTCGGTCTTCGTACGGTCTTTTGTCGGCATTATCTCAGTTTTGTTTCTGTCTTGTGTCGATCTTGCCTTGGTCTCGTGTCGACATGGTCTTGTATGTCTCGGTCTTGTTTCGGTTTTGTTTCAGACTTCTTTGTCTGTTTTCACCTAAAACATTTTGTTTTTATCCCGCAATCTCTTGGATTCTCGCAGAGACTGGAACCATTGATAAGGGTGAGTTGCGAGTGATGGTACAGACGGGAATGGACGAGAGTTCAGTCAAAGTCAGCGACAGTAAGCTTGATCACCTGACTGACACATTATTCAGCTCGGCAGACGAGAATAACGATGGTAGCATTACGTTTGAAGAGTTCATGATGACCATGAGGCGGTACCCAGACCTCTTCGAGAACTTCACGATAAGGTACAGCGACCGTATAGTCTGGCTCAGGATAATAGAGTGTGGTTTGTGTTAACAGACACAAAAGTCATTCACAGTCCTAAGCATACCTGTTTTAGCAATAGGCCTTATTCATGGGCATCCATTTTTGTCACCTTCCTTGTATACCCTTTGAAAAAGATATCACCAATTATAAAAAGAAAATGGGTACCAGACTATTTGAATCAAAGCCTCGGTTTGATTGCACTGCTCCGAATGCAGAATAGTGCACTGTGAATAAGCCCTATTGTGATTGGTGATGACGGAGAATATTGCTGCGTTTTAACCAAAGACGAACAAGTTGTCAGTTCGTAATGATTTACGTTGCCGAGAGAGGGCGCACTATAAAAACCTGAGTGAAAAAAAGTTGTTCTATAGAACAACTTTTTTCACTCAGGTCGCACCACAAAATAGACTCCCATTGAAGGGAACTTCCAACTTTGCAGTGTAGAAGCCATCTCTATACCAGTATAGTCTCACAGGCTCTGTGTTAGTGCTGAAAATTGTCCGAATCTTAACCATGCCATTTCTTGTCAGATTGGGTTAGGTTTTTTCGATCTAAAATCTGGCTAATATTACCTTTTACCATTAAACACTGACAAGAATTGAATTTTGCATCCTTTCGAGGTACTTGAGATGGCTGCTGTAGGGTGCGGTGTGGTTGGTGCAAAGGAAATCACCCTCTGCCGTAAATTTAAGACCTTTTTTTCTGGTTGAAATATAAAGGAATATTGTCATCTTCTTGTCATATGCCCTAATCTTTGTGTTTTTTATCTTGACAGTGCCGCGTCGTGGTTAAAGGATACGAAGACGAAGAGGGCGTCTTGGTTCGGCCGAGGCATACCATTCATCCTACCCTACTTGCGGAACAACTTGAAACGGATCGTCTTCATGCTCTGTTTCCTGCTGATCAATGCTGCCCTCTTTGTCGAGGCTGCCTACCGCCATTCGTCCAACCCTGACGCCAACTGGTGCTTCTTAATCGGTAAATGCTGTCCCCTTGTTTGCTGAGGCTCAATGATGTTTCTGTGATCGCTTGTTCGTTTGGATGTCTTTTTGTTCGTTTGTTCAGCATGTCCTGTTTGTTGGTGTTTGCTTTTAGTGGGAGAATGCTCTGTTTCTCTTTAATCCATCGTAAAAATCTCCTAAATTCACAAATTTATGTATTTTTCACATATAAGTGTCATACGTTTTGAGAGAGCACCATAGAGTTGGAGAGCGCCTGTACGGTATTCCGGAGGTCGCTGGTTCAAATCCCGCTCCAGTCATTTTCGCTTTTCAATGGCATTCTGAGAAAAGATAAACTTGAATTAAACCTCTCCGTTAACAAAACAACACGACAATTGATGTTCTTCAACTTTGGATATTGACAAAACTAACGCCTGAAGATTACATGCCAGCGCTTTCTAACTTACGAAATTGGTTTCTGTGTGTCTTGTCCCACGTCTCTACCTAGCCCGTGGATGCGGCCAGGCTCTTAACTTTGACTCTGCCTTCGTTGGTGTCATGATGCTCCGTAAGGCTCTAAGCTTCCTCCGAGCTGCTTGGCTGCGTCACGTTCTTCCCTTCGATGACACCATCAACATCCACAAAGCCATTGGCTACACGGCAGCCGTCCTGGCGCTGTTACACACTGCTGGTCACATCGGCAATGCAGGTGAGTGTACACTAATACTGAGTGAGGTGATAATCATACTCGCAGTCATTCATAACCTCTCTTTAAAACTCGGATACACGTGTTCATTCATCTTACAACAGTGACTGCTTCCTTCATTAGCTTTTTATCCGGGGTAAAGCTTCTCCCATTGTTTGGGTTTGGGGGTAAAATTAATGTGCATACAGAAAATACGACCAAATGGTCGATGTTGGACGAACGGCGATCGCAAACTCTGATATATCGTTGATGTCCATTTTCGCTGCGAGATCCATGCGCACTTATACAAGGGACACTGCCAGCTCCGTGGGCCTTAGGTTACAATCCCTTGAACTGAAGATCTTGCGATAAGTTCTACAGTTTTTTAGTTTGAGTCCAGCCATGGAAAACCCTGGTTATTGCATCTTCAAGAAAACCACATCCTCGGTATTTGATTATTTAAATAGGCCATCGCCTTTGCGTTATAAGATATACCTCCAGCATCCTGCTATTCTGCAGAAAAGTGTGTATGGGGAAATTGGTCCTTTTTCTAATTTCCGCCATCTTTCGGTGCATCTTGTTTAAAATCACTGCTTTCCTATCTCCATCTTTCTAGTGATATTGGAGACTTACAAAAACTTCACAGCCGCCGAGCTCCTCTTCACCAAGCCGGGGCTGTTACCGGTGGGTCTCCGTGTGGGGAAGCTGGCAGGTAGTGCCTTCATCACTGGTTGGATCCTGGACGTGGTCTTCTTGATTCTCATCGTGGGCTCGCTGAGCTTCGTCAGACGGTCGGGTCATTTCCAGGTTTGGTCTCTTTCCCAAAATCCCCCCTCTTTGCTTGAAAATGAAGTCTAGTATAGACCTACCCCAGAGTTTCACACCGTGTTGTCCAAAACTGCAGTACGGTGATGTAGGCCTGCAGGGATGAAAATGCAGTATTTAACTGTGGTGTTGAGCGATTTTTACTATCGACGGTATTGTCTCGACGTTCCGAACAATGTGCTCTGTTCGTCATCAGGAGAGTGACTGGTTGCCTGACTGCGATGATGCCATTCCATTGAATCCTTGGAACTTATATTCAGCATCATCGCAGTCAGGCAACCAGTTACTCCCCTGAGGACGAACAGAGCACACTGTTCGGAACGTTGAGGTAATACCACCGGTTCTTCTCAGAACCACACACTATCACAGAAGACATTAGGCCTACATGGTGTCACCGCAAACCTACCTTCTTTTCATACTTCTACAATGCATAGCTTCAAGTCTTATTCGTCAAACTCTGTGTGATGTCATTCTTTCAGTACAGACACCATGGGGTTGATTTCACCAAACTCATCGTCACTTACTATCAATCGTAGGACTTATGATGCATTGCAGCCCATTGCAGACGTCCTAGGATACGATGGGTTATCCTTCGCATCTTGAGTTGCGATCGATCGCAGGGCTTCGTGAAATCGACCCCATGTCTTAATCACCGCTATATCCTTTCTAGGTCTTCTACTGGACTCACAAGCTTTGCTACTGGGCCTTCTGGTTTCTCCTGATCCTACACGGCCCCAACTTCTGGTGCTGGTTCATCGGTCCGGCATTACTTCTCTTGCTTGAGAAGGTCAGCGATATGAAGGTTGTGCGTACCATCCGCTTCGGCAAGACCTACGTCAGGGAGGCTAACCTTCTTCCATCCGGGGTGAGTTTATTGGATGTAGGCCGATGTCCCTAGCTATGGGCCTTAACGAAATTAGGCTTGAGGCTAGGCTTAGGTGTTTTGTTTTGTTTTTGTTTTTTTTGCTACTGCCATTTTGTGTCCTAAATGAAGGGCTTGAGGAACATGGCGAAGCTGGAGCCTTTCTCCGGCTTCGTCACGTGGCCCAATCCCTCTGTTTCGTTTTGTGAGCCTCAAATAGCGGACGGTGGAGAACAAAGTCCCAAGCCTAGCCTCAAGGATGGTTTCGTAATCTGTCAACCGATCGGTGGATTTTGACTGATCTTCTGAGCAATCAATATCACCATATAGCATTGTGACTTTTCACACTTTTCACACTCAGCATTTAGAATTAGTATACAAGTTTTTAATTCAGTCTTCACCTTTTTCTGAATATATCTGACAGGTAACACACCTAGTCCTGACCAAGCCGCGTAATCTGAAATACAAAGCTGGAGACTACATCTTCATCCAGATTCAGGATGTCGCTAAGCATGAGTGGCACCCCTTTACCATCAGCAGTGCCCCTGAGCAGCAAGGTAAGTCATCTAGCTATCACTCGGAGCTAATGGCGGTCAAACGACAAGAAGAATGACTGGCTTAATAGAGATGCATCGTCAAAGATAAGGGTGATAGTGTACTTGAGGCCACCTATATACAGTAGTTGTTTAGGCCCCCTATTCATATAATGAAATAAAAACAACTTTTGTAAAGTAACTCACCTAAGTACGTTGGTGGTGGTGTCCTCTTGAATATTAGCAAGGTTAAATTTGTGGAAAGAGAGCAGAGTTTTGATATTCAGGGAAATTAAGGGGTAAAACAGTAACAAAGATGCGACATTTCACAGACTAAAAGGTTGGCTTTTAACTGCTTAGGTGGTATCACCCTTTTTTCCTCTACCTCATATTGATGAGTTAACTCCTAACTTGATATCACTAAGTTTTAAGAACCTGAGCCCTACGATCGTTCGTATCTCAAGTTACGGAGGATAAACCATCGTATATCCCACAACGTCTACGTGGGGCTGCAATGCAACATTATGTCCTACGATTGATAGTAAGTTACGATGAGTTTGGTGAAATCGACCCACGAAGCTCCACGATCGATCTTAACTCGAGTTACGAAGGATAACCCATGGTATCCTATGTTGGGCTGCAATGCATCATAAGCCGTACGATTTATAATAAGTTACGATGAGTTTGATGAAATCGACCCATGGACCCTTAAGACTCTGTGCTTCATTTGTGGGTTTTGCCTTTGGTTTTGAAGATATTTCCCTCCACATCCGGTCTGCTGGAAACTGGACCAAGCGTCTTTATCAGTTCTTCGATGAGATGCAAGACACCGCCAGGAAGATGGACATCAACACGAAGGGCCATGCCTCTTCCCCCGCCCCCGTCGAGAAGCACCGACACAATGGGGAGTACGTCAACCAGAGCTTCGAGATGACCGGAGAGGACGTTGGACGGGAGGAGAATGGGGAGCGACCTGTCAGTCCCATAAGGGACACGGTGATCAAGGTTGGCCCGGAAGATATCACTCTGGACCCTGATAATGATGATGACGTGGAGCCGCCTACGGTGATGACGGTGCGTCGGCTGAGCTTTAATGCAGACGTGGACCTGAAGGCATTAATGCGTTCCCGGTCAGTCCCGGGAGGTCTGGGTGAGATACAGGAGGAGAGCGAGATGGAAGACTCCTCGGAACCCGAGAAGACTCCAGAGAGCAACCAGGATGACCTTGATGAGAAAACCGAACAAGATACCTCAAAGGACGTAAGTGTATTTTTAAGCAGGAGGCCTACTTTCGCGTCCTTTAAAGGAATTAGCAATCAAGTTATTATATAAAATGTTGTTGAACAGTAAACAAAGAGAAATTGACTGGAGTGGGATTCCATCCAGCGACCAACGGAATGCCATACGAACACTCTACCAACTGAACTATCCAGCCCCATGTTGGTGGTGTCCCTAGTCGATAGTCAATTGTCTTTGTCCATGTGGCATTCATAAGCCATGAAACCACTCACATACTACTACTTCTCAAGGAGGTACGGTATTCCAGCTGAATGTGTGACTTTTATACTCAGGCTCAGAAGGAAGAGAACTCCGCGGTTATTTCCACCGACCCACTCCCGACCAAAACATCGACAGAGACCGCCTCAGCCCTAGATACCACGGACAAGGTCCGTAGAACAAGCAAGCTGGCGAGAATGCTGAGCCCACGGAGGATTACCAAAAAGCAGTCCAAGCAGAACGTTCTGTTTGATATGAGCACCAACAGCAAAATACAGGTAGGTCCGGGGTGACTCTATCAAAGACGCATACATTGGAGTTTTATTTCCCGAATGTTTGCTTCTATTTACTTTTCCCATATGAAGTTATGAAACAGGATCCACAATGGGACTTGAAATGGATCCCACTTTTACCCAATTTAGCAACCATTCGGTTTAAAGGTTTACTTTCATACCGAAACAGAAATCTTCACAGATGTACCTATAACTTATAGGATATAAAGTTGGTGAAAGTAGAAACATTTTGTTAAAATGTTTCAGCCTGAAATGCTGTATTTATCCAGAGAAGAGTAAAACCAAGAAAAAAAACCAATGACCAAGAAACAATTTTGATCTTTTAAAGATAAAAAATAACGGTAAAAACATTTTAAAATACTGTGGGCGTGTTTCACAGTTTCCTCAAAAAGTGTGCACCCTATGGGACTGTTACAGATTACTCTTGCTGTATCTTTTGGGATATTTTCGCCCACGAATCTGCATTTCTTTGACAAAAACCAAAGTATGAAGTTACCTTTAAGGCCTACGATTCTTGGTTTAGGAGACTAGTTGCCAATAGTTTTATACAGTGACAACTTAAATCTTGCGGAGCAATTAAGATTGATGTGCGTTTTTGGATCAGACTATGTTTGGGGATCGAACTCTGGTAGCACACGTTGCCCAGATGTTCTCACATGAAGACATAAGATTGTTTCGGATCCGTCAAAATGTTGAGACCAACCGACACATCTATTATCACACGACCATCAATTAGAAACAGAAAGGCAATGAGTTTGTTACGAATGTCATTGTTGTATTGGTCTTGATAAGAGCTGATGTGTGCAGTAAATTGTCCGTAATTATTTCTTGACAGGTCTACATCCAAGGGCCGTACGGTACCCCCAGCACCACCATCTTCCAGTCAGAGCACGCCGTACTGATCGGGGCAGGAATCGGCGTCACTCCCTTCGCTTCTATCATCCAGTCTATCATCTGCAAGCATCGCACCATCGTCAATAAGTGTCCTAATTGTACGCACTCGTGGGTTGACGAGGAGCGGCAGAGGCAAGCCCTTAGAGTCAAGAAGGTAGGCTGTTACCAGTAGATGCTGTCTCGGTGTGTCTGTCTGTCCAAATCAGAGCCAATTCTCAGGATTATAACTTATAAGATGGACAATAACAATTTGGCAGGCGAACAAAGACAAATCGTCTGGATTCGAACCTGCGACCTCCGGAATACAGTACCGGGCGCTCTTTATATACCATTTGAACTATCCAGCCCTGGGTTGGCAATGTTCTTAATAGTCAATTACCTTTCTTGGTTTGGCAGTCAGAAACCATGAAACCACTCACATACCGCTATGTCCCAAGGACCATTTAAGATACACGCAGCATTTAGAAACGCTGCTACCTGAGAAACAGTATTTTTTGGAATCACTCAAAGAGGATGCGACTTTTGTAAGGGTCTCCTGATGATGACTAGAACAGGCTCGTCGAAACTTTGTGACCTAACGAGAAGTGCGAACGAAATAGAAGTGCGAAAGTACGAACGATTCTTACACAATGTTTCCACAAACCGATCCAGATACCAATTGTTACCATGCAAAGTCTCAACTCTTTCTCTTTGTTATAGGTTGACTTTGTCTGGTTGAATCGTAACCACACCGCCTTCGAGTGGTTCGTGGACATGCTGACCAACTTGGAGGACGAGCAGAGTAACTACTCTCTGGATCGATTCCTGGACATTCATCTCTTCATGACCGGTCTCCAGCGTCTGGACATCAAGAACTTCGGCCTCCAGATGGCGCTTGACTTGGTGCATCAGCAGGAACACAGGGACATCCTGACGGGGCTCAGGACCAAGCTGCAAGCTGGGAGACCCGACTGGAGCAAGGTACAACAAATTACATTCTTTCCTTTAAAGGTAGCATCATACTTTGGGAAGAAACCAAAACAGAAATGTTCACAGATTCACAGGTTCACTTTCTTCGAAGCCCCGGTGTTTGTAGACATCCTTTAGGCCTAATGTCATCTTTTCTTTCATAAGAAATGGTAGAAATATTCAATATGGATTTAGTTTTAAGAGTATGGAACATATGAGGCTTCATTATGAAGCCGATTTCTTTAGCATCTTCTCCCTAACTTGTTGATTTTGTTCTCTCGATCTCACAGCTTTTTCAGAGGATCAAGAATGAGAAGAAGGGGAAGGTATCAGTGTTCTTCTGCGGAGCTCCGGCACTCGGTGCTGTCATCAGGAAGCATTGCAGTGCATTCGGCTTCCGGTTCCACAAGGAGTCGTTCTAGGGATGCCTGGACCTCCCAGCGTACAAACCACGACACCCCCCCGCCGTGAAAATGGTCTGCAGCACGGGTGTACTTTCCCTTCATTCCTGGTCTCGCACGGACACAAAATGTACAAAGATGATCGTACTCGAGCAATTTTGTTGTGCATGGTTTAAAAATTAATGGTGTATGGTGGAATCTTTTTATGGTGCAGTAAATATTGCTACAGAGTTGCATTTTAATTTTTTTTAATATAAAAGTTGTATTTTTAAGGTATTTTGGTACTATATTGAACATATTAGTTGGAGTAAGTCTTTGAACACTTTATCTTTCTGGTGGAATGTTTAGGGGGTAAGGTATTTATTGGAGTACATCGCAACTGCCTGACAGTTTTATAGCGGTTTGAAGCTGAAAAGAGGATTTAAATTTTCATCTCTTGGCAATAATGGGCTTCCGTACTTGAACAATTTGAAGAGCTGCCCAAAGCCATGTTTTGACCAAGCGTATACTACAGGTTGAAACGTTTTATATGTACATATAGATTTATACATTTTTTACTGAATATATTTCCATAAAATAATCATTAACTTTTATGAGCTGTATTGTTTCTATATAAACTTTTTTTATATGCAGTACTTCATTCCATAATTACAATGAATTATGCTTATTGCTTGTTTTGACTTATTTTGGGATTAAAATATGAAATATGTTGCAATCTAGTTTTGCTTAGAGTTAGGGGGCTAAAATTTCCTTCGATGACAAAAATTATAGAAAATGTGGACGCAATGGAAAGACAGGGGCATGGTCAAAAGATGCAGTTGCCAGGCCAAAAAAGAAAATCACCCAGTCTTCTATTTATGCTATTATTATACACCAAAATGTTTGACGGTTTTTGTGCTGAAAAAAAAAAAATTAAAATGTGCGATACAAATGAACATCTTATCTACACGTTGCTGTTCAAAACCTCATTAGCTCCATTTTGTATTCACCAGTCACAATATTAATATTGACCATTTGTGTTCATATTGTTTCGGTATATGAATATGGAATGGAGAAAATGTTTGGCACAAACCAGTGAGTTGACAAGAATTATCAATTAACTCTTCATGTTCGAGCCTTGCTATCGTAGTTAAGTGCTACAGTCAAACTTTGTAATAATAAGGTCATTGGGACTTTGCAGGACCTTTTTAGAAAGATCCTGATAAGGATCGAAACGTCAGACCCTCGCGAATCCAAGTATTTAATATATTTCAGATCAATATTTTGGTTGATGAGCAGTTTGTAAAAGCTTGCATAGAAACAAAAGCAATATAAGGTTTGTTTATGTTCATGTTTATGGGTTTAAATGCACAAAATATTGAAGTTCGCGTATACAACTCATGTCAGGTAAGCTTTTAAAAAAAGTACCTGTGTTTGATAAAAGATTATAGTTTTATAGCAAATCTTAAACGAATTGCTTGCAGCTACATATTGTATTATTTTTATGTATTTGTTCAGCAACAAAACAGACTGTAATAAATGACGTAGGCCTATATGTTTTAAGTATGTAGATTTTGTTAATGCGCAAAGTTTGTGTGCATTTTGGAAAAGAGAAAGTGGCACTACAGTTCTTTGAGTGCAATGATGACATTGTATTCGGGTTAAACTCTGTATATAATTTCGTATGTTCGGTTTTATATTGTTTTTATATTGCATTTGGTATTATAACGCCATATCATGCGCCTTATAGCCAGGGCTCGATTTCACCAAACTCATCATAACTTACTGTCAATCATAGGACATGTGGCGCATTGCAGCCCTACGTAGAAGTCGTAGGATACGATGGGTTACCCTTCGTAACTCGAGTTACGATCGATCGTAGGGCTTCGTGAAATCGACCCCTGGTGTCGTTTGCCTGTTCAACTTTCTCAAACGAACATTATGTTGGACTTCTATCCCACAAAAATCTGCTAAATTGCATAAATTTAATGTGTCGCCTCTGCATCGTCAGATGCAAAGCACTTGTCTAAACATCGGTATTGATCATGTGACCAAATCAGGTCACCCCGCGCCATGTTGCCAAGCCGAGTCGGCAGTGAACTCATAATGGGATGCCGTGCAGTTGGGAGAAGCAAGATGGCCGGAATGCCTTGCCAATGACCTAGGTCATTCCACCAAGAAGTGGCATGATTTGTGACGGTGTCCCTGTTGCATCAGTGAACTCACACCATTCATTATCCCATACTTGATGTTGCACATTTGCTTTTTCTCAAGTGAGAATGAATTCAATCTGCTCCTCGAATAGGGTCGTGCTAATTTAGAAACCACAGTATGATAAAAGTGTGAGTTCACTGATGTAACAAGAACACTGTTTAAAATCGTATCCCAACCTTGTGGACAGCTGGATGAATGAATAGGTTATGAGAGTGAAAAGTACTTTTGAGAAATAGTTCTCGGTGTAGATGGGCATAATTGTTTACTTCCATACAGGTGCTCCTTACCCACAAACCGTAATAAATTTTCAACTTTTAAAGTTCTCAATTAAAGTTTTTACACTGTTTGTTCCTTCATTGGTGGATCATAGCAAAGTTTGACATGGCTAAGTTTATGTTTTCTTTAACGACCGATAACTCACTTTATGGCTGCACAAGAAACAATTTTGAACAATTGTGAATTATCAGCCAAAGCGAATGCAATGATTGTGCGAGTCGTGATGAAATCGTGATTTTTTGGGGTCTCATCCGAGTTTCTCTGCTGACGAATGAGGGCGCTATTTGTGCCGGTCACAAGATGGGCGAGATGCCTGCACAAAAGATCCTAATAATAACTTTTCGAATTGAGAACAACTGAATTATGTTAATGTTTGACGTCAGAAAAGACCTTGCACTGTGAGAGACTTAACTCAGGGTTACCCATCATGTAGACGATCATTATTTCCACCAAAGGTCATGGTTAACAAGACACTAAAAGCTGACGTTTTCAGAGCATTGACGTCATGAAATTTCCAAGAATTCTACTTTTACGCACAGCGTTCCCCTCCATTAAACATTTAACCCTATGATGGTGATAGGTAAACCCTTTGGTTACACATAGATTATTACATTATCAGATACTATATTTAGTCATAAAATATCTGTTTGGTGATGGCCTTTGAGCTCTTTCAAAGCTTGTTCTTACCACACAGAGTATAATCCTTGCGTTTTATAGTCTAGACTATAGTCTAGCCATTCCAATGCCTGGGCCCTTTTCCAAACTTCGGCTCTGGCTCAGGCTCCGGCTCCGGTTCCATTTCGTGAATCCATTATAAAATAACGGGTATCAAATGGCTTTACGGCTTGGAGGTAGATACTCTATTTTGAAGAAATTTACAGAGCTACAGCTTCAATGAAAAGCAACAACCTATTATTTGCTGCATATGGATGACAGCGCCGGAGCCGGAGCCGGTATTTGGAAAAGGGCCCTGTTATCACTTAGGCCTATTATCTCTCACAATCTCGCGAGATTTTACCGGGTTACAAGCTTAACAGTGAGCATTTTGTACTGTAAGTTTTGGGGAAGATTAAAAAAAAACCGGCCATCCAATATTGTCTTGTCATACTATCCATCGTTTCCATGACACATTGTATCTATCTATTCTATCCATTCTACAATTTTCCATCTCAGTTTTACCTGCTCCCCACTTCTCAATCTCGGCATCCCAGACCTTATTCCTCTGCTTTTTAATATTCAGTTCATTCCATTTTGTTACACGGTCACACTTGAATAAACCCACCACTATACGTGATGCTTCCCTGTGCTAAGTTATAGGCGCCCCGCACGTGTAGTATAATGCGGACTTATGCCTCTTTATCTTCGACCAAGGTCCAACTATACCATCAGTACCAACCCAGAGGTCACCGGGTTCAGTTTGGGAGTTTGGGTGACAAATGCAGGTCATGCCGATTTGGTAAGCACTCTTCTGTAGTTGCTATCTGTTTGTCTTAGTTTGGGGGAGTATGCCTAGAGTGATTCTCAGCTGAAATTGCATGTGTGAAATGTAATGGAGGGATGATTACATAGAGCGATGTGGATGGGCCTACTTCAGTTATCCTGTTTGATTTGACACACACAAGGTAAAGTGAAAGTTGAATACAGTGTGTTTTAGAAACCACCGAAGCTGTCATAACAATAAACGTGTGGTACTTGTATTAAATCCTGACGAAAAACAGACCATGGAAGCCGAAACGTCAACTTAAAAAAAAACTCTCCTTATTCCAGCAGCTGCATGTATAACCTAGCCTACACACCGCTCTTTCCACGAAAAAGGGAGATACTGACACCATACACCGGCCCCTGACTGTTTCCGACGACCACCGCACGGCGCCTTTTAAATACCTTTCATACCGGTGGAATTTTTTTATTGCATATTACTCAGACATAATATTTAATCCCTGTGTCAAATGCGTACAGTTTACGTCCATGTAGCATCAAGCATAGCTTAGTTGTTGAACAGCCATATTTCTTTCAAAAGCTCTTTTGTTATATCGGGTCTGAATACCCAGTGTTTGGAAGAAGGTTCGCCTACGAACCGATTCATGGTATAACCTTGTGACTGTTTAATACAACAAACCGTGCGTGTATCACAGGGTTTCGGGGATTTATTTTTAAACCCAGAGACAGCCACAATTGAATTTTGGCTGCGATAAAGAAAAACAATCTCACCGAATGAACTGTGTTAAATAAACACGATGCTTTTATAAGATTATTTCGCAAAAGTAGAGCACTACTGAATTTCGGTCGTTTTGGGGGCGTTTTGACACAGTTTGTGAATAAGAATATTTATTGGAATAGTTTTGCTATACTGCATTCGACAACGTAAGGCCTATATTCTGTCACAAACTTTTGACAATATAACCTCTGGTGTTTTTACAACTTTTGTACACAATTTTTCAGGGTGTTATTTTTTTTCAGCAAAGCCCAATTTGTAATCGTCAGCACGATTAGCTTCGATGCAAACAGTAGTCTACAACGGCATATCCCATGTGAACAGACCCATGTGCACAACAATGATATATTGGTATTAACATCGAAACTAAATGTCAATATTTGCTGACGAAATGCTAAACAAACTGTGTACATTCGTTCATGTGGAGTAGACTGCCGTATAAACTTGTAGGTTAGTGGCCAATATACTGAACCTTGGAACTGTACAAACGTGTGTCTTTTTACGGCTGAGCAGCCGAACTCAATACATCAAATTGTGTATACAGTATGTTGGGTCAAACTCCTACTATTTTTTTTTCTTCTCCCTTGTCTCCCGTAGGGCAAGTTTAACGGGCCTGGTGAGATAAAAGCACGGTGCTCAGACAGAAACCCACGGTATTATTTGCTCTGTCAAGTTTGCTTGCTACTACCCGTTGGCATTCGTCGTGATGGCCGTAACCTGGGCATCTCGCTGCCTATTGTGGGGTTGTCTCTCCGCGTCGTTCACGGCTTACATTATCAAGGCGCAGTTGACGGGTGATTCAAGTTGTGGGATCTGGCAGATTGCTGCAGGTAAAAAAAAGCTAATGTAAATAATCCAGTAGTGTAGATTGCGACCCTACTCCCATCAAGTGTCAGAAAAATACCACAACCAGTGCGGGTAACTTTCGACATCGTTTAAAGATGAAGTTACTGGTTTTTGTCTCAACTTTATCTCGATGTGTTTAATTCATTGTCAAAAAGCTGTTATATCTGTGAAATAGTCAGTACTTTTTATAGAGAAGTATCATAACTGATTCAATATTACGTTGTCACTTTTAACTTGGTGTTACTTCAGAAAACCACAACATTGAGTCAAAAGGAGTTATACCCATAATAACGTGGCTTATTTTAGAGATTCCTGACTATACGAATGAGAAAGAGCATATATTTCTTTCGTATCTGTCTTAACTTTATATTCCCAGAGGTTTCAGTCAAAAACTGAACGTGGGATGTTTCATCGTGTGAGGAAGAATAATCTTTGTCTATGTTGTTATTAATTACAGGTGCGTGTGTTGTCCTGGGTACACTGTCCACGGTGGTTAGTTTTCACATAGCGACGCTGCGTTGCTCTCAGACCCACACCCTGAAAACCCTCCTACTGCAGTATGTCATCTACCTCCTGCTCGATCTGTGCACTCCTTTCTTCCTGTTCAGGATGAGTAGAGCCTGGCGGCATCCACGCAGGGCCCAGGAGGCGTTCCTCTTGAAGCTGATCACCAGGGATGCTGACACAGAATATGGTAGACGTTACTTGAGCGGCATTGACTCGTTGGAGGAATACCGCAAGAAGCATCCGCTCACCAAGTACGATCACTACGAGGAGTACTTCAAGAGACTTGCTGATGGAGAGAAGAATGTCTGCGTAGCAGATGAGATCAGCAGGTTCGGAATATCATCCGGTACAACTGGGAAAGGGAAGCTTATTCCCATGGTGGTTCACATAACTGCCGTACTGCTGGTGTGTATACTCCCAAGGTATGTCATCAAGTCCAGTCCGGTCCAGAAGGCGGCGTTTATGTATTGCAAGCCGGCCCGGAAGATGACTAAAACAGGGAAGGTTATAGCGCCAGCCTTCCTTATCGGTGAAAGCTCCCTCGCCGAGACTCTTGTCAATGCCATGCAGAGCACGCCCTTCAGCGCTTTTCAAATCACCAAGGATTATGAAGCAACTTATATCCATCTTCTTTTCGCTCTGGCCGATCGAGACATCTACGTCTTCGTGGCGCCCTTCGCGTCCCAGTTGTACCGAGCGTTCGCCATGCTGGAAGACGAACAGGACATGCTGCTGGAGGATCTCACTGAGGGGCGGGTCAATCCTAGACTGAACATAGACGATGAGATACGGCGCTCTCTGGATGCAGCCTTGAAGCCAAACCCGACCAGAGCAAAAGAGTTGAAGGAGGAGATGGCACGTGGCTTTGTGGGAATCGTAGGCAGAATCTGGCCGCATATTGCTTGTCTTATGACCGTCGATATTTCAGGATACATGAACAAACTCAACGCAAGATACACAAAAGGTAAACACAAAAGGCACGCAAGCCTTTTATAAACACCGATGTATGTTTGATCATCTATATATCCTTAAACTGGATATGTAAGCACATGGTCTATTTGTAAAGGTTGAAAGCTATGTAAATTCCATACACTGGTCATTGCTATAATATAAAATTCACTTGGGATCTAAGTTTTCTTTTTCTTACGTATGAACTTATTTGTGATTTTGTCCAATAGACTTGCATTAAGATTCGCAAACACTACACCAATGGGCCTCACATTAAGTGACGATTATTATAGCGTACTGTGTCATAGTTTGACTTAGAAAGAAGCTAAGTGGCAAGTGCAATGGCAATTGTCACACGATGTAAAGCACGTCTCTGTGCAAGGCAATAGGGATTGTCTTCAAAAACCCTTTCGCGAATAGCCGGTGTAAAGGTTAAATCTGTCCCCCCTCTAAATGTGTCCGGGGACAGAATTACCCATTTAAAAGTGTCCCCAAATAACAGTGGCCACACCCGTGTAAATGTGTCCCCGGACAACTGCAATGGCCACAACCGTGTAAATGTGACCGGGTGGACACATTTAAAGGGGAGACAGATTTAACCGTTACACCGGCCTATGTTATTGTGTGTATACAAAATTGTACCCCAAAACTGTCCCACAATGCATTTCTCATATACCTTCACTACAAACTTCCGGCTTATCCGCGAAAGTGTTCATGTTTTAAAGACGCCGCCCAACGTGTCTCGTCGTCCTATGTGACTATCTAAAGGTGCATTCGTTTAGCTAACACGGGTCAGCCGTCACTGGGAATGGTCATGCTACACTGCACAAAACAAGTGAGAGAGATTGGAGACGAGGTTGACTGGTGTCGACCCGGGGGAGCTAAACGAATGCCCCATAAGAGTATGAGAAGGTAAGGATCCAGAGAAGTCATGTCATGTTGTTAGCATCATTGAGAGTATACAGTGATGAGGCCACACAGACTCGTCTCTGACATGTACGTAGTCTTCCTCTCCAGGTGTCAAGTTTCACTCCACCAACTACGGCTGCACGGAGGCCTTCATAGGCCTCAATCTGTGGATGGACGGAAGACCACAGCAGTATGTCTTCGTACCTAATGAAAGCATGGTGGAGTTTATTCCCGAGGAATATTGGTGAGAAATGCTACAGTATAGGCCATAGATGCCAAAGACAGAGTGATCCAAAATTCACACCTTTTCAAAGGTTACTGAAATTCGACGGCAAATCTAAGACTTATATCACTCATTTATAAAATCTATAAATGATATGGTGTATTTTCTCCATACGTTTTGCCTTCAAATCTGCACTATTAAACAATCATGAGTCTTTTAAACTTGGAGGCCTGAAGGCTTACTATTTATGCATTGATATCCATATAATCTTTCTCATAGTGAAATATACTTCTCTGGCATGCTATTAATTATCAAAGGGAAAACGTGACTTAAACATAAATTAGGCA
The DNA here is from genome assembly GCA_963971285.1 of Astropecten irregularis. Lineage (NCBI taxonomy): Eukaryota > Metazoa > Echinodermata > Asteroidea > Paxillosida > Astropectinidae > Astropecten > Astropecten irregularis. The sequence continues at coordinate 4,009,022 of OZ020250.1, read as the reverse complement.
CAAAAGGAACGCTTTCTGCAAAACGTAAAGATTTCGTTTGGAGGAAAAAGTCACAGATAAGTGTCATATGCGGTTTGAAAACTATGATATAAAACAATGAAAATAAGCATGACAAATTATCAGGGATTGATTCCACCAAACTCATCGTAACTTACTATCAATCGTAGAACTTATAAAGCATTGCAGCCCTACATAGGATGCAATGGGTTATCCTTCGTAACTCGAGTTACGATCGATCGTAAGGCTTCGTGAAACCGACCACTGATGTCGCTTTTCACTCATTGTGCTTTTTTGTCTTCCTCATACCAGCTCGGAGGACAACCCAGACACTCTGCTGATTGATGAGATCGAGGTTGGTAGACGCTATGAGATTGCAGTCACAGCCTCCTCTGGGTTCTATCGGTATCGCATGGGCGATGTCGTCGAGGTTGTCGACTTCCACGAGAAGTGTCCGGTTATCCAGGTGAAATACAGGTTTGTTTCACGATCACTATGGAGACTGTTTAACACAAACATTTGTAGTGGACACTTAAGTTCTACTAATGGTAATTGTTTAGCTTGCGTACAAAAGGTCTATATAAAATGTTGTGGAAATTCTGGTGAAATAAAGTAGTAGGCCAAGTAGTAGAAGTAGTTGTTTTTACTGCTGCTGATGCAACTACTGCTGCTACTGCTGTTACTACTGCTGATGCTGCTGCTGCTGAGGCTGCTGTTGAGGTTGCTGCTGCTGAGGCTACTGCTGAGGCTGCTGCTGCTGAGGCTGCTGAGGCTGAGGCTGCTGAGGCTGAGGCTGCCGAGGCTGAGGCTGCTGAGGCTGCTGAGGCTGCTGCTGCTGAGGATGCTGAGGATGCTGAGGATGCTGCTGCTGAGGCCTATGCTGCTGAGGCTGCTGCTGCTGAGGATGCTGCTGCTGAGGCTGCTGCTGCTGAGGCTGAGGCTGCTGCTGCTGCTGCTGAGGCTGAGGCTGCTGCTGCTGAGGCTGAGGCTGAGGCTACTGGTGCTGAGGCTACTGCTACTGAGGCTGCTTTTGCTTATGCTGCTGACAAAAATTCCTAAATAAGATTTCAATCAATTGCGATGTTTTTCTTCACTTCAACCCCACGCAGGACTGGTGAGCTTTTGAATCTACGAAGCGAGAAGATAGACAAGCTCGTGGTGAACAACGCCGTGCGGGAGAGCTTGACGGGCTGGCCGGGGGCTTCACTGGTCGAATGGACGTGCGCAGAGAGTCCACTCATGCATAAAGATGGTGATGGTAAGGCTTAACAATCTTGGGGTCGATTTTAAAACAAGAGCACGGGATTATTGGTGATCAAATGCGTGATTCTTTAACTCCAAGTCCAAAGGCTTGCTATAAAGTTCCGTGCTAGAACCAATATCTCTGTAAAATATTCCCCTTCTAAAATGCTGTCAAGTTCCGGAAAACTTTTTGAAACATTTTAAAACCGCATAAGTCACACCAGGTGACGTCGGTTGTGGCAGTCAAAACTGAACAAAATTAGGAATGTGTACTCAATATAAGCTAGCGTTTTGTAAGAACTACAACACTTTTCAACTCATTTCAGCCTCCGAGTATGACATGTTCTACCTCATTTTCGTCGAACTGGAGTCAAAGTTGGACGTCTGCTTGTCGGCGGAGCAGAAATCTCTGGTGAGTCTTTGTTTTAATCATTATAATTCATTACCTGTTAACCCTATAATATGACTTCATTAGTGGAGTCCTAAAAATGGTTGGTGCATGCCAGAAAGTGTGTAGAAAACATGAACATGCACCGTATACTAACCCTTTCGTGTATCCTTTGTTTTTGTTCCGACAAATCTGTCGACAGTTCGACAAATCTCTGCGCAAGCAACATGAGATGTACGACAACTATCGCCGGGCTGGCACCATCTGCGAGGCACGGGTGTTTCTCGTTGCGCCGGGCTCCTTCCAGAGATTGAAAGAGTTCATCATAGCGACCTCTACGGCCAGTTATAACCAGTTCAAGATGCCTAAGAAGCTGCGCACCAAGGCTACACTGGATCTTATGATGGAGAATGTCCTAGATGAGACTCAGATCCAAACATAAGTACATTTGTTGTCATTAATGTTTTAGGAGTTTTTACCAGAGTCACAGTTTTTATTAAGAAAAAAACAAATTCGAAAAACGTATGGATCACGTGCTATCTCGTCCCATCGTTAAAGTATGATACATGATTGGTAAATATCACCACTCACACTTTGTCTAATCCAGCATGTACTGTACAGGTACATGAAATAATAAACCTAATGGAAATTTGATCTCAATCGGACATCTGAGTCACGAAAAAATAGCGAAAACCCGACTCAACTTTTCTTATAAAACATAAAGGATGGTTGTGATCTCACTCCGAGATCAAAACTGTTTTCGGTCTTTGCTTTACTCATTCATAAATACACCATTTCAGGCGGAAATGTTTAAACGGTATGTTTCTACCAGCACCATCTTCATACCCTGAAGTTATACATAAATCTGTGAAAATTTCTGTTTGGGTATGTTGCCGATCCTGTACTATACATCAAAGTCAGTCTAATGACACCATTTCCATTTTGTTAAAACGAGAGCCTTTGTTTCCACACAATATACACACAAGCCGAAACCTTGACCATTTTTAATGAATGATAACTTGAAACCGATTGACAATAATGACATTGGATTATTTGTTTACTAATAACGTAGTGGTAAGATATTAATTTATGTAGATCTACATTTCAGAATATTTAACATTTAATGTCTTTCATCCTTCTAGGAAAAAATACAACCGATTATGTAAAAATGGAAATTTAGATAAAATGTGTCGTATAGTTGTGAGGTGTAATAATCGAAAGTGGGGTTTATACTCGAAACATTTAGAATAGATATAGATTGAGAGATATCATTTGTACATCAAAAAAAAATTGAATCAGAATTTCTAGGGACACCAATTTCGAGGCTGAAATGTAAAGAATGTATACCCTTTTTGTCGCGTATGGCGTATCGTCGTTCTATCACGTCCACATTAGACACAATTTACAATGTAAAATAATTTTGCTGATATAATTTATTCTCTGACGATTATTGTTGTCTCATTATTTCCATTTCACTGCCGTGTCTCCACCACGGGTCATCTTTTTACACTTGTTTAACTTCGTAAATTATTTACTCTAAATATGAATGTAAAGGGAAAATGTAACTATAGTAAATTTAACTTTATTAATGAAAGAATCATTAAATACAGTGGATTTTCACCATTAGTATTTCCTTCTCATAATTTACATGTATCCATTTAACGAGTTACTAAGCTGTCCATAAATGTTCCCATTTGTCTTCTTAACTTTCTTAAATATTCGTGAGTGAACAATCGAACTCTTCCACCGTCCTGTGTTGTCGAAGGGAATTGGAAGACATTGAAAACTGAACAAAGAAAACTTTACTGGAGCAGGATTCGAACCAGCGACCTCCGGAATTAGAAGAGTTAATGTTTTTCATTTGTTTCACTTTCTGATCAAGCTTCAAATATTGTTGCAACAATAGGGGTACGCGGGGCACACCCAACCCCACTGAATGGCTGTTCCCCACCCCATCCGTCATCGTCGCCTTCCCATTTGAATTCTCACTGTTTCTTTTCTAAAAACAAAAGTGAATACCGATTTTGACAATTCTTTACGATTAATTTTCATGATGTGTATTTTGAATGTATGTAGATTTGAATCAATGAAACTCTGCTTAGAAAAATTGTGACTTGTGACGTATTCTCGGGTCACGTGATGACACCCAACAATGCATTTAGTAGACGATAATGTTCACCCACATAGCTAACAATTCCGACATACCATGGTGAACTCAGTGGCCCTGACTCAGTTCCCAAACACATAAGTATACAGAAACATCAACGATAAATACAGCGAAAGAAACAATATCTGTTTGTAAAAGACAATCCCCTATTGTTATCAGACAATCAGTATGGAGTCCAGACGGAAACCTATATCACGTACACTATTGTTCCTCGATCATGCATTGTCTTCTTCATTTCACAGCCATCGAACTGATCGACCTTTGTGAACAAGATTGAAATCGGATAATGTGCTGCTGAAAACATATCGTGGAATGTGAGTCTCGTAAACTATGTGGTCCCCAAGCTGATAACAAGTTTAAAGGAAAATTCATGACTAAACGGGATATTTTTACAAGTTTTATCCGTCTTTCTATTTTCTTTGGTTGTTTTTTTACATCATCTGGTCCAGGGGTCATATCCCAGTCATGTAGAGCTCCATCCAGAGACCTAGGGGCCAATTTCATGGAGTAAGCACAAAAAATTACTTAGCACATAATGTATTGCTGAATGAAAACAAACCATGCACCATTAAAAACAACAGTCAAAGAACAATCACAAGCGATTATACACAACACATGGAAATTTGGTTGTTAATCCAATTTTTATTAAGAAATTTCATGGTTAGCAAATTTTTATGAAATTGGCCTCTGGTCTGTCTCTGTCGATTGACAAATCTACAAGACATTAATACTTTCATGTTATAGTTTTAATTAATTAAACCTCATTCATTAAGCACTCTCACAAGATTATTGCATGTAAAGCGCCCTCTATCTTTCACAATCAGACCGAAGCTTTCTTGACCATGCTGAAACAAGATTTGTACGCAGAATGGATTCCACTGCACGCTGTGGCACTCTTTACTTTCTTTTGTTGTAGAATAGTTTGACTTCGGTTTACTTTCATTCCTCACATTCTTGTACGTATAGTTTTGCTCGATGAACGAGCAAACGTACGTGTCTTGGTCCACAAGAATGCACAACAACTTTGTTGCTCGATCTTCGATAAGCCTATCGTCTGGGCTTGGCGTTATTTGAGTGAGGTAGAATCCGAAATGGTTTGCAGCAGCAACAATCGGTGAGTGTCTATCATCTCTGAAACTGACTGTGTTTATTTACAATTTTGCATTCCTTTTGAGAACAAATTAATGGTTAGTGTAATCATCAACGACCAAGCTTGTTTGTTACTGTACACAGTAAACGGTTGTGTAAATCAACATGTAGAAGTTTTTACCTCGAATAGATACGATACGGTAGCCGCTTCTATATACGGAACTCGGCCAAGCTCCTCCACGTACGTTGGTTTACACACTTTCAAGTTGACCCAGGCTCGGTTCTACGGGGGGGGGGGGGGGTGAGTCCCCCAAAAAAGGAATTTTGGGAAGGTTTCCATACACGGACAGAAATAATAATGTTAGCATTCTTAGTTTGACTTAGTATCATATACACCGTCAGTTTACTTTGATTTATAACCTGTGAAAACCCGGAAGCCTTAAACCATAAACAGATAACACTTAAATGTTTTAAGTTCAGTCCCATAGGGTTTGTGCACGGGGTGTCAAGTATCAAGAATTTTTGTTTTGTAAAACAACTCTTCGAAAACATTTACACATCCACAAACAAAAAAGTTCATATTAGGTGAGGTCAAGTGCCAAACGAAAGTGATGAAATTAATTGAAATGCAACCTTATCGCAACATTTCAATAAGCTTTTTTATTCAGTTCGATAAGAATGAAAAACACCCTGATATGCCAGACGACTTGTCACCATAAACAAAAGAAGTTCACTTTTACTAACACTGGTGACTTGTTGAGATTTTCTGATTTCGTCTGAGGACCGCGAGCAAGGAAGGGCGACCTCTTTCGTTCAATCTTGCCTTTAAAGCTTTGATTTGTGTACCTGTCTATGTGGAGTGATCGTTACTGAGAGTTGTGTTCGTCGCGTTGATAGAATTGTTTTCATATTATGCTTACGCTTATAGCAGACTTCTTTGTTTTCAAGTACACTCAGAAACACTGATTAGCAGTACTGGTACTCGTTGGTGAAATGTAAGCCTTATTTTAATAAGTAGAGTGACGAACCGCATGTTGTCTTCTTCGAGTGCGATTTGCATATTCCTGTGTTTAACTGAGATAGACATGCAGGTCGAGTTCGGGCGGTCTGTTCTTGACACGCGAACCTCGTTCTCCCCCTCGAACCACACGAACGCGACCCAAGAACATTGTTCTCGGAACAAGATCACAGACCACCTCCCCGCCGGGAACAAAACTCCAGCTGTTCACGAACGACCGAGAACGTGGCGCCCGAACTCGACCCATAAGTTTGTTCACACTCGCATTTGATCTAAATTACGTACGTAAACTTCGTCCCATCGAATGTGGCACTGGCAGCAAATTTCAGCCAAAGTCCAAGCAGCTACATGTGGTGCCACATAGGCTAATCCCAGTCGCGGCGATAGAGAAGCAACAGTACTGTAAATGGATGCTACTTTTTCGCAAAGGACGCCCTCTTACGGTCGTTTTGCCCGCAAGACTAAAGGGCCTAATACAAAACGAGTCCTGGAGTTACTTTTGCGATTTATTTTGCTACTAGCATTTTGTGTCCTAAATTAAATGAAGGGCTTGAGATACATGACGAAGCTGAGGCCTTTTTTCGGCTTCGTCATGTGGCCCGCAATCCCTCCATTTCGTTTTGCGGGCCTCCAATGACGGTTGCAAAATAAGTCCCAATCTTAGCCTCAAGCCTGGTTTCGTAAACTTAAGACCCTTTTAAAATCTCCGGTTCGGGCTTCGTCTCAGTCACACAAACTTTATAAAATAATACAAGTTGTAGTTTTTCAACCAGAGACCGTGCATGAGGTATTTGAGCTGGGAATTTGTCAGATTGAGGGCGGTATAACATCCATTACTCACATGGACTCGTAGGGATGAGGGCGCTATACCACAAGGCATTCGCATCACTTGTACTGTGACGGTTCAAAGCTTTCAAATTCGATAATAGTTAATATCAGCACTTCATTGAAACACGAAATGCGCATGGCTTAATACAAAATCAGTGAAGTTGCTGAAAAGTACGGATATTAATTGAAAAAGAAACGTGCTTCGTGAGTAAAATTGACTAAAACAGTTTAATGCATTCAGAAAATAGACCTATCGTGAAATGGAATCTTTAAACTTCGCATTTTATTTTGACTTAGAAAAGCACTCAATAGAAGAAAATGTATAAGAAAGTATTTTTGTTTCAGCATTTAATAGTTTCCGCCAGATGAAAAAGGCCTTTGGAACTGGAGCCATGTTCGTCAACAATACTTTCGTTTTTCATCCGTGAAAAGGCAATCGAATCACGGTAAACCAAATACTGAAGTTTCTGCTGGCATAGGAAACAAGGTTCGCACAACAAATCTGTCTTTATTAAGTTCATACTTTGATGTAAGTGATTTCATATCGATGATAATGTTCATGAATTTCCCATTTGGTATTTCAAGAGCAAATAGTCTATTTTGTTAGCAAGGTCCGTAAGTTTGGGTAAGACACTCAGCACGCCTCGATAAAAGTTCCTCTCCTCCTCCCCTTCAAAATACTCCTCAGGTAACGCCTCCACACTCGGGTGCTCCAACTTTGTCAAATCCGTGTCACGATTGGTCAGGCTTGACCACGTGGTCAGTATGACCTCCAGGTCATCCCTGTTCCTCCGTTGCCGCTGGTTCTCCATGTCTTCGGGCAGCTGACGTAGCGTGTTGTAGATGTTCATCTTGATGTGCTGTCGTAGCAGGCGGAAGTTATTGAGGTTGGATAGGAAAGTTTGTAGGAGTGACCTGAGGTCAATGGCCGGAAGGTCAATGGTTTCATCAAAGGACCAAGATGAGGTGCACGTCTCCAGAATACGGAAGGAGGAGAAACAATCAGCCTGGTAAGTGCAAAAACGAGATTTAGTTAGAGTCTCTTTGTGGGGCAATTTGTGACATACTTTAGGCCTTTTCACACGATGCTAAAAATACTTGCAAGGCTTGAGCTTTTTAGGCTCATGCGCATGCTTCAGAAATCCAACGAAAGCGTCATCAATGCTTGACAGCGACCAACGTCCCTGGTGAATACTTGAGAAATTTCTCAAGCCTGAAAAAAACTCGCAAGCTGGCTTTGCGAGTTTTGTAGCATCGTGTGGCCGACTTTCACACAGAGAATTGCCCGTCATTCTGACTAAAGGAATCTTGAACAGTTTACAAAACGAACAGTCATTTGAAATTGTAACTTTAGGATGTATTTCACCGTTTTTTTGGTATGGGATTCTTTTTGTTTTAGATCGCGCAACGAAACGGCCAATTTTTGTAATAATCCAACTTGTAATATCATCCGCATATTCTTGTTTCATTGATATAATAATTATATTCACCGTAAAAATGTACCGTTTAAAGGTACAGTAGTAAAGGTCCCTATAATGGAACAAATTTTTCATTAAAATACTTCTCTCCGAAATGTTGTCACATTTCAAATGCATATGAAAACATCAAGTATCGGTACAAGTGATTTCGGAATTGCAATAACCGAAATGTAAGACAATAAGATCATACACGAATTCATTGACAGGAAACCGAATACGATTACCTGTATTCGTTGATTTCTCGAAAACCTAAAAGCAGGTCAAGTTCACGAACGTTTTCACAAAATAGTTTCGTGATTGAGAATTGGATTACGCGTAGAATGCACGTTCTCTTCTGAAAACAAACTGTCTAATCCTCCGTCTACTTTCAAAAACAGTTTGCCGTACACATTCCCAATTTTAGATTTGAGTTGTAATAATTAATGTATCATACCTGTTCTGGTCTGATTCTTCGGAGTGCTTTGATGAAGTATTTAGCTGCCTTGTCGAATTTACTGGTGCAGACTAATGTAGCGTGGAGCTGCCCCTGGTAATAGCCGTGGAGTTTACGCACCAGCTGTAGAAACTCTGCCTTCTGTTCGGCAGCTTCTGTGATTCGATAAAAATAGGAAGAAGAAGAAGAAGTTGGAAGGGATGAAATCGCTAAGATCGAAGTCTCAGGCCCTTCCATTTTTTCGTCATGTCGAAATCATTCCATTTCGTTCTCTTCAGTGCTGAAAGAACTTGCACTTGCAGTCGCACTTTGTGTTACACAAGGAAAAGGTGAAATTTTACACTAAAGCTGGGGGAAAATGCTCCGTTGATAGATCCCAATGCTCCGTCCGGACCCATTCTTGAGCAGGACTTTCAAAGGGCTTGGTATTATTATCTCAGAGGTATATTCCGTGTCTAACTATGCTGGTCACTTGTATATACTTCATCTGCTAGAAGAAGCAAAAGACCATAGGCAATCTATACTCCTGAAACTGACCGTTACTAAGACGAACTTCAGCATCAGTATCATCCTCCCATGAAGTTGATGCATATGCAGTCATGATGATGATGAGAAATCTCTGCCAAATTCAGAACACTGGTCGTTACAAAAATATCTACCGTCCAACAAAGACGTCTATTCGGTGTGGCCCGAATTGATCAATCAGCGGTTGATGTTAGGACGTTGAAGATGTAAATTCGATCCCAGGACGCCGCCGTCAGTGGAGTTCAATGTTCTCGCGTTAGCTGTGTAAGATCCTTGTAAGATGTACTTTATCCTAAATAACATTTCAATTTCAGCACCAGGATTGTTCCAATTGTCTTCATTCCAAACATCCACGAACAAAATGGGAAAGAAATCCCAGAATTTTCAGACACGAGCGTCGCGGTCGGACTTAGACCTAACGTTGGACTTGAATTTGACAAAATGGCGCTGCCTCGCGCTTGTCAAGCGATTCACAAAGAAAATTCCATGTACCACCGGCTTCGAAGTGTCCCAAACAGTTTACAGTTAGTTGGTACATATTACGAGTACTAGACTAAACCTTTGGACATACATGGCTGTGTTGAGCCTTGTTTGATTTAGCACTGTGCGGGGCCAATGGTACCTATTCATCGCTAAGTGACGAGTATCGAACTGGTGAAAAAGCAAACTGTATTCATTGAAACGACCACCAGTGTCTATTCAGAGAGTTTTAATTGTATTATTCACTCCCTGAATCAGGCATGTTGTGTTTATATAACATTTCCTTCTCCCGATCTCTCAGTGGATATAATGTGTAGACATTTCTGTAAATAAAGTGAACTTGTGTATGATTATGATTATGTGATTTGTTTGTTTGTAAATATATTTCTTAAGATTAATTGCCGATTTTGACCCAGCTGACAATTATAAAGTTGCTTTTCTAAAGGTAATATCATACTTTGGCTTTTGTCAAAGAAATGCAGATTTATGGGCACAGATATCAAGGAAGATACAGTAACAGTCATCTGTAACAATTTCAGTCCCATACGGTGCCCACGTATTTGAGAACAAATTGTTTTGGTAATTGGTTTTGCTCTTTTCTTGATAGGCAGAACGCGGCTTTTAACGGTATAATTCTACCATCACCATCTTCATACCCTGTAAATTATAGGTAAATCTGTGAAGATTTCTGTTTCGGTATGCTAGCAAAGTATATGATACTACCTTTATAACAATACGAATAATTTAAGCTTTCTTTGTATTCCTGTGATTCAATTTATGAAAAAAAACACGTTATAAAAACACAAAAATAACCAATGACATAAAAAGCGTATTCAACTTGGCTAACATTACCAAGACCGTTGCAATGTAGTGTGTACCGTTTCTGCAGGCACTAAATTACTTTCCAAACATACCAGCTTTTTGTTCTAAATTGAGAAACACTGACTTTGTTCTCCTATGAGGCAGAAGTCAACTGAGGTCACAGACAGAATGCGACACGAACATAATTCATACCGATCCCGTGGCTCCCACACGGCCAGGCAAAGTTTCTTAAGTTTCAGGTGATTTTGTGAACTTGGATTTGGTAGACATGGCTATTATTACATAGACTAAATCAGAAATGTTCACAGATTTATGTAGGCCTATAACTTACAGGGTATGAAGATGGTGGTAGTAGAAATATACCGTTAAAATTGTTCCGCCTTTTAAAAGATCAAAAATAAAAGAGAAAAGTCTTAAGAAATATTGTGGCCTTTTTCCATTGTTTTCTCCAAAAGTGGGCCCCGTATGAGACTGAAATTTTCACAGATGACTGTTACTGTATCTGTCTTGATATATTTGCCCATGAATCTGTATTTCTTTGATAAAAACCAAAGTATGATAGTACCTATAACAAACAACTACGCCAATCGTGTACTACACGCATAAGCCTATACACACATGGCCCAAGGGTGATGGAACAATAATTATACACTCAACAATACGTCACAGAAAGTTGACTGATTTCTGGGGGGTAGGGTCACGATGAACTTGCAATGTGACCCTGACCTGAGTTTACAGGATTCCATTATTCTGTTTCCTATAGCCTTGGGTTAATGAATGGACAGAACAAATTAACATGACAGATTCTGTGAACAGAGTAAATAAAGGGTGTATACCACGTCAATACCACGATAACGTGAACCGTTCGGTTGAGCTCTGCACGCTTACCTGTACAAGAATTTGCTTTGCTAAAACAATTTGCTGAACATTTCGATTTCTCAAAATTAGAAATGTTTGCCGATTTCCCTGAAATTCACAAAAAGGTATGATTATGCTAAGAGGTTGAAACCCATAAATAAAACAATGTTCAACATTAAAGGTAATATCTTCCTTAGGTTTTTGTCAACGAAACGCAGATTCATGGGCTGAAATATCAAGGAAGAGTAACAGTCATCTGTGAAATTTTAGTTCCATACCTTGCCTATTTTTGAGAAAACAGTGAACAATTTCCACAGTATTTTTTTAAAGGACCTCGTACAGTGATACAAACACTCTAATAATGACAATTTACGATAAAATAGAGAACATTTTCATACCCTTTCCGGTTGACATCTTAGTTGTTGGTGGATATAGTCGGTTTAGTATGTCCATGTTGTAGTTGATGCTGTTGCTCCAGTTGGTATAATACTGCTTCGTGCTCACACCGTTTCAGTGCTCATGTATCAGATTGAGTTTGTGATCTCGTACGATGTTCGTGCGAATTGGATAGACGATGCAAACCACTCCACATCCGATGCCTGTCACTGATGAGTAGCCTTCATCAAATTATGAAGAGCCCTAGCTCTCAGTCATGCCAGTAACCAAAAATTGAAACAAAATGCTCTTTTTTTCAACCAGATGATTTTCTGTCGAGCTTTTCTCTTGGTGCTCAAAACCTCTTCAGTTGCCGGATCAAATACAAGACGCCTGGTCCAATTGTCCACTCTAACGCCTGACAATAACCAACTGGTCCACTCCACAATCAATCACTCGATTCTGTCCATCACAAAGTTCAGAAATCCGCTCTTGATGTTGCTATTAATATCATATCCTGGAAATTCATACAGTCCAGCGATAAAGCGATAGTAGGGCAAACCACAGGTCATGTACCCAGGTTGGTGTGTCTTCGGCAACGGGTCCCGGGCTCGTCCACACTCGCGTCTGGTGTCGGCGTAAGGAAATCCCAACGGCGCCCAGCTATATGGGAGCTACGGTACTAATCTCGTTGCTAGAATTACTGCGGTCGACAATTATCAACTTTCAGATCTGAGCGACCCAGAGCTCTGTCAGACGTGGCAATTTGGTATTCTTTGCACACCCACTCCCACACACCTCAAATAACAATCTCAGCTGATTTTGAAACAGAGGGCGTAATTATCAATCCATCACCAAGGGCAACAGGATCCGTGACAGCTTGGAAGTTTTGCTCTACAACAGAAAGTTTTTTTTTGTCCCAGCTTTGCCTGTTGTGGATCAAGGTCGTGCCTTTGCGTGTGCTTTGAGGTGGAATAATTATTTTCCCGCCGGCGGTGTTGAGACCTTCGTCGCAATTTGCTCTGAATTTGACCTTTGCCGGTTTCCGAGTCTGACAAATAACGCGGTATTAACGCCTTTTGTTGAAATTAATGAAAGGAAAAAATCAACCCCAATGTCAACCCACTGTACGTGCTTGTGCCCGACATGCAATGCCGGTATGCAGTCGTGTTGAATTTATGGATAGGAGGTCGAAAGCTCACATAATCACGCGGGGCTTTTTACATTTGTACATAAACGGCATGGCAACACAGTGGAAGACAAATGTGGTTGGGCCACAAAGGCCAAATGTGATTTGGTTCAAATATACAGCAAGGAAAAAAATGGTGAAAATCCATATTATCATTTACTTTCTTGTGATGTGGTTTTGTTTAATGAAATGTCATCCATTCGTCGACTAACTCTAGTACCCGTCAATGGTTTAGTAGCATACTGAAACACAAATCTTCAAAGAATTACCTATAACTTACATACCGTTACATTTTTTTGCCGGAAATGCTGTATTTATCCAGGACAGAGTAAAACCAATTGCCTAAAACAATATTGTGATCTTTTAAAGGTCAAAAATAATCTGAAAAGACTTGGGAAATACTAAAGGCGCTTTTCACTGTTTTTCTGAAAAAAATGGGCACCGTATACCGGACTGAAATGTTCACATGACAGTTGCTGTATCCTCCTTGATATTTGTGCCCTAGAATCTGCATTTCTTCGACAAAACCAAACTATGATATACCTTTAAGTTCATTTCCCGAGGATCGAGTCATTTTGCAGACCATTCCAAACGTTAAACAAGTTCAGGATGTGAATACAATGAACAAGGGGCAACATGGATCCATGTTGCTCCTCAGTTCAGTCAGTGAATCAAGTTTTACACTAGTCCCCATTAAGTTGGCCAGAGAAGTTAATTCTTAACGAGATCTCAAAACAGCCTCTAAAATTCCACAGTGCGCTTATCTGCACTGATTACACGGATTTATGATTCGAGCGAGAATTGGCGCATTTTGGGGTTGCTGGGTAACCTGTTCCGCTGATGTCGATTGTTGTCAGGGAAGCCATTCAATGGGTGCATTTGTTTAGCTCCCCCGGGTCAGCCCTTTCTGGGAATGGTCGTGTTTTACTGCACAAAACAAGCGAGAGAATGGCGACGAGGTTGACTGGTGTCGACCCGGGGGAGCTAAACGAATGCACCCATTGGTGACATATCAAAGGTAAAGTGCATGGTAGCGAGGCAGCCTCGATAATGAAGTCGCTCGCACGACTTGTGATGCTTGTTGGCCATAAACAGTTTTTTGAAGGATATTGTGTGTAGAATTCTGCCAGATTTTTTTCATGCCATTATCAGGTCATATTTCAGTATAATACGACAGTAATACAGCGTATATAAATGCTCGATAATTCCCTTGCTACAATTAACTCCGAGAATTTGTGACGGGTACGGAGAGAAATCTAATCTAACCATAATCGCAACTCGTCATGGAATAAATTGACTTCAGAAGGTCACATTGCGTATCGCAAACAATTCATGAATAATTTTTCAACTGAGCGCCTACGTCATGATCTTGATAACCTTCAGCGCAGAAACCTTTGGTGATTTTAGACACGGTGTTGTGATTTTGTTTTTGGTGAAAGAACAAAACTTACACCGGCAATCTTTGAAACTTCCTACTTTGAGGCTTACCTTTTCCAAGAAGGCAATTGGGCTAATTTCATAGAGCTACGTAAGCACCAAAATTTGCTTAAGCACCAAAAAACCTTGGTATTAAGGAAGCCAGCCAAAACTACTTGTGAATGTTATGCTCTGCAAACAATGGCCGAATACGAGTCAAAAGCTGTAAAACATTGCATGAAAAATGTATTGGTAATCATGTTTGATCAATGAAGACATTTCTTGCTTAAGCAAATTTTGTGCTTTAAGGTAGTATCATACTTTGGTAAGAGACCAAAACAGACATATTCACAGATTTACGTATAACTTTCAGGGTATGAAGATGATGCTGGTAGAAACCTACCGTTAAAATTTTTCTGCCTGAAATGGTGTATTTATCAAGATATTAGTCAAACAACGACCGACAATCTTGTTGATCTTTTAAAAGATAAAAAATAAAAGAGAAAAGACTTAAGAAATACTGTGGCCGTTTTCACTGTTTTCTCAAAAAGTGGGCACCGTATGGGACTGCAATTTTCACAGATGACTATTACTGTATGTCTTGATATTTTTACCCATGAATCTGTATTTCTGTGACAAAAACCAAAGTATGATATTACCTTTAAGCAGCTCAATGAAATTAGCCCGACCTCAAATCTCACTGAAAGAAACCCATGCATTCACACCCATGCATCGTTTTATTTCTATCAAATTATAGGCCTAGGGTTCCCCTCCCTACAAGAGGAGGTTCGAACCAGAGACCAGCTATTTGCTAGTACAGCTTTCCCACCAAGTCACCGTGATACTGTGTCAAATTTGGATCCGTGAATCATAATCGTATGACAAAGCCAATAGCAAACAAAGACGTCATCATATTTATTTGTTTCATATTCTTCATTTTAATGCGTATTCCACTTATTTATTTTAGCCTGCCTTGTAACAACAGGATCCTAATAAAACGGTAACATGATAAAATGCTTTATTTATGTACAAGCAAAAGTGACACTGGGTGCCGCCAAAAACATAAAAGTCTTACAAAAATATTTATGAACATCACCAAAATGGCGAATAGTAAACAAACGGAAATAATTATATCATCCATATATTATGCTGTGTAAATAAACATGCATCATTAATAGGACCGGGGTCCTTATCTCTAATTTGCCCGGGGTCCGAGCACGCACTATACATAACTTCAACAATTTACAAATGCAGAAGGCATTTTTTTCTTATTAAATCACGAAAATTAATAGTAGAAATTATTCTTTCAGCTGCCTACATTCGGGTGAACGCAAAGAATTTAAGATTAATTATTTAACTTTTGCCGAATGTTGTAGACGTTTCAGATATCGGAAACAAAAAACAGAACATTTAGTGACAACATATCTGAAACCACATGGTATTCGGTTTTAGGTGACAATTCTGAAACTGTTCGCAAAGTATCAACTTACTCCTTCAATCTATTTCCCCCCCCCCCCAAAAAAAAAAGTGGCCACACGTACAAGAAATCACAGGTGGGTAGGTAATAGGTATGGTATCAAACTTCACTCATCATTTTAAGACAATTATTGTTATACCTTAGGGAAACCTTAAAAGTCCCATTAAAAACTCACATTAAAAATCTATTTAAACCAAATACAGCCTCATCCCTATGGAGTCGCCCACAAAGTTAAATGGAAAGTATAAGGTATAATCAAACCCGTCACGTTCGTTTCATGACGATTTACAATAATTTCTCAATTTGGCGTACCGGTCTAACTGACCATTACAAAATATCATCTTCAGAGGAAGTATAAAGTCAATTAATCAGCTATTTATTCAGCTGAATTGCAGAAGGCACTTCGTTTCAAACTACAGGAATGTTCATATTTCTTTGGAATATTTGTCGTATGAAAATTTGTTACAATAGTGCCGAGCAAAGAATATTGGAAGATGTATTTTTATGGCCTAAGGAGGGCGCCCTGTCGATGCCACCTTTGGGGGTTCACTTAGCATGGAGTTATACCGCAAAATATGAAAACACTACATTGCTTATTACATTCTTGTAATTTAAAAGATTAGATCTAGGTTTTTCCTTTTTCCGTAACCTTTGGGCCACAAGTAATTAAAATGGCGCCCCAACAACGCCCTCACTTGACAAGAAACAAAATTACGTCACAAGTCCAATGATAGTTGTTCGATGACCTTTTGTCAACAGCAGCTTGACACGCTAGCCCATTTTACATCTTCAATTTAACACTTGCAAATACAAATACATAAGTATTTCATGTCTGCTGCCACCTAGTGGCGGTATTCTTCTAAGGCACATACTCGACAAAAATGTTTTTAAAAAAAACAACGTTATTTGATACACACTGATTATGTCTGACAAAAATATTCATCACTTGACTTCTGACGCTAACACAGAGTTATAAAATGGTCGCTACAAATATTCAGCCTCGGAATTATTGCACTTTATCGATATCCAAAATATTTACACAAACCTACTTGCAGACAGATAATTATGTACAACGAAATAAAGGCCACCAAATCTGCATAGATATACATTACGTTCACCTTCAAATAAATCCCACTAACCCAGCCACCAATGGGAAGGCTAAACTTGATTACGTGACATTTGTGCAACAACATCATTGGTTGAGATATTGGTTGTGTAAATTGAGGGCGTGACCGGAGTTCTACCAATAGGAAAATGGCATAATTTCAATTATGCATATACATGAGAATTTTTATCACTGACTAGCGAATAGATTTTGAAAGTAAATTGTTGTTTTTTAACCCTCATAGACCATTTAACTTGGATTCATCTTTTAATTTTGCAAAATAAGATTGACAGCTTAAGAGCCGTGCTTTTTTTGCAATAAATTCAT
Source organism: Astropecten irregularis (assembly GCA_963971285.1). Classification (NCBI taxonomy): domain Eukaryota; kingdom Metazoa; phylum Echinodermata; class Asteroidea; order Paxillosida; family Astropectinidae; genus Astropecten; species Astropecten irregularis. The sequence continues at coordinate 3,991,808 of OZ020250.1, read as the reverse complement.
CCATTATAATGTATTTTGGGGGAATTTTCTTTTCCCCTTTTATGTTTTGCTTAGGACGAATGCTTGACTTTGGCCCTGTTGTGTGCCACACAAACGACTTTTGTGAAGGACGCCCTCAGGCGGTCATTTTACCCCTAATAATTATGACCGAACGGTGACCTAACTTGAGATCCGACTATTACCAATGGCATTCAGTTAAGCTCAGTCTCGATCGGTGTTTCGTGCGGGCACATGTGCTGACTTAGACAAAGCCCTAAATTGTAGAGAGTCGTTTAGGGATTCGACTGTGTCTTAAACTGCCGTAACAGTATGCAAGCTGTTGCGTCCTGGGTTCTGCACCCCTTCCGACCACGTGATTAGCTCCGTGAAGCGAGCTTCCACACCGTGAGCGGTCAGTCTGGCCTCCGGATCGGTGTCCCACGTGTCATCTAAGGTGGCTGCTACAACCCGCATACCCTGTCAGGAAGAAATCAGAGTTGAATAAAATGTCATGTCAAAGATTATGATAATAAAATAATGCAATCTTCAGCTTTCATCATCGCTATGATAAATTCGGCCAGGTTTCTAAGGCAGCCATTGCTGATGAGCGCCGTCTCAAACCATTTTTTTTCTACCAAGTTCAAAAATTGTTAAAAAAGGAAACAAAGAATAATTGACTGCAGCGGGATTTGAACCGGCGACCTCCTGAATACCGTACAGGCGAAATTGTTAAGCGATCGGCCCTCAGGTATGGCGGTCTTCGTGCCAACTGACAGCCTTGAGTTGTTAAAATATTCTGATATTAATCCAGACTCCCTAAAATTTATATCTTTTTTAGGAGCACTTTAGACCGAATGAAACTTCTCACCGGGTTATCAAGCCAGGACGTCGGGATAGCTGGCCGCTGGTTGTTGACTGCTACCACCGACTTCATATCATCGATGCTGGCACGACCGGGGACAGTGTCGTAGAACGGTAGGACATGTTCAGATTCTGCTAAGACCACTGCGTGTACAGAGAGCACAAACACAATAGTGACAATGACAAGTTACAATGTCAATGTCGACGACAACGATTATATGGACGGCAACTAATGTCAGTGTCGACGACAGTAATAATGACAATGACAGTGATGACTGTGGTGACAATGACAGTGACAGTGACAGTGACGACGACAATGATAATGACAGTGACGACAAAAGTGATAATGACATTGGAAATGTCAATAACGACAATAACAATGGCAATAATGTACTTTAAGAAGACAACTGTCCCTTCCTAGTTCTTGAATCTGCAACTGGCTGAAATTCGTGTCAATACTCTCGTATTGACACGAACAATCAACCACAAATAATCAAACACGTCATTGGTGACATCCCAAAGTGACTTCCCAAAGTCCAGACCATCATCAAAAAGTAGCCACACATTTCTCGTGACCTCGACAACGACACGACAGCAAATAGCTCAAACAGACCAACATCCATTAACAGACGAAGAAGGAAAAACCTTAAAATTAAGCTAAAACAAACTTCCAACTATCGTGCGTGCAACCGATGCTTATTATACAATGATTGATGCGACATATTACAGAGCTGCCGGAATATTTAGTTTCATTACGGAACTCCTGGCCCGAGGTTCAGGGACGAACCGACTGTGGGTTAAACAGAACAAACACGGGTATCCGTTGGGCTAATGGATGTACAGGATTGTCACACTGGGACTGGATATACGATCCCTCAGTAATGCTTGTCACATGTCCATCGGAAGACTGTCTTTATATCGGTGGGGAAAAACATTTAACAAGATGAAAATGTTCTTTGAAGTAGGACAGACTTATCCGCCGTAAGACCATGTAAAGGCCTACATCTAGAAATTGAGCCGACCGGTTAATCTCGGACATGTACACGAGAGTTTATCATACGGCAAACGGAAAACCGGCACCTCTCATGTAATAAGAATACCCACTGTGATCCGGACAGCTCACTTGCTGATCAAAGTGAGGGCAGTTCCGCCATTTTTGGTATCCAAAATTCGCCACTAACACTTTCTGTGTGCTTTCCTTCTTAGCCACATTAAGAGTACATTGCACTGTATGCGCCCTATACGTAATAAACATAAAGGGTGCACAAAAAGTAACTTCCGTTAAATTTGATGCCCCACTCCTTTAAATCTAATCGGTTTGGGGTGATATGAGTAGTATGAGTGTTTAGAGCACATCTTAATCTGCATTTTGATGCCCTACTTGATGCCAAGGACTCAACACTGTTCAATGCACACAGCATTCTTTGTCAAAAGGTAATAAACCAAAAGTTGCACTTTTAGGAATACAGGTTGATCTTACAATGCGCTACATTGCATGAGCGATATTGTTTGGGTCGACAATGGGTTACGCACAGCTGCTGACATTTTATACCTAAAAGTGCAACTTTTGGTTTTGCGCCTTTTGACAAACAATGCTGTGTACATTGAACAATGTTGAGTCCTTGGCATCAAGTAGGGCATCAAAATGTAGCTTAAGATGTGCTCTAAACACTCATACTACTCATATCACCCCAAACCGATTAAAATTAGAGAAGTCGGGCGTCAAAATAAACGGAAGTTACTTTTTGTGCACCCTTTATATAGAAGAACGCCAAATTATAAACGTTCTCTTGTATCATGGAGGACCTTCCTCCATGCTTGTATTAAGCGCAAATGTAGGACGCCAGAAAGGCCTGTACCAAAAATAAGACTAACCGTCTGATACTGTGCATCGTTTGGCAATCTCCCACACGATGAGGCTAAGGGAGTACACATCCATCTGCTTAAAGGATTCAATGTCGTGCAAGTTGACTTTACTCTCCAGTGCTTCGGGCGCCATGTAGCGCGGGGTACCAGCCTGTAGACAAAAAAGGGAAAAGTATGTTGTTAGAGCGTACGAAAAATACTCCATCAGGGACCAATGTTCTGTACAAGGCACCGTAGCATGGCTTAGGAACTTGCCGAGTGGTGTGGTTTCTGTTGTGGGTCTGCAGTAGCTAACTACATCAGACCTCACCATGGAGTTGCTCGCTTCTGCTCAAGACGTTGAAGAAACGGCGCCCTCAACGTCGAAATTAATCTTCTCATGGTCTCAGAGCCAACTTCTCTTCTAAGAAGAGTTATTCATTCACGCTTCCCATCACAAACCAGGTTTTCGAATGCACTTATCCTTGAACATCACAGCAATTCAGAGATAACTGTATAATTTCACAACTCTAATATGAACTTCCTAAAATGAAAAATTTTCAAACTTGATCAACCGTTACCCTTAAGGCCATTGCTAATGTGTTGTATTAATTTGCGAAAACAGTGTGCAATTTTGAACTTTTCTACTTCTACTTTTTTCTATACTCACCTGACCACTGTTTGCCAGTTGGTCGATAGATAACGAAGGATCTAGTTGGATTGCCAATCCAAAGTCCGCTATGGCACAGGTACCGTCATCTTTTACCAGCACGTTGGATGTCTTCAGGTCCCTGTGTGCCAGTGGGATCTTGTGGAGGCCCAACGGACCGTACACGTCGGCGTGGAGGTGGGCCACACCACGTGCCGTCGTACCGGCTAGACGGCAGAGCTCTTGCCAGCTGACGGTATGGTGCTTGAGATACATGTACAGGCTTCCCTTTGCGTAGTAGCGCGTCACCAGCCAGAACTGTCGCTGGACGTCGTAGCTGCCCTGCCGCCGCACCTCGGCAGCCATGAACTCCACCACGTTCTCGTGCTTCAGCATCACCTTCTCGTCGGTGAACATCTCCTTCTCCACGCTCCAAGACCCCGAGTCGATCTCGTGGAACACCTTGACGGCAACCGTCATCTCAGCGCGGTCGTCACCGTACTTCAAATCGGCCCGCCACACGGCGCCGAAGCGCCCTCTGCCGATGACCGTGCTGAGGGTGATGGGAAGGTAGTTACCACGCATGTGCACTGGACTCTCAGGTGGGGTGTCCTGACCTATGACCTTGACCTCGCTGTCCTCTGTGGTTAGATCGAGGCTGGTGCTCTCTGTGCTGCTCTTGCGGTCCTGCTTGAGTTTTTGCATTTGGCGATACTTCAGAAAACCGATGATGGCAAAAACGACCGCACCCATAAGAATGATGGCCAGTACCACCGACAGAACGATTGCTAACGTTTGCTGACCTGCATAATGAACAATTCCAAACCAAACAAACCAGCCGGAAACAAAAACCAAAAAAAAAATACAAGAAGATTTGAATTTCAACAACCAATGGTAACATTTTACTTTCTCTCTCTCTCTCTTTTTCTCATAACACTGACCACAAAAACAAGTAAGAGTATAGGCAAGCACCTTGGTGTTTAATGATATTGCATGTGCATGCAAACCATGCATTTGGATTGGATAAAGTCAAAACAAAATGAACTGTCTATGTGTTAATAAGAAGTTGGGTGTTAATGTTAGTACAAACATCAATGGCACATGAGACTGGTCCAGTTGTACATTGTCTACAATAACAAACAATATTTTGCAGTATCAATGGCCTTTATTATACACCTTATTATAATATATAGGTGTTTTATAGGCCTTACCTTCGTCGACTGGGTCCCCCAGGTCTCCAGGCGGAGTGTTGGAGATGCTGTTTTTAGGCGTCTTCCCAGCCGTGTTCGGCAAATCGGGCTCCGTCGTACCATTCGGCTCCTGCACATCGGGTAACTTTGGCACTTCGGATCCCAGCAGGTAGATGGCGTCGTTGCAGTAGTCGTGCGTGCACATGCAGGTGGGGAACGGCGAGTCGTAGTCGGATGAGCTGGCGGTGCTATCGGCGGCGACCTGCCCGCAGTAGTGAGTGGTGACATCGCCTGCCGAGAGCCGAGTGGCCGGGTAGCAAAGGAGATCGGCGAACAGCCGCACGTCGCTACCGTTGGACGCGTCGGGGTCCCCGTACGTGGCCATCATGCAGTAGGAGTCCTCGCTGTCGCATGGAACCTTCTTCTCGCATCGGCTGCGACAGACGTTACGATCATAATCGCAGTCTAGGATGGTGGACTGACAACCGAAGCAATGGCTAGCTGCTTCCACGTAGCCGATACACACACAAACAATTCCTGTCAAATGTAACCACCATAAGAGTTATTAACTGTCGCGCAATGTTATAGAACCAACCCTTCAAAATATAAATCCTGTCACAGTTGCCCCGTTTTACTCATGATTACCCTCCTGATGCTATGGATTACAATATTATTTGATGAGTTAATGAGAAAAGACAAAAGACGAAAAATCTGAAAGGAAAAGAAAAACAATGCATATTATGTCATAATCAATATAGTGCGCCACCATGGGTTTGCAACACGTCGGCCAATTTGTCGACAAACTGCGAATCTTTCCACATGCGCAGTTTGTCGACCATGCGCAGTTTGTCGACAAACTGCCCCTGATATGTCTTAAACACGGGTTTACACCTTGGCGGCCATCTTAGATTTTGATCGCAACTTCAAAACGAGGCACTTCCACGCATGCGCACTTTTCGAAGTGTAAACCCATCCACTGTCAAAGACAATACACGGGTTTACACTTCGGCGGTTTTGATCGCGACTTCGAAACGAGGCACTACCACGCATGAGCACTTTTAGTGTAAACCCGTGTATTGGTATCGAGTGAATACGATATTGTGCGCAACATCTGTGCTGTATAAGTTAACCTTTGTGGCATTTGAGTCCGGTTTGCAAGGTAAATGGTGCGGAACATTGATAATTTTCATTGTCATAATCTAGATCAACGGAAGGAAACTGCGACCCAAATAGAAATCTGGTTTGACCTGGTATCCACACCATGGCCCCTAAAACAACTTGCTGAACAGGAAACTGGCGCTGAACTAAAATAATAACTTTTCATCTTTTTCGTTGGTATAGTTATAATATAAATGTCCAGCCAAAATCTGGGTCAAATTAACCACACTCTGCCGAAAAATTCAAATTTGCGGTTAACGGCAGTGTACAGCGGCGTAAAAACCACGTGTCTTTACAGCAATTTATGTTTGTACCTATTAATGCCAACGCATTGTGTTACGTAGTTGCCGTTACTTATTGGGAAAGACAAGTCGTGCCATTTCCAATGTTTTACGGCAATATGTTTTCATAGGTAAAACTTGATATATACGATTACAATATTAAACCACTAATATTGATTTGGCACGCTTGCCCGTAATGTTACACACGGGTGGCTGGTTGTTGGTTATTGGTTAATGCCTTGAATTACGAGGCCAAAAGTTCTAGCTGGTCTGACATGACTAAACATTGACAACAGAGGGCGGGCTTGCTTCTCACGAAACAGCGCAGTTTCGACCGAACTAGCAATACAAAATGCCGAGCAACTTTTTGTGTTCAAACTGGGAAAAAAATTCTTTCCGTTCTCTCATCATTTTCTTGGGGACAGCAAGATAATGTAATAAAAATAGACTTGCTCAAATGGCCCCTTTGCATGGATTGCTATCAGCCCCCCCCCTCCCTCCAAGTTTCCTACAAATTTGTGCGATATATTCGCTTGTTAAGGAACTGCCACACCCTACAAATTACTTACTAAAGTTTGAATTGAAAAAAGACCCGTCAACTTTTGCCTCATCATTGATTCGTGCATAAACCATGATAAAGCATGATCGAATTGATCAATCATGCAATCTGAACTGACATATGTTTTTGTAAAGTTTTTTGTTGTTGTTGTTCCTCTTTTTTTTTTTACTTTAATTTGTTTGCTTCCTTTTTAGTTTGGACCTGTAGATGTTGCTCCAGGTTTTAGAAGGATATAGAACATAATTTTACACAAGCTTCATTTTCTTAATGAAGCTGGATGGCTACTGTTATGTTTTGGTATTTGATAAAATTTCGATATAATGACATGTTCAGCAGCTTTTTATAAATTAATTCTCAATAGTAAGACGCATTCTCAAAATTGGCTGAGAAAAATAAAACACTGTGACGTATATTTCTAGCAGGAAAGGAAACAGGCTGGGTGTACGGACTCGCCTATTGATGATTGTTTACGAGGTGTGCTGACGTGAAATCGAAGAAGACAGGGACCTTGCGTGTAAGAGGTTTCAGGCCCCAAGTCATTCCCAGTGAGGGCAAGAAGGGAACTGCAGTTTCCTTGCCAGACAGAAAGCCAAATCACACGGGAGAAACGCGTCATTTCCAGGCGGGAAATGTTGCTATTATGGGCGCAGCCTATGAGCCTGTTGCATATAATAATAGGCCAACAGGACGCTCCCTTATGCAGCTGGGAAGGATTTCACAAAAACATGTTCACCGGTGATGCCCCAATAAATTCATTCCGAGATGGCTATGAAGTATAAACCCAATACTATTGGTACTATCTTTCGGCTATAATCAATCAAAGTAAATATTATTATTCCTTAAAATGCGGTATTCATTTCTACAATATAGAGGGCGCCAGAAACGATGGAAGGTATTTATGTGCCATACTGCCAATTATTTTCAGGTTGTTCGTCGCAACATGATTTTGACGCGTAGCCTACGTTATGAAGTCCAAATTGAGTCAGAGCCTCACGGTGTAGAAATCTGGTTGTTTGCCAACCTGTATGACGTCATTGACACGTCATGGGACGTGGTATACATTCATGTAACCTTTAGTCTTACTTCCATTTATCTTCCTAACTGGAAACCAGTGTCTAGAATCTAGATCTGTGATCGAATCATATGCGGGGGGATCGGAAGCCGATGCGGGCATTATAGAGCACCAGCCCACATCAGCCGTCGAAGCTCATGAGTTCGAGTTGGCGTCACAGTTATACACTACCTACATTCTTTGGGATTTACACTCTGGCAATGATCTTGAACAGTTGCAAGCAGACCCGAAGAGTCCGGGGTCATAACCTGGGCTTGTTAGGAGGCGTGTTGGCATGACGTGCATCACGAACAGTCCGCTGGGGTTTCTGAAACTTTTCGACACCAATTGTGTCTGGTGAACCGGCTAGACTTTACTTAGGCTCAGCTTTCATTTCCCGGCAAAGGGAGGTCCTACTACTTCACTTCCCCCAAGCGCTGCTGCTGTGCTGCAATATGACTGAGGGTCTGTGCTTAAAGGTATAATACATGATTGGTAATGGTCACAGAATAGCACTCGCACTTTGTCTAATCCAGTATGTACATGAAATAATGAGCCTCTGAAAATTTGAGCTCAATCAGACATCTGAATCCCGAAAAAAAAAACCGACTCAGTATTTCTTATTATAAAGAATGGTTTTGATCCCCGGATCAAAAATGTTTTCGGTCTTTGCTTTATTAATTTCTGGATAAATACACCATTTCATGCGGAAATATTCTGACAGTTTGTTTCTACCACCACCATCTTCATACCCTGAAAGTTATAATGTAATTCTGTGAACATTTCTGTTTGGGTATGTTACCAATTCTGTACTTTACCTTTAACTGCATCCATGTTTTCGATAAATGGAGCACGACCTTAAAAGTGTGCATAGTTATAATATTTCATGCGTTGTTTGCATGTCAATAGGTGACTATACCGTCCCACACAATGGGAGACTTTTGGAGAGTGGGTCTTGAGTCAACAGCGCACGCGCAAACCATGCTTGCGCAATTGTGAGCATGCGCGCGTTGTATTGCGCGTGCGTGCGCGTGCGCTGTTGATTCAAGACCGACTCTCCAAAAGTCTCCCATTGGCGCTAATTCTCTTGATACACGACCCAAAATCAGTCCTCAATTTTGGGAAAAGAAAAGTAGCTGCCACTAAAAGCCCACTAGGTATCTCGTGACTCACCGCTCGTGGGGTCCATGGCGAATGTACGAGACACAACATTTATAAGACAACTTTATGAAATCTTGTTTAAATGAGATTAAAAATGAAACGAGGTTATTATGCCAATCCCTGCCAACACTGCGGTTTTGCTCCTGTAGACCATTAATTACCTTGTGGATTATGTGGTCCTGTATAATGTCACATTACGATTTCAATTTTCGTTGGTCCCCCACAAAGTTATCTGTGAGAACTTCGGCCGCAATTTGACTATACCTCTGTGGTTATTGAACTAAGGAACACAAGAATTATTTTCAACAGTATTAGTTTAATATTAAAATTTGATAAAATTTACCATAAGAGTTTAATTGAATCTAAAGCTCCTTCGAATATGAATTTCTTCAAAATAGGCCTATTCATTTTGCCAATGAAGTTCAGTATATACTGCAAGCATAATTGAGATTGTCATGTTTTATATATAAATAACATTGTTTGTGTCACTGTGGTAATTGGTTGTGAAAAACCAATGAGATGCATGGTTACTGTTTGACCAAAGTAGAGGTTAAACAATCGAAAAGTTCCATTCAGTATACAATATTAAGATAACATTTTGTAAAAAAATTGTTTATCTTTCCTCGATTTTCATCATTTCAAGAAGAATATCCAGTCATTTCTTGCTCAATATAAGTTTGCATGTGTTTTAAAGTTTATCCGATACCATCAAAGAGTGATTAAAAGTTGTGGTTTTCACCAGACATAAAGCTCTTAAAGCACCAGTTGTGAACTTCTCCTTCTTGATATTGCTATCTATAATCTATAATCTATAGGCCTATTATGGGATTTTGATATGCACTTTGTGCAATCCCGTAAACATCATGCTCCGCCAATGTGGCGTCTAGCGGTTTGTCTTACCGATACAAAATAATAATTTACACTTTGTTTTATTCCAATGCTTGTTTGTAAAAGTACGTAACATGACCATTAAAAACTTCCTCACTAAATTTCCTGTTCCCTGTTTTTCTTATAACGATAGTTTTCACTATTATACAATTCGAATGATAGAGTACACACAAGCCTTTGTTGGGGATTGGACAATGAAACGCATATTTTAATGAGGATATCAATTACTATATTTAGCCCTCTGAATCTTATTCTGATCTTCTGTAACCTCTAAATACCTAGCAGGCTGCCTTGTTAGGGATAAACTTGTATTAAAAAACCTAGAAGGACGACTATTCCCCAACGTGTAAACCTGTGCATTCATGCACCTATGTCGTGATCCATATTTGGGCGTATATTAACAACGTGTCAAACCTTCATCTGAAACAAAATGTAACTTGCAGCTGTGCCAAAACTCAAGCAGAAGTTGTGTAGAACCATGCATTGAGCTATAGGAAGTTCAGACTTCCTATTAAATGGTAGAACTTAAAGTCGTACAACGTTAGGAAACTGAAGTCTTTATTGTGTTCCTTATGATCAGGGTTAACTGTTCACATCCCCTACTTGCCACTGAAATTAAATGTGACCACTGGTAAACGATTGGGCTGGACCGGAGGAAATTGCCATTTCCAACGGCCAGCTTGGTTTTATCTACGATGGACCACGCCTATTGAGCTTGCAATGGCAGCAACGAAAAGAAATATTTAAGACGGAACTTTCTTTCTAGTGAGCAACTGCACAAAATTGCGATTTTTTTTTAAATTTTTGTATCCACTTTTTTAACAGAAGTGAGATACAATGACGGCTGAAGGAAAAATGTCAACTGCCAGATAATATTTCATGTTGTTTATACCGATTGACAACGAAAGCCCTCGTTTTTATCCCAAATCTGTACCATGAAAACCAAAAAAACATCAGTTCTATACATCGTGACCTAATTAGTAAATTCCGTCCCAAAAATTACATTAATCAATTTCTATTTAAATCCCTGACTAAAAATGGATAAATTGTTTCCTTTTTTGCCTTTAATTCATTTTTGGGGAAATTAAACAGACCTATAATCCTAAATTTTGTCCGCGACTGCATGCCAAGCGACGCCAGACTAAGCCCGAGAAATGCTCCGAGGACTCGGGTATTTTGGTTCATGAATGACAACGGAACTGAAAGTGGAACGCCGTGCGCCTCCGGCGACCTCTACCATGGAGGGAGAGGGCTGGAGGGCCGTGCGGGGCAAAGTATGCATTTCTGGCTCTGCTGGGCTAATAAATCATTCCAAAATCATTCACGTTCATCTTTATAATACTCAACAATGCCACAGTGAGTGTATGTCGTTTGCAACTTGGCGACATCCATTGCCGACCGGCCTTCATGAGGCCTACATTCACAGGCAGAGGTCATTCTACCAAAATGTTCCTCTGCAGTGTATTTAAATGTTTATACACACAAAACTCTACAGCCGCCATACCCAGAGTCTCTAATGTACAATTGCATGAACAGAAAGTAACAAGAGGTTTAAAGGTAGGGTTGGTGAAAACCTTAAACCATCGTTTGGTTTCGATCTATTATAAACATTTTATGTACGATTCCCTCTGAGACTCAAATGTTTCCATATTCGAAAAAAAAGAAGCAATAATCCTACTATAGCTGATTCGGGTCACGGTATTTTAACAAGCGAAAAGAAATGCCCTGGAAAAATGCAACAATTGACTTACAGAAACAGAAACCGTTATAGTTTCTTTTCTCTGAATGACATTTTGATGAAATCGTCACGTTTTCACTTTGGGCCCATGATTATGCTCGGTAGGCCTATAAATATTTCATTCTTTACGCTTGGAAATAACGCACTTCTTCACAAAATATAAATCCTTCTTAAACTGCTTTCAAGTTGCCACTTCCAACCACAATTCCGCACGGACCAATAAAGTCAGGTATAAAATTTAATTATAGGCTTACATGTCTGTTTGATGTGATTTTAATCATTCTGGAATATAGTAAAGACGGCCAAAGTTAAAATATTTGGCAAGAAACGCGACAAACGGGTCTTTTTATCAACCCCTTGAATATAGTATTTTACACATTGTAACCGCCGACCTAGCCTATAGCCATCTATTACATCCTTAGACATCTCATTGTATTCTAGTTAAATTAACTTATTATAAAATGCTTGGAGTTAAGGCCAAGCATTCGAGAAAGACCTGGATATTATTATCGAAACGTCAAGCGCATTATATATATTATTATTCCAGGTCATTGCTTTGATTAATGAGCAGTTTGCAGCAGTTTATTACTTTATACTTTATTATTGAAGATCGTTCTGTCTTGGAGAAAGACCGCTGCTTAAAAGTAGGATTAAAACATCAGGCCCTACTAACTCTAAGAATTTCTTACTGAGAAAAAAAAACAGGTTTTCGGATTTCAATACCACTTTTAGTTTTAAGACAACTTCAGCTAAAATTGCAACTGAAAACTTGGAGTTGGATCAACTCACCGAGCACCGTGGCACAAACGCGGGCAACACCAGCTCCCGGCGCTCTGGCACGTGGCCTCCTGATCCTCCGTGCCCTTGGCGCTGGATCCGGGGACAAGATACCCATTGTCTTCTGCCAAGTTTGATGGACTACCTCCGTTTGACCTAGATATATCAAAATAATAATGCGTCTCAGTGTTTTCTTTATCAAACCACTGTACTGAATGTGGTATACGAAGATTATTTATCCGTTGTTGGGGCACTGCACTCTCACAACCACCCGCTGTTTATTTGCGTTCGTCGTTTATCGCATAAATACAGACTCTCTTCAAATCCTTTTGATTCTGAAGTGAGTCTGTAAAATGACACCAATTCGAGTGTAGTTTTAAAACACAGATCCACGGTAAATGATTGGCATGATGGTCGTTTCACACGGTGAAATCTTCGCGTCGTGTCTTATTTGGCTGTCTGATATAATTGAACTGTGTCATCTGTTTCTTGGTTCCTCTGTGTGCGTAGGAATGGGATGTCGTAGAAATTGACTTTCCCTCTTGGGAAAAACTTGACCGACGTCACAACAAACATCTCAACCTTATTACAATTCAGTTTAGAGAATCCCCGCAGCTGACTAACTCCAAGCCTAGCCGGCTGCTCAGCGGGATGCTGTGAGAAAAATCATATTCCTATAACCAACAGCCTACGGACTATATCATACCATAGAGCTACAAACAGCTCTATGATCATACCGTGCATGTATAACTCCCGAGTACTCCAAATCCTGAGCCTTCAACGGCGTAGGTTGGCCTGCTTGAGTTCCATCTGACGAATTATTCCGAGAACTGTCAGTCCGTGGGTTTTTTCGATGACTTTTGAGCCGCCACTGGTTTCTCAGCAAGTGGGTAGGCTTGAACTTGTTGAACTTTTCACGGCGATCAAAGTCTGAAAAATCAAGCTTCTTTTCCACTCCACGGCAAACTAAAGCTCTGTGTGTTCCGGGTCATACTACAATAATATCACTGAAGTACCATGTGCAATGCTACACATCCAGCGTTCTCATTCGATACTACACGGAGCTGATTCACCGTCAGACAATTTTTCCCAACTAAATAAGTTTGTCAGAAAAAAATCTTCGACCACAATATTTTTGTTGGCGCAGCCGTGTGGGAGGCTGTGATTTATTAGGACCGTCCCATTCTGAAGAAAGGGGGTTAATATTCGCCTTTGATACTTAAACATCGTAAAATGACTCTATTCATTTCATTCTAAATTGTTAAAGAGGTATAATTATTAATCATAATCAAGATTGTGTTATTTCATCTGAACAAAACTGGTAGTGCAAGCAGTTTTATAGATTCAAGTGAGATTGTTTACCCCTAAATTGTAATTGACTGTTCCATCCATGAGATCACATGAACAAGGACAGTGCTCATGCGCATTGCTGAGAGAATGGAGAAGTGTTTTGACAAAAATTTACAGAGGGCTTGACATCATTTCCTCGTTGTATTTGACACAGAAATAGATCGGTGACATGTGCTTTGTGCCAAACAATTATGTTCTGAGTCCCCCAAAGAACTAAATGCCGGCTTAAAGGTAGTGTCATACTTTGGTTTTTTATCAAAGAAATACAGATTTATGGGCAAAAATATCAAGGAAAAGGCAGCAACAGTCATCTGTGAAAATTTCAGTCCCATACGGTGCCCACTTTTTGAGAAAACATTGAAAAACGGCCACAGTATTTCTTAAGTCTTTTTTGTTTTATTTTTGATCTTTTAAAAGATCAAAAAGATTTTCGGTCGATGTTTTACTAATTTCTTGATAAATAGGCCTACACCATTTAAGGCGGAAAAATTGTAACGGTATGCTCCACCACCCTCTTCATACCCTGTAAGTTATACGTAAATCTGTTAACATTTCTATTTTGGTTTCTTACCAAAGTATGATACTACGGGCATGTTTGTTTAACGCACAGGATCCGATATTTTGGGAACCACCTCCTATGCAGGGTACGCTAAAATGGGATTGGGATCCGGATCCGGATCCGGATCCGCAGGATTCGTCATAAACAAACAGGCCCTACATTTAACAAAAGCACATTACACCTGCATGTAGGCCCTATCACATTATGTTTGTGCTATAATCGAATGTGAGGTTCACTAAAATCAGTCTGACATGAACCACGTGCACGATTGAACCATAGAGGAAAAGTGGGTGAACAAGAAGGGGTTTGAACTCTGGCCAGTAACTTGGTGATCAGGTGCCAGTTTCATGGAGCTGTTAAGCACCAAAAATTGCTTAGCACAACAAAATTAATGTCTTGCTCAATAAAACAAACCACCATTAAAAATTACATTTCATATTCATGGTCAGCAAACAACAGCTAAAGAACAATCACAAGCGGATACACAACACAATTAGGAAATTTTTTGGTTGTTAATCCTGTTTATCAGACAGAAATTTCATGTTTAGCAAATTGTTGTGCTAAGCCGGGCCGTGAAATGTGCCCCAGATGCCATGACCATAGAGTTTCCTATATAACTCTATGTTTTGACCTTCATGCTGACAGAGAGGGGATGTTTGGATTATAAATGCTATAAAATAATACACAAGAGGACTGGGTTTCTTACCAGAATATTGTTTTGTCAAAGAGAGATTACAATGGGAAGCGGGAAGCTGGTTGGTTGGCATTGGTTGTCACGGAATGAACAAGAACAGGAACTTCGGACAATTATTATTTTAAGCTTCATTATGACGTCACTAAAAGGCTGAGCCACCTGTTTGAGTGTTTCCTAATTTTGGTTTTCACTGCGTTAACTCATGGAGGAAGGAAAACTGTCCATTATTTACTAATAATTTGGTTAGTTCCACTATTCTCCCTCTCTTTTTTTTATAATATTAATTTGATCTTCAGATAACTTGAAATGAATGGTGATACTGACGGGAGCGGATCCATGATTTTCCGGGGGGAGGAGTTGAAATAAAACGCACCAGTTTAATTCAACAGAGACGGATGCATTTCGGGGCGATCAAAGCTAGCACTGTGTGAGGGCGGAAAATTGCCCAATTAATTTTGTCCCCCCCCCCTCCCCTGTCGTCTGCTTTTTAGTTTATCTCCCTCTCCCTCTACATGTTTGTGTGGGTTTTTTTAGGGGGGGGGGGCTGCTGAACTTGTGAAAGAAAAGAGGGGGCGTGTACACTTGCTCAAGTTATTATATTGATCAGGTTCGGGAGATGTGTGAACTATTGACTTGGTTTTTAGTTGCTAACAATTCTGAAACATTCTCGTATTTCATTTAAATTGTTCCCAAGTGAAATATTTTGACCGACTATTACTTGTATTAGGCCTATACCCACTGACTGGCAAAAGTAAAACTTGTGACACAGTACAGTGCTTGTTTTTTTTTCACACCACTATTTATTACGGCAATAAGATTTTCACTGGCCCCATAATGATTGTCATTGACCGCGACGCGTGACGGCCGAGTACCAGTCACTGACACTGAGTCAAGATGGCGGACACGTCAGACGACCCGTCTGCTCCTAAATACGACTCGGACTTGATGACTGATCAATCTGAGGCTTCTGCACCTACATCAATCGCCGATTTGGCTAAAATAGCAGCCAAGGTAAATGCCTGTAATGTCATGCATTTGGGGATTTCTTTCAGATTCTGGTTTGAATGTAAAACATCTAGGCTTTTTACGTGATCATCGTAACGTCGGTAGCCTACTATACTGCAATAGGTTAGCCATAGGCCTAGCCTACAGGTTTGTTCCAGTTTTCGGACAGGCCTCAAATCACTCCGTGCTCTGGTACTACTGAGTACTGTAGTCTTGGTTCAAGACTGTATTGGTGTGGATACTCGAACCGCACTGACCATACGTGTGTACGTACAGGTAATCCGCACACACGTACGCACGGACCTGTCACTAATACAGTCTTGGGAATCGTGTAAAATCTCCCCCCGAAATCGGGGGGAAACACACTGCGCATGCGTTGCATCGAAAGGTCGGGCGCTGCCCATTTTCTGGTCACGCACGTGCATACACGTAAACAACTTACAAGGCACCCCGTGAAGTTACACAATAGTATGGTACTGTATACGCGCCTTTTGGTTAACATTTCGACGATGTGACTGGGCGAAAGTTGGGGAGATATATGACTGTGTATTTCAGTGGCTAATTTACAACATATATGTAGAAATCCACGGTTGCTGAATTATTGTACCTTGTAATACTATAATTCCATTGCATTTGGTTAAAACAAACACGAAGCAAGGAGTTTTAAACGTGCTATTTAAGTATTATTTAGCCTGAGGCCTACAGTGAAACACTCCATTTTAAGTTACATGTAGGCATGTAGGCCTATAAACAAAAACATTTACACTGTTCATAATTTGTAGCTCTTTGATAATAGATTTCTACCTCCATGATACAACGTGCATGGTACATACACCTGTACACCGCATGCATATCAATACCACGGTCGGCCGTGGGAATGCAGCGATCTCTGCATTGTTTGACCCGGGCGTTGCCATGGGAGCTGACCGCAGGCCTCGAAGTTCAGGTTTTGCCTAAGGGGAATGACCATATATGACCAGCGTCATTCTTATATATCATACGTATTCAACAGTGTGCCATGGTGATGAAGTAGCGCGCTACATACATTATACTAACGAGGTGCGCGCGCAACTCACAGCCCTTACACGACTCCCAAGACTATGTTATCGAAGGCCTTTACGAATGGGTGTACGTACGTGCGTGTCAGTGCGGATAATCGGTTCGTACGTTCGAGTACGGTAATAACATAGTCGTGGACCAAGACTAGTACTACTGCCAACTGGAGTACTGGTAAGCCCTAGTACTCGAATCTATTTAGGTCCCCTGTTTTGAGATAAATGGCTGCCGCCGCATTCGAAGTGTATCATTGTAGGCCTAGGTCAAAAAACCGGAAAGAATTCCACTGATAATTTGTGCACAACTCTATGGAACCAACAGAGGCCGTAGTGACTAATTTGACTTTGAGCAAAATGGCTGCCGCTGTATTGGAAGTGTACAATTTGTAGGTCAAAAACCCTGTAAAACTCACTTTTCAGATATATGCTACCCCAGTTTTACACACCTGAGATTGAAGTTCATTATAAGTTGTATCCAATAAGTTAACTCTTGGAAGATATAATCCTTTTTCCGTAATGGTCATCAGTGGAATTCTTTCCAGGCTGGTAATTATGGGCCTGTTTGTTTAACGCACGGGATCACAGATTTGCGGATCCACGTGCTATGCAGGGTATTTTAGTATAATGTGATCCGGAAAAGTTGAATCCGTGATCCTGTGCGTTAAACAAACAGGCCCTTATTTGTATCCAGTATAACACATTTTCCGTAATGGTCATCAGACTTAGAATTCTTTCCATAACATTTTCTAACCGGCTTGTTGCTAAGGCCATAAAAAAAAAATTGTTGTATTGGCGTAACCCGCCCGACCCATAAATATGCCCCGACCGTAAACATTTTAAACCAAAAAAAAAATAAATAAAATAAATAAATAAATAAAATTAGGGGGGAAAAAAATAAAATAAAAAAATCGCAAATTTGTATGCAGATTAAAAGCTTAAAAGGAGCAAAAGATGGACACCAGACTGGTTAAAGTTGTTTTGTCATTTCTTGTCTTTATTTGACACGTCAAATACTGTGATATACAGGGGGAAAAGCATTTAATACCCCAGGAAAAATAAAATAAAAAAAATAAAAAATCCGCCCGCCCTACCCTATTTTCCAAACCAATTTTTTTTTTATGGCCTAACTTGAAAACAACCAGTCAGTTGTGTGACGCCTGGTTAGTCTGGTACCCAGACTCAGACCCAACAGATCAAGACTAGTCTTGAAAATGAGAGCTGAAATCAGACTGTAATATTCTCATCTGCGGCTGTCCGGGCAGCCTCTGCTTGAATGAAATGGCTATGTTGTTAACTTTCCTGGACAAATTCAATTGTAGGGCCTAGTCTACATTCGTAATTTATACACAAAGGAAAGTTTGCAGAAATAGCAGACAGTGTAGGCCTACATTGTATCGAAGCATTTATCCTGACTACTTGTTTAAGTTCACAGTTTTAATGATTTTTCTGGCATGTTTTGCATCTCTTCCAATGGTTTCCTCCACACTTAACTTTAGTTTAACACAATGCTATTGATAAACCTATGAAATGACCCACCTCAGAAAGCTGGTTCCAAATACCCAACTAGACATCCTTATTGCCAGCAGGACTTTTTGTGTCTAATGGATCTTTTATTTTGTTGGCCTTATTATGTTCCAATTTTGAAAGTGAAGTAAATATCAGCCTAAACCTCGTGTACATGTAGTTCTTGTGTTGTGAGCAGCACTGAAGTACATTATAATAACATACATTTACATGTAGTTGTACTGCAGATGCTTAATTAATTTGCACATTCGTTTCTGTTTGTTTGTTTGTTTTATTTCTGTTGCCAATTCCATTTCAGAACAGGAAACCCAAACTTCCTCATTGGACGTCATTAATAGAATGCCAGGTACTTGTACAAACGTTATCAATTTCCCAGCTGCCACGGCTGCATTCAAAACAAATTTTTAGTTGAGTTTGTGCCTGCAGTACAAGTGCCCATAGAGAATTGTGTTTTTGGTGTTCAGTCGTTGCTGCTATCTGTTTTTAGAGTCTTTTATGTTTCTGTGCTTTTTCTGTTTTCTAGTTTTGTTTCCTTGCTGAATTTTTGTTTCATTCTTTGGTATATTTTATTTTATTTTATTTTGAATTATTTTTTACGTTAAATACATTAACTTGGAGTCTACATGTAATTTGTGGAGTATGTATGTATACATATAGAGTGCCTACATGTTGCAAACTTTTTTAATTTAACCTTTGACTGTTTATTCTGTTTATTGTACTAAAAACAATTGTGGAAAAAATAGTATGTGTTGCTACGAGCATCTTGACATCAAAGTTCTTTACATACAAACATAAATAATGCGCATACTAAATATTGTAAATAACATTGTTGAATTCCTTAGAAGTTGACAATATTTTCATTTGCAGAGCTCTGGATATTGGTTTATTTTGTGATTTCCTATTTTAAGGTGCAATGATTTCTTTCTAGTTTCTATATTTGATTTGAAGTTAGCTTGTGACTTTTCATGCTGTCAGAAATGAAAGCTGGTGGAATGAGCAATGTACACACACTTGCTGACCTGTGTTGTGCTGGGGTATTTCATTTCTAGGTCAACTGCAACAATACTGAAACCAAAATCAAAACACAGTACCTTGTTGACGGAATTAAACATGTAATATGAAAACCATAACTACATTCGACCAAAGTCACCAAACACGTATCTGTCACTGATATCGATAATGCACAACACTAGTGCTAACCATTTGCACTTTCATATGTTTCATTTTCTGTTTTGGGGGAAAATTTCCCTACAAAGCACTATGTAGCACAATGAGCTAATTCCAAAAGCTTTTTTGACTACATAATGCGGTGTGCGCACGGCTTCTATTTGGAACTCCCTGCCTAGTGCATGTTTGCCCTGAGCCTACAATCGAGACCGTTTTAAGCAGAATATTAATTCCTATTTTTTGCCTCCCTGAATTCTAGGCGTACTCTTCTGTAGTCTTTCAGTCTTGTTGAGACAAACTTGCATTAAAAAAGGAGATGTTGAAAAGGTTGTATTTTGGCTTAAATTGAAAATGATTTATTGAAAATGACATTTATTGACATTTTTTTTTTGGGGGGGGGGGGTTACACAATACGTACATATTTTGTTCAATGTACAACATATCTCAATATTGCAGTAATATGTTTAAAGTATATTATATTGTTGCCAAAAAGTATTGCAATTATTGATTGGAATTTATTCAAATTTACTTGTTTAAAGAATATTCGTTTCTTTGGGGGATATTTTTCTTTTCTTTGATAATTTGTACCGCAAAAGATGGTATACGAGTCACTGCCCTCACAAGACAGATGTATGGTCCATTGCAATGTGTCAAGTAATGAGAGATGATAATACTGTAGGGCTACAAAGTGAACTGGTCAAGTTGTTCTGGGCCCAGTTTCATGGCTCTGCTTAGCTAGAATCGGTTGTTACTGTGGTTACTGAAGCAGAACATTCTCTGCCTACCAGATCCTATTTCATGGATTAACAAGGAATTTTTAGTTAAGTACGCGTGCATCAGATGCAATAGCTACATCATGGTATAATATCAAATGTAAAACACTTGACTTGTATTAATTAGTAAATAATTGTGGACATTTGTGGTGTCATATTATTTACTTCTAGTGCAACATTGAATCCCTGGCATGTCTGATGTTAAAGTTGTTACGTTAGTGTAACCCCAAGTACTGTACCCCTGGTGTTACACCTGTAGAATAATTTTGACTACCGTATTCCTGGTCCTGGTGTAACATTGCCCACCCCTGGTGCACATGTAATATACTTGGTGTAATAATGTCCGGTGTAATAGTTGTAATCTTATAGTGTAATTCCCCCTGGTGTTACACTGAATACTGAGTGTAATTTTGACTATCCCTGGTGTAACATTGTCCACCCCTGATGTAATATTGAACATCCATTGGTGTAATAGTAAATTACTCTCTCATAATATTATACTCTGGTGTAATATTTAATACTTGTGGTGTCATTCTTGTGTATCTCTACAGGATGGCACTCTTTTGGAGCAAGTGGAGATTTGTGTCACCGAGCAAGAGAAAAGAACCGGTACAAGTCGGACCAGCTCCATGGGTATGAAGGATGTCTACACGGTGTACTTGGTGGAAACTAGGTGAGGCATTATTCCATGGCTGGTCTCAGAGACAGTCTGCTAAAATAACTGCAGATCTGCAAAAATTTTCCCTTTAAAATAAGGTCACCCTTTACATGTATGTCAAAGGCATCCGGCTCGGTCTACACAAGTGGATTGGATTTTCAGTCCCTACCTGATTCTGTGGGTTTTACCCAGAATATTACTCTGGGGTTTTCCTCCCACCTTTTAAACTGTATCTTCTCATCATCTTTCCATAAAAGGTTTCATCAGGCTTTTGAGCTACAGTGCCTAGCTAGGGCACTTTTGAGGAATCCTTGGTTTCATTACCAGAAATAAATAATAATAATAATAATTAGGTCAACAGTTGGGAGGAAAAATGAAAATTGAACTAAAATTTCTCTTTTGGCGGAATGTAATGTACTGTACTTTTATAAGTTATAAATAAATATTACGTTGTGGCTTCATAGAATGGATCCTTCAGGCCTGTCAATCAAACTCTGCGCATTGACCAATTGAAGTTGTTGTCGTCCATCACCTCGGTCAAACTCGGTCGCATGCTGTATATAAAAATATGTACCGTTGCTAAGGTGGGCGGGGCTTAAGAGCAAACCCGGAAGGGTCCATTGTCATCCTGCACTGTCATTCATTAAATGTTTATCACATTCAATGGATTCCCACCCCTAGAGGCCTAGACCAAGGTTTATAATCCTAGGCAGAGTGATTCATGATGTAGCATTTTCATTTGGTGCCTGCCCAGAGCAATGTTTCTTTAGCAGACTTGAAATAACTTTGTTGTGGCAAAGTTCCAAGTGAGAGAATGTGTAAGGAAAAGGGCCCATTTCTTGTCCTAACTGGGTGCTGGATTGAGTTCTTGAAGAAGAAAGTCCACTTTTCCATTTTTAACATTTCCTGGACATGTACGGGGCACCAACATGATGGCCAAAGCCGCGAGCAGGGGTTTATAGGCCATAAAATCTCTTGTGTTACTGAAATTCTGGGAATAGATTTGCCAATATACATGTATACATATATATATTAATTTTCATGCAATTGTAATATTTCCTTTTACACCATACGTGCACAACTGCACACTGCTCAACACTTGAAATTTAACGACCCCAGGAAGGATTTTTTTGCTCATGTGTTCCGCTTGTGAGCGTCTTTTGAGGGAGTTTTAAGTTTCCCCAATTAGTTGTTACTAACAAGCACAGGTTGTAACTGTGCCTTTGAATGGCAAAACAAACAGGAAACGTTTTGGTTAACTTTGGGGATGTTTTTCAAGGAAGTGCAGAAATAAAACACCCACCTACCTGCCTTCTCCTGTTGTGACAAATTGGAATTAAAGAGCGGTTGTTGAACTCTGGGGTTTGTATTTTTGCCATTGTTTAGAGTATTTACTGATAAGTGTATCCATGGAAGTCTTTGTGAGATAAGGTTATCTGCATAACTTGGACAGATCTATTTCTTATTCTGTCAATAGTTAGGGTTACTGCACTGTATATGTAAAGTATGGGGTACATTGTACAGTACATGTAGTTTCAATTATACATATTTGTATAAGACTGTTTTGCCTGGATACAGAAATGTAGTATGGATGTGCTTATTGTACAAGTACAGTATTCATTTTGATTCCATTATGATGCAGGTAGTAGATACCACATGACCTCAACAAGTTGCAACAAAATTATTATTTTTATTTTTTTCATATTTGTCATGTATGCACTCGTCCAGTTTGTACACAATGTCAAAGGACAATGGTTGCCTAACTCTCTTCTTGTCTCAAATTACTCTTTGCTTTAACACAATCATAATATGTAAGGCACTCCCCTGTACATTATCTAGGTGTTTGTATGTATGTACATTCCATGACAACTGTCAATGAATTATCATCATTATTTGGCATGATTGTATTGTTGTTTCTTTATAATGGTTTCAGTCATTATACATGTGTAAGTAGTGTAAGTTCATGTGTATTCTTAAAACTACATGTAAGTACCGGTATATTACCGTTTTTTTTTGTTCACACACTTTGCACCTTGACAAATGACACAGTAAATACTTACATGTAGGCCATTATTAGCTCTATGCTTATTAGGCCTACATAAATGCTGGTACAGGTAGGTACAGTACTGTACACGTATACTGTTATACAGACTATATATACAGGGGGAAATAGGAGGAAAGTCACGTGGAAACCAAAGCTGATATTAAATCACCATTTACATCATGACTAATTTGCAACTTTTTGGCGATTTGGCAGGCTTACCAATCGATATGAATATGAGTATGACACTGTGGGTGGTGGGTGTGACTGGTACAGAGTTTACATTGTCTTCCTCTTTCTGTTTCAAATTAGTTAAATCGGAAAGACTAAAAACTGGGATGGTTGATAAACAACAAATGAAATGCAACTCCTAGTTTTTTATCTGTTGCTTATTTATATAATTCCAAAAATTGCTTAAATGACCATTAATTTAAGATTGAAAGCTTGTTGTAAACTACTCTAACAAACAGTCAAAAGAAACTGTCATTTAAATAAATTAATGTAGACAATGACCAAGGACACTGAGGCAATGACCAGGGAGCATTTAGGCAATGACCATGGGCACCAAGACAGCGATTTGGGGCACCTAGGCAGTGACCAGTTGCGCCAACATACATGTAGCTCTACTGTCATGACTGTTTGTATTTAGCTCTATGCACCAATGCAGTGACCAAGGGCATCAATGCAATGACCTGGGACCGATTTCATAAAGCTCTGCGACGCGTCGCATCTCGATTTGCGACGCATTGTGGCTGCGATGCGTCGCATCTATGCAATGATTCAATAGAGTATGGATGCGTCTTAACTCTGTGACGCGTCGTAAGTTTTATGAAATCGGCCCCAGGGGCACTAAGGCATTGACCAGGCAGCATTAAGGCAATTATGACCAGGGACACCAAGGGGCATCAGGGTACATGTAGTGAGTCTTTACCAGGGGCACTTACTATTGTAAGGCAATGACCAGGGGTACCAAATGGATGATGACAGGGACTTTGAGGCAAGTGCTTACAGTATTGCCTCTTTGACACTGCCCTGATAAAGTGTATACCTGTACATCTAATTCTTAGTGTCCGGATGCCACGTAGACGCAGATACACTG
The DNA here is from genome assembly GCA_963971285.1 of Astropecten irregularis. Lineage (NCBI taxonomy): Eukaryota > Metazoa > Echinodermata > Asteroidea > Paxillosida > Astropectinidae > Astropecten > Astropecten irregularis. The sequence continues at coordinate 3,967,746 of OZ020250.1, read as the reverse complement.
GTGTGATTAGTTTCCAAACTCGGTAGCCTGTTCATAACCTACGCATAATGCATACATCCAACTTTGCACATTTATACATATTAACCTTTGTATTATTATAATCATCCAACCAAATCTCCGAATCACAACCGGTAAACCGGACAAGTAAAAGCACAGAACAAATGGTTAGTGCATTGGGCCTGTTTGTTTCAAGCATGCAATCAGTGATCCACATCCCATGAAGTATATGCTAAAATGGGATCCGGAGCTGCAGGATCACTGATCGCATATGCCTGAAACAAACAGGCCCATTGTACATATGTACATGTATGCTTGCGTGCCCATGATGTGAAGAGTGCACTAGTTACATCATGGGTCACTTGTATCAGCACACCATGGGGCTCGTCCTGCACGTGGCCTTTTCTTCCATCCCATGTCCGCTGATTATCAGACATCCTCCCTCACACTTCCTTCCTCCGGTAGTCTTCTGAATAAAGACTACAATTTACTGCATTCATGATAGCCCCAGGGGTCTTTGTTTCAGTTTAAAGGGTCCACTCAGCATTCAAAATTGACAGTTTATGAATGATTCCAATCATACTTTATCCATAATTAATGTGTCTTTTAAGTTTTTAAATGTAAGAATTTTTTTTTATGTGATTGTGCGTGACAGATCAGAATTTTTTGTTACATTGAACAATTTTAATTATGGCTTGCATGGTGAGTGAGTGATCACATTTATGAGTTTTAAAGTTTCTGTAGAGGTCTTTATGCAAGCAAACTGTAGCAGAATTCTTAAACCAGGCAATGTCTGATATACAGCTAGAAAATGTTGAGGTAGAATTTAGCAGAATTTGCTGTTAGATCTTCATGTTACAAAGGGAAATACACATGTTCTCCATAATTATTACTGGTTCCAATTTAACCTCAAAATCATGAAATAAGCGTGTGTATAATTTGGCTCAAATATCATACACTGATAGTGGGGTTGTAGTTGTTCACGTCTTAAAATGTAAATCAATCCCAGCTCGACTTCCAATGTTCTCTTCTGCCCCTGAAGACTCTGCGCTTTAAGTGAGAAGGGACACTTGGTTGTATCAATGTACCTACTTGAAGATTGAAATCAATGGTAAGGGGCCAGCCAAGGTGACCTGTGTTTGTCTACAGTCGACAGAGCACTGTGTACAGTCCATGAATGTGTGGTTTAAAAGTGTGGCAATTTCTTTTGCGTCCAATCTTTACAAAAATGTATCAAATCCAGTGAACTGATATTGTACTACCAGTACCATTGAAGTTGACTTGAAACTCATCAACAATTTGTTTGGCAAGGAATTTTCAATACTTGCATGTAATCACTTGTGGAGATCATAGAATGTGCTCAACTTATATAATATGGAATGCATCAGAGACAACAAAAAACAAACAAACAAAAACAAATCAGTTTCCATGGGATTATGTTGTCATGCTATTTTAAGCAAAATATTATCAGTATGTGAAATTTTGACTTGAAAACGTTCTAAAATGAATTTTCTATCCCTTGTACAGGGTTAAAGAGAGTGGGGCCCAAGGTCTTGGTGACGGACACACATCGCTATGGAGGAGATATAGTGAGTTTGAACTGCTGCGTAACTACCTAGTTGTCACCTATTCCTATGTCATCGTTCCTCCTCTACCTGAAAAAAGGGTAAGAAACAAGTCTGCTTGCAAACATCCATTTAACGGCAAAGAGCATATTACAGCTACATTGTACATGTACAGCAGCAGCAGCAGCAGCAATAGTAGCAGCAGCAACAGCAGCAATAGCACCAGTAGCAGCAACAGTAGAAACAACAACAGCAGCAACAGCAGCAGCAGTTACATGTGTAAATGTTGATCAGCAGCAATGACAGCAGCAGCAGTAATGGACATTGCAGCAGAAACAGCAACACCTGCAGCAACAGTGAATACATTATAAACAGGATCTGCAGCAGCAGCCTTAGCAGCAGCTGCAAAAATAGAAGCTGCAGCAACAACAGCACAGCAGCAATAGTTTTAGCAGCAGCAGCAGCATCACCACCACTACTTGCACTAGCAACAGCAAAGACAAGTAGATTAGACTGCTGGTTTAACACACATACAATATGTACATGTAGCCCATCTCCTTGATGTATGTAAATGACAGGAATACTAGAAATGATTGATGGGACGATCAAGAATTGACCTAACCAGCACCCTTGGGGCCATGATATCAAAGCAATGAGATCACATTCCATCACCACCTTCTTGGAAATGCTTTTCCTATTATAAACAACTGTACTACTTAAAGCCAACATACACAGGGCTGGGAGGGTCCAAGTCCAATGCAGGGAACCAAATCTATGCCTGTTATTATTGCCTAGGTTTAAGTCAAGACACAGGATAAATTTCAATTAAAGCAGTTAGAAAAAAAAATGGGGGAAATGAAAATTGAAATAGGGCAGGAAATTCATGTCTGTCTATCCATCTTGTTTCAGACATTTGCTTGTCAAGTGAAGGGCATTGCGGACTTATAGTCTGTTAGGCCATGGAGGAAAGAACTGAGGCCATGGAGCTACATGAACTGTACATTATATGTAACTCCTTGTATTCCATTATATCTCCATGGTTAGGCTCTAAGAAAGTCTAGAAGGGAAAGTTGCTTTCCAAAACCGGGGTGGAATACGACAGAAAATAAGAATATGTTCATCCATGTCACACCTACAATAGTACATGTATCACAAAAAAAACATTTACACAGGTGAATGTGATGCAATGTGTGCATCGTACACGTAATATTCAATGTATAATGTATTGTGCTGTGTACATGTATAGCCTAGGTATTTGAATATGTGGGAGATTTAGGACAACGTAGCCACAATGCCAAAGGAATAAGGAAATAGGGAATCACGGCGGTTTCATGTGGGAGGTGAAATGGAAAGGTCACGGCCGTCAGTCAGTTCATCCGGACATACACTCAAGATGACTTGATAATTTAACTTGAATGTGTGTGTTTTTATAGTCAGGTGAAATCTAAAATAAACAGAAGCTAGCCTTTCCCACATCCTGGGACCTTGATTAGGGTTAACCGCCCCCCCTCCCCCATCCTAAATAAAAAAGAAAAGAAAAATAGCATGACATTTGTACAGTACAAGAGATTCTCGTTTGGGATGTGCTTTGTATTGCGTAATTTCTGTTGCATTGTTTTATAATTTCAAGTTCGTTTCAAAATAAAAAGACAAACTGTTATAAACTTATAATACCTGCTAATTGTGTACAGTTCGATGGTACTTATATAATTTTAATTGCTGATCAAAATAAAATGGCTCTAGGCTTCAAGTTCGCAACAAAGATTTTATGAGTTATGTTTTAGAGGAGTTGTCAATATCACCATGGTAATTTGTACTGTAAAAATCACACTTTGCTCAGCAAAGCAAGTTACGCTTCAAAGTGTCATGTTTGTAAGATCAGCCAATTGTTGAATTTGAGACATGAACTTTAACTAGAAATTGAATTTTGCTTTTTTGTCTTACTAGAAAACATATTTATAAAATAAAGGTCTAATATTCTTCACAAAAGGTAATAAAACTATAAAAGTCTTGAACACAAAGATAATATTAAATGAACACACACATCAAAAACAGAAAACAGTTACAAAGTGACCTATTCTCATATAAAATACTGAACATTCCTAGTTTGTATAAATTTTATGGTCATAAAAATTTGTTCCCCATTTTTATCAATTTTTGGGTCTTAAAACTTTGTTCCCTATTTTTATCATTTTTTGTGGGTATAGATGACACTGATGTGGCAACAGCTGAGTACAGTGGATAACTTTGATACAGACTTCATTGAGAGGAGGCGAGTGGGTCTAGAGGGGTTCCTCCAGCGTGTAGGTGCCCATCACTTACTGTGCAAAGACAACATCTTACATGGATTCCTGTCCCAGGAAGATGGCTGGAAGGATACTGTCCTTGCAACAGGATTCCAGGCAAAGGTATGATACCCTTTACTGCTACAGAGGATAAACATGGATGTACCTACATGAATATAGAAGGACATCATTACAAGGGTCATTACAAAAGACCTCCAAATTTACATTTACTGTCAGACTGTAAGGTAGAGAAAGGTTGATGCTGGTCAGGTTCAGCCACTGGAAAGCCAGGCCAGGTCTGGGATACTCAGGCTCTGTGGCTTCTGTAATCCAACAGTACTCTGTACATCTATTTCAAGCTGAACAACAGCCATGTGTCACACTTGATGTGGGCAGGACCTCAGTCTTGCTAGGCCATCCAGTGGCCTGACTGTTTTGATTCTGATAAGTGTTGTATTAAAGTTAGGAAATAGCTACACGTAAAGGAGGATTGGCCCTGGTTCAGGCTTATCAACAGCTGGGCAAAACCAATATTTAAAGTTTCTCTAAGTGGATTTTGGTAGTGAGGTAAATTTCATAAATGTTTCATCTTTGTGTAGATCAGGAATAGTTACATTCTTTGTTTCATACTTTTATGTGTACTGTAGTTTGCTGCTAGCTCAAGTCTGTTACTTTGCTGAAAATATTGGCTGAATTGCTCAGTTCTTGATTTCTCTTATTAGTTCTTTTATATTCCTTTGCTCTGTTTTTTGTTTGTTTGTAAAAGCTGCCCGTTGGATCAGTAGAAACACAGGTACACATGTATAAATGTGCAAAAGTGACATTTTGAATGTTTACCTGTATCATGATAGTGATCAGATCTCTCGTAATGAGGCATAGGTCTCTTGGTGTGAAAGTTATTTGTCATCAGGAAAACTACATACACGTACAGCATTCCTGGAAAATACTCGGTCTGAACAAATCTTAGGAATGTGATTTTATTTGATCGCTGTTTTCTTGAACATTGGTATGAAGTATAAAGGTCATCCCCACTGGGGAACACATTTTAATCTTTACCCGATGTTTGAAAATGAAGTCATGTTGATGTGTTTCCAATGGCAAGGTACATGTTGTGTATGCATTAAACATATTGTGTATACATGTACTTGTAATTCCCTAATTTGTTGGCGCATGTTGTTTGTTCCTATTCCAACATGATGGCAAATACATCTGCATATTTTCCGCTCTTCTGCAGATGTCATGTGCTGGAATTATAATCGATGTCCTGGTTTTTTTGTTTTAACACCCTTCCTGATTTTTTATTTTTTTCCAAATGATAGTTTTGTAGAATGAGCCTTTAAAATGCGAGATTTGCTCTACTTACATGTGATATTTTCACTGCAGGAAAATTGGTTTGTTTTTCTAGGTAAACTGATACAGAAACCGTTTTCACATATATTTTCCAGGTTTTGTTATTGGACTTACGAAGGGGAAAACTGAATTATGACCGAGATTCCTGACATTTAGTGTTACCTTTTGTTTCTATAATTTACTGCACTCTTTCCATGAAAGATATTTGGGAAAATACAGTACATGCACACAAGGATACTTTGTTTAGTCTCACAGAGTGGGAAACCCCTAGAGAAAAATCATTGTTTCAATTAATTGACTAACAATGCCCAAACTTGGTTAAAGTAATTGTGTCCATTGTGGGTTTCTGCAGTTTGGATTGTAAAAATCCCCCCCCCCCACCCCCACCAACCCCTCCCCCCCCCCCATCCTCTGTAATTTGTTGCGGGGTTGAGACAAAAATTGTTACGTGTGTCCGGAGTGTCCCCATGAAAGATGTACCATCTGTTATCCTTTATAATTGAGTCATACACATGCACATGCACAAGTGCACATTAGGCTGGAGCGAGATTTGTTGTAAACACATTCCCCTCCTGCAATGTAGAAGGACAAACATGTTTCCTCCATTGTCTTTCATTACAAGATTCTCATGAATGTTTTTCCAATAAAATTGAAATGATCACATTTTCACAATGATTAGTTTTTTTGTTTAAAGGGATGGTACAAAACTGATTTTTGCGACAAAACCGTTGCTGACAGTGAAAGAACATTATGTAATCCATCATATACCTTAAATGACAAACCTGTAGAAGTTTGAGGTCAATCACCCATCTGGGTCACGAGAAAATAGTGAAAACCCGTTTACACATTTCAACAAATGAATAAAACGCTTCGAATCGATTTCTTCCAATCGGAAAATAGTTTCATTTATTTCTCAACGAATATGGCATTTTAGACAAAAACATTTCATGGGATGTTTTCTCCTATCATCACCATTATACTGTGTAAGTGTTATGTGAATCTGTGATCTTGAAGTGTATTTTGTCTTACCAATTCTGTACCATCCCTTTAAATGAAATCAATTCATCAGTGTCTGCACTGCTGACTGTAATTACAAATATGCAAAACGAATAATGTTTGCGTCAAAAGGATGATAGATGGTAAATTTGCCTGTTTTTAAAGGGATAATATAACCCTAACCTCGTTTATAAATAACCTTTGTGAACGTGTCCTAGTGGGTTTTTTCCCTTACAGTTTTGCCAAGGTTCCATTTCCTGTCAGTTGTATGTTTCCTTTCCGTTCTCCTTTTTGCGTCAGATAATTTTACTTTCCTTTTTTGCTTTCGTTACAGCAAGATTCCAGGTTAAAAAGCCTGAATGCATCGTTCAGACTCAAGAAACCAGACAGGTTGGTTGTGTTTCATTCAGAAAAAGAAGGAATAGATCAGGAATATTACAAGTTTACGATGAAATTGCAGTTTCGAGCCCCTTCTCCCAAGAAGACATCTCTTTGCGATAATGGCCTTAAAAAAATTCCAGAAATTTCCCAAATTCTGTTATTTTGACTATTTTCTTAGGTTGCAGCATTGCTAATGTTGTTGTTCATATCTTAAATGATCCTTGGGATATAGTGGTATACGAGTGGTTACATGGCTTCTTATTGGCAAACGAATTTATAAAGATAATTGACAATTTGGGACACTGCCAACATAGGGCCGGATAGCTCAGTTGGCAGAGCGCTGGTTCTGTATTCCAGAGGTCACTGGTTCAAATCCCACTCCAGTTAATTTCTTTGTTCACTGTTCAATGACTTTGTCACGTAATAGCTAATGTTGGTATGCTTTCTCTGGTTTTGTTTGTCCAGAAAATTTGAAGATCTCAAGAATTATGCCAGCGAGCTGCAAGCCAACATCACATCCGTGCTGAAAGTCCGAGCAGTAAGTATTACAGTTTCATCCTTACCGTTCCAAATCCACCAAAAATCCATTAAATTTATGGTACTGGGAATTATTGCCTCGGTGACCTTTTCCGTTGCTCCACTGACTTTATTTTCAATGAATTACATAAGGAGACAAGACGGGATGTCACCGGTAGACTAAGAGGAAATGGGTCAGAGGATACGGTGATGTCAAACAAAACATTGAAACCTATCTCTGATGGCCAGGAACCAATGAAAAGTATTTTGGAACACTTTTACAGCCCTAAAACAGCTTGTTGCCATCATTGGCAGGATATGTATGATAAAGAATCTGCACAGAATGGTATACTGTAGGTACGAAAGGAAAGAAAGGATTGTAGATTAGAAAATGTCCACAAATTTCTAAAAAATCTTCCCTAATCCTCTAATTACCTTTATTGTTAATCCCTTTCTTCTCCAAACCTTTGTTGGTGTTCACCTTTGACCTTACCCACTTTCACCCTCCCCATACCCCTCTTTTTTTCTGATCCTCTCATCCTTTTATGTGTATCTTCACTTGCATGTTCTTGTCCTCTTGTCATTTAGCCTTTGAGAAAGATCCTTCTAGGATCAAAACGCGTCTGGCTCTCCTAAATCCAAGCATTTTATATGATTGCAGGTCATTTTTTGGCTGATATGAGCAGTTTCCAGCAGTTTATTACTGCTATTGGTTAAAGTCTTTAATTTAAAATTAATAAACTCCTCCATTTCCCTGTTCCTTTGTGTTGCTCCCTCCAACTCCCTCTCTGTCTCAAAAAAGAAACCAGAAAAATTGCAGATTATTTATATATCAAGGAACACCTGTTATACTGAATGAACCATAGGAGTGCTTAGCATGGGCCTGTCTTCCCCTAGGATTTAGGGGGTTTAGGTCCGACCCTTCATCAGGGGTGGTTGTCACTCTTGATTTGTCCTGGACAGAACACCAACCAGAGCATCCTGCAGTTTTGCCCGGTTCCATGTTTTTTGACATATTCTCCTCTCACCCCTACTTGCAAGTCAGTCTTCCAAGTAGCACCCCGGGGTTGTTGATGGTTTATAGATGGTGATGGCTTTCCGTGAAAGCAAAGAAACATTCAGTCCATGGGTCTGTTTATTTTGTGAGAGAGTTAGGAGGGAATGTAGACCGCAAGCTACACATGCTGTGCTTACAAAATGTGCGTCTCTTACATTCAATGAAGGGGGGGGGATATGGTGTCAAGTTGCTGAACTTATGAATTTATGAACTACCCCCTACAAACAAAAAGATCAGCGGTCGATGCCAAGTTGATGGTGAAACATCTGTGGTTGTGGGTTATTGTTGGGGGGGGGGTTACATTTCACATTCATGATTTATGTTTGGGCAATTGTGTACATGTGCACATTTCCTGCCAAGTGTGAAGCAAGGAATGTCATTGTGTTTTTGTAATCATATGAAAATAATGACATTGGCTTGATTCCATGATTCATTGACCCGATGTCATCCGTGACGTATACAGTTTGTTTATTACATAGTGGCTTGGCATAATTCCAAATGTTCACGGATTTGTGCCGTCACCATTAGCACAACATTATCACTGCCAAAAGACCTGCACAAAGTGATTTCCAACAAAAAAGCACATTCACACATGTCCTGGGGCAGTTTCCTACAGCATGCCAATGCATGAAAGCAACTGATTATAAATGATTCGTTGTTGAAAGGTTCATTGGGTCTGCAAGTCTGAAGTACCGTACACAAGAGTTGATCCCAGCCATCACCTCTAGTAGAACTTTCTTCAAGACAGATTTGAGGCTTTGCATGGTGACAATTGGTATGTGGATCGGTTTGCGGAAATACCATAAGAATCATATGTACTTTCGCACTTCTATTTTCGTTCACACTTCTCGTAAGGTCTCAACGTTTCGACTAGCCTACTCTAGTCCTGTGAATTTTCAACTTTTCATTTCAACTACTTGTCCCTGTTGCAAGAAGTGTGCCTTCAGATTATACCACATGTGGCAACCAACTACACTGCATGCAAGAAGAACAACTTTGCTCATACAAAAATCATCTTTCTGGTATTTTCTCACTATCCCCAAGAAAATTAGATGAAATTGAAACACGAAATGCTATTTCTTCTCGGAGATTGCCTGGAACTGATTACCTGTAAATTACCTCGTGTGGCATGGGCCTATTACACTGCAACAGCCATCTTCATGCCATTAGTCAGGAGCTGTAGGCATGGTAGGGGTTCGTGGAGATACAGAGGATACGGATGGGGGGATATTTGAATCAGTCCCCCTGCCACTCCCAACCAGAACAAGACCCCTGGGCTGGGGGTGCCAGGGTCCAGACCGCAAGAGGAAAAGCACTTAACCATCCAAGGCAGCTCACTAAGAACAGGGGAAGATAATGCAGCTTCCTTCACATGATAATCTCTTCCTAATTTGATCTGACGGGGATATGTTACCCAAAACGCATTGTGGGCCCAGCGAGGATGCTACAAGGAAGGCATTGGGTAGTGAGGCTGTTGACTTTGATCAGAAACAGACCACCTTGTGCCAGTCAGTGCCCCTGATGTTTAATCACGTGCCATCGTGGTCAGTTAGTTACCGGAAGGGTCATTGGCTTAATTTACAGTACGTAGGGGCTGGAACTGCAGTTTATCACAGATGTTTATGCCTGCGTGGGAAGATTGCGATTAAAAATTGAGTAAGATATACCCTGCCGGATGCGATGAAGCGGCATGTACTTTCTCAAGTGCCTGTAAGAGAAACCACAGGCAACTTTGAACCACGATGCCCACAGACTTGATTTGAAGTTGCTTAAACTTGAAGATTGAACCCGATACGTGGGTCCTAAGCCCTGTCCGCACTGGACTTCTTTTTCCGGGGATTTAACCGAGCCGATGGGTAAATGAAAAATGGGCAAATATTACCGGTGTCCGCACTTGGACTTTTGACTCGGGTAACTTAACCGTGCACACGCGGAGGAATTACCGAGCTGACAATACTAGGCTCATGTGTTTACCCATGGTTTACCCGACTCGCACTGTCCGCACTGGACTTTTTGTCTCGGGTAAAGTGTCTCGGGTATTCTACCCGGGCAGAAGTTGGCCGGTAGAAATACCCGCGCGGCTCGGGCAAAGTAACTGAGAGGTAGACTTCCTGAGACGTCCGCACTGGACTTAAAATGGGTAAAGTACCCAGCGTCTCGGTTACTTTGCCCAAAAAAAGTCCAGTGCGGACAGGGCTTAAGTCTTGATTCTTGCTGCTCGTCCCTAAATTAACAGAAAGGGGATTCTAGGGCAAAACAAATTGCTACGTCTCACGACCTCCTGTGCATGCTGGTATTTGGTTAAAGGTTTTGAAATGCACAAATGATACGGTACTCAGTAAGATCTGGGGTTGATTCGATGTACAATAACACTAAGACTGATATTAAATCATTAATCAATCTTAATTGCTAAGCAAAGTGTAGTGTCACAATAGGAATCACTATGGCGATATTGGCAACTCTTCTTACATACAATCTTAGTGCTTGGTGAAATCAAGCACAGGTCTGGTCGCCATACTCAAAATTTGATTTTATTTTCAAAAATTGCATTTGAAAACCTTAACAAAATAAATAAATAAATGGCATGGGTTGATTTAATTTGGTTAACAACCAAGGTCAAACTCTAGGGGGACACATTGTCAAGTAAAACCATTGTCTGTTGTTTTCTCAAAAACACAATTTTCTTAGGTTGGTTTTGTGAGCTAGATGATTGTGTTGAACACTCTCTTTCAGAACTTTTTTGAAAGTCGTTAGGACTAAGCCCATGAAACCTTTAAAGCAAAACCTTGGGGTTGGGTTGAAAGAAACAAGTTGTTACGTCTCGTAGAAAGATGAAACTTCCTTAGAGGGAGGTAAGGGGTGGGGTGGGGAGTAAGGAGGGATCTTCTTGTAGTCTGTCTGACTCATCCAAGCTGGCATAATTGAATTGGGATCATCAACCCTGTGACAACAGGTGTCCCGACAAAGTCCTGTCTCTTCCTTCCGAAGGACTACGGACATTCTTAATGTCAGTCTGTAAGACAATGACCTCATTACGCTAACTGACGACATCCTTTAATTGGCAGTTGCAAAATGCACGTCATTGACGATAATAAGGTTGGGTAGGCAAATGAAATTAATAACCAAAGTAAATAATTGAAATAACCAATGTCCAGTGAGTAAGGATTAAGGAAATTAATTTAGGCCAATCCCTGTTTGTTTAAAAACTGCTACTGTGAAGAAGAAAATTTTTTAGATATTTTATTTTCAAATGTGACTTTAAATACATTTTTCGCTATATTTGCTGAATTGTTCACAATTTGCTTTTGCGGGAAAAAAAGCTCAAGTTTGTTTGTTTCTGAGAATTAATTATGGCCCCTCAATCAACCCACTCAAACAACAGAATTATTGACTTGTATGGAGTTTTCTCATCAAGTATTTTACTAATTTTTTTGACTATTTTTTCCAAAGAATGAACCCAAATTGACGGTTGATGATGCTTAAGTTTCCGTAGTAATTAATATGAAGCACTTGAACAAAACATAAACATCTTACCAGAAACAAAATAGTTTCACTTGGTTAAAGTTGGTTTGCAGCCAAAAGTCACAAGTCGCGTAATCTGAACTGTGAAATTGCAGCTCACACTTCTAAGCCAAAATTTTGTTTTGTGCTAAGTGATATTTTCTTTTGCTTTCTTTTAGCAACTCCACTAAACCCACCCCTCCCAATCCACAGAGCTTTGTGATGTTACCAAAGTGCCTTGTTACACTCTCTCTGAAAACTAAATGCCAAGAAATGTGGGCGTGGCATCCGGTCGTACAAAGGCTACACACACGATAATCCCGTTCTGAATTGGGGAGTGGTGTAAACAAAACAAGGGCCCGCTGATCCCCTGGGCAGCTTTGTTTATAATCCAAAGTCTGAGCCGGTGTTGTTGCTATGGTGACGTGCCCCATGTGTGCACCCAGAAACAAATGGAGACGGACATATCGAGGGCGTCGTCCCAATTCCTCAGCAGTTGCCCAGAAATGCAGTTGATTAAAGTAAATTTTTAGGATATAATGCCATAGACTGGTTTCCAGTCCTTTCAGAATGGAAGGTTAGACTTGTCACCAGCCTCAGATTTTGGAAGATTTTTTTCTAGAGGCTATGAAAATTTGTGTTAAATTGCAGTTTAGAGTTTGCATTGGGGGTGGAATTCTAGAGTTTCTGAGCTTTTTCACTTGAGGTATCTGATTTTTTTTATGACGTCAAATTTTTTCTCGGAAATATAAAATCTTTGCATAGTAATACAAACCAAGAACTAATATTAACACGCAACCACACCTGGACAGTGGGTGAAGTCACTGAGGCCTCGTGGAAGCTGTGTTAGTTATAATTTACGTGTAAAGGCCTAGTAAAACGAATAGAGAAATATTGATTATTCCTCATGAATGACTATTTGAATAGTTTTCCTATATTACATAATTAGAACAAAAAATTGAAGGATTTCCTATCCTATCAATTTTATTTAAAAATAACAAAGACACATACTCAAGTTCGTAAAAATATAAAACTTCACATGTACAGTTTTTTAATGCACCAATAACACATTGGCAAACTCTCATCTGTTTTCAATATCCGTTTTACTAGGTCTTTAAGCGATATACAGACTAGTATTAATAGATGTAATACATTGAAAACGTTTACTGGTATTGTATGGTTGTATGGCAACTGCCATCTTGTACGATTCTCCTGTGTTGTACACCTACAATGTATGCTGTGCGTTGGCAGGATTGTGTAAATTAATGACCAATCTCTAATTGTCAGAGGAAGGAAGTGTTTGCTTATAACTCAATCAGATTATGTCATCTGCTTATTGTGTCATTAAGAAGTCCTTTTCTGCTTAATACCTTGTGCATACATTTCAACCTGTACATGTATAAGGAAGATACACATTATTGAAAGTTTATCATCCTTCCCTTCACGGCCTGGTCAGTACTAGAACCAAAGTTTGTGGGGCAGTTAAAAAACAGACAAAGGCACAAAAAAAACAAAGCAAAAAGAATTACAAAAACCCTTAACCAATGAAATATTAATAAGCATTAATTATTTAGATTTTTTCCCTTGGGCACTTTCTAAGACCACCCTCAGCCCTTAAGTTCAACCCTTAACTGCAAAAAGACAAAATCATTTTATTTCTTAATTCTCATTTCTCAGCTCATGACAAGCCAACAAGGGTCACCCTTAATTCCCTCGCTCAATCTATCAGTCATTCAATCCGGTTTTTTTTGTTGGCCTCTTGTCTTCCCCTTTTTGCAGAAACTAGTGGACAGGCTGTATGGCATCCACAAGATCCATGGCAACTATGGCCGTGTCTTCAGTGAGTGGAGTGGTATTGAACAGGAGATGGGAGATGGACTGCAGAGTGCCGGTCACTTCATGGATGCGTAAGATCAAATTTCAGACATTTGTGGTTTACCCTTTACAACGTCTAGCACAATGTAGTTCTAATACACTCTGAATGCTATAGGTTATGGTGACAGACTTGTGCACTAAAAACCCTTCCTTATTCCACTTGTTAGGAAACCCAGCTGAACCAAACTTTACAGACAAAGGTTTTAGACTATGAGGATTTAAAAAAAAATGCTTTCGACAATAAAATTATTTGTAGTTTTGAGGACAAATATTGGGCGACATTTATGTGTTTCCCTTATGTGGTATGTCACTCTTACATAGATTTTTTCCATGAAAATTGTCGCCCTAACGTGGATTCAGTGAAATACTGGTATTAGGTATTACTGGTATGTCCTACCACTAGACCACCAAGCTAGCAGGGGTCAGGGGTATTTCAAATCGAATAATGCAGCGGGTAGCTAAACGGGTACCGCAGTTGATAATTGTAATTTACTAATCATCATCAGGTACAAGGACTACATCGATGATTACATGAATGAAGAGGAACAGATTGCAGACCAGCTCAAGGAGTACATCTACTTTGCTGATGCTCTCAAGTAAGTCATTTCTCACTTAGCTTGCACTTTGTAAGGCCATTTCGGCCTTGCATTAAAACATTTCCATTAAAAAAAGTGCCTTTTCTGAAATGTGGACTTTCTTACGTCTTGATCCTCTTCAGATCTGTCTGTAGGAAGCAGGAGGTGATGCAGTATGAGCTAGAGAAGGCTGAGGAAATGCTGGCTGCAAAGGCCTTGCAGAAAAACCAAATCCAGGTACGTTTACGTCTCGTGCAGTAGCAATGCATTATAGAGTAGGGTGCCAACAGTCACAAACCACATCATCCAGGTGTGTGTACGTCTCGTGTCACATTATAGAGCTTGATGGGCACTTTATGTGATATGAGTAGGGCGCCCTCTGTCACAGGAAGGAGGAGAGTAGCTCACTGATCACCTTCCTCCTCCCCCTCCCCCTCCCCCCTCTTCCCTTCCTCCCCTCATGGAGAAGTTTCAGCGCAGGGTTTTGAGCTTAACAATCGATGGTCATTTCAAAGCACTGCTTATGAAACAGTAAGTGCAGAAAAAGTCTGCTTAGCATACCAACACCGATTACTTATTAAAACTCTATGAAGCAACATCGCAAATCACCACCCTTGTGGAAGCAAACGTGTGAAATATGTTTACTCTTAAAGCTAATGTTTCTGCTATAGTAAGCAGATAATCGCTGCTTAGGCCATAAAAAAAACAATTGTTGTATTGGCTTAATGGAGTTTGGGAAAATAGGGTAGGGCGGGCGGATTTTTTATTTTTTGTGTTTAATTTTCCCTTTTCCCCTGTATATTACAGTATTTGACGTGTCAAATAAAGACAAGAAATGACCTAACAACTTTAACCAGTCTGGTTTCCATCTTTTGCTCCTTTTAAGCTGCATACAAATTTGCGATTTTTTTATTTTATTTTTTTTTTTTCCCGAGTTTTATTTATTTATTTTTTTATTTTTATTTTTTTTGGTTTAAAATGTTTACTGTCGGGGCATATTTTTGGGTCGGGCGGGTTACGCCAATACAACAATTTTTGTTTTATGGCCTTACCGTTATAAACAACTCTATAAATTTGGTCCGGGGCAATTCCATGGTTTGGTGTCTATTGTTTAATGTAAGTCGTTACCTCTTTTTGGCATGTTTGCATACATTTCAAGGAATCTTAAATGGCATTCTTGCTGATTCCAATTCAAATTTTCTTAATTGGAGTCTTTCAAGACTGCTTGATCAAGATTCAAGTTAAAGTCACTTAACATGTAACAAAAGTTACCGTGGAATTGCCCTCCCTGGTGTTAGTAGGTGAAGACCCCTGAACCTCTTAACATGATGCCACGTCCTCCTCTCACTGTAGGGTAATGCACCCAGCAGGTCCTTCTCCCTGCGAGGCATGAGATCCAAGATCTTCGGGCCAGAGAGCCAGGAGACCAAGGATGCCCAGGTTAAGGTTCTAGAGGATCAGATGGAGGAATGCGAACAGCATCTCAAAAAAGCGACCAAAGACACTGAGTAAGTAGTCATCAGGGGACAATTTCATAGAGCTGCTTAAACACCAACATATGCTTTAGCACCAAAAACCTTGGTCAATAAAATCAGTATGTCAGCCAAAACTCCTTGTGAATGTTATGCTCATCAAACAATGGCCGAATACAAGTCAAAAGCAGTAATCATCTCATGAAAATTTGAATGACAGTCCTGTTTGATCAAGGAAGACTTTTCATGCTTAAGCAAAGTTTTCTGCCTAAGCAGCTCTATGAAATTGGCCACTGGACAGACAGCCTGCCTGATAGTCCAGTTGGTAGATGCATGATGCTTGTCATTGTCTCTGACTGGTTGGACTTCATGCTCCCTAATCAGCTCAGGTAGAGACATTTAAAGTCTCCACCATTCGACTTTCAGATTCATACTCCAGCAGATTGATTACCAGTTAGAATGAGGCTTTAGAGGGGATTTAGAAAACGGGGATCCAAATTGCAAGGCTGCTGAAACACAGGGTGTTCAAATGTTCAATTTGCTATGGCTCAATATTGCAGATGAAACAGGGAACCCAAAACAGCAAACAGGGTGTCCAAATAATATCCAGACACACCCTGCTGACCCCAGATAGCTTTGTGGCCTAGCGGTATGGCATCTGCACAGACTGCACTTATCTAGTAAGCAGGAGGTGGTGGTGGAATTCCACCTGAGCCAGCGCATGATTTTTTTCATGTGCACTCAACATCGGTACAACAGGGGTCGATTTCACGAAACTCGTTGCAACTTACTATCAATCGTAGGATTTATGATGCTTTGCAGTCCTACGTAGGATAAGACATCATCGATGGGTTATCCTTCATAACTCGAGTTACGATCGATCGCAGGGCTTCGTGAAATAGACCGGACATGACGTTGTGCTATACCAAGAGAGTAATTGTTCTCCTGTTTTTTTTTCAGGTTATTCATAGAGAATGCTTTGATGGAGGTGGAAAGGTTTAAGAGACAAAGAACCACCGACCTGAAAGAAATCTTTATCAATTATGCCATCTTGCAGATCAAAATATCCAAAAGGGTGAGTTTCTTGAAATCATCTTCATAAAATCACTGTTTAAAGTTTATAACAAGTTTAAATGTACTATCATACTTTGGTAGCATACCAAAACAGAAATCTTCACAGATTTACCTTTAACTTACAGGGTATAAAGGTGGTGGTGATGGTAGAAACATATTGTTAAACTTTGTCTGCATGAAATGCTGTATTTATCCAGAAAAGAGTAAAACCAGTTGACCGATAACAGTTTTGTTCTTCAGGAGATCAAATATCCTGTGCGTTTTACACTGTTTTCTCAAAAAATAGGCATTGTGTGGGACTGGGAATTTCACAGATGGCTGTTACTGTATCTTCCTTGATATTTTTGCCCCGGAATATGCATTTCTTTGACAAAAACCAAAGTATGATATTACGTTTAAGATAAGAGTTAGGATGGATGTAAGCTCTCTGAGTTTCATGCTTTGAGTTGAAGAAGTCTTACATCTCCTTATCAGTTCCAACGCAAGTAACTCATTGTATCCTGATGATTAACATACAGGACTCATTGTGTCTGTATTTTCTTCCTCTCATGACAGGGAATAGCTATATGGACCAACATGAGGGACTGCTTTCAGAAGATGTGATTTGGCTGCCAGAAATGCCTACGACATATCATTCCACGTTTTTAATCCACGTTTTTTCTGCGATTCCAAACATTGGCTAGTGGACTAGTTGCTCCCAAGATAGGCTTTTGCCATCACTGCGAACACTAACAAAGCCATGCACAACGGTAGTACTGTAACAAGATATTCGTGAATATGACTCGAGGCTTACAATATGACACAGATTTGTTGAGTCAAACTTGAGGTAAGTGGTTTCTATTGGACCATGAGGTTTAAACGCGAGCTTCGAAGCAAGTGTGCTTGGACCATTTTGCAGAGAATACATTTTTAGTGCTGCACTCTTCAAAAATGTGTTAATTCACAAAAAACCTTGAATCCTGCAAAGTCGTCTATTAAAATGCTCTTCACGTAGCCTAGATTAGGATTGCCTTGTTGCCCTGGGCAACCTGAAACATTGTCTCATCAAACATTTATAGAAAAGATTGTGTATCAGCACTGAAACAGTCATGCTAACCTTGAACAAATGAAGTAATGTAGAAAAGAAAAGTGAAGACAAGTAACAAAAACGTCAAAACATAACGCTTGGTTTGAACGATTGTTGTAGCAAAGTAATGAAATGCTTTCAGTGTTCTCCCATGGGGCATTTTATTCTGAAGGTTTAAATCCAAGAATAGATGTTTCAGAAAACTAGGACAGAAAAAAATTTGGAAATTTGCATTCTTCTTAAAAAAATAATCTGCAAATAAAGAGATGTAAAATTATCAAAAGCACGGAAAAAGTGAAGTTTGGAAGTAAAGACTGCCATGTGTAGGAAGCAGAGCATAAATACGGGTTATCAGTTCTTGTTAAGTATTGGACAGTGCATCCCTTCCACTTTCTCCCATCCAGGCCTTGAATTTGGTTCTGAAAGGGGCAAGACCACTTTTCCATTGCAAGTGACACTTCCATTGGAAAATCAAAATGTCTATGGAAACATTTGAAGGGGCACGAAGGCCAAGAACCTGGGCAACGGAGGCCATGGCCTCCATGGCCTCTGTTAACTTTCAGGCTAGGCAATGTCCATGTTGAGGAATCCGGCCAGTTTGCACAAAAGACTGTGAACCACATCATCAGTTGTGAACCACATAGATTGTGAGAACAGAGGACACCCCTGGATGCGGTATAAAAAGGTCTGTGGGTGCCTGGGTGGTGGCCCCATGCAATGGCTGTCAGCCAGAGTCCTGGTCAGATTTCTCCTATCCGAGCGTACTCTTAGCACCGTTAAAACAGAGAGTTTCCCCCTTGAAAATTCTCTGATTCTTGGAACAATCTGAATCACAATTAAGCTGCGGTCTAAAAGGGAGAGGATGGGGGTTGCACTTTGTCAAATATTGTACGGTATACGATGGGTGAATTCTTGATAATGAAACTGAATGAATACAGTGATTTGAAAATCTGTCACCGAGGACCAATTTCATGTAAGCTACTGAAACAACTTGATAAGCTCAAAAGATAAATGAAGGTTACCAACTAAACCCCCATGTAATTGTACACTGCTTGAGACTGGTCCTTGGCCTGTGTGCGCTTAGCATACAAGATTGCTTAGTGATATTTCCTAATAATAAGCAGCTTGATAAAATCAGATCTAGATTGGAGAAAGGTTTTTGCAGTTCAGAGGTGTTTGGAGATCTCAGCCAAATCTTCAGCAACATTAGCAGGAAGCTTTGCTTAGGAAATTGGGCAAAAACAAAAATTGTAAAACTGTAAATACCGGCCCTGCCATTTAAAATTTAAAAATATTCCGATGCATTGTGATAAGCAGCTGTGAATAGAAATCTCTCTCTCTCTCGATCCTGCATTGTGTGATCCAATGTTCTTCATCGCAAGGTGTTTAATGTGGTATTGCCATGTACTCTATACGATAACACGTTGCCATTGCATTATTCACTACGGCCAGATGTTGTCACGTTTTCCTATTAACGTGAGGACCTAACAACTCTAGAATTTGATAGCGTCAAATGCACTGCCTTAAATATTGACAACACAAAAAAATTTAAATTGAAACAAAAATATTCCAACTCTTTTGCTTCTTGCGTATTCCAGCTGATTGTAGTCACAGTGTCATAATGAAAACAAAATCTGACTTTAAGGGTGATATTGGGCATTTTTATTTAACCCATTCAGCATTTTATTGCATTTTTAGTTCTAAAAATATTATCAGCTACAATATTTTGCTTTGTTTTTTTTTAGGTTTTTTTTTTCGTTCCTTTGCGTCCTTCTTTGTTGTCGATTCATGAAGTGCACTTTGACCTACAATTTGTAAAGTTTTACTATCGATGATTAAATTATGTAAATTTTATGTGATTGTAATATTGAAATGTATGTCCCCTTATCAAGGTGCTGTTCTGTTTGTTTGTTTGTTGTTTATTTGTTTGTTTGTTTGTTTGTTGCAAGGTGTTGAGGTATTTTGGTCAGGCATGGGAAATCTAGGAATTAAACACTTGTTCTTCTTGCTCAATATTAATTTTTCATTATGTCACCTTTTTTTTCGTAAGGACCTGTTGTTCCTCTGAAAACTGTCTGTAATGTTAAAGATAATACGGAATAACCCCAGTAATTTTGTTGATTAAAAGGAGCACTGTAGACCTGATTTCATTCTTAGAAGCTAATTATGTTTTAGATTACGATGAGATTATTTATTACAACACAGTCATGGCGTGACAGGTATGTGCCTGAAATTATTCTATTGATAAAAAAGACCACCGATTTAATTTATTAAAAAGGTCATTTTTTTGTAATGACAACAAATTGATTTAATTGCTGTAAATCTGAATATACCGTAGTTGATGGAATACAATTTGGTCAGAGCTCGATTTAAGAGTGTTATTGACTCTAACTGATTGGAGTTAGCAAGGCCTAATATTTCGATCTGGATCCGAGAAGGATCTTTTTTGAAGGCTTTGAGAAAGATGTTGATGGATCAAAACGTCATGACCTTTAAACTCTAAGCATTTGATATATTCCAGGTCATATTTCGGTTGATGAAAAAAGTTTGCAGCAGTTTATTACTTGCGTTAACTTTAACTGTTAATTTGAACCTTAGTTGTCCAATCCAGTCAAGATATTCTTCTAGAATAGTCTGTGAACTTTGACTTTCCCAGTCGGCGGGAGTATAACTTGTGTCAGTCAAGCTTTCTTACGATTGTCCAAAATTACTTATGTAGGACTGGATAGCTCATTTGGTAGAGCGCTTGTACGTTGTTCAGGAGGTCGCCGGTTCGAATCCCTCTCTAGTCAATTTTTCTTTGTTTATCTTTCAATAGTTTCCCTTGTGGTTATTTATTGATTATATAAATTACTTTTGAAAAAACAAGAAATCAATCAAGAAACATATTTAATTTTAGTTTGTGTTATGTCCATAATGATGAACAGTGGTGGGTTTTAATGGTGCAATATTATATATTGCCATGATCTTGTTTAAAAAAAAAATCATTCACAATTTTTATTTTGGTAGTTATTTGTCACATGTATTGTACAACTCAGCACTATTAACAAATATTGTGGCTTTTTTGTGAAAGGCGCTTTGGGAAATTAGCTAAATTAAGTACTAAATTAAGTTCAGCTGGTTAATTTAAAACAAATGTCAACATTTATATCATTTTAATATGAATTTTGTTCTCTCAAATAATGTCTTCATCTCTATTTCTTTGTTGGTCTTGGGGAAATATTAATGTTTTGTGACGAAATATAATCAGTGTGATTGTTTGTGCTAAATGTGAGGTTAAACCTACAAAAAAATGAAATAAATGATCATTAAAGAGTACATGCAATAAAATTAATGAAGTGTCTGCATTGTTTTGTTTGTTTTGTTTACGTACATAATTTTACATGGGCTAGTTTCATGGAACAATTCTTAGTACAAGAAGTCTTGCTTTGAAAGAAAATGCTGGTTGTGCAAAAGTTCACGTTGGAAATTAATTTAGGCAACTGAACAAGTTGGTGGAATAAGAAACCCTAAAATTGCAGCCCAAAAGACTTGTCAGTTTGACTTTATGAACTGATGAAAAGCCTACTTTACTTCACATCTTTATGTTGCTTACTTTCTATAAATAATGAGAATTAGTAAAATGACACTTTTAATCTTGTAAGAATTATTTTTATGTAGATCTATGTGAATGATGAACTGAAAAATGGCAAATGATTATTCAGGTACATTCCATTGTTTACAATACACATCAGGAAAAAAATCAGAAACAAAATCAGAAGTGGCCCAAAACATCAATTTCTAAACATTTTGCTAACTTACACTGAAAGAAGAGGCACTAATTAATTTTGTGTGTAGGATTTGAAGCTTTGCATGGTGGAAGTAACGTAATATTAAGTAAAAGTTTGCGGATAGACACCAAATCTCTTTATAGATGTGTTGTTCTGAAAAGAACCGGTGAGAAGTTGGATTTTGTGTACTTTTTAGTTTATCTTTTCAAAAAAGTCTTCTCATGGTTTAGAAAAAATTATATTCTTAAAAAAAAAATAGTCATGAAACTTGTCCCCCCCCCCAAAAAAAAAAAAAAAATTTGACGGCGAGATTGCCCCTTTAATTTATCCTCTTCAAAGTTCACTATTCTTTGCTTTTAAAAGTTTTTGGTATCAGCTGTTCTTTTTCCAGAGAGGAAAATGACGAAGGTCAGAGGTCGCTCCATGCGTGGGCATTGTGATTTGGTCTAGTTACCGCCGCACTGGGCCGCCTAGTACAAAAACCGGGCAAATTCTATACCGTAGCCAGACTACTCGCAGGTTTCTTCCTTTGTGCTGTGCAACCGAAGCCAGTTTCTAAAAGTTCATATTTTTTCATGAAATGTGTGCAATAAATTCATCGAAATATCTAGGTGACATTGCACCGACACAGATAAGTTAAGTGAGACACATATTGTGTAAACTCTTGTATGTGTTTTAGACATTTACATCGTGGAAACTTGCTGTGAAGTATCAGGAAAAATCGATAAAGGACGCCCCCATCGGCAGGGTTTTTGTTTCAGATTTTTGGTTTTTGTAATCAGATTTTTGGCATTTAAAGCATGTCTTCACAGTTAAGACGTGCCTTTTCGTCGGGACATGGAAATATTGGAACTCCACCTCCTTGTAAGTATACATAATTATGAATAGAAGTTACAATAACAAGCATTTATTTGTCATTAATTATTATGGATGAGCATGATGAGAAGTGACAGTAAGTGTTGTTATTTTGACGAGAGCTCCCTCGGCCTCAGTTACTTGGTATTCGTATGCAGCAACCAAGGTCTGAAGAAGGTAGCCTAGCAGCTCTAGCTCATAGCTCATCACTATGTTCTCTATTAATGTGTGCGTTGTATTGAAATTTTAAGCCGTCTGTTTCCTATTGCCACAATCATAATTCTATTGATGATCGTGATCCCACACAGCGCAAAGCATGCATTATGTGTGGGGCGGTAAAGGGCTCATCGTGTGTGAATCAAGCCCAGTAGATGAGCCCTTTCAAAGAGCACCCCCTGTTGAAATAACCGATCGACAATAGACCATATGCCTGGTTTTGCCTCAAATTTAGACAGTGTCAGTGGCATGAATGATGAATTCAAAGCATTTATGTCCGCAGACAAGTGAACTTACATGTTCCCATCTTACAGGACAGGACAATGAAAATCACACAGCCTTTGTAATGTAGCTTTTGACCTCCGAATGAGGCTGCCATACTGAAGTGAAGTCACATATTTGAGGTCTACCGTCTAGTGACGTTTGTAATAATAAGCAAACAGAACCCACAATGTCAACCAAATAATCTTGTGACTAAATCTTTCTATTGTTTCTTCTCCTTTCAGCCCACGGACGTTCCCATTCCTCTCAGCCCTCCCAGCCAGTAGTCGCAAATTACCCATCATTCAATGCCGGCAAAATTGGGAGCCCCGGAAAATCGGTGAGTGTTAACGCAGAATCTGAGAACATCATTAAGCCTACATCTAGTCCAAGACAGAATTCACTTAAACAAGTTTGTGTATTTCTAAGACTGAATCATTTTCTGTCAAGATGTGAAAATTTGAAATTGATGTGTTTTCCTTTCAGTCGAGCCATGAGACACGTGTGCCAAAACCGCCCAAGCCTCCAGACAAGCCCCTCATGCCCTACATGCGCTACAGTCGCAGCGTCTGGGACAAAGTCAAGCAGGAAAATGGCGACCTCAAACTGTGGGAGATTGGTAAGATCATCGGTCAGATGTGGAGGGAACTTCCTGAGGAGCAGAAGCAAGTCTTCACCGAGGATTACGAAAATGAAAAGGTAACCTTTTCCTTCAGGTCTGGGGCCAATTTCATAGTGCTCTAGCACCAAAATCTGCTTAAGCAGCAAAAACCTTGGTTAATAAAATAAGTATGCCAGCCAAAACTCCTTGTAAATGTTATGCTCAGCAAACAATGGTCGAATACAAGTCAAAAGCAGTAAACATCACTTGAAAATTTGGTTGGTAATCCTGTTTGATCAAGGAAGACTTTTCATGCTTAAGCAAATTTTGTGCTCTATGAAATTGGATAAATCAGTACAGATACTACTCTTATTGATCGTAAACCAAAAAGACAGTGTCCGAGTGGATCCCATTTCCCCCTATCAATAATGCTTTTAAACGTAATTTACATGTTCCAGTATTTTTGGTTAATGAATTTTCAGTAAACCAAACACTAACTGCGGAACCTATCGTTTGTCTCCTAACAGGTGGATTATACAAATAATATGAAGATATATCACAACTCGCCTGCCTACCAAGCCTGGGTCGTAGCTAAGGGAAAAGGTAGAGTATTCTCTTCATAAACTGTTATAAATTTATGCATAATCACCTTTTCGTTATTAAACCAGTTTCCCTGTAGCGAATGTTTCAGATGTCATTTTCATGCCTGGAATTAAATGGAGGCCAAAATCAAATATTTCCATAGACATTATGATTTTCCAATAGAAGTGCCCCTTGCAATGGAAAAGTGGCCTTGCTCCTTTCAGAACTTAATTCCAAGCCTGCATTTCTGTGCCTAACAATCAGCCAAAAGATTAGCAGCATTTGTTTTTGTTTCGTTCTCGCTGTAGTTCAACAGCAGCAGGACCAAGAAGCTAAGGAACCTAGACCCAAACCAGAACCAAGAATGAGCATCCAACCAGCTGAAGATGATGATGGTAAGGCCCTTCCCTGTCTAGCCCAACTTTTCATATTAACACTTTTTAATTCCTAAAGCTGCTGTAGCTTAAAGTACATCAGACCCCCTACAAAATTTATTTGTACTTCAACTTTTTGATTTGTTGCCAGACCAAGATGACGGCTTCTCCGTCAAGCACATCGCAGCCGCCCGCTACCAACGCAACCATCGCTTTGTCAATGACATCTTCAGCGACGCGGCCGTTCCCGATCCTCGTTCTGTCGTGACAGAATCTCGCATGCAGGTCTTGAAGAGACAGGTCCAGTCGCTCATGCTTCACCAGGTACGACTTTGGGGTAAACCTTTGCAGAATTTGTCACAAACCATTAATAAGTTGAGTTTATTCAGCTTGGGATGAGCACTGACTAAGGGCCTTTTAGTTTTGCCGCAGATCTTGGTCACCATTATTTGATCTTACAAATTTAGAGCAGCTTTTGCACAATGGGTCACTGATCACGGTCCTGGAACAAACAGGCCCTACCTGATCCCGGTCCTGCATCTCATATTATGGACCATTTTGAAATCCCTAAGCTTTGGCTCCTTCAGTTTTGTCTCCATCGTCCAAAAGTTGAAAAACAGCTTGTGGTCTTTCGTTGAAGCTGAAACTCTGGTTTCCTGTTCAAAACAGAATATCTACTTAGAGTCCATAGCCAAAAGCCTCTATTTTGATACCTGTTACTGTAAAAAGGATGCACAATATGGATGTGGAGCCGGAGTCAAACCTGTCATTTTTAGAAAGTGGTGTATTTAAATTTTGTTTCCTCTTAACTCTAGAAAAAGCTGGAGAATGAGCTTCAGCAGATTGAGGAAAAACACGAATACAAGAAGAGAAAGTTCCACGAAACCAGCGACCAGTTTCACTCAGCAATGAAGAAGGTTCGTTTCAGTTGGGGCTCATTATCAAGTATTCTATCATTTGAATTATAAAACCTTGTCCACACTGAGTTAAGAACGTGTATACAATTTTATGAATGGCTGTTCATATAATAATGAAGACTTGTGATGCGTACATATTCACCCTGCTTGGTGTTCAAGGTGCAGCAAACTTGAGGGCAAGATGCATGGAAGTAAAACAGATGAACAAATTAGTCATTGGAGACTTGTGTCATTAGATTAGGTTTGGAGTAGCAATTTAAATTTTGTAGTACAAGAACGAACAAAATCTAAGGAGGAGGGGTAGTGAGTTCCAGATGTAAGGAGCTGCCACGGAAAAGGATCTGTCACCCCAGGATCTATGAGCCTTGTTAAATTGTGTTTACCTCTTTGGAGTTTCTTGCCTGCTAAATTTTTCCCATCATCTTTGAATCAAGTGAAATCTTAAATAATTATTTTGTAATTTGTGGTTTGTTTTTTTGCAGCTCTGTGCGCAGAAGGTTGAGATCAAGTGGGAGGAGCTTCCACCCCCTGACCTTCCACTTCCTCCCCCACCACCACCCATGGGAAGCATTCTCAGCCAGGCACTCCAGCGCCCCACTGTCACCCCATCATCTCTCCTTCCCACGTTCCTACCCCCACCCCAGCAGATACCCACCCAGGTACACCCTCCTACCACAGTCCCACAGCTGGGGCCTCAGGTCCCTCAACCGCCGGCGGCATCCCACTTGGGTCTGCAGCCAGGACCGCAGATGGAGCCCAAAGGAGCTACCCAGGGAGCTGAGGCACAGGCCAAGCCAGCGGAGGGGTCCCAGGCGGATTCACAGCCACCGGTTCCCCAGAAGCCTGAGGTACAGACGGCCCTGAGTGCCCTGGGAAGCAGCGGGGAGCAAGAGCAGAAAGTAGAAGAGCCACAGAAAGAGGAGGAGGCTATGGAAGTCGATGCTCCGGCAGAAGATCCCAAGGACAAAACTTCCTCCCCACAGGATGCCCAGACCCAGGAAACATTGCCACCAAGTGAAGGGATCAACAATGAAGGTAACCACCCAACACATTAATACTCATTGAGAAATCATAGATCTGAATATCATCTTTTCTATCAATTTCTAACCTTTTCAATCTGTTCCAATCCAGGGAATACCGAACAGAGTCCAGAGATCCCTCCTCTGCCCGCAGACAAAGAAAAAGAGAGCCCGCCCTCAACTGTGCAGGCAGAAACGGGGGATACCACAGGGTCCTCATCGCAGCCCTCTTTGGAGGAGCAAGACTCCGCGCCCAAGGAAGCCACTCCAGTCCCAGAACCTCCTGAGGTATCGGCACCGCCCCAAACTGAGCCAATGGAGAAGCCAGAGAGCAACAGCAACGTGGGAGCTGAAGATAACACTAAAGAGGCCGGGGAATCGGCAGAAGGGCCGACTGAGGAGAAAGTCGAAGAGAAAGCTGAGGAGAAGGTAGCGGAGAAAGCTGATGCAGAACAAGAGAACAAGAATCCATGAAACTTGTATCAAGTCCGTGTATGTAAAAATCAATACTTATTGTCCCTATACACCGATCCGACGGTGTGACCATGGAGGTAGGAAACACCCGCCATTATTGCAGTGTCCCCGCCTGTATTTTGTCCGGTAACAAAAGAATTTACATCAGTCGTACTCAATATTGCAGGGTGTATGTCCCCTAATCATAGGACGCACATCCTGCAATTGTAGAGTGCAGTGGAGCGTTAATTCTGTTGTCGCCAGTCAAAAGGCAGGCAGGGACACTGCAGTAATGGCGGACACTATATCGTGCCGTCCGATCGGTCTATAAGCATTTGCTTTCAACAGAGGTACAGCATCTCAGGATATATACTCTCTACGAAACACCACATACAAAAGGAAAACCTTGCTAGTACAGTAGTCATCTTTCGGGTAGTTTCTCACTGTGTATGTTATTTCTTCTTAGAGATTGCCTGGAACTGATTGCCTGTAAAACTGCTATATGTGGCATGGACCAAACAAGTACATTGAGGACCTTAGTAGCAGGTTCTGTAACAAAATTGTAAAGTGCAGAGTTCAGTTTGATAACTCTATTTGTTCATTGTAAGCATATTTTCAAAGTTAACTTATACAAATATCCGGCACTCATCACTGCATGTTTTGTATGACTTTCAAATATGGCATCATCATTATCATCTTACAAAATCTTATTAAGACCTGTACAGTTTTCTTTTTTTCTTTTTTCAGTTGTCTTGTACCGGTAATTGTGATGTTACTCTTTACCTATTTTGCTTGCAACAAATACCGTTATTGCTATTTGAAAAATTGTAAGTCTTCTTCATCGCTGGCTGAGTGACTGTAGGTTTATTTATTGGTTTATTTATTGTATTGAAAGCCCTGATTTCCCTGGGGGCGATCTACTTCCTGAATCTGTCAAAGTTCATGTACTCTGTGTTTTATCCCCTCGGCATTACAATTTGAAATGTTCCCCTGCAGTATCTTTGTATGGACGCTATCAATCATCAGCCGCCATCTTAGCGATACAAACAATATAACAATGGAATGACCTACCTTCTTGTGACCTCTATGTAGGGGCACTCTGGTTTCCATTGATGTATTAAACTAGGGTCACAGTTTGAGGGGGTGAAAGGTTCAACAGGGGGCGCTACAAACATGTATTGAACATCAGTAAGGCAATTCTTTAAAAATTAAAATTTCCACTAAAGGCATGTCCCACACCCACGTACATAGTTATGCCACTGATAACAGGTGCATAGGTTCTGTTCTGTGCTCTTTACCATATGATTTTACTCTGCTATCATCTTGGCAGTGTTACTTAACACCAAGAATATCTACAATTGTATTGTTGTGGATGACTGTGAACCCTGACATTACACTGTGTATTGGAAAGTAACAAACTAGCCACTCTGTTTTAATTAAATAACTTGCTTTTCCTTGCAACACAATCACAACAAAATAAAAGATCACAGTTTCTGATGATATCTTATTAACTGGAATTTCACTTTGATATGTGGCATCTTCTTACAATGTAAAGGTAGAGTACATAATTGTTTACTTGTTTGTTTGTCTGTTTGTTTGTCTGTTTTAAGTATTAATGTGGTTTTCTAGATGCAAGTCATACGCTCACCTGTAAAAAAAAAAAAAATTCAGAAAGTTAAGGGAGACGTTTTGACCACCAACACACCTTTCAGAAGAAAAGTTTGGATCTCACACAACTCGCAAACAGTATTATTTCATAGTTCCTTTGCTTTGATCCTTAAAAATCAAAGCAAACAATTTTTATAACATGGAGGTGTCTGTACATTTACCATGCATGGCTTAAAGATTTATTGTCTTCAGTAAATTTGCCGAGCTTAGCTTTATGAAATAATAATTGCCCCTGGATGAGGTTTCATCAGTTCTCTAAACTTATGCTGACATTTCATGTTGCTTCTTATGTCTTGTGTATAACCCATTTTACATTGTTTAATTTGTTTGGCAATGCATGTATGTATTGAAAGCAAAATAAAATTAGACTTGCTCAAGCCTCAAACTTGTGAGAAAGAATTTGGTGTGTACTTAGCCTGATTTTACATTGTTTAATGTTAATTTGGGGTTTGTTTGAGACTGAAGTCTTGTTTCAAGTATGGGGTTATGGCATTAGGAACATTTCATGCAGATCTCTTGTACATGAAGAATTCATTTCTAGAAAAAAAAAGAGAAGCAAAAAAAGACATGGAATTGCTTATTTAACTATGCAAAGTTTAAAAGTACTGTCATTCTTGGGCAGCATACCGAAACAAATCTTCACAGATTTACGTATAACTTATAGGGTATAAAGATGGTGATGGTCGAAACATACTGTTAAAATCTTTCTGTCTGAAATGCTGTATTATCAAGAAAAGAGTTAAACCAGTGACCAAAATTATTTTTGATCTTTTAAAGATAAAAAAAAATAGAAAAGACTGAAGACGGCCGTTTTTCACTGCTTTCTCAAAAAATGGGCAACGTATGGGACTGAAATTTTCCACAGACTATGAGTGTTACTGTATCTTCCATTCTAGTTTTGCCCATGAATCTGTACTTTTTTTACAAAAATATGTTGACACAGCCTTTTGCTAATCATAGTACAATGGCAGTCGGATGAGGTAGATTTAAATTAAAATGATTACATCGAAACTTATTTTTATAATAAAACATTTAAAATGTTTAGCCAAACATCTTTTAAAAATCCAAAGAAATAGGATTTATGATTTCATGGGTTTGGGAAACAAGGTCGGGTTTTCGAAATTTTGTTTGGCTGGAGCAAGCTAGCTTACGGTAACCAGATGGAGGGAAGTCGCGCGATTTTTGTGAAAATTTCACATGACGAGAATGCCCCTTTAAAGCTGCCTCTGCCATTTTCATTGTTAAAAAAAAAATGAAAAGCTTAGGACACGTCACCCACTGGAACGGGAACAGCATGCATCGACCAATCAGCGTTGTGGATTTATTAGCTGTGCGGGAAACCTCGACCATGCAGTGTGACAAAATGGTGGTGGAGCTGGTGGAACTCGGACCAACTTCCGACCGAAAAAGACTCCCAAAATGTGACCTTTCGAGCTGAAAGTCGGCTACACTTTTGGCACAGTCATGACATGGTGACTGCAGAGACATTGCCTGGGTAGGTATCGACGGATATCACTGTCGTATTTTTGCTAAACAAGTGATGGAATGTGTGCTAACTTCTTGAAAAAGAAAAAAAAATTCTTGACAGCTTGACCTGTGGCTTTTGATATACAGTTACTGTAGTGTTGTGTGGTTAGTGAATGCGAGTGGTGGGGCTTGTGTGTGTGTGTGCTGCTTGAGTGAACAAGGACATGCCGTCGTAAAATGCGCCCTTTTTCGACACCGACGGAAGGCGCCAAGTTGAGCGTTTGCCCTGTGGCTAGGTTTGAATTGAAAAGTGCAGATTGCACTTCTTAATTGCCTTGAAATTTCTTCCTCACTGACATGGGCACATCCATTCATAATCATGTGAGTAGACCCAACTGAAACTTGAAAAGTAAAGTTACATTTTAGGCCCTAAGTAAGTTTTGCGCAATTGCCTGGCCTGTCTCTGGGTGAGGTCTTTTTTGTTAAAACTCTCAACTTTTGATTTAGAACTGACGGCTGGAAAAGACAGGATCAGTGAGAATTTTGAGAATAAGTCTAAAAAGCTCTCCTTTTTTAAAAGATTTTTATCAGAGTTGACCTGTTGAGATGAAAGTTGAAAGTTAATTTTCTGGAAATTGTGATTTTAAAGCAAATTTTGATGATCTGGTGTGCAAACTGTTTTTCCCATTGTGACACAAGAAATTTGCTTGCAATGGTTTAATTTATCAGATCCTTCAAAACTTACAAAATTCACATCAGCCCCCTGAAAACTTGTAGGCCTAAATCTGTTGCTTTAATCTCTTTGCAATTAGGACTGGGCAGAAAGAAACAATTTCACTGGAATTGAATTGAAATAAAATTAGGGACGTCAATCGTACCACGTGACACGCGCTAAAACAGGCGAAATGTTACGCGCCGATGTGACAATGTCTCATTTTCAGAATTTTTTTCCACGAAATTGACAGAACCCACACCAAAATTTTGACCACGTAGGTAATAAGTAATATTTTTTATAGGACCTCGTGAAATATGAATATCATCAGAATTGTAGTTTCCGAGAAAACTGAAATTAAAAATCGTCCTACGCGCTGAAAACATCACCTTTTTGCGTGCGGTGCAAATCCGGTCACTTCCGCTGCCGCGCGGAGTTGCGTTATCCTATGGGCTGCCGTTTGAGTATAAACCGTCCAAAAATGTCATGCATGGTGTCAAAATAAAGCTTAGATCTTGAAATATTCAAATATGTCCAGGTTCAGATCCTAAAAAATGATCTTCAATCATCAAAACAGCAGTAAAATGTTCAATACGTGGGAACTACACGATCGCGACCGAGCTCACGGTCGACTCTCATATCGTTCGATAGCGCTATTTCTCATGCAGCTAAAGGTGCTTGTGTCAAAGTTCAAGAACGAGGCGGATTCCCGCGAGAGCGCTTTACAATGAGTGCCTGCTGGAGGCACCGGTTAAGAGGTTGTGACAGAGCTACTTGTCTGGCTTTGGCCTCGTATGGAGAGTCATTCATAAAGCACACCACCGCGCAATGCATGCGGTACGTAAATGCGTGACGTCATCGGACCGAAACCAGACTATTGTGTGCGTGGAGATTTTACGTTACGGCCTATACTGCACCGCGTCGGTCTCATGGCCAGTGAATGGTATACGCTCACGCGTCAGTTCTGATTGGTGCAATGTTTGGAGGTCGTAAGTGAAACTGCGAATTGAGAATATCTTTCTGTAAACAATCAATATCGCTTGATACTTGTGGGAAAATTTATATTTCTTATAAAACATCTCAGCTTGATCTGAAGTTTTGTTACCTTTGCATAAATAATTTGTTCAACATAGGTTAGGCCTAATTACTTTTGCATTACTAATTGCATTTTTACTAGGCCTATTTTTAGACAGTTTTCAGTTCAATAGTTGGCTGTCTTTTTTAATTTTAAAATAGTAATTTGAAATTTTACCTATTGCCACTGCCAGTTTTATTATATCTGTCAATTAATTATTTTAATACTGTGAATTACCTTAACTTATTTAACAAAGAATCTGTGTAATTCCAACATTTGAAACTTAAGTTTTAGGATATGTAGGACTAGGGAAGGTTCTGAATTTCTGAATTATGAAGGCCTAAAAAATAGGGTCAGGGGCCTAGCCTTGAGTAAGGCCTAGCCATTGTTTCGACAGTTTTTAGTTCAATAGTTGCCTGTCTTTTTAGGAAATTTTGATTGTAAAATTTAGTTAGTAATTTGAAATTGTACCTATTGCCACTGCCAGTTT
This sequence comes from Astropecten irregularis, assembly GCA_963971285.1. Taxonomy (NCBI): domain Eukaryota; kingdom Metazoa; phylum Echinodermata; class Asteroidea; order Paxillosida; family Astropectinidae; genus Astropecten; species Astropecten irregularis. Next base: position 3,935,576 of record OZ020250.1, on the reverse strand, counting down.
TATTATATCTGTCAATTAATTTATATTTTAATAGGGCCTACTGTGATTTACCTTAACTCACTTAACAAAGAATCTGTGTTATTCCAACATTTGAAACTTAAGGTTTAAGACATGTAGGACTAGGGAAGGGAAGGTTCTGAATTTTTTAATTATGAAGGCCTAATTTGACTTTTTAAATAATGCCTAAGTAGTTACGCAAATTAGTTGTGTTTGCCTTTTAGAGATGTGATACTTTGAAAAGTGAACATAGCAAATGGACTGGAGTGGGATTTGAAACAGTGACCCCCGGAATACTGTACCGGCGCAGCGGCGCTCTAGTCTTACCAACAAAGCTATCCAGCCCAGCAACATAATTTGATCAAATACTTTGAATAGGTTTACTTTTTCTTACTTCACAGATAGCTAGTAGCTGGTTATGAAATACTAGTAATGGATACTTTTGAGTACTTTTGCGATGAAGTGGGGATAAGTGTGAGTGAATTGAACCAAACAAAAGCTAGAGAAATGGATGAGATTGTCATTAAGAGGGGATTAGAGCATCTTAAAAATGGATTTGTGTTTGGCTTGTGGGATGAACTGTTGGTTGAGGAAAGAAAGGTGTTATGTCAGAAAGATGTGTTTAGGAAAATGAGAGATATTGTGTGCAAGTACTTTGTGTATGAGAAGAGCAATAAATCATTTGAATGTAAGGTTCTGCGTTTAATTGCAGCATGGAAAAAGAGATGTAAGGATAAAGCTAGCAAGGAACGCTTTATAAAACTGATGGAAGAGTGCTTTTGTGAGTGTGAACATGGAAAAGCTAATGACATTGAAACAAGTTCAAGAGAGATGAGGCAGAGTGACATTCAGAATTTGAAAATGAAATTTGAATCATTGGAAAGAAAGTGTGAGGAAAACAGGGCTGTAAAGGATGCATTGCATGAAGTTGGAGAGGAAAGGAAGATTTTGATGCAGAAATCAGAGTTGGATAAAGAGAGAATGGATAAGCTTGCACTTGAGGTAAAGAAATTAAAGGCTAAAAAGAGAGTGAAATGTATACAGTTGAGAATGATGAAGAGGAGGGAAAAAAGATCAAAGGTATTGATGGATAAGTTAAGAATGAAGAATAGGAATAGATTGAAGAAGTGTTGTGAAATTAAGCAGCAATTGACAAAAGAAAAAGAAAGGATGAAGGAGAAAGTAGTACAGGTTAAATGTAAGACAGAGCAAGAATATAAGTTGAGAGAAAATAAGCTTAGGAAAGAAATTGAGGGTAAGTATAAGTTAAGAGCAGATGAAGCAATAGCAAAGTTACAGTGCGAGAGGAGAAAAAGGCTGAATATGCAAAAGCTGATGTGGAAGAAGAAGGCATATGTTAAAAGGTTGCAAGAAAATGCGAGAAATATGCGAAGAAAGCTTGATGATGTAAATAAAGAATGCTCAAGTATAATTAATGATAAGATGACGGTAGAGGAGAATTTTGAGGAGAGAGTACAGGAGCGTTTGAATGAGTTTTTGGATAATGGAGCATGTACCTTTAAGAATGGGATGTATCAGAATTGTGTTCGTGAGGTATACCAAGACTTAATGACTATGAATGTAGGTGCAAAGAATGTTGAACTTGTGATTAGAAAGGTATTGGCTAAACTAACAACGATGGATGAAAAAGAGGTGAAACTGCCAAAAGAAACATTTGCAAAGTCGATGCTTCTTGAAGCTCGAGCGTTAGCACAGATGCAGTGTGTATCCGAGGTAACCCATAGTGATGGCCCTGTCACTTTGTGTACAGATGCTACAACAAAGTGGGGCTATCACTATGGCACCTATGATATGTCACTGTCATCTGGTAAGATGCTAACGCTTGGGCTTCGACCAATGGTGACAGGAAGTGCAGAGAAAACGTTGGATGGGTTCAAGGAGATAGTGAATGATGTTGTGAAATGTGCAAAAGGAGGGAGTGAGACAGTTAATGAGATTGTGAGAAAGGTAAAAAATACGATGAGTGACAGGCATGCGGTTGAGAAGAAGTTCAATGGGATGTTAAAAGAGTATAGGGCTGGCATCTTGCCAAAGGTGGTTCAAGGTTGGGGTGAAATGAGTGAGAATGAAAGATGCAGCATGAAAGTGATCAATAATTTTTTTTGCGGAATGCATTTCATTGTGGGTCTTGCAGACCAATCCACTGTGTGTCTGAAAATGTGGGAAAGTGATGTTCTTGGGGGCAAAAAAGTAGGAAGTATGGGTTTACCTGGTGCAAGTAGTGGTGGTTGTGGTGCAGAGAGATTGATCAGAACAGTGTGTAAGAGTGTACAGGAAAGAGCTTGTGAAAAATCAGGTAAGCCCGTGCATTTCCGAGTGTTTCTAGGGAGCGAATGTGGAATGAATGTGGTACCCCTTGCACCATTTAGAGGCAACAGGTTTAATATCTTGTTTCATAATGGTGCAGGGGTGTATCATCTCTATCCACATTTGCTGGATTTCTTTGATCGTATAAAGAATGAAAATAAACTGATGCGAGCTGTGTTTGAGGATCTGAAAGTTGAAGAGTACAGGACTGAAGTGAGAGCATTGGGGTTGATAGATAAGATTGTAACTGGTCCATTGTGGAAAGTACTAAATGTCAAGGAGCATGTATGTAAAATGAATGAACGATATGAGCGAATGATGGAGCGTTTTGAGGCATGGAGTAAGGATGCAAGTGAAGTAGTGCATGGAGAGGTAAGGCTGTTTCAAGATGTGAAGGTCGAGGTTAACTATGTGTATGATAGCTTAGTGAAACCATGCGAGAATGATGCTGCATGCAAAGAAGTCCTTCAGTGTCTGTTTGGTGTATTTGTGAAACTTGGAAGAAGAATGCTAGAAAGTCAGATTAATGGTGGGAAATTTGTGAGCATGGATGAACGGATGATGTACGAGACAATAAGTGTGCCTCGAACAAATGTTGATGTCGAACGCGACTTCGGGATGTTCGACAGGCTTTTGAGAGAGAAGCCAAGGGCAACTGAATATGCCATAGAAAGTTTGATCATGTGTAGGAGAAATCAAATGAGTGAGTGGCGAGACAACCTGTGTGAGGAAGAGAAGAGCAAAGTGATGAAAATAGCACATGAGTCAGTCAAAGAGCAAAGGATAGAAATGTGTGAAAGGCGAGCAAGGAGATTTGAAGAAAGAGAAAAGGCTATGGTTGAGAAAAAGGAGAGTGCAGAACAGCGTGAACAGCGAGAGAGAGAAGCCATCAGAAAGATTGTGTTAGATATGAATAATAATGGACCTTTGTGGTTGATTGTTCAAGATATGAAGAACAGTTTGAGAGGTAAGAGTGAAAAACAGAAAGAACGTCTATTGAAAGTGCAGATAAGATATAGGAAAAAAGTAATGAAAGATGAACACTCAAAGGATGGTCTACTGAATATGTCAAGTGGGGGAAAACAATTGAGTGTTAATGACATGATAGAAAATATGACCAAGGTCCTTGGAGCAAGTGCAGTTATCAGTGACGAAGATGGGAATGAGGCAGGGGTGATGGATGAGGTGACTGAAAGTGCTGGTACTGGTAGGAATGATGAAGCCATGGGTGAAAAGCGTCCAAGGAGGAGCTTGAAGGTCAATGATATGATTGGACGCTTGTTGTTACATACCACGATAAGTGATGGCATAAAGGACGATACTGTGTGTGTGATATTACAGAAGAGAAAAGGAAAGTATGTGTTTAAGTATGATGGGTCAAATGATGAGTTTGAATATACTAAGACACAGGTACAGGAAGATTTAGACAATGGTGATTTGAAGGAAATAGATGTAGGTGTCAAGGAAGCAATGGGCCGTGACATTGAGTATATGTGGCTGGATGATGATATGAATGAAATGTGGTACAGAGGTCGTGTTATAGATGTGGAAGGTGATAAGTGTGTAGTTGCATATGAGCCAGATGGCGAAAATGATGATGATGATGATGATGACTTGTCAAGTGAAGTTTTGGTGGAGAATTTAATAGAGGATTATAAGAAGCGGGAGGTACGCTTTGTGTAAAATTGTGAATATGTTTCAGTGAAGCCCTATTCACTTTAGGAACTTTAGTGTTTGGAAAAACAAATGGCCCCTGACTGCCAAACAAATAAAGATATTGACTGTAATTTTCTTGGACACCACCAACATATAGGGCTGGATAGCTTTGTTGATAGAGCGTCGGTACAGCTAGTGTTCCGGATGTCGCTGGTTCGAATCTAGCTCCAGTCAATTTTCCTAAATGTTCACTTTTCAATGACTTGAAATTAATCCAATCAGTTTAACTTGTATGACTTGAAATTAATCCAATCAGTTTCCCTTGTATGACTTGAAATTAATCCAATCAGTTTAACTTGTATGACTTGAAATTAATCCAATCAGTTTCCCTTGTATGACTTGAAATTAATCCAATCAGTTTAACTTGTATGACTTGAAATTAATCCAATCAGTTTCCCTTGTATGACTTGAAATTAATCCAATCAGTTTAACTTGTATGACTTGAAATTAATCCAATCAGTTTCCCTTGTATGACTTGAAATTAATCCAATCAGTTTAACTTGTGATTGTGGTATAATAATCAAGTAATGGTATGTAATGTGTCAAATAATCAATGGTATAGTAATACAACATGATTGGTAAAGCTGACAGAATAGCACTCACACATGTACATGAAATAATACGCCTGTGAAAAGTTTGCTCAATCGGACATCTGAGTCACGAGAAAACGGGTAAACCGACTCAGTTTTCCTACTGTACTGTACCTTATTACATGTATTGAAATAGGATATGTGTACACTGTGTTATAGTTAAGACATAAAATCTTAAACATTTTATCCAGACCCAGGGTCTACTTTTTGTACTCCCCCATTGTAAACCTCACTGTCTTGTATAAATATGGGTATAGACACTCCCATGCCGGCCTCTCTTACTTACCTATACCACCTTACACCTGTGAGCCGCTGGAAGTCAAAGCTGTTGCTGTGGCCAACCAACCGACTGCGCCTATATCCCCTGGCTGCTTCAGCCCCAATGCAGGACTATCCAGCAGAATTCAGCCTGACTGATGCCTGGCTCACCCCCCCCCCCGACTGGAGGGTAACAACAAGAGCACCCGGACAACCTGTTCCAGCAGAACTGATTCCTGGTGTATGACCTCTGCTACACCACCCAACTGGCGGGTAACAGCTAGAGCACCCCTCCCCGACTGGAAGGTTGTACAGTACTACATATGCCACACCCCCCTGACTCGCGGGTATTAAAGAGCTACAGCACCCCGACAGCCTGTTCCCGCGTTATTGCAGGACTGATGCCCAGTGTACGATTGGAAGGTTGTACACTATGTACAGTACTACATATGTCACACCCCCCTGACTCGCGGGTATTAAAGAGCTACAGCACCCCGACAACCTGTTCCCGCGTTATTGCAGGACTGATGCCAGGTGTACGATTGGAAGGTTGTACAGTACTACATATGCCACACCCCCCTGACTCGCAGGTTAATAAAGAGCTACAGCACCCCGACAACCTGTGCCCGCGTTATTGCAGGACTGCCACGCTCAGGACTGGTGGCTAATTGGCTATCACCTAGATTAACCGGCATATATGTCATTTATGAATGTATTAATAATCAAATTACTTTTGCCTTTTGCTTCTCACACAATCACATGAGTGGAAGTTTTGTTGAATAATTTTACTTTTCTAGAATATAAAGAATGGTCTTCCTGTCTTAAAGGTACAGTACAGGATTGGTTAGTTATACCCAAACAAATGTTCACAGGTTTAATGGTGTATTTATACAGAAATTAGACTGAAAACAGTTTTGATCTCGGGGCATTGATCAAAACCATTCTTTATGCTTTATATGAAAAATTATTTTTTGGTTATTTTCTCGTGACTCAGATGTTCGATTGGGCTCAAATTTCCACAGGTGTGTTTCTATATTTTATGTGCATGTTGGATTACACTCAAAGTGTGAGTGCTGTTCTGTGACCCTTACCAATCATGTATTATACCTTTAATTGCTTGTTATTCTACATGTCTGTCAATCCTTGCTGGCGTAAGTTCCCTGCCTCCCATAGTTATGTAACAATAGCATTAATACAGACCTACATGTACTCTCATTGCATGCATTGATTTCTGTGCATATTTGATATTCTAATAAGCACTGAAAAGATGTGAAACAGCTAGGTTTGATGAAAAATAAACACACAATTCAGTTGAACTATAAAAATTGAACTTCATTTTCGAGTTTGATTTCTCGCATTTTCTCCACAAAGCAATTTGACCAAAATTCTTGTGACAGTAATTTGTCTTATTTGCATATTAATTATTAAAGAAAAAAAAAAAAAAAAAGTATATTTGGTTGAATAAGCCCACTGATATCTTGCTTTTCTGTTCCATAACTTTAGTTTTTGGACATAATGCCATCTTGAACACACATTTCAAACAAATTTCGGGAGGCTGGTAATTAGGTCTTATTTGCATTTTTAATTAATAACAATTCATCATAAACAAATACATTGAGTTTTCTTAAATCAATAACTGTGGAGGAATCCAGCTTTGCTATGCATGTTCCAAAAATGAAGGTGGTGACATGTTTACTTTTTGAGATATGTCCTTTTCAAAACACAGCATTATGACACATTTTATGTGTATAATACGTATACACCGATCGCACGTCCAGAATGCGGTAATTAGGCTTAATTAGCATTTTCTAAAAATAACAATAACAAATGCAAAGTGAATAAGGCTTTCAGTGATCAATTATCTGATAGGTGTTATGCTGTTCTATTCCTATTCCAAAAATGAAGGTGATGGGATGTTTACTTTTTGAGATATGCGCTTCGGAAAATGATGCTTAACTCAATATTTGCTCATTTCCAAAAAGTGACCAAATTCAGGTTTTCCTCGGTTCCTCGGTAGCCTGGGTCCTTCTTTGAGCTCTTGTAATTCAAATTCCATGCAGTCAAATTGTCTGATTTCTTCTTTTATCCAGAGAACTGTGTATAAGGAAGAGATATTTAAGGTCCAGTGTGACTTGGAAGTTTATTTGGTTAATTAGGACAACATTAAAATTGAGATTTAATTGGTTTTTGTTTACATCGGTTGCTATAGCAACGCTCAAGATTTTGAACTTGCCTTTAATTGCTCATAACTCCAGAGTCGCTTGACCAATTTTCCTCAAACCACCACCACTGAAATCAGAACAATGTGTTCTTGCAATCTAGATACATTTCAAAGCAATTGAATAAAAAAAAAAATTCACTTTGTCCTCCCTAATAAAATGGACTAGGCCAAAAAAACATGCTTAGCGTCCTGTCTTTTTGAAAAAAAGGAAGGAGGAGGCCTCCTTTTCATTTCCCAAAATGGCGGACCGACCCATTTATCAAAAACAGCCGGCCGGGGCCCACAAGCCAAAAAATAACCAAAAATTGCAAGTATCTAACGTTAGACCTCAAGGCTTTAATTTTTATTGGAACATCTGATGAAAAGATGCGCAAAATCTGCTTGAGTCTCAATGCGTGATTGAGTAATCTCAACTTACGCATTTTTTATTGACAGCAGCAGTGCAGAACAGGTGACATGTGAAGTTCAGGTGATATAATAAATGGCATGGGGAAGTCCTAAAACTGCTGCTCGGTGCGGTTAACCAGCTTCTTTTATTTCCATGCAGTATGCTATGCAATACAGCAGCAGCCTTGTGCTTTATATATCACTCGGGATTCACACAGCCGATTACTGTAGAGATCTGTGCAGCAGACACTAAATCACAGTATGGCTTGCCGAATTAATCGTCCTAAAAAAAACGATGATTGTGATGATTGAGTTTATAAAAACTGACTTTTGAAATCTTTTTTCCCTTAAAAAAAAATCATTAAATTGCCACTTATTTTGGGTTTTACACAAAGTAAAACAAAAAAGGAAAAGCAGGCAGCCTCCAAAAATGTATTTTTTTATGTCGCCGTATTTTTAATGTCACTCACTTGTAATTGTATTACAAAAAGCAATTATGTCGGCATATTATATTTCATATTGGTCCATTCATTTTGATGGATAGGAATTCATTGTAATTGACCGGAAAATGTAAATCAAGATTCAAGTTTGTTGGCTTTTTTTGTCTTGGCTGTTTCAGGATACATTGTGTGACCAGCATTTCACAAGTGCATCACTATTTTTGAGATCTGAGCCCCCACTGGTGAGGTGGGGCATACAGACGAGTGCTGCCATGCCTGGTAACATGCGCGTCAGGCTTGTGCTGACCAACCATTCAAGGAAAGAACGAATTAAGAAAGCTGCAGAGGTGAGGCCATGCACGTGTTTTCAGTCAGTAATCTTCAAGGGTGTGAAATCCTGATTTTATCATTTTTTCCCCTCAATTTCCCAGTACAAAAGTTTCCTAGCCATGCTTTTCAGGATTTTGTTCTCTTTGTGAAATTGGCTTGATATTTGTTAAAATTGCGTATCATTCATATTTTACCTCAGGCACAAATCGCATTTTTTTTTTCTCAGGAATTTATTATTCACTTCCCTGTTATATTCCACAGTTGGCGATATTGACAATCATGAGAAACCCCCCCCCCCCCATATACATTTACTCCTTTGCAGCTTTTCATTTGTAGTCCCTTTACCCTAAGTGGCTGTTGTTTAGGATAAATTTCCATCAAAAACTAATGAGGGAATTAAAGGAAATCTGTTGGTCTTTCAGTTTGAGTAATTACAATTCATATAATAAAATTACATTGGTCTCCTAATCTGTTGATCCACACCCCAAGTACCGATTTTGGTTGATCAAAGAAAGATTCCAATTTCAGTACTGTGATATTACAAACAAAAGAAAGGTCCTTGAATGGGTTGTATTTTCACCACACAGGCCATTCAGAATGCCGGCCTCCCTACGGAGAGGGTGGATGAGAGCTCAGTCATGTCGATGTCTGATAGAGATGATCACATGTACGTGTGTGATCCGTTTGAAGGACAGGCGTTTGACCACTTGGTGCAATTAGGCTGCAGGTAGGCAAGGTTTCTTTTTAATACACAACGTATAGCAGTTGGCTCTAACATGATCAGGATTGTCATAATGCCAAGCAAATGATGACTGACAAATATTATTGAGTGTTCCATGTAATAAGCCCCTCAGAACATAATATGTGATTCCTCTTTTTTTCACTTCACTCTTATGCGATATGGCATTGAAAGGACTAAAAAACTCTGCAAATTATGCTTAAGATTTGAATTAAAATTGGAAGTCCAAGTTGCATGCCTGACATAGGGGTGGAGGGATTACTGTGAACATTTTGTGTATGTCTTGATACCAAATACATTCTCAGCACATGATCAGTGGAGGCATTAAGCATACAGTTAACAAGGCCATGCATTACACAGAATGATTTTAAACATTGACAAATTGACCTTGGAATTAACCTCTTGAATAGAGGGGGGTTGCCACAACCTCCTTGATAACAAATATCTAATTCCCTGTCGCATTTTAGAGAATGGTCAGTCTGTGATAATTGGATATTTGGGTTGTAGAAGATCTAATCACGGACATCTATTAACGAGGTGTGTTCCCTGTTGTATTTTAAACCCATGAATGGGTTAACAAACATTGACTTTTGTCTGTTGGACAGGATTGTGGGCCCCCAGTGTGTGATGTCATGTCTGGATAAAGAGATGGCCGTGCCCAAAGTGAACCATCCCATCTACAGCATCAGCATGCATCGTGTATCCATCAGCTGCTCCAGTATTGAGAAAAACCAAAGAGTACGTCATTTGTCCCTTCCAAGTCCCTCTTTCCTTCTGCCTTCCTTCCTACATCTGTTACTATACTGGAATGTGTTATTCAATGGGAGACTTTTGAGTCATTAATTGCTCTCTCTGAGCATGTGCACAATTGTGAGCATGCTTGCGTTGTGCATGCGCTATCAAGTGGAAGACCCAGCTCCAAATTCTCCCATTCCTTATATGAATGTGTTACTTCATCAAATGACGGCCAAACCCTTTCAGGTACCTTGGCTTAATATTGTACACAAATTATTTGTCCAAAGTTCAAAGTTCCTTTTTTTTTTTTGGTCCAGAGGGAAGCTCATGGAGGGAATAATCACAGGTTTTTCTTTAATTGAAAAAAAAAAGTCTTTTAAAATGTGTTTGAATGCACAGAATGAAACAAAGTTACACTGCAGGATGCCTTTAAAACCATCAAGATCACTGTAAGGCAGGAATGTTGACGCCTCTACTTGGATTGTAACTAAAGTTGTGTATTGTGGATCTCCTTTCTTTCTTTCTCTTTGTGCACAGGATAAGATACACAAATTGGTTGAGTGGATGGGTGGCACAGTATCAAAGAACTTCACTGATACTGTGACGCACCTCATAGCGGGGGAGGTGGGCTCCAAGAAATACCATGTGAGTTGATCAATGTTGGTCACATCTCAGGAATTTCAGATAAAGATTCAGTTTGGTTTTCTTTTTCTTTATTCATTATTCCCAATTGTTAGAGTCACACACTGATACTGCATTTTATCATATCACTTCTGCCATGAGTTTTACAAATAAGCATTTTGACGTGGATTTTGAATAGTGATTGTTGAACTTATAAAACTTTTTCTTTTTGATGTTGAAGGTAGCAGCCAGTCTGAAAACCCCCGTCATGCTGCCGGACTGGGTCTTCAGTTGCTGGGAGAGAGGAAAAGACAGGTAAGAACCCTTGGCTAAAACAAACTTGTTGGCGGAAACGTATTAAAACCGACAAAAAGTTGCCATGCTGAGTTTGGACAACCTGACATTGTTTTCACGAAGCCCTATGATTGTTCTCACTCGAGTTACGAAGGTTAACCCATCATATCCTACTTGGTCCTAAGATTGATAGTAAGTTACGATGAGTTTGGTGAAATCGACCCCAGACGTTACAATACTAGCGGGATATTTGTCAAAGGCATGTCTGGCCCTCCTTACCTTTGAGAACTTGATATATCTCCGGTCATTATTTTCCAGTAATAAACTGCTGCACACCACTCATCAGCCAAAATAATGACCTGAAATGTATAAAATGCCTGAAGTTAGGAGAGCCTGACGTATCGGGATCGAGATGCGTCAGGCCTTTTAACTTCAGGTCATTATTTGGATTTATGAGTGGTTTGTAGCAGTGTATTACCTGTATTGATAAGTTATTATATCAAAGTTTCATACATTATCTTTTTCTTGTTGATTGACCGTAGGTATTTGTGTGGTACGGATGAGGACCTTATAAGGGAATTCACCTGTCCAATATTCAAAGGTTGTGTCATTTGCGTCACCGGTGTGGAAGGCGAAGAAAGACAAGATATCCGCATACTGACTGATGAGAACGGTGCGTAATAGTTCAACCATAACTCCCATGCAATATACTTTAGAAATAGAATTACTTACGCGATACATTGTCAGTCTTGATACCTTTCTTTATAGTAGTTGTCCGATCTTTGGTCTGTTTCAAAAATATATTCACTCCTGTAGTTTCTTTTTATCAACTGTTTCCATAATGGAATTTTCTTTCTCATTTTCACCATAGGAGGCCAATACACTGGAGAAATGAAGTTCAATGAATGCACTCATCTTATTGTCAACAGTCCCAAAGGTACGCCTAGCTTTGTTTCACCTGAAGCAAATCTCTTTTAATCCTAACCTACCTCCATACTACAGTTAACTGCACATGGGTTTTCCTGTGGTAAGTATGGTAAGCAGCTCCTGTCTTGTGTGGTAGGTGCAGAAAATTGGCGCTAAGCTTTCCCAATTGTGCTAGCTATGTTTCATTCCTACGTGGCTCTGACAGCACATCACTTGTGCAGTCACAAAGGTGGTTTATATAGATGTAATTGGTAAGATTACAAAAAGGCAAAAAAAAATCATTCTTTAGCTTTGGTCTGAAAGCATGCAATTTACATAGTTAAGACGACAGCCAATATTTGTGTGAAGCGTTCTCTGGAAAGCTGTCGTATTTAAGAAAACTGCATTTAAAATAAAAAATTTAATTAAATGGCCGATTGCCTTTTAAACAACAAACATTGAAGATTCCTTGATTTTCAAAACAGATTGACCAATCAAGACCTTGTGTGATGTCCAATGCTTCTGATTTGTTGCCATCATACACTTACAATAAGGTTCATAAAGAACATTTGGTCCGCAAGTTAATTTTTATGCAGCAAGGATTGCTGTTTTTTGTGCTTTAGCAAATGTTGGCTCCAAAGTCAACTCTGTGGATTGCCCCCAGGGCACTGGAGGCCATAACCTCCATGAATTCCATGGAATTTCAAACCTGGCCCAGTCTCTGTGCTCCTACTGAAGTTGCTAAGATGGATTAAAGACTCTGCTCTTTTATTGCACTAGAAATAGTTACAGCATAAACTTGCCCCATGAATTACATTTATGAAATTTAGGCATCTCCCAAACTGATGTGATATTCATGACATTTCTTCTTCTTTTTCCGCTTCAGGCGCCAAGTACGAATTTGCCAGGAAGTGGAAGATCCATTGCGTTACTTCAAAAGTAGGTCAACTAAAGCCTAAAACTGGTTCCCACAGGAGAGTTATCAATAAACATTGAATCCCAGAAATTTTTGTCGTCCATTGGGAGGTGTCCTATTTCATTGAGGTCTGCCGAACAACTGGTAGAGTGACTCTCTTGAGAACAAACCGAAAAAGATTGGGTTTATTGTAATATGGCCTGAGTGGAATTTGGGTGGCCAAATAACTCCATAATTTATAGGTCTTGCTATCTTTGCTACTTGATACTCTCTAAAAACCATCAGTTTTTGCAGTTATTTGCCCAAGTACAACCATTTTTCACACTCTGAAAGCTACACATTCCATCTCATGGAATCTGACATTGGATATTCTTTTGGATGGAACCAACACTTGCATTGAAGAATTAATGAACTCGCTGCACCTGCAACTTGTTGAGTCCAGTTATGTTAATGGACTTGTGTTTTGTTTGGTTTTGCGGAAGAGAGGAGCCGTTCATTGGGAGTGGAGATTGTGACCCTGGAAGTAGCGATATTCCCACAGGTTCTCTATCCACTAATATCATAATTATTCTGTCCTCATCCCTGTCTGTCTGATTTGATTTCTTGCAGTGGTTCTTTGACGGTATTTCGTTGGGATATTGCCAGGATGAGAACCTCTACCAGGTCGAGTCCCAGGTTCGGGCCACGTCGACGCCTAACAGATCAGACGTCAATATGAATGGTGAGCCTATGCTACCAGTCTTCCCTTGCATAAGCTGCGTCATGGTGACGTGACCAAACTGTCAATTCTTACCCAGTCATTTAGCTTAGATAGATCCAGGAAGCCCCCTCCCCAAAAATCTAAATCCTTAAATCCTGATAAGAGAAAGCTGTCCATGAGGTGAAGAGAAGTGATTCTGCAGAGTCATCTGAATGTTTGCTGTGCATAGGTCTGGGCTAGTGTAATGCTATGCCTCACTCTAAGCTAGTATTGCACTCCCCCCGGCCTTTGCAAAGCAATCATAGTCATCCTGAATGCGTCAAGAACTTCAAAGAGATGATGGAAACACCGCTCATCCAACAGTTTCAGAACCGAAGACGCTGCCATCTTGAAACAGTCTTGATTGATGATTGGCCCGCTTGGTCTTTTGATAGTTTTATAGTCATTAGATCCTGTAGCTTCATTGCTGCCTTTTTCAGAAACTTACAGATAAGCTGTCGAGCATCTCTGGTGGCACTGATAAGAGAGTTTTAATAAATGCAGTTTTCCCAAAGAATGACTTAAGTTTAGTATTTTGGTCTTCGGTATAAACCCTTCTCATCATGTTATTGTTCAAAATTGATTGAATTTGTTTTTTTATTTTTTATTTTTTTTATATATATATATTTTTTTTTTTTCTTTTTGGTAAAGCAACTGGAGAAAATTCCACCATAAAACATTTTAAAAACACAACAGATTTCTAGCAAGGAAAAGAAATTTTATAAGAAAAAAAAAATCATAAAATGCAGCAATGCACAAAAATCTAGCTATAAACAGGGTCTTTTGCTTCTTGTTTTGTAAGGTCTGACTTGACTGACAGCACAGTGCAAAAGATCCTGCTTTACGTCCCTCTTTAATGTCAGTCTTGCGCAGGTCTGGGCCTGTGCAATGCTCATGGAGTCATAAGAGCCTAGTATTGCACTCCCCCCGGCCTTTGGAATTCTGATACATGCATCGTAGTTTATCCCTCCAATTCGATATGCATTGTGTGTAACAGTCTGTTATAAGTATTCAATGGCGTAGTTAACAGTTAGGAGAGCTCTGTTTAATTCAAGTTGTATTGATCTAGATCGGTGTCCTGATTCATGGTCTGGACTTAAAAAGTTTCACTGAAAGTCACCGCCTATGTTGTCCAGGTCTTGGCCTTGGTGCTTTCCTAAAATGGGTCTCATAGCCACTTTTGTAATGGTACTGCCCATCATACAAAAGAAATACTACGGGGAATGGGTTAATAGTGTTTACATCATTCTCTGTATATAGCTTGCCAACACATGATGATGATAATACAGACAGGTACGCTAGTCTTTGCCTTCACTCCTTTCATTTCCATAGGCAACTTTAGTCAGCAGAACACTTAAAACCATCCCTTCTTTACCACCAATAACCTTTATCACCAGATGTGAAATTAATTCAGAAAATAAGCTTATAAAATGTCACAAAACTTCCCCGCCCCCTTTTGAGTTGAGTCGAGGTATTAAGCAGAATTTTCAGGTTTTGGCAAATGTAACCTTTCGGGAAAATTGATGTTTGTCTTAGTTTTGTGTCCATGCTTCCTCTATGCCAGTTTGTAGTTGAAATAAAAGAAACAATGCTTTGATTTTAGTCTGCTTCCTTTATCCCAAGTCACCTCACTGAAACAAGACAAAATGGTCTCTACAAAGAAAAAGGACTGGAACAGGTACCTAGTTCATAAGTTAATAGCCAGGCAGCAATGAATGCCTCCACCCCTGTGATGTGGAGAAACCAGTCCCTCACACTGAAACAAGACTGATGGTCTCTTCATAGTACAACAAAGACTGTAAGGAGTACCTAGTCCATAGCAAAGCCGCAATGGGAGACTCTGGAGAACCGGTTTTAAGTCAACAGGGCACACACAGGCACGTGCAAAACAACGCGCGCATGCTCACAATTGCGCAAGCATGGTTTGCGCGTGCACTGTTGACTCAAGACCGATTCTCCAAAGTCTCCCATTAGTGCCTCCGCCCCTGTGGTGTGGAGAAACCAGTCACTCACATTGAAACAAGACTGTTTTTTTCCCTGATGTAAAAGTGCATTTTATTATGTCTTTGACCTGAAACAGCCAGGCCCTCTCTCGCTAACTTCAGTGCAATCAGCAATCTCAGCATGCCAACTGGCGTGGACGATACGGCCATGACAGACATGTCCACCACGTATGCAGACACTACAGTAGCGGCCGTACAACAGGCCGACATGAAAGAGCTGGATGATTTAGACTTGACTGTTGCTGATGCCGAGCTGTTCCTAGACGGCTGTAAGGTGTGTTAGCAAGATCATGAATCAACATTCATTCAACAATGTTGGTGACGCTGGTTCGAATAGGCCGCTGTCGAGTATGGAATTAGTAGACCTCGGTCTGAAAAGCATCTGTTATTTTCTAGAAATATATGAGAGACAGATATTAAGCCAACAGGAACTTGCTTTGGGATTTGGGGAAGTTTTGCTCGTTCAGATGTCATGGGCTTGTAATTGTCATTAATTTAAAAAAAAAAAACTTCAAAACTTCATTGTTTTTACTGGAACTGGTTTTTAAGTAGAAAGCCGGATTGTTCCCTGATACGAATCCCATCTCAATTTTGCTGATATAAAATTTGTAGTGAGGTTGTGTTACCGGCTTAAATTTATTTCTTAGATTTTTGTTCAATTGAATCTTTACCTAACCTCAGGTCTTCCTAAGTGGGTTCGCTGGACCACGTCTGGAGAAGCTCCGTAAAATCATCAACGCTGGGGGTGGTACCCGATTCAATCAGATCAACGAGAGTGTGTCCCACGTTGTGATGGGAGACAGGGTACCGGACCACATATCGCTGCTGATGCAGTCGAGTCTTAGGTAATTAGTGGTTCGGGGTGAAGTCAGAAAGGCATATGCACTGAGCACAATAGGTTGAATATGTGCAAACGGGGAAATTCTTATTAAAGGTGTATAGGTCTCCACAAGTTTTTCACAAAACTGATATTTGGAATTAACACAAAAAGTTATATTTATCTGACACAATGAGAAGTATTTGGTACAAGGGACGTTTGCTACATTTGTTCGCATAAATTCACTTATTTCCATCCTTCTTCTTTTTTGTATTGTTCATTTTGTGTAGGCGCCTTGATCGGGTTTCTGGAAAAGTGCGCATTATAAATTTATATTATTATTATTATATTATTACAAATCCAGTAAAATGATTCTGGTTCAAATGTGAGCAATTTCAATTCTGCTCTTCGGAGAGTGTTAATTAGTACCCCTAGACAAAGCATTGCCTTCACAAGGTTACAAATTCCAGTATTGTTGTGTGACAGGATATTTAATAGCAAGTGATCGGTTTTCTTGCAGACCTCATGTAGTGACTGCCTCCTGGCTCGTCGATAGCTTCAAGCAATCCTGTCATTTACCAGAGGAGTCATACACATGCCTCAACTTGCCACCAGTCACCTCAGCATCACCAGCTAGTCATTCCAAGTATGTAGCTAATACCTCGGTTTTCTTGTCTCACAAACGTTAGTTTGCCTTGAAAATGGTAAATATTGGATGAGATTTCAGGGTTTTCGTGGTGGAGGTAGCAAGTCAGGGTTGATATACATGGTGACACCATGTATAACTGTTTTGGGAGTACAGTGGAATGCCGCTATCACAAACACTTGGCTAGACCAAACATCATCCTTTGGTCCCAATGTCTGTGTACAATGTAGGCCTGCTGAACATTGTTCACTATAATGAACGACCACTATAACAGACAATTTCTGTGCATCCCGGCGTGTTCGTTATAGTGGGCATTTCTTGTATATGTGGTTCTGAGAAGAACCGATGGACTCGGCGTTTCAGAAAGAGCATACTCTGTCATCAGGACACTGATTTTATTTTGGTTTACAAAAGAGTGACATAATTCTGTCTTCAAAAGGGATCAGATCCCCCATCCTTTATTTCCTCTGCTCTTCCTAAGATATCCTGAGTTAATCTAGGCAGTGTCTGCTAAACACAAATGATCCATTGATGAGAAAACTAACCATCCCAGCCACAGGTAATGAAGTTTGAGGATTCCTGATCTATTTGTTTATCTTTCAAGGTCGAAGAAGCAGAGGCCGTCCTCCGTGGCAGGAACCAGTCGAGGCAGAGATAGAAGGGAGCAGCCTGCTAAAGATGAGGAGGAGGATGCGGATACCACTTCCATGATGCAGCAATACCTTCCAGGAAAATCAGGTTGGTTATAGTGTCTCGGTCATTCCACCTCTTTGTGGTACCAACGATTCACTGCCACTGGTGTCTCTGTCTCTGCCCCCACGGTTTCACGAAGCCCTACGATCAATAGTAACTCTAGTTACGCAGGATAACCCATCAAATCCTATGACTTGTACGTTCGGCTGCAATGCATCATAAGTCTTACGATTGATAGTAAATTACGATGTGTTTAGTGAAATCAACCCCAGGACCTAAAAAAACACTGCGTGTATGGAGTTACGGCTAGGTCTATTGTCTTGGTGTCTCTGCATATTTCCAATGGATTGTAGACCTACACCTAGCTCTAGACAACAGATTCAGATGCAGCCTCACTCCCCAGATATCTTAAGGATGGCTTAGTTAAAGTCTATAAAGTCTTTTTGCCCTAAAAATCCTTGGTCAATCTAGGTTCATTCTTTGTTTTGTATTTTTCTCCAGACCCCAATGAAACTACCAATGATTCGGAAATAGTCTTCAAGATGCCGCAGGAGAGACGCAATCAGTCAGGAGTGAAAGATGCTGTTGCCGTGGATGATGAAGATGAAACCCAGATGGATGTAGAAGAAGGTGAGATCAGACAGGTGCTGCGCATCAAGGAACTTTATTCTCATCTTGCCAAATTTATCTTGTCCTGAATGCGGTGTCGGACGTTTTGGGAATTTCTGCATTTGTTGTCCTAATAGAATTATTTTTATATTCTTGAAATAACCACAAGGGAAACTGACTGATCCAGCCACAGAATTATGTTTAGGTATCTGGGGTTTAAATTTCACAAACATAAAATTTGAAAATTAAATTTAGGAATAGACCGATTGTGCAACCAATGTTTACATGCCATCACGTGACGTACATGTATAGTGGGTATTTCGTCATCTCATTTGGTGCAGAACAGCAGTGGAAACGAGCAAAGAAGACTAATATATCATCCACATTCTTCTTTGCACGTCTCCACCGCTGTCCTGTGACAAATCAGATGAAAAAATACTGACTATACATCACATGATGGCACTGTAAACACTGGTCAAGCAATCGGTCGTTTCAAATTAAAATTTTGACGTCACTTTGGGTGGGAATTTCACATAGGCATTCAAATTTACCAATATGCACTTCGGTTTCCCTTAATAACCGTGTTGAAAGGAAAGCATTTTGAAGTACAGCATTGGCAAGATCATTTTACTTTTTTTCTTTCATTTTTCAACTTGTAGTTGACGAGGAAGACGTCACCATACTTGAAGAGATAGTTGATGGTGTCTTCTCGACCAAGTCCTTTGTGATTCTTGGTTTCCCCCCGGATCAAGAAGAGCAGATATTGGAAATGATAATCGACAACGGAGGTATGACAAAATTACAGTAACTACTTTTGTATCAAAATAAAATTCTGCAGCGAGGAAATTGTTCACAAAATCTGTCATGAAGAGGTTCAAAACTGGAATTTATCGCAAGGTCCTGTGTTAAATCACGTAGCTACTGTACTCCTTTTCTCCTTATTTCGTTTTGAAATATAAACATCTTTACTTTTGGATTGGAGATTGAATGCTTGCTACGCTTGTTTCCATTCAGGTAAAGTCCGTTCCATCACCTCCCGCGGTGTACCTGATTTTGCCATTGTGCCCATCACCGGCTGCGAGGTCGACGTGTCCGTCGGAGAGGTTGTCACCAACTGCTGGCTGCAGATGTGCATTGAGGAAGCCAGATTCCTGGAGCCAGTCTCTAATCCTCTCTTCTCTCCTATCCCCATCTCGGAGAGTGACGGCCCCCTGGACGGTTGCGTCCTGACGGTCAGGTAGAAGCCTTTTGTCCATTGTCACCATAGCCACGCCTCCAAGTTCACTGGACGACCCAGTCCAATCCAGAGATTTGAGCGACAGGTCCTGCTTCAGAGTCCTGCCACAAACTCCTGCAATTTGCAATGCCAAGTGAAATATAATGTCTCATCTGGGTGTTTGCCACAAGCAGTTCACACCAAGTACAAATCTAGGCTCAGTTAATTGAACTGCTTAACCAAACTAGGCCCATGCACTGATCAAGTTTTATACAAAGGTTGTAAACAAAATTTGAACGTCACACTTGGGTGATCAGTTTTTCTAAATCTGCTCTAAATGAGTTTGTGAAGACAACATATCGCTCTTTTGTGAGTATAAATGTGGTTCTGAATAAACCTGGTTCCCGGAAACAGTATGGGCTTCTTCTTTTTTTCATATCTCAAAAACCAAATAGATGCTTACAAAAGAGAGATATACACGGTGTCTCCGTAAGCTACCTATTTGCCTGTCCATCATGCAAACCTTCAAGCACCACACAAACCTGACAATGTCTAGTTTTTTCCTCTGAATATCTGTTTTTGCTTTCCCCACACAGTCAGTTTACCGGAGCAGAGAGGGATTGCCTCGTCCATATTGCTGAGCTTCTAGGTGCTACTTGCCAGGAGTTCTTCTCCCGTAAGGTCACCAACGAACTCAAGGCCAACACCCACCTGTTGCTGAGGGAGGCCAGCGGATCCAAGTACAAGGCCACTAAGAAGTGGAAGATACCTGCTGTCACCAAAGAGTAAGTAAAGATCGGAAGACGGTCACATATGGATTGGAAGCAGTCCAGAGGGGTCACTTGCTCTTTAATCACATCTCACTCTTGTCAGCTTCCAAATATCCTTGAAATGTCTAATTTGTTCACAAAACTTCGCTCCAGAAGTAAACATTTTGAGGTATTCTCGTAGAGCGTTGATTATTGAACTTTGTAAAAAATTGCAGATGGCTGTTGGATGCCGCTAGTAAGAATAAGAAGCAGCCCGAGAAGAAGTACCTTGTTGATCGTGTGACCGACCAACAAGATGACCAATTTGCTCGCCAGGATCCCCCTACAGCGACAGAGACCCGATTAACGTTACAAGCACCGCAGCAATTGGATGCAGCGGAGGATCCGAGCGCAAGCAAACAGAAAGAGGTCCGAGAGGAATTCAAGAAGCCTGTTCAGTCCACGGTTCCTCCAGTTAAAGACACTGCAGAGAAAGCAATAACCAAGGCGGAGGGTGCATTACTGAGAGAAGACCCATTAGACTGTCAAACAGAACCAAGAACTAACCTTGTAGACGTCGGCACAGATGAAAATGTTGCACGCGGACATGATAGAGCGAAGGATCCCAAACTGCCATCGGACAGTGATAAGGAAAACAAACAGGGTGTGGCTGAACGTGACACACCCAAGGACACGCCCATTGTAAATAAACACATTGCAGCTGTCAGCAGTGGCGCTGTAGTCTCCAAGGACACGCCCAGCAAGTTCCTGCGGGAGGGTGTGGTCTTCCATCCCGCCTTTGACACCAAGGATGCCTTGGATTATCTGGAATCGCCGGCCGGGGTGCATCACAAGAGACGCCACGCAAGGAAATCAAGCTTGGTAAGTCGGCCAGCTTTTATCACTAGGGTGATGTCAAGGAGATCACTTCAGGGCTGGAAGCCTTTTCGTATAAACTTTGGCTTGGGCTCCACTTTCAATGTTCAGGTCCATCGTTCACAACTTGAAAATACAAGTTGAGGGTTTGTTCTGATGCTGAAGCTCCGATTTCTCCTTCAGAATGGATTATCCACTTCCAAACTGAAGACCAACGCCTCTAGACTAATACTTTACTAGACTTTACTAATACTAGACTTGTTACTTTAAATTGCATGTGTGAACTGGAGACAGAGCCGCAGCCGAAGCTGACATTTTGAAAAGTGTCCAAGCTTCTGGCATGACTTACCGCAAAATTTTGGTGATAAGCAAAAACCAGCAGGGCACCAGTCTCTCAGGCAATATGAATTGCATCCAATTTTGACTGGTAACCTGCTCCCTCTCAGCAAAATTATTCAGCACCTAGAAATTATACACATCACTGGTTTTTGAACACACACACAAAAGAAAAAACAGACGGCTTAACCTCTGCTCATTATTTCTACCCCAAACTTTCCGTTTTGCAGCCCTTGGATGATTTCTTCCATATGAACGTTGCCAAGGCGATACAAAAAACGGGAGAGCAAGCAGCAGATGAAGAGGCAGATGAAACCGTCTTTCAAGAACCGGTAAAAATCAAAATTAAGGGGTTATGGTTAAAAACATGAGGCAGTCTGTTAGTTGTAGGGTTGAAAATCGAGTAAGAATTGTTCCAAACCATGTACGAAAGGTGCATATGGAAGATTTTTATGTATGTTGTTATGAGTGGGCTGCCATGGTCTTGTGGTCAATCATCTGGTTGTGGGTTTGAATCCGTCACGGTCTAATGGTGCTTGGATTCTTGAGCAAGACTCTCAGTCGCATATTGCTCCTCTTCACCCAGGTGTAAATTGGTACCTGTAAGGGTAGAGATGGCTTTGTGCTTGAATAGCCTTTGTGCACTTGGAGTCGCCATTTTCCAAGCATGATGCAGAAACACAGTGTGAGAAGATTGCCTCACAGAACGATGATGTAATCCACAACTTTTCTGTCGCTGCATACACATCAACATCTAATCCATCCTGATGTTCTTTGATCAGGTGGCAACTCAGGGTATCCTGGCTGGTACGGTTATCTGTGTCAGTAAGAAGCTGATTGCTAAGCAGGGTGAGTACAACGCTGCCGCCGTCTCTCTGGGTGCTGAGTTCCGTTGGACGTTCGACGACACCTGTACACATTTCATCTTTAAGGTAAGACGCTTCAAATTCTTCTCTGTGCGCTTTTGGTCCTCTCAATTTTAGGGACTGCAGTGTCCGAGTTGTTGCAGAAGATCAAAGAAGGTTTGGCGTTCCAACCAGAGTCTTCATACTTCTGTATTTTCTGTGATTCCTTAATTTCCTTGAAATACTGATGATCGGCGTATTACCCCTTCAGGGTTTCATTTATTAATCTCTCATTTGATTCCTTGTTTCATCAGGGAAGAACCAACGATACGTCCAAAGAGTTCCGCATGGCCAAAGACAAAGGAATATTTATCGTCTCACCATTCTGGCTTCTTGCAGTAAGTTTTAATCATTTAAAATAATATATTTCTGGTTTATTAAAAACATTGTCATCTGTATCTAAATCTTCTATATCTTGAGTATATTCATTGTATTTCTCTAGTTTTTATTCTGTACTATATCTTGAGTATATTCATTGTGTTTCTCTAGTTTTTATTCTGTACTATATCTTGAGTATATTCATTGTATTTCTCTAGTTTTTATTCTGTACTGTGAGTGTTATTCTATTCTATTTTGACAGTGTGAGGAAGAAGAGAGGCGTGTGGATGAGGCCGGCTACCCACACACCTTCAACCCTAAGATGAGCTTGGTGAGAACACCTTCCATCTCTTGCATTTATCCTCCCGCATATTTTATACTCATGTAGTCCAGATCATCAGAAGAGTCACTTTTGTCGTAAAAACATTGCCATAGTCCTTGCCTGATCAAGCATTTTTGCTCGGAACCTTGAATACAGCAAAGGTTGAGGCTGTTTTGTTGCGTCAGTGAGTTAACAGTGTCACACTCTTGTGGCCCGACAAGACCTGAACCTTCAAAAGTCCATCAAGAGTAGATTGGGGACGGTAGACGTTAACAGTTATTACAGTGTTATTACAGACACTCCTATCTTGACGAAATATTTTCAAGTCAATGAGGAATGTAATAGGAGTCTTTATTGAGCTCTTGAATTGTTCGGTTTCCACTTCCTAGTCGGTACTCTCGACCCGACATAGCACTCCAGCCAGGACCCCGGCCAGAACCACTCGCCAGACCCGCAGCATGGCTCGCACCCCCTGTGCCCCACCACAACCACCACCACCCAGGCCAGCCCTGTCCCCTCCACGCCCCCAGCCCCAGCAAACATCCCTCCCGCCCCAGCCTCACGACGAGGCAGCCATGGACGGCTTCGAAGAGGGATCCACAGACAGCGATGAGGAGCTGCTGAGAGTCGCTGAGGCGGCTGAGAGAGGGGAAGGCGAGGAAGGGGCCACAGAGAAGTCAGGGCTGGATGATAATGGAGAGGGATCACTGGAGCAGAGGGAGAACCTACAGAAGCAACTGGAGGGGATCATGTCTTCCACTACGTGAGTCTTGACCACTTTTATGACTTGCTGAAAAAGCCCAAATAACATTGGCTAAGATACTGGACCCTTATAATATAACAGGTCCAGGATTATAACGTGTGAACAAATAAACCAAACTAAACATCAGGTTGTTAAGACAAACGAGACATCACATTGAGTGCCATGTCTTTGTTCTTCAATGCTGTACATTAAGTAGGCGCATATGAACACTACATCATCTGATAGCCCAATGGTAGGCCCGTCAACAAATTTCAGGGTTAAAGTCATCGTTGGTGTTCCTTTCCCTCAACATGCAGAAATAACAAAGGTGGCAGACGACGTAGCCGGATTCACAAGAACAGTACTTCATCGACGTCTAACGTCTCCTCCAACAGTACTACCACTGGGAGGGAGAGACCAGGTAGTAGTAGACGTACTAGATCCAGCAGAGCGATGACACTCAGCGAGGATGATGGACAAGGAGGAAAAAACAGAGCTTTAGCAGGTGGGTTGGGGACTTGGGGTGGTAACATCTTCAGGTTGACTATCAAGGCGGAAATTGCCTCTGTGCCCCTGGTCATTGCCTTGGTGCCCCTGGTCATTGCCTTGGTGCCCCTGGCCAATGCCTTGGTACCCCTGATCATTGCTTTGGTACCCCAGGTCATTTCCAAACAATTATAATTAAAAACTGCTCCTAACTGCTCATCAACCAAAATAATGGCCTGAACTATAAAAAGATACTCAGTTTTGAAGATCTGACATTTGGATCATTCCAGGCTCTTTCTCAAAGGCTGAGTTAAAAAGTTCCTGAATAGAAATGTCTGGTTTCCAAAACTTGAGCAAACAAGTAAAACTAATGATAATATCTCTTTGATCTGACCCCAGTTCGTCCCCCGGAGCTCCACCAAGAAGCATCCCAGAATGTCCAGATTACCTGGGATGACCCAGCAGGGAGAATGGAACGTGAGAAGATCATGGCCCATCTCAAGAGGTCCTGCAGTCCCACGCAAAACAGCGCTGATGCTGAGGACGGACAAATGGCAATGATGAGAGAAGAGGTTTGTTGTACTTCTCCCTGCATTCCTAATTCAAATGAACCCCTTGAGATTTTGAATGATGGATGTATACCTTGTGTGCAAGCTGGACTTGTTTGCGTTTGCATATTCAGCGTGATAACATTCGCTTGATGATTGCATCACATTACTTGGGACACGCTCTTGCTCAAGCTCTTGACAGAACATTGGTTGAATTAGCTCCGGCTTTTGCTTGGTCTCCACGTGAGATCCATTTTGAGGTATAGGGTATCACCAGAAGAAGCTTTTGCCATTTTGGAAGTAGATACTCTATTATAAACTAGACTTTTGAGGTCCAGCTTCAACAACAGAACCCAACCAGTATTTTCAATCAATCAATCAGTGGGAGCATACGGCGCGACATCGCGTTGCTGCGATACTCCTTCGGTCTTCTGATGGCCATCCCTCAGGCAGGCTATGCGACCCATCCCAATCTCAGCAAAATAACTATCCATCTGTATTTTCAGTTATTGGATAATTGAGACTAAGTCAGAGCCCGAGCAGAAGCTGAGGTTCCGAAAAGGCCCTTAATATTAACCTCCACTTTGATTTTTCTTGATGGCGTCACTTGTCACAATGTCATGATCTCCAAATATGGACTCATCATAAAAAAGATCATCCTCAATTGTTATCACTGTTAGATCTCACCAGACAAGTCTAGAGTCACTCTCCAGCGGCAGGGGTCAGGCATGACTGACGCCGCCTCACACCGGGACGACCTGAGGGATGATCTCCCATCCCCTACCCCAAGGGCACCACCAATCCGTCTGCCAGCTCTCAACCTCCCTGTGGCCCCACACCCTGTGGAAATGGCCGTGGCAGACCCAGAACCTGAGGTACTTAAAATGCAATCCAGAAATCTTGATCTCAGAAAGAAACAAGTGTTCACAGATGAATGCATTTTGAGTCAAATGAAATATTACAGTTTTGCACTTCTAAAATTCATATTTGTTCTAGGTAAAAAACAAAAATCAAGCTCCATGTCAATCGACTAAACATTTCTGATTTACATTAGAAAAAGACCATAATATAGACCAAATGAGACAAAATGTAAAAGACCTTAAAAAAAAATCTTACTTTCTCTAGTTCAAATTTTGTTTGAATCTTCTAAAAAATAAAATATGGTCTTGTTTCATCAGCCGAATTGTTGATATTCCTACAAGCTGTATTAAAGCTGCCCCTGAGTTTTGTATATTTTTCTTTGCTCGCAGTTACACAACTACTTGTACCTCATATTCAAAAATTGGAAATTGTGCACCCAAAAATGTAATAATACTATAAAAACAAACACCATTTTGTAAACCTGTCATCTCTGGAGTGTCCATTTTTTATGTTTTAGGACAAGCCGAAGCCACAGCCGAAATTCCTGCTGTCCGGTATGAGCCAAGATGAGAAGATTGATTATAGTGCCCTCATTGAGCAGCTTGGCGGTGTGGTCAAGGATGGAATGTACTTTGACCCCAGCTGCACCCACATAGTGGTCGGTGAGTTTTGAACTTTGACCTTTGAATTTCACTCCCGTCATGCAGTTGATCACTCGGTAACGACAGTGTTGTTTTCATCTGAAGGATATTCTATCAGTTTTTCTCAAATTTTAAAAGTTTCCAATTCTTTAGATTTTCTGAAATTTTGTTTTCTGACAGGTAACCCTACCAGAAATGAGAAGTATTTGGCCTCTCTGGCGACCGGTAAATGGGTTCTGCACAAGTCCTACTTCGAGGCCTGTCGTAAAGCCGGTGACTTTGTGGAGGTACAGAATAATTCATTGCTTCTTTTTGAGTTAGAAATGTTCACAGTGCGAATAACTGTTTCTGTTTGGGAAAAGAGTTGATTCTGAAAAGAGCCTGGGATATAAACCTGAAGGGAAGCTGGTGCACACTGGTTGGAACCTTCAGATCTTTCACAGCCTTCTCTCTTTCAAGAACAGTTCTTCACTGTAAATGATGAAGCACTGTTAAACCTGATTCTCTGCATTAAGCTAATCTATTTAGCGAATCTATTTGGCTGTGAAGAGAACCTAGGAAATCAATGTTTTAGAAATCGTTTGCTCTGTCCGTCTTCAGGAGACTAGTGATTCCAATAGTGAGGTTGGCTTATAACAGGCTCCAGGTTCAGTGATGGTGTGATAGATGGAACTCTGATTCCCCTCAGGTTCCCTGATTAGATTTGTCTTTGTTATTTAGGGGGTATTTGAAAGATATTGAACTCTAGGTTTTGGCACGTTTATTCCCTGCATCAGGAAGAGGCCCATGAATGGGGAAGTGCTACAGACCTCAGCTCCGTGAGTGGACAGACGGCCAAGCTGGCCCTGGCTGCCTACAGGTGGCGCCAAGAGCTACAGCAGCTGCAACAGGTGATGAAACGAAAATAAAATCAGAGGTGTAGGGAGAGTATCAAGTATAAATTGAGAGGGATGAATCCATCTAAGAACCTCCAGATTGCCAAATTATTACACCAACGAGCAGACTAGGTCTCTAAATGGTCAAATTAAATCAAGTCTGTTTCCTTGGACCCACAGGGTGATGACGGTGATGGTAAGGTACAAGGGGCCTTCACCGGCTGGCGAGTCTTCTTGTACATCGATCGCAGCAAGGAGGCCAGCTTCAAGCGGATACTGCTGGCAGGCGGGGCTGAGGTGATGGGCCTACGACCTCCGTTCAACAACCTGAGGGATGTCACCCACGCCTTCATGGACCTGGCCAAGACCAAGACTCCTGAGGGAGTGGTGAGTGACTTTTTATGAAATACTCCAGGAGGTCTACAAATGAATGCCATGGGTTACCCTGTGGTTTCCAAAAATTCTGCCTCACAAAGTTTAATGCTAATCAAAATTCCTCTTGGTAAGCATTTAGGAGCAATTTATACCTTACATGAGATTTTGGGTGTTCAATACTAAAAAAAAATATCTCCCAATACACTGGGAGTGTGTCTTCTCTTTGTGGGTAACTGTGGTTTCTAAAATTCTGCTTAACAAAGTTTCACGCTAAGCGAAAAGCACCCGGGTACCAGTCATTGGCAGTATGTAAATTATATGGACTTTATACACGCTACATTTGATCTCTTAATTTTTCAGAACAAAATAAATATCCTGATGATTTATGTTGTATATGTGGGGGTTTTTTTTTCAGCTGGATCTAGAGGCTATGGTTTCGTCTGGTATCCTATGTCTAAAGCCGGAATACATAGCAGAGTTTCTCATGCAGGACCCAGCACCAGACCACACCAACTACTTCATCAATGAGGTCAAACCCATTATAGAGAGGCAAGTGGCTACAATCTTTGGCCGTGTTCGTAATGGGCTTCCGGAGCTACGGCTAGGTCTATTGACTTCGTGTTTCCATATATTTTCAATAGAGTGAAGGGCCTCGGTTCATTCTCTGCCTCCATTTGTTAATCCAAGTAACAAGTATCAAAATTCAACATAGAGGCTTTTGGCTGTGGCTTGGAAATGTACATACTGTACTCTGTTTTGAAAAAAGATGGCTTCAATGCTAAAACATACCTTGTTAATGCATTCTACTTTCATTGTAGTAAATCGGATACAACCAGCTAAAATTAACATAAACCAAAGAATATTCATAGATTTCAGAATTTCTTTGTTCTGGTAGATCTTGTATTGATGTAAGATTCCTTGCTAAACTTGTCGCTTATATTAAAAGAAGAAAGTTAACAATTTTTGCTTTTGTTTTTTGTCTCATTATAGGATTTACAACGCTCATGAGCAATCAAGAACACCCTCAAAGAGGAAGAGACTGGATGATTCCTCACGCTCCAAGAACAAGAAGGGAAGATTACGATGACCAACAAGCCGGGCAGTAGTTTGGGGCAGGGCAGCTATTTGGGCATGTCACTAGTTATTTAGTTGGGGCGGGGCAATAGATGAGGGAACAGTTTTGGCCGGAGAGTGGTATTAAGATAGTGTGTGTTGCTAGGAGACAGAAGGCAGGGTTCCCATGGTTACACAATTTGAACTTGATTGTCAGTTGATATATTTTGCATATGTAAAGATAGGCTCTTTACTTAACATGCTACCATTCAAATGAATGATCAAAATGGAGGGGCTTATGAAGATCTCTGTCTGTGGTACTTAAATATTCACAAAGTAAAAACCAAATGGCTTACACAGAAAACAAGTTTGAAAAAGTGTTTTCCCTCTACAAAGCACAGCTTATCTACATTCTGGGTCGTTACACTCTCAAGGAGCAAGTAGTGACTTGGTTGTGCATTTGAAAGGGCACTATGTGAGGAATATCTTGACATTCAATATTTGATTTCAACTGGTTCCACTTTTATGATTAAAACAAAGGAATTATTGTGAATATTACAGTTCAATAGCTATGTGTATATTGTGGGTTCGATTTTGTTGTCCTTAAAATGAAGTCAATATCTGATCCCTGTGTATATTCCTGCTGCTTGTTCACTAGATTAATTGTACTTGTCAAATTTCATCAGGAACCCCAAAAAATGATACCAATTATTTTATTAATTTAATTTTAATGAACACAAGTCATAAACTGCTGCAAACTGCTCATCAGCTAAAATAATGACCCAAAATTTATGAAAATGCTTGGAGTTAGGAGGGCCTGAGCTTCCTGATGTTTTGATCCTTGCAGGATCTTTATCGAAGGTATTTTAAAGGTACAGTACATGATTGGTAACATACCCAAACAGAAATGTTCACAGATTTATGTATAACAGGCATGCAACTTTTCCTCGGATCAGCTGATTTCCTCTTTTTTCACTTCACTCTTATGCCATTGAAAAGTGAAAAATACTGTACAAAGTCTGGTAAAGATTGGAATTTCCTCTTTTTTTGGAAAGTTTAAGTTGCATGCCTGCTATAACTTTAAGGGTATGAAGATAGTGCTGGTATAGGCTGTGTACAGTAATGTGTGTAGCAACAGCCATAGCCATTGTTTCAGATTCATCTTAAAGGTAGTATCATACTTTAGTAAGGAACCAAAACAGAAATGTTCACAGATTAATGAAAAACTTACAGGGTATGAAGATGGCAGTGGTAGAAAAATACCGTTAAAATTGTTCCGCCTGAAATGGTGTATTTATCCAGAAATTAATAAAACGACCGAAAATCTTTTTGATCTTTTAAAAGATCAAACATAAAAAAGAAAAGACTTAAGAAATACTGAGGCCGTTTTTCACTGTTTTCTCAAAATGTGGGCACCGTATGGGACTGAAATTTTCACAGATGACTGGTACTGTATTGTCCTTGATAATTTTACCCATGAATCTGTATTTCTTTGACAAAAACCAAAGTATGATACTACCTTTAAGTCCCCTTAAATGTGGTTCTGTAAGAATCTTGGGTATCATAATGAAGTTCCAGCAAGGAACTGTCTTGGAATAAATTCAAGTTTATATCTTGGTCTCATTCAGATGAGTTATTCACATAGTTCTCCATAAACTACATCAGACACTATGCAAGGTCCTTTAGTCTTGCGTGCGCGTGGTAGCTGATTATTATTGTCCAATTTAATAGTAAATTGTAACTTGAACCTGTTGACTTGTAACAACTTTTGAACAGATTTTGTGGAAAACATATATGATTGTAAATATTTATAATATAATTATAAACATGTTGTGAAAACTGACTACTATGCATTTCATCGTCTGATCATTGTGTTCTTTCTTTTAATTTTAAAGTTTTCTTGTAGTACTGTACATGCTTTTAGTGTGCACCTGTTGTCCCCAAATTGAAATGAGCCTGCTAAATAACAAGATCCTCAAAAAACAACATTAAAAGAGTGTACCATACTAGAAATACAAAATGGCCAAAAATTGGTGTAAACCCATATTTTGGACCACTGTTATGGCAACCTGGGGGCTCTATATTTTAGATTTTGAGGAGAGTCAACAAGTTTTGGATGTTAGATGTCTACCTTTCTGGATTGGGAAGTGACAAGGGGGCATCATAAAAACTGAAAGTCGAGACAGTTTGGGTGTTCAATTTGATCGCAGTTTTGTTCTTATGTTTTCATCTGAGGTAATTATTGAAACTTTTTGATACCTGATGAAACAGTGGACATAAGCCCCACCCACCAGATGTCTGTGGCTCTGCCATGTTGTGTACCCTACTGGCCTACTCTTGTTTGAAATCTGCATTTTTAGAAATAAGCCGCTAATGATAACTTCATTGTCTCCAATTAAGCGATCAACCCTGTTCGTCACTCAGAAATTTGACTCTGGTTGCACCAATGGGATTTTTTACGGTAAATTCATGTTTTCCAAAAGTGATGGTAAATTTTTAGGTAAAATTGTAAATTCCCTTAATTTGCAAATATTCTTTAGAATAAATTAGCGCCCTCTTTTGACGAAACTTTATTACCACCAGGCAGAATGCTCGGCATCCAGCCATAGCCACTGCTTGCAATAATTTACACACGTGTATATTTTAGCAGTCGTAGCCGCTTCCCATACTTCTGTGTGCAATTCCGAGCCGTATCAGCAGCTGGCTGCTTCAACGGATTTGTGATTGACCCCTAGCCTTTGACCTCACCGGAAGTACATACGAATGATATAGATTTTCTTCATGACGACAATCTTGATGTGTGGCAAGTGCTACGTGTCGACATTGACTTGGGTAAGTTTTTCCTAAATTATACTGTTGACAGCAAAAAATCTGCGTAAACAAGATCTTTGATGAGTTATTCTCACTGCGTATGTTGCGCAAATAGCTGTGATTTTGCCTGAAATTTATGAACAAAGATTAAAAGATAAAATTTACTTCCATTCCAAACGAAAAAGGGTCTTTTGGTCTGGTACCTTCAATCTAACGTCCTAGTCCATTTGTTTCTGCTATACGTGGGAGGGTACCAGGCTAGTAGAATTCGGTGTCCCTTTTTCGCGCGTCATCGATTGCTCGTCTTGTTTCGTTTTGCACAAGATTACAGTTTGACTGTTTTATTTAGTCCTAATATTTAGAAGTTTGTAGCTCTTTTCTGGCTACAGAAAAGGTACTTGTACCTGTAGGCCCTAACATGTTAGATATGATTGGTTTATCATGATTTGATTCATTTATTTAATTTACTTGAGTTGAAAATTGCTGGCTCGTTTATAGTTATTTATCTTTATCCTACCATGTTTACCATGTTTACAGTTTACATTTAGGCCCCTACAGCTACATGGCTACGGTTTTACACTTTTCTTAATTTTTACAGTTACGCCTAGGCCTTGTGTACAAAATTAGTTGGGTTGTTAAAAGTAAATGGAAAATCTAAGATTTTTTATGAACACAGACAGTAGAAGCACAATGTCCATAGTTCAATGAGATAGGAGTCGCATAGGAATGAGGGTGATTGTTTAATGTGACCATGTTATTCACCGTTACTCATCTTTTCAATATGCAAACAACAACAACAACAACAACAACAATAGAACAAACAAATAAATACACCAAATCGTAAACATTCTGTATTCATAAGCCTTATCGTAAATACCGCCTGGTTGATTTTGGACAATGGTGGGAAGGCACCATGGGAAGGAAAAAGGGGCATATTTTGTACCTTTTCCCTTCCCACAGTGCCTTTCGACTATTGTCCAAAATCAACCAGGCGGTATTTGCGATAAGACTTATTGACATAAATGTAGCCATTTCGGTTTTGAATATAAAAATTTGCATTTGATTTGTCCAAATCACACTCTGAATATTTCAGTATTTGGGTATATTCAGGTTAAACCATTGTTATGCTCGTAAATTTTCATTTTGATATAAAACTGTGGTTTTTTTTACTTTCTCGCTGCACAGGACAATGAGTAGAATCAACACAGTAACGTAGTCGCCGATTTTCTGTACTTATTACCACCGCAACTGGGAAGGATCTCTTTATCTGTCCATCTCACCCCTTAACCATGGGAGCCAACAGCAGCAGTTTCAGCGAGTTGTCGACCAACCCCTACTTGCAGCGACTTGTCGGGAAAGAGGCCATTGAGGAGACGGATCCATTCTGGAATCAGTTGTTGTCCTTCTCGTTCTGCGTTCCCCACAGCAGTTCAGATTCTCGTCTCTTAGAGGAGTCCACGTTGCATCTGTGCAAGACTCTGGGTAGGTTGATGGTCACTTCCAGAATGAGGAAGGCTTCTTCTCAAACTTTCTAGCCTTCTCCTCCAACCCCTAGCCCTTTTCTTCAACCCTCTAGCCTTCTCCTCCAACCCTCTAGCCATCTCCTCCAACCCTCTAGCCTTCTCCTCCAACCATCTAGCCATCTCCTCCAACCCTCTATTCTTCTCTTCCAACCCTCTAGTATTCTCCTCCAACCCTCTAACCATCTCCTCCAACCCTCTAGCCTTCTTCTCCAACCCTCTAGCCATCTCCTCCAACCCTCTATTCTTCTCTTCCAACCCTCTAGCCTTCTCCTCCAACCATCTAGCCATCTCCTCCAACCCTCTATTCTTCTCCTCCAACCCTCTAGCCTTCTCCTCCAACCATCTAGCCATCTCCTCCAACCCTCTATTCTTCTCTTCCAACCCTCTAGTCTTCTCCTCCAACCCTCTAGCCTTCTCCTCCAACCATCTAGCCATCTCCTCCAACCCTCTATTCTTCTCTTCCAACCCTCTAGTCTTCTCCTCCAACCCTCTAGCCTTCTCCTCCAACCCTCTAGCCATCTCCTCCAACCCTCTAGCCTTCTCCTCCAACCCTCTAGCCATCTCCTCCAACCCTCTATTATTCTCTTCCAACCCTCTAGTTTCTCCTCCAACCCTCTAGCTATCTCCTCCAACCCTCTATTCTTCTCTTCCAACCCTAACCCTCTAGTTTCTCCTCCAACCCTCTAGCCTTCTCCTCCAACCATCTAGCCATCTCCTCCAACCCTCTATTCTTCTCTTCCAACCCTCTAGCCTTCTCCTCCAACCATCTAGCCATCTCCTCCAACCCTCTATTCTTCTCTTCCAACCCTCTAGTCTTCTCCTCCAACCCTCTAGCCATCTCCTCCAACCCTCTAGCCTTCTCCTCCAACCATCTAGCCATCTCCTCCAACCCTCTATTCTTCTCTTCCAACCCTGTAGTCTTCTCCTCCAACCCTCTAGCCTTCTCCTCCAACCCTCTAGCCATCTCCTCCAACCCTCTATTCTTCTCTTCCAACCCTCTAGTCTTCTCCTCCAACCATCTAGCCATCTCCTCCAACCCTCTATTCTTCTCTTCCAACCCTCTAGTCTTCTCCTCCAACCCTCTAGCCATCTCCTCCAACCCTCTAGCCTTCTCCTCCAACCCTCTAGTCATCTCCTCCAACCCTCTATTTTTCTCTTCCAACCCTCTAGCCTTCTCCTCCAACCCTCTAGCCTTCCCATCCAACCCTCTAGCCTTCTTCTCCAACCCTCTAGCCTTCTTCCCCAACCCTCTATTCTTCTCCTCCAACCCTCTTGCCTTCTCCTCCAACCCTCTAGGTCCTTGAATATTCACGGTGCTGTTTAAGCCGTTGGATTTTATAAAGATGATTGATTGAAGGAAGTTATTCTAAAACATTTCCAGCACCTCTGTTCTTGGATCATGAATTTGCCACTGTTAGAGCTCTGCCCGATCCACGTACATCTGCAATTCTGATGCAACTTTGTCTGGGAATGGATAATGGGACACAACTTTAACAAGAGAGAATAAAAGACTTGTCCTGTTTTAAAACAAAGATCCTATAGATGATGTACAAGTTTGTGTAAGTGGTTGATGTAGTGCATCAGCTTGAAGCTTTATGTCGACTGTCGTCTGTTTCCATTGCAGCCCAGAATAACCTACAGTCTGGCAACCTGTGCACATTGATCAAAGTGTTCCTGAAGAGAGTGGGTGAGCTGAAGGCATCAACACAGAAAGAAGAGTAAGTAAAATCCATCTCACAGACTTATTATGGATAAAAAAGAAGTGTCCTAATTCAAAAAAACAGCTAATAGAGTCTCCAGTCGCTGCACAGGCTGACAGATTGGCTGAGAGAGGACACAGCTTCATTAATATTGATTTGTTCTCATCCCCTACAGCCACGTCTTCGTCTGGCAGACCTACAATGCCCTCTTCATCATCCGCAGCTCCCTCAAGTACTTCCTGGAGAACTTCTCAGAGGGGCGCATCATCCAGCACCTGTCAGTGGTGATTTCCAACCCTGCCAGGACGGCCGCATTCCTAGAGGATGGACTGGACGGTCTGGACATGGCTGACCAGGAGACCAGTCCAGTCCAGACACTCCTTGAGGAGTTCCTCCACGCCCTGGTCACGCTCCTGGTGGAAGTACCAGTCTTGTAAGGGCTCTTTCACTTGTGTTATTTTGATGATTGCATTATGTTATATTTCAACCCTATTATTGTTTAAGTACGTAAAATTACCCAAATGGGACTACAGTGGAACGCTGATATAACGAACGCCGCTATACCAAACATTTGGCTATACTGAACATCATCCTTGGCTCCCAATTTTTGTGTGTAATGTATAGGCCTGCTGAACAATGTTCACTATAACAAACAATTTATGTGGATCCCAGCGTGTTCTTTATAGTGGTGTTCCACTGTAATACTAAAGCATAATGGAACAACCTGTGTCACAAATCTTGCCCCAACCTGGTGGAATGCTTCAATATTCAACCCACATACCGGACCCAAACTCCATCTCACAGCCCTACACCAAAGGTTTGCCAACGAAAAAGTCCTACATGTGCCATGGAGTCGTGTTGACGCCACAAAGCATGGCTTTGTCTCCAGAATTTCTTCCATGTACTACAGACTCCATGGGAGATGTGATGCATTCGGTGTTGTCAGCCCTGGAAGTTTCCGGGCACAAATTTGTTGTGCAATATCTGATGTTTTTCCTCTAGTCCCTAGTTTGTATCCATAAATATTATCAAGAAAACTGTTTCTTAATACACATCTATTTTAGGTTCAGTGTGCATTTAAATGTTAAGTTTTTTTGTTAACCGTTCCCATAACTGCCAATCGTTTCGTTGTTGGAAATGGTAGATAAATAAATAATTATTTCTTCCTTGCAGAAACTTCAGCTACATATTACACCTGGAGACCATCAACACACTGCTGATCATGCTGTCTGTACAGATGTTCATACCCAGGATAGCCCATAAGAGTCTCTTCTTTGACTGCGTCATGCACGGCAATTGGTAAGCCAAAGCTTCTCAGACTCTGTGCTCCGAAACAATATCACAGGCCAGTTTTACTTAGCGACTAAGCAGAAAATGTTCACTTAGCATGAAAATGTTCTCGAAGAACGGCATGTCATCTGCCCTTTCCACACTGGGTGTATGTAAGTCAGCAATAACACTTCTGTCAAATTTAGCGTTTGAATCTGTCTTGGGAAGTGGCACGTCTGTTTATGAGAAACGCTGGCTAATGGTGGAAAAATGCTTCTGCCTTATTCCTGTTGGTAAAAGTTTGGCCACTAAACACGACATCCATTGGGAAGTAGTTAATCATTCGTCTGTTCACATTAAATAATCAGTTCTTCGTGAGTTAAGTTTGGTACCCTATCTTGTCTCTGGATGAGGACTAGAGCAGGCTAGTCGAAACGTTGAGACCTTACAAGAAGTGCGAACGAAATAGAAGTGCGAAAGTACAAATGATTCTTTCATGGTGTTTCCGCAAACTGATCCACATACCAATTGTCACCATGCAAAGCCTCAAATCTTTCTTAACTTGATCAATCGTATTTAAAATTTGAAGTCCGAGTCCTTATACTTAATTTGTATTAGTGGCATATTCATCCTGTGAAAGTGTAAGATTTTATTTTGGACACTTGCTTACGGTACCATCTCTCTCTTTCTCTTGCTGCAGTGCTAAAGATGCTCACATCTTGGTGAAGACACTCCTGGACAATTTTGTCAAGCATGAGGAGTGTCCGTCAGAACTGCTGAAACCCCACGAATCCTCACCCAGCTTCCTGTACGGAATCACAGCTGCAGTGGCCGGTAATGGATAACACAGATACTATAGTGGGATTCGAATCATAGACCTCCGGAATACCGTACCTGAGCTCTTACCAACTGATACGAACAAATATAATTATTGGCTACTAGGGTCACCACCAACGTAGGGCTGGATTGTTTGGTTGGTAAGAGCACCGGTATGGTATTCTGGAGGTCGCTAGTTCCAATCCCGTTCCAGTCAATTATTCTTTGTTTCCTTTTCAATGACTTAAAATTAATCCTGTCAGTTTCCCTTATGGTTATTTGATGATTATAAATTACAAAGAGATTTACCCGTTTTGGCTTTCATTCTTCCTGCAGCTGGCCTATGGGCAGTCCTGACCCTCGGATACGGGTCAAGAGGTCAAAAGTCGGAGCCAGAGGACAGAGGCCTGTTGGCCAATCAGAGCCTGCTATTGCTTATGGTGCTGACCAATCACTACACACACGACAAGGGCATACACAATCCCTACAGGGTGGCCCTCTGCATTTTCTCAAATTCCCAAGGTGAGACAGAGTTAAGAACTGCTAGAGTTTTGATTAAAGCAAAGTAAGATCTTCATAATTTGATTTATTTATGGTAATGAAACCAAGGATTCCTCAGTATGTGCTTCAGGAACTCTAGCTTAAAAGTCTCAAAAAACGTGATGGAAAGATGATGAGAAATAGATTTTAGTAGATTTTGTAGTTTTATATATGGGAGAAAAACCCCAGAGTGGTATTTTGGGTAAAACCCATGGAATCAGGTAGAGACTGAAAACCCAATCCACTTGTTAACTGAGGTGAAAGGAGAAGAAAGAACAGCTGCACCAACCCTACTCCCAAACTTGAGTTGGCATTTAGCTTGGGACTTAGCACAAAAACCTTTTGTGCACTGAATCCAGACATGGCATGTGCTCCATTTGTGCAGATATAGTGAAGTTTAATCTTTCAAGAGCATGGACTGGAAAATTGTCTGCCTGTTTGTTGGAATGCACCTGGATCATGTCTCTGTGATGGTCGTCAGTCATGGTAGTCCACTCAGAGGTCCAGTCAGAATCCTCTTTCATAGAATTTGCTGATGCGATGCTGACACCGCACACAATTGTAAACTTAGAGGAATGATCCAGATGAATGTAAGAGTTGAAGAGAATTTAAACTTTTGACTCTTATTCCCATCAGATGGTGGCAATGCCGCTAGTCCAGGAGGTAGTGTGCCTCTCTTCAAGACCAACTTTGCCAACCTGTACGATGCATTCTGCAGTCACCTACGGGAGGACCAGTCCACGTTACTCCTCTACTCACTGCTCCATCAGAACCTGAACTTCAGAACCTTCATCCTGTCCAAGACTAACATCGACCAACTTGTAAGGCTTGGCCTACTTAGTACCACTTAGGTTAAACGTTATACCCCAAGTACACATCCACATAGCCCTTTTTATTACCATATACCTTATGGTACTTTTGTGAAATGGAAAGAAATATACAGAAAAGTTGTGGCATATTTGTTTAAGGTGAACATTCAGTAAGGTTGGGACAAATTAAAACCGCAAGCTTTACTTGCAAGCAGTTTTATATGCATCATATGCAAATATATGGTAATATTATATCAGTACTGACCAATAGCAAGGCATATCATGCTCTACACTCAGTCCAATTAACACTTCAAATGTCAGGAGAGTTTGGGAGAGAAACTTGTATACTTCAATACCAAATAACTGCTGAAAATCAGTAAAGCCTTGCATTTGGATACTGTCCATGATCCAATGTAAAATCAAATCTATCAATCAGATTAGTACCATGGCGCAGGACACAGCAGGGGCTCGAAGTTGGTAGTTTATAGCTAAGAATTATAGAAGCCCATAAGCCAAGGCAAAGCCCAGGCCTGGCCTGGCTTTCTAGTGGCTGGTCCTGACCAGTATTACAGTTACTCATGATTCTTGAGTTTTGACCTAATGTTTTGGTAAGGGGAAAAACATCCTTGTCTGCTTGGGATGGCCTTGTACACCGGTTAATGCACCACTTACTACCTCTCATGCTTCTCTCTTTGAACCATCACCAGGTCATACCTCTCCTGAAGATCTTATACTATGCCCAAGACCGCAACTTCCATCACATCTACATGGCCCTCATCGTTCTCCTGATACTCAGTGAGGATGATTCTTTCAATAAGAGCGTTCATGAACTGGTAAGTGTGAAGGTGATGACCTTGCAGAGGAAGTAGATTGGGTAGATGCTCATGGTCTCCGAGAGCATTAGCCTTGTACACTTTTATCGTCTACCCTTTACTGAAAGATGAAAATGTAGGTTGGGATTTCTCATTGAACTCTGAGATCCATTTTCTTGTTCCAATCGGTGTATCTGCTTCCAAACCTGTAGCCAAAAGCCTCCATTTTGATACCTGTTACTTTAAAATGGATGTAGGATATGGAGCAGGAGGCCATGCAGAGGTTTTGAAGTGGACCAAAGTCTTAAAGATGTTATCCACGAAATCTGTCCTCACAACTTTTGCGAGGAAGAATCAGATAGTAGCTTAGGGTGATCTTTGAGCTGTTGAGCTACATTTTACCTAAACAAACCCCATCTTGTCCAGTGCAACTGCTGTAATAGTTTTTTGGAGTACCATGGCCTAGTGGTCTGTTGTGTCAAAATCTTGTGGTCAGACTGCAGATTGTGGGTTTGAATCCAGCCATGGGCTAGTTGTGCTTGTGTCTTAATAAGCAAGACGCTTTGTCACACATTGCTTCTCTTCATCCAGCACCAAATGGGTACCTGTGAGGGTAGAGATGGCTTTGTGTGCTTGGTTAGCCTTTGTGTGTCAACAGCAGCCGGGGCTGTATACTCCCCAGGGAGTTAAGATGGTTTCAGGAATGTACATGTAGCCCAATAACCAGGGATAATAATACTTACCATTGAATGGCATGCCAGATACTGGCATTACATAAGTGCTGTGTTGACCGCTTGCAGAATGACCGCTTGACCTGTCCAGCACTGTTGTCTCATTTACCCAACAGGTGGTCAAGAACATCACATGGTACACGGAGAGGAGCATATCTGAAATAACCTTGGGCGGTCTCATCGTTCTTGTCAGCATCCGCACCATACAGTACAACATGACTGGCATGAGGGTATGTACACCTGTATCTCAGTAATATTAACCTTTATCCTCTTTGAGTGATCCCCCATGTACTGTTTCTCAGGTTGCAGCATTGCTAATGCTTCGCGTATCTTAAATTGATCCTTGGGATATAGCGGTATGTGCATGGTTTCTTGGCTTCTGACTGCCAAACGAACAACGATAATTGACTATTAGGGACATCGACGACATAGGGCTGGATAGCTCAGTTGGTAAGAGCGCCGGTGCGGTATTCCTGTGGTCACTGGTTCGAATCACGCTCCAGTAAATTTTTTCTTTGTTCACTTTTCAATAACTTCAATACTTTTTTGATAAATTATGCTCAAAAGACCCCAAAATTTGTCCGCAATTATTTCCCCACCATGCCAACATCTGTTGTCCAAACCTCTTATTGTCTTATGGGTGGTCACTCGCTCTGTTTAGACAAAGCTCGGACATGTCCATTTTCAGTCGTGCATGTTGCATGTTCTCAATAATCTTATTTCCACACCCATTGTTCTTTTGTTGTATACAAAGAGGACAATGAAAGGTACTTATAACATTGTTTAATATCAGGCCTTTTCAGACTGCAAAAAACTCTCTGGGTTTGACACGGGTCTGACCCATGTAAAAGTGGCTGACCCTTTCACACTGGAAAATTTTAACACGGCTTGGACCCGTGTAAAGAAGTCAACCCATGTTAAAGCTAACCCTACTCATGGGTTGGGTTGCCAGTGTTGGAAATTTTACTGATGTTGGAAGTGGTAGTGTGAATTCTCTATGTGACATTACAACCTGTGTTCTTCATGACTGATCCGTCACCATTTCATCAAGCATCACAAAGAAGTCAATCTTGCGCCTGCTTTCGTGAAATCCTAGTAAAATGCAGTCAATTTTGGAGCATCCTCTTGCCACACTCAAAGAGTTTTTCCTACACAAAGTGCTTAAAAACACAAACGAATGTGAGGGTGGTGTGAAGTCATAAAAGAAGTGGTAGTGGAACTAGTCCCACACATATTTTAAGCTACACCTGATCGGGATTAGCCCCGAAGTTAGTCCCAAAGTGCTGAGAAATTGGGTCCCAACAGCGATTTTTGTCAGTGGGACTTACCCCATTCGGTATGCGAAACATGTGTGCTCCAGAAATTGGTCCAATTTTTCCCATAACTCTGCCAGAAATCTTGTCTCCTTTTTAATTTTTTTTTTCCATGGATCAGTTTTAACTTCACATTGCCATACCCACTCTGTTTGATTTGTGGACGTCTTTTGTTCATACATGACAAAGATTTGATGTACATTGCCAGCTGAGCCAATGCACTCAATCTACACTGATGGTTTATGACTGGAGTCTGGTTTAATTTGGTCGTCTGTCAGTTTGGACTCGTGCCATCAATGGCGACACGCCCAGGCAGTGATTATTTCACACCTTTGGGAGGTTTTCAAGACCTCAGGACCTTTCCCAACGTCGGCTTGGGCTCTGGCTCCAGTTAAGGCTCCACTTTGTCCATCCATTTGATAATAACAGATATCTTAACAAAGGCCACTGGCTGTGGTTTGGAACAAGGAACAAGAAAACAGTGCTTCAACATCAAGAACATTAACACCCTGGATGATTGAGACAAAGCCTCGGTCAGAGCAGAGGTTTGGGAAAACGACCTTCAGTCTGTTGCGTCACTGAGTCAGACTAATACAGGTGTACTAGGGGATTAGACATAATCATCGCTTGATGTGACATCTCCTCGGCAGTTGTCATTTCCCAAATCCCACCTGGTGCCGGTGTGTGGATGTGTAATTGACATATCTCACGTGCGAGCGGCACGGTGTGCTTGGCTGAGGCCATGGAGGCTGGAGCCTGATGTACGACAGGTGTGACTGACGTAGAGCCCTGAATCTAGTACTACCTTGGTGCAGACATGGAGATTCATACACAGTCTAGTCCCCCACTCATTGACATGAGGTGTGTGCTCTAACAGTCAATGATGAGTAACCCAGCACCATAGTTACCAGTCTCCATAAAACGGCTTCTATTTCTTTTTAATTTTTTGGTTTGCTAAAATTCTTAGTTTTTCTTGTGCTTTAGTAGGCTTACATTTCCAAATGAAAAATTATGTAGAACTTCTAGTAAAATGCTAAGAATACCTCCCCTCATATGGATTATCTCAAATTGTCCACAAATTCAAAGAAATTCAAAGTAGGAGCCAGTAACTAGTTTAGTTATCAAATTACTAACTAGTAACTAAATTGCTCTAGTAATTAATAACTCAGATTACTACACGTGACTGGTAACTGAAACTAGTAATTAGTAACTCAGATTACTAACTAGTAACTGAAACTAGTAATTAGTAACTCAGATTACTGACTAGTATCTCAATCTAGTAAATTGTAAACTGGACCTGTTAGTAGTAACTAGCAACTTGAATCTCTTGCATGATCTGACTTAGTAATCTTTAGTATTAATTAATTACCGGCATGATTATGCATAAATAGTAGTGGTGTCACAAGTTCATGGAAGAAAATGCTGACCAGTGAAAAAGCAAGCAAACTAGGTTAGACCCTGCAGCACCGTGTTATTTACAGGAACTGTTTATTTTGAGTCGCCAAAAATTTTCAGCTAAGTAGAAACACCCCCCTTCCTGCATTAGGATTTAATTTAGGGCGAGGAGTCGTACCCCTCGTTGACCCTATCACCTTCCTTCTTCCGGACATAGCTTGGATCCAGCTCGTCGTGGATTTGCCAAAAAGCCCTCCCCGGCGCACCCTTGTAAGTCCCTGTTCTCACTTGTCCAGACTCGATGTCTCCGATTGACAATATCGTGATGCATGGTCCCTAGGCCAGGTAACTCCCCCCTCTATGAGCCTGTTGCTGGAATCTCACCC
Source organism: Astropecten irregularis (assembly GCA_963971285.1). Lineage (NCBI taxonomy): Eukaryota > Metazoa > Echinodermata > Asteroidea > Paxillosida > Astropectinidae > Astropecten > Astropecten irregularis. The sequence goes on along the minus strand of OZ020250.1, from coordinate 3,893,183 downwards.
TCTTGTCAAACAGCCCAGCCAGCGTGTCTACTCAGGTGATTCGATTATGATGATTAAACCCCCTAACGGTTTCTGGGAGTGTGTAATCGGGAAGATAATCGACCTGTGCCTGTTCTAGGCTTCTCATGTTGACGTGTTCAACCCCTTTCGCTCCTTTGCTCGCTCCAATCTCTTCCTCCCGCCCTCCACGCAGGACATCAGGACTGCTGTGTCACTTACTGGGCCTGAATTATGTTCAGAGGGTTCAAGCTCTCCCTCTCTCTCTCTCACTCTGTCCAAGATCAGACCTGCGGTCTACCCGGACTCAGGTGGCGTCCGTGTTATTACAGCAGCAGCCAGGATGCTAAATTGTTTGATCCATGGGGGGTCTTTGACAGGGAGGGGGAGGGGGGTATGCGGGGTGACAGCGCTTGCCACCTGTCGGTGAATCCCCCCATTACTCACCTCATTTTCTGCTTCAAACACACCGTCGCTGGACCTTGAAAGGTGTTCAGCGGTGATTTGGAATCCAAGGCTTTAGAGCACGGCACCAACCCTGCCGTCTACCCGTACCGATTGTCAGGTTTGCTGGCGTCTTCGGTAAAATGCTGTGTCACGAGACGCGACATCAGACATCAAAAGGACCGTTCAGTAACATGTGGTCAGAACGGTATGAATCATAACAGTGTACACAAGCTTACTTTGAGGACTGTGTGTGAAGTTAGTTTCCCTGTAGTTTGAGTTGTCAATGCTCTATTAACTCATACCGGCCTATTCATTTTACTTTAGGGATTCCCTAATAGGGAATACTTCTGAGTTATTGCATGTAGTATTCCCACAAGACATAGCGGCTCATTTCAGACATCTGCTTATCCAAAGCACAGAAATACGCTAAGCAGGAAAAGTCTAGTAGTCTGATAGAAATAGGATTACCAATCCAATTTTCATGTGATATCTATGAACTTAATTCTTGTAATTCTCTTCTGCTCTTCTGCTTAGCATAGAATTTACCTGAAGGCTTTCGCTTGCTGCTTGATGTTATTCAGCTGATGTCTGTGTACTTATGCAGATTTGAGTGGTTAACTAGGGACCAATTTCATAAAGCTGCTTAAGCACCAAAATTTGCTTAAGCACCAAAAGCCTTGGTGAATAAAATCAGTATGCCAGGCAAATCTTCTTGAGAATGTTATGCTCAGCAAACAAAAAGTCAAAAGCAGAAAAAAATCACATGAAAATTTGGTTGGTAATCCTGTTTGATCAAGAAGTACTTTTCATGCTTAAGCAATTTTTGTGCTGAAGCAGCTCTATGGAATTGGCCCCAGATCTCACAGTTTGCTGTGTTATATTGCTTAGCGGATTTAGTGACCAACATATGAGATTGGCTTAAATTGTGTTGAAAGTTGACAGCAAAAAAAAAAAAAAAAACACAAAGTGAAGCAGGAACCTTGAGATATTGGAACTTCAATTGAGAGCCATCGAAATAAGGACGTTATGACTAAAAAAACAAATTATTTGAAAAACTTTGAACTCAGTCTGAGGATCAAAAGCAATTTTCATCCGTATTCCCACGCATGAGGGGCTTGGCTCTATTGGCCGATTGGAGATCAGCAACGGTGCAAAGTTGGGATCTAGCGGATTGTGATTTTGTCGGAACTGGTTAAGTCTGGAGACAGCGAAAGGCGTTGTCTGGATAAGGAGAGCTCGTCACTTGAGGTAAACTGACTGGGCTGTTGTTGGATAAATCCTCTAGTCTGTGTTGGGGCTGATTCAACCGCCCACATCTAGCGCCAGTGAACTTTCAAAGATGTGAGTGTGTTCAACGATAATGAACTTAGAGCGCATATCTGGTGCCTTGTGGAGACCGAGCACAACAGGTTGAATATGTTTCCACAGGGAAATGCTTAAGGTGTATAGGTCTCCACAAGGTTTTCACAAAACTGATATTTGAAATTAACTCAAAAAGGAGGAATTTCCAAGGTATACCTTTCTGTCGCAAAGAGAAGTATTTTATGTGAGAGACATTCACAATAAATTTCAACCCAGAAAAGTGATTCTGGTAATTTCAAATGGGAACAATTTCAATTCTGCTCTTCGGAGAACGTTCATTAGTACATGAGAACAAAGCCATGTCTCAACAAGGATACATGTTCCGGTAATGATGTAGTGATGTGGGTTATTAAAGAGGAACAGGCTGTATTCTTATAGACTGAGTGAAGATTGAGTTGAGTTTCTTTTATTGAGAGTCCCATGACAAGAGTGCTGACTTAGTTCTTTTCACTGACCAAAAAACACATCAAATATGAATGTCTCTACACGGTAAAATATCTCTTTAAAGTCTGACGATTAATAGCAAATTTGCTCTTAAAACAACAGGCTTCTTAGCGCCGGAGGCCAATATCATAGAGTTCCTTAATAAACAACAGCTCCTTAAAATCAGTCTACTAGCCCAAACTTTCCATGACTATTATGTCAAGTAAACAGTAGTTGAAACTTGGACGCAAGTTGAGAGCAATCAACATCTTCAAAGAATTTGTGAGGTGATTTTCACATGAAGCAAGTTCTTGCGCTTTAAACAGCAAGCTCCATGAGACCGGCCCCAACGACCGTGTATGCACCGCCCAGTCGTTGCTCAAGCAGACTCTGCGTCTTCGTCTGTGCCTTGTTAGCGACGATGTCCAAATGAGAGCTGACGTGCCACTAATCCGGACGGGGCGATCAGCCTGTCAGCCTGCCAATCTGGCTGTCTCTGCACATTACCAGCCGGCGCTGGCTACAGGTGGGGGTGCGAGGGAGCCAGGTTGTTTACGGCAGATTCTTATCTCAAGCTGTGTTTAACGAGCGGTTACCGGGGAAAAAGAACGCCCCGTGCCTCACGCTGTACGCTGATGAAATGTTACTCAATCTTAACGCAGCTAGGCGTTGTCTTGTTATTTTAACATGAAATCCCAGCTTAAAGAAATATTTGAGTTAGTCACAAAGAAGGCAGTTGCTCTGTTGTGGCAATCGAGTAAAGCTACCTCCTCTGTGAGCAGTTGATCAAGAAACAAAGTGAGCAGGGAGATGTTTTAGGTTGTCGCAGGTTTTAGGAGAATGAATAAAATCAGTGCGTGACCTGACACCATGCCAGCAAGCAACCAGCTCGCAGAAACATGCTAGATATTTGACCAGACCGGCAAGTTATATCTCAGATTGTTTTTGCCAGCTTGTCATTTGTCAATCTGTCGGCTAATATGCACAATGCTCAAAGACAGAAAATTAATGATACATACTGTACAAGGCAACGAACAATGTCTTGTAGTTGTAATTTGAAGATCGGCAGCGTAGAATCTACATACAATTGTTTGAGCATGGACAATAAATAGGCACATTAGCAAACTTCCGGCTCAATCCAGCACCTAAACAGCAATTGGCAAAAGGAGCCTCGCTGTCTCATCACCATTCTGCCCAGTAATCAAATAGATCCTTGACACTGGCGTGGTACATTGTACCTCACAGCACCCGATCATCCCCACAGTGACTGAATCTGTGAGACCCCCTATTTTTCCAGAGGGGGTAAGTGCAGCTTCCTGCAAGGCCTACTCCAGGCAATCGTATACACTGTGGCTTCTGTAGATACGGCGTTTGATTTCCAACTTCCTCTGGTAAATTGAGGGTGGGACCGCGCAGAGAGTGCAGTTCAACTTCTCTCCATCTGGTGGTGGTTCTGGTTTGATTGGAATAAAGTGCAGGGCTTAATCCTTCCACCATGTCTCCCAGAAGAGATCTTGATGGTTTGGGAAGATACCTGTATCAGGACGAGCAAGGAAAATTAGATTGAATTAGGAGCTGAACAGCTTCCAAGGCTTGGATGAGCTTCCCTGGCTCCCTAGTCCCTACCCTATCTCAGCTAACCAGTGCTGTGGTAGGTTACCAGTGCTGTGGTAGGTTACCAGTGCTGTGGTCGGAGACCCTCACTTTTGTCTAATGTCTTTGTCCAGGGCGCCTGTCTTAACTAATTAACTACTCCTAAGTGATACGTCACATCAGCTTGCAACCTACGCCATGCTTGCGATTCACAGTGAACAATGTGACTTGTTCATTTTTTGGAATGAATTCTGAAAGTAAACCACTCCGTGGAGATATTCCTAGAACATCTCCCTGCCGTGGTAACTATTCTACTGACACTGGATTTTTTATTTGCTAGTATCGTTGTTACAAAAAGGGAATTCTGAAGCAAAGTCAGCTCGTTAGATTGTTGCTTGATGAAGGTTAGCAGTCCCAGCAGCCAAAACGTCGCTACCAGCAACACGACGTTGCATGACTTTGATCGTCTTTTCCCCTCGTTGGTTAGTTTGTGGGACAATTTTTGAGAGAGAAAACTAAGTTGAGACTTGGAAACTTGTCGGCATATTCACACAGAATGTTCAAGCATGCCCACAATGACATAGTAGGGTTGCCTGATTAATCATGTGAATGTGACCAGTAGGTTTGTTCTTGGTTCCCTCAAACTGATTCTCCCAAAATTTCATGTAAATCCAGCTCTTTGAATCAATCAAATGAACATGGTAGTGAGTCTGAACATGAATTTAATGTGACTGGTGACGATATCATCTTTTAAAATGAAGGAATAAAAGTGAAATTTCTCGAATTTTCATTTCCACATTGAGAACATGAAAAAACATACAGTAAAATTGCTGTGTACACAAAAATGCATAATATCCAGGGACTATTAAAAAAAAAAGGCTACAAAAATCAGCAAGAAATCAAGAGTTTGTGTAGATAAGAGCAAATTAAGTTACACGTTGAGTTGCCAGTAGAGCTATGCCGGTTTGCTGTGTCAGTCGGCACTCTTCAACTACAAGCCGTCCTGCCAGGGGACAGGATGGAAATAAGGGGGCTTACCGCAGAGGAGAACCTGGGGAATTGGAATTTATCGGCAGTAATTAAGCCCAGCCGGTTTGGGAGAGGAACATGGAAGGTGCTTGGCCTCTTGTATGCTTAGTCGCTCGGTTTGGTGGCTTTTTTTTTTTAATTCGGAACATTTTGTTAAGAAAGTGGACACCTGGATTTGAGGTACTTATGGTTCCTCAAAGAATTCTGCTTTTTGTTCGAAGTGGGGGTGTTTTCATTTTTAAATCAGCTTTGATTTATGTAGTTATTTTGATTTGAAACTTGAACAAAGACAAATTGACTGGAGCGGGATTCATACCAGCGACCTCCGGAATACTATACCAGTGCTCTTACCAGCTAAGCTATCCAGCCCTATGTTGGTGGTGTCCCTAATAGTCAATTATCTTTGTTAGTTTGGCAGTCAGAAGCCATGAAACCATTTACATACTGCTATATCCCAAGGATCATTTTAAGATACGCAGTAGTATAAGTAATGCTGCAACCTAAGTTTATGGTAATTTAACGTCAAACCTTGCAGAGGTTAGAGCACTTTTTAAGTCTTGGGAGGCTAGGAACCTTTCTAGGAATTTGGTCTTGCTCCTTCCTGAATCTGTCAATCAATCAATCAGTGGGAGCATAAATATGCCGCGGCAGCACGTTGCCGCATCTACCTTCGAGCGGTACTCCTTTGGTCTCCTGATAGCCATCCCCCAGGCAGCCATGCAACCCATCCCCATCTCAGCAAAATAACGATCTACTTGACACAACCACGTGTCATACGGACGCCCTACCGGGCGAGTCCAAGCTGTAGGTTCCCTCAAAGAGAGAATCTTAGCAGGATCTGAATCTGTCAAGTATCCTAGCAAAGCAGCATCCTAATGTTATATTTCTGAGATCAGCGAAACAGCAAGCACCTTATATTAAAAGTTACAATACCTGGGACCCTCCGTCCTCAATCCTAAAAGAAATCCTGCAATACCAATAAATAATTTGGAGGGACGTGAGCTGGTTGAGGCCGATATGGGTGTGGTCAACTTTGCTTCTCAGACCAGGCGAGGGCGGTGTTCATTTGAACATGGGCGTGATCTAGATTGCCGATCAGAAAAGTAGAAAAAGTATCTTTTACAAAATCTTGTATGACTGTACACTGGATTTTTATTTTTACTGCGGCGCTATTAAGTCATGTAAGTCTGTCAAGCATAAATTACCTTGGCAAATGTCAAATGTCCTTTAATTCCATTTGAGCGCAACTCGCAACAGGTTTAAAAATTGCTCCACCAATTTTAGACATGCCACTGAAATGTTCCTCTGGGCGCAAACAAGGTTTGACACGGGAGTGTGGATCGGGAAACGGAGAGGGTTTGTCTCAGGACGTTTCTGTTCACACTCCCCTGTGCTCTTCTTGACAGCTCCCATCGTGACTTTGCAGGTTGGATCCTGTCGTCCAAGTGTCGTTGTCAATTCTCGTTGATTTCCAGGGTGCGGGAAAATGATGGGGGAGGGGGAGGGGGTGGGGGGAGGGGTGGGGAGGAGTTGGTCGGGGCACTGCTACCTGCTGTGGGTAGCAATGGGTGGAGGCACTGTGGTTGCATGGTGTTTGTTTTGTCGAAGATAAGATAATGGTAAACTCAGATGCATGTGCATGAAACAAAGTTACAGACTACAGAGTAACTAAATATGATCATTGAAATAAAATGAGACATGCAACTTTTTCTTGGATCTGATATTGTCGTACACAGCACTCACAATAGAGAAATTACAGTTCTAATCTCTGAGACTTTTCCTTCTCTTCTCTTTCATCCCCTACAGGACAAGTATCTCCACACCAACTGCCTGGCGGCGCTGGCTAATATGTCCTCCCAGTTCCACTCATTGCATCCCTATGTCACGCAGAGAATTGTCAGGTAGGTCAGCTTTTGAGAGACTCTGCAAGGAGGTGGAATGTATTCCTGTAAAGCTCAGTCAGTCAGTTAGTCATGTGCGTGGCAGAGCATCACAGTGATATGAGAAGTCCCTAGATGTCATCAGATGGTTCTGGGTTTTTATTCTCTGCCTTTCAAATAACCAGAATTTCTTTTCAGGTTCAGTTGGAATTTTTAGTTGAATTAAACAAACAAACTTTTAAAACAGGATTGGAAATTGATTGAGCAGACTTGTATTTGAGTCACAAAATATCAGTCGCATCTCTCTGGTTTGAGTCCTGAATCATCGAGAGCTCGAGTGCGGGTCCGAGTCCGAGTCTGGGTCTGGGTCTGTGTCAGAGTCCAGGTACGAGTCCAGGTACAAGTCCGATCCTGAGTCCGGGTCTGGGTCCGGGTTCGAGTCCGAGTCCGAGTCTGAGTCTGACTCTGAGTCCGAGTCCGCGTCTGAGTCGTTTGTTATTGTGACTGGAGCCTGAATCCAAGTCATGGAAAGAAGGCTGGAGTCAAGCTTGAGTCTGAGTCTGATTCTCGAGTCATACAAGTCTGTTATTGAGACCACGTAGGTGTCTGGGACCGGAAGACAAGTCTAAAAGTATAATCTCCCTAACCTCACCCTCATGCCTGGACTTACTAGGAAACCATTGATGACACGGTCCTGTAGCCCTATTCAGATTCTGTGCTTAGGTAGAATTTAGTAACCATTATCAGCATCTGATTCTGATATCAATGTTGAAACAAAAACCATATTGAAACCAAACAAACCTTTTAAGCTGATATTAAACGAAGATTTTGAGGTAAAAAAAGGAGGATCACCCTTTATGGAAAATACTTTTGGCTATTATAGATTGAGAAGATAAAATAATAGACATGGGATTGTTATTTTTCCTGTTTGAGATGTACAACATGTGACAGTCATTTCCCTTGCGAATCCTCGCATATCCAAAATGCTTCAGCCATGTGTCCATCTTCATTATTCCTCCCTCCGCACGGCCCCCGAATCTAGTCCAAGTTTTATTCAATTTTATATTTTTATCTGAGGCCCCTGTCGAGCCAGAGATTTGAACTGAATCAGATCTTGACTCCACGGTAATTTTTTGGGTGTCGTGACTGATCGACATCGTTAGACGGTTTCGATCCACTCAACAACTTTTCCTGCGAATTTGATTGATTGTAGCACATGGTTTGGAAAGCAGAGTTCCTCCCAACATCTGTCCTGACTTCTACAGGCCTGGAATTTGTTTACGCCAAGGCCATTTCTTTCGTTTTTTTTCCTGTGAAAGGGGGCACTTTTAGAAAAATATCAACCCATCCATGGGAACCCTTCTAGGGTAAATGAAGGCCAATACTGGCCGGTAGAAGCCACGAACAAAGGCCATAGTATTTGTGGCCTTGGACCTTCCCAAACATTTCTGATGTAAACATTCAAACACTGAAACATCAACGGCGCTGTGGGTCTTTGTTAAAATCGTAGCATGAAAATTTGATTTAGGAAGTCTCAGACATGATCAAATTTTGATATCAACGATAAAGCACTCATTTCCTTATCGTTTCCACGGTAATGATCTCTCAAATTAAGCAACGCACGGAATGCATTTTAAAACGCGCCATAGTCTGCGGCTAATTGGAAACAAATTTGTGATTCATCTGCTATGACAAATGTTTCATGGAAAGTCCTTTTGCAGCGTTGTGATAATTTTGTTTGTATTTTCACACGTGTTTCCAATTTCTTTGGTTTTGTAGCATGTTTGAATCTCTGACCAAGAAGCACGACAAGATCGTCGCTCAGCTGAGGGAACGGGCGACGGAGGTGCCGTCCATGGAGGAAGACTCCGAGTGCGAAGTCTTGGTAAGATGGCCAATCAGTATCACACAACATTTATTCCTAAACCCATTGCTGGATCACGGTTCTACCGTTATGCCATTGCAGTAGTCTACTCGTTTTACTGTATTTATTAACCAGCATCCATTTCTTGCTCATTCGTTCCCTACCCAAGTCCACTTTGTTGCAGAACAGTATCTGTTCTGTTGTTGCTTCGTTTGTCTACCGCCCTCTATCATCCAGAGAGAATGTCATTTGCATGTGAGCGTTCATTGCAAAGTACAACCAAACAAATGGAGCTTTCATTGATTATACTGATAGATGGTCTGAATTTAAAAAAATGTTCTGCTCTTCGACCAAAGTTTTAATGTACAAAATAATTGGATAAATTCTGGCCAATTTAGGCAAATTAGCAAAGATCCGTTTTGAATGAAATTAGGCCATAAAAAAAAAAAAGGTTGTATTGGCGTAACCCGCCCGACCCAAAAATATGCCCCGACCGTAAACATTTTAAACCAAAAAAAAATAAAAAAATAAATAAATAAAATAAAAATCGGGGGAAAAAAAATCGAAAATTTCTATGGAGATTAAAAGCTTAAAAGGAGCAAAAGATGGAAACCAGACTAGTTTAAGTTGTTATGTCATTTCTTGTCTTTATTTGACACGTCAAATACTGTGATATACAGGGGAAAAAGCATTTAATACCCCAGGAAAAATTTAATAAAAAAAATAAAAATCCGCCCGCCCTACCCTATTTTCCAAACCTCCGTTACGCCAATACAACAATTTTTTTTTTATGGCCTTAGTTTTAGTCAGGCCCTCATTATAAGCATTTTATACATTTCAGGTCATTATTTTGGCTGATGAGCAGTGTGCAGCAGGTTATTATTATTATTATGCTATTATTAATATTATTATTTCATCATGTGGTCCCTTGTAGTTGTCTGACTTGGCCGTTCTGGAAGATAGTATCCGCATGGTCCTAGAGATCATCAATTCCTGTCTGACCAACATGCTTCCCCATAACCCCCATCTCATCTACACACTCCTCTACAAATGTGAGAGGTTTACCGGCTTCAAGACGCACTCCAAATTCTACGACATCATCCAGAATATCGACACGGTGAGTTTAAAATCATATTTTTTGTCTTTTGGCTGTTTCCCGATATCAATAATAGTTAAACTTTTAAAGCGCTTCCACAAACCTGTATGTCAGAACAAGTCGAGCATTGGTAGCTCAAATCGGGACGAGTCAACCATCGAGACAGTTCCACTCCAAAAACAGCTTCCAACAGCACACAGAAACAAACTACATCTATTTCAATCTCAATTGGTCATTGAAAAGTGAACAAACAAAATTGACTGGAGCGGGATTCGAACCAGCGACCTCCGGAACACCGTGCCAGTCAGTTTCCCTTATAGTTATTTGATGATCAATTAGTAATAGGCTGTGGCAAACCCTTTGGGAAACAGCTTTGTTGCTTTTCATACAACCACATTTTTTAGTTTGTTATCATTTTTATCAATATTGTTATTGTTGACCTTAATAGTTCCTCGGTAGGGAATTCATAACTTTGTCTTTTGGAAGTTGAAGAACAACATGTCTTGAAGCTCATGACAATAGATGGATAATGGTCCTAGCGCCCTGTTTAAACTAGATGTTGTATATCTGATTCTTCCTGTTGTTTAGGTCCTGGCATATTTCTCACAGAGGCTGGAGCAGAATGAACACCATAATCTGACTGTTCATCAAGTGCTGGAGATCATCCAGCAGGGAATCAGACAGTGGCCCAGGGATAGACTGAGAGTAAGTACACCTAGCCCTCAATGTGATGACCGCTTAACAGGCCTTGGATATTGAAGTCAACAGATAACCACAGGTCCTTTCACTGATAGGTGGCCTGTGGGATTTTGTGTACACAGTTTTAGTGCAAACCATCCACAATGCATTTCTCATGCATTTGTCATTTTCAGCTTATCTATGAAAAGGTCCATTTTCTACCCTCTTAACCCTAACCCTCTGCACCTACCACACTAGACAAGAGCTGTTTACCTCACACTACCACAGTCTCCATAGGGGACTGGATCATAAACCATGCATTAGGCCCACAACACAAACCACACTGTGGTGTATTGTGGTATTGGGGATACCACACTTACTACAGGAAAAAACCATGTGTGGTAAACTGGTATAGATGTGGGCTAGTGTTTAAGCGCACTTTTTGGGGAAAAACCAAGTGTTTTGGGGCAAACATTTGAAGGCCATGAGCAAGACATAATGAAGGCAAAAGAGCCTCTGTTTAAATAAGTTCCAGATTCGGTTAAATGTTTTTCAAAATATGAATTGAAGGGAGAATTTCTCAGCCACTTTTTGATTTTGTTTGTGATTTTTTGTCACTTTTGTAGAAATTTCCGGACCTGAAGTTCAAATACGTGGAGGAGGAACAGCCCGAAGAGTTTTTCATTCCCTACGTTTGGTCGTTGGTGTATCACTCCTCCAATTTGTACTGGGATCCAGACAGGATAGAGCTGTTCACGCTGAACTCAAACTAAGGAACGGAAGCTCCAAGGATAGGAAAGAAAAGGAAAGGTAGGTGATCAGCCTACTCTTTCATTCTTATCCAGTCACTGAATAGCTCTGGTTTGGCTCTGACTCGATGGACGCCAGGCCCCTAATAGATTTAACAAACGAGGGTTGTCTGTTGATGGTGTGGACCTTTACAGCTTTAGACTGGAATCCGGAGGTCAAACACCAAACGAAACATCATCAGAAGAGTTGCGATCGAACCAGAGTAAAGACATCTGATGCAGACTGGCGCTCCGTGCTTGGATGTGACTGAGCTTGGATTATTTTATCATGGAGAAGGGGTATCTTAACATGATGCATCTCGTTCTCGGAGTGGAGTCGGTGTTTGCATACATGCCTGAGCGTCTATATTCCTCTACAACACTGCATTCAGCGGAGTCGTTCAGGATCTTCTTAAAGACTTATCTATCTACAGTCTGATCGAACTGTTCCTGCCTGGAGAAAATGGCAGCTTGCCACTCCCTTCAAGTCCACACCACACCCTAAGGGAGCCATGCTGTGATGATGTCCACCATAGAATCATCGATGGATCAACAAAGTCATATTTCAAGGCGGAACAAAATAATGTCATCAGTCATACAGACTGGTCCTGTTATCGGGACTGCAACTCCCAAAACTATTCTTGGGCCAATTCCATAGAGCTGCTTAAGCACCAAAATTTCCTTAAGCAGCAAATACCTTGGTAAGTAAAATCAGTATGCCAGCCAGGACTCCTTGTGAATGTTATGCTCAGCAAACAATGGCCGAAGACGAGTCAAAAGCAGTAAACATCACATGAAGATTTGGTTGGCAACCCTGTTTGATCAAGGAAGACTTTTCAGGCTTAAGCAAATTTTGTGCTTAAGCAGCTCTATGAAATTGGCCCAAGGATACCTAAGATTCATCTTTTCAAGTTTGAACTTCGTCGAACGGCGCGCTTCTATTTTTGATAGTTTGACAGGAACTTCGGAGTCCTTCATAGTTAGTCTGACGTTCGCCGTTTCAATGTTTGAAGTCTCATTGGATTGGCTGAGGCCTGTGCACAGAACAGTTGCATTGTGATGAACACCTGCTTTCAGCACCTGTATGATCTCTTGGAGGACAAAATGGACGAAGAGAACAATTAGCCTGGTTGAGTGAGTAGTTATAAAGGAGCTGCTTCACTGTTGTGTTTAATCGCGGTTTAGGTATGAACCTTTTTTCTCATTTTCATAATTATCTCAGATTGTTATGCTATTAAAAATAAGCATATAGGATCAGTATTGCAATGTGCTATTACTGTACAGCACACAATGTATACCACCACATTTCAACATTTTCAATTATCATATCTATGTATTAGTATTGAATTCACGGTTGAAGAAGTCGGCGTGTGTTATTCTATAGATTTATGTGGCCGCTCGTTATCTGTAATCCCACTGTGGATAATTTGTTTGGTTTGTATGCGGGGACAATGCCCACCCGTTTTGTTCACTTAAAATATTCAATGAACTTTGCTGCATATTGAATGTGGATATGAGAATCAGACGGCATTTGGAATCGCTTAAAATCATTTTGAGACCAATCGGCATGACAAATGCCAAACATGTTCAAGAGTCCCTCGTAAAAACACATGCAGACTAGAATTCAGACATTTCTGTTGCGACCAAGTGTCAACAATGTCACTTTTCCCAAAAATTGATGAGTAAATTTCAGACAGTCAGCCATTATTTCAAACAGTATTTCTTTTTTTAATTTTTACTGGTTTTTTATTTTATTTTATGACCAGTTGTGGAATGTAGGAAATTTTAGACGAACAAAATTTAGTTGATGGAAAACAAAAACCACCAGAGTTTTGTAAAGGACTTTGCAGCTTCGTGCAAGATGTGCAATGATTTACTTTTATTCCTCCAAGTTGTATTTAGGCTTGTTTGAGGGGGGTTTACATATATATTAGGAAAAAAATTGGGTGAAAGAAAAACTCAATTCAAAAATTAGTAGCATTTTCTTTTTTGGTTGTAAGGCTCTGTTGTAAATCTACATAAGTCTAGTTCCTTCTAGCATAGTTCATTGATATTTGCCATTTGTTCATTTAGCTCTCTGAAGAAAAATGTACATAAATTTGTTACAAAGTTAATTGGAATGAAAGAAGTCAAATGAAATACAAGGGTGCGTCTTGAGATTTTGTTGAACAGTTCTCTCATTTTCATCAGGGATTGTCATGGTATTTGGGGTGTTTTGCTGATACAGGTCAAATTTGAAAGAGTTGTCATTGTTAAAAAGCTGCTAATTGCTGCTTGCTCTCTGCTTAGCATGCAATCAGTTTATTGATAATACACACTGGTACAGTGTATGGACATAGACACACTGCCATGACTGCATAGGCCAATTTCATGGAGCTGCTAAGCACCAAAAAATTGCTTAGCACAAAAATGTCTTGCCCGATGAAACAAACCATCATTAAAAAAATCCATTTGATATTCATGGTCAGTGAACAACAGCCAAAGAACAATCACAAGTGATACACAACACATGGACATTTGGTTGTTATTCCTGTTTTTATCAAGACAGAAATTTCATGGTTAGCAAATTTGTTTGCTGAGCAGGGCTGTGAAATTGACTACACATTATGCAGAAGTATGTGTACGTGGACATACCAAGGAACATGTGGTCAATACTGCAATTAATGATGCGCATATTAACGATGTACAAAGCCAGGATCTTTGGATCCCATTGACAGATGGTTATTTTAGGCAAGAAACATGTGGAAAATTATAATGTATTTATGCATACATTTGTATATATCTGTAAATAGTGTATTATAATTGAATATTTGCATTTCAATTGTAAACAACAGGTCAATGCCTCGGTGCCCCTGGTCGTTATTTCCTTGGTTCACTCGGTCATTACCTCATTGCCAATTTTTTTTGTTCAATCCATATTTCCATTACAATTGTGTTTCAGATAACGGTGCAGATTAGAACTGTACAGAATATCTGTACATGTGGCAACATACACTACGGTGAAGAAATACAGTGTATGTACTCTTCTGTAAAAGTAATATCATACTTTGGTTTTTGTCAAAGAAATACAGATTCATGGGCAAAAATATCAAGGAAGATACAGTAACAGTCATCTTTGAAAATTTCAGTTCCATACGGTGTCCACTCTTTGAGAAAACAGTGGAAAACGACCACTTTATTTTTTTAAAGTTTTTTCTCTTTTTGGTCTTTTAATTCTCTTTAATTTTGGTCACTGGTTTGACTTTTTTCTGGATAAATACAACATTTCAGGCAGAAATATTTGAACGGTATATTTCTACCATCACCATATTTAAATCCCTGTAAGTTATAGGTAAATCTGTGAAGATTTCTGTTTGGGCATACTACCAAAGTATGATACTATACCTTTAATAAAGATGCACTTTTTGTGATTGTACAGTGTACTTTTTAGGGTGAGAAATTGATGAGAGTCCAAATTTACTAATCATTTTTAAGTTATAAGTATGGGCATGACTGAGGGGGCAAGTTGCAGGGCTGGAACTTAACTGAATCAACCAAGGATTATTGACGGGTGACAGTATAGTTAAAAAATCTAGCAGTGCTCTCCTACCAAATTTTCGAACCTGTAGAGTGTAGAATCGTTTCAGGTTTTCAGCATCACATCTTGATGGTGGGCACGTTGGTATGTGTCCCCCATAAAAAGCTTTTTCAGTAGCAATTTCTAGCCCCAAATGTCAAAGGTCACGGTCGTTGAGGAATAAAGCAATGGAAATGGTATCAGGGCGTTATTTAGGTAAGTCCTGGCAGGCCCAATCTAATTTAAACTTTATGTAGCTGATTCGTAGGCATTAAGTCGATTTAATTTCTTCCTTTCTGTCAACAGCGAGTTGAAAAACCTTTCCAACGAATCATCATGGTTTTGAACCATGACGGAGTAGAGAAAGTTGTTTATTGATTTGTTTTTCTAATTGAAAACAACTTATATGAAATGATCTGATGCCTATATGCAGTTCTCGGCCATAGATATCACCTGCTGCCATATTAGAGATATCAAAACAATGTAAAACATACAGCTGTACAGCACGATGGGTGGGTGGGGCATGTAAGGTATACACATTTGACCTTCTAACAAGGTCACCAGTCTCAAATGACATCATATATATAAAGTCTGTTTCAATGGAAAGGAAAGGGTTATTCATCACGGTAGATACAGATGAGGAAAAAAGATGATCAACCTTTTTTTCGTATAAAGTTTGTGTTCATAATATGATTCTGCTATTACCTGGTGATTCTATGGAACAACTTGCCTCCAAGTCATGTTACATAGCAACAATGCCCCTGCATACATAGTCTGGTGAATTGAAATATTGGCTGTGCCATGTGGGATCAGTGAAGTCAAGGTAGCAGACAAGTTTAGCAACTTGTTTTGCTAAGAAATTTACAGGTGGGAATCTGCTCATTCTAATAGGCATTAGGTCAGTATGGTTTCTTCCTTTCTGTCAACTACAAGTTGAAAACCTTTCCAATGGAAACTGAAGGTGCTCGTCATCAACTGCGTGTTTAAAAACCTTTCCAATGAATCATGGCTTTGGGCTGTGATGGATTAGAGAAAGTAATAAATTTGTCTTTTCTTTTTCTTTTTGACAATTGAAAACAATTTAATGAGTGATGTGTACAGAGGAAACAACAAATAAATAAATGCACAGAAGTTAATATTAGTATTAATTTTAATGCAACTTGGAATTAATGTTGCATTTTGTAAATATGTGGGGAAAGATATTAAAATAAATAATAAGAGCAAAAGCAAAAACAGTTATTGGCATAAATTTACTGGTGTTATGCAGGCTGTTACATGATTCACATTCCAAGCTGTAATGTATGCTACGTGACTTGTGTCACATGACTCATGTTATGTGACTCATGTTACATAATTCAAACTAGATGTGTTACTAAAACATTTGGCAGCACGCACTACATGATCTGTGTTACTGTTAGGTGACTTGCATTACATCATGGTTTACGCATGTTACTCTCATTACATGCCTTGCATTATGTGACTCGCGTTACGTGACATGTGCATATGAATAAATGGTTTCTGAATCTTGCTAATCTCACACACAATTTTGCCGTTGTGACAAAAAATAAAAATTACCTCCATACCACACAGAGGAACCAAACATTAAGTTGAAAAAAGTACAAATGTCGAATCGCCATTTGATGAAAAAATAATTCTTATTTCTTATTAAGTTTAGATTGGTCTTAATTACAAGCAAGTTGGTCAGTTGGGTCTGGTACCGAACTTAGTAGGACCACATTTAAGTTGAACTTAAGCTTAAAGAAAAAAAGCTTTTTATTGTTTATGGGTTGAAGGCAGTTTGACTTTAAACATTCTCAATGATTTCTCATTGCATTCGTGGAAATTGTACAAGTTTTTAAAGAACAAAAAATGAATTGATTTAGTTCTACGTTTTATTCTAAATGAAGAAGAGTCCTGAGTCCTGACACAGGACACTTAATTATTCTTTATTGTTCATAAAATTGAAATAAACAGAAAAAGCTTTGTAAAGAAAGCGTGATATAATCTGCATAAAAATTAGCAATAAGAATCTGAAGAAAGAAATTATGTTTGATTTATACAAAATATTTATAAGTTCATGTATGATGTACATAGATAATCTGTTTTATTTTGTGGGTTTTTTTATTTCAAATTAAGATATGTTTATTCAATCAGAATGCATGAGTTAATGGATATTAGACATTTGGTAGTATTCACCCTTGTCGGTCCATTATGTAAACTTATACACTTGTTGAATAAAATATTGAAAGTTGGAAAAGAATTGCGAGGATGCCTTATTGTTTTGTGTATGTATTCTACTGTGTATGTGCCTGCGATCAGGTACTGTACATGAGGAACACACGCAGTAAAAAATGTTTGACCAGTTATTAAAATTGGTTTAGGAGATTTGTTTAACCAAGGAAGTACTTTTAATTTTTGTATGGAGCCCTAATTTGGTATTCTCTGAGGGCATATGTGGCAAGTCCGCCAATGTGGCCCAGGTTCGATCCCAGCTTGGGTCATATGTGAGTAGAGTTGTGCGTTGGTTCTCTCCTACGCTCTAAGGGTTTTTCTCCGAGTTCTCCGGTTTTCCTCCCTCCGCAAAAAAATTGAACGCTTTCAATCTAGGGCTGTGCTATTTTATCATATATTGGTTTATTTGGCTGGCAACCAAGGGCGCCCATGAATCCTGGCAACTCGATTACGTTTAAGCCGATCAATTTTAGTTGCTATGCAACGATTGACATCACAATAGAAGTTGCTATGGCAATATCGATAATGCATATAAAACAATGAATCGTAAAGCTATGTCAAAATCGAGCATATTACACTTCTAGCAGTGGATTTCACAAAGGATTCAGATTAATCTCAAGATTAGTTTTCAATATTGCCGTGGTGATTTGTATTGTGGCACCACACCTTGCTTAACAATTAAGATTGGTTAACATTTTTAAGATCAATGTCAGTACTTTTCATGCTTATTTGAAATCAGCCCCAGCTGTGCAGAATAAACCTTTGTTAGAAAACATGAAGTTAAAATGGACGACAAACAACGAAACAGGGTTGATTCTTGTTATGAAATATGCCGTAACTCTGAGTTTGTTCCCCATACTGGCTACCATTATTTGAAGCATAGTGAGTGACAAGACCATAGAGGATAGTACTAAGCAGAGAAGCCGTAGAACTGTTAGTCATATGGGTTGGACAGTTTGGGAATGCCACCACTGTGTCTAATCCCAACTTGATCCAGTTCCTGATAAAGTTACAACTGGATTTCCTGGTTTATGTAAACTAATTGCCTCCGGGTGCAGCAAGTGGGTCCCACTTCTACCCTGGCTGCATCGCGGAGTGTAGTCTAAGGGAAGAAGAAAATTAGTTTCCCACTGCTGCTCGGGGTCCAAGCTTGACTGGACATTTTTGTATTCCTGCACATGTTCGGTGAATTTATATTGTTTCTAAGGAGTCTCTGAGGTGATATTAAGAATGATTGATACTTATTGAGCTTTCTGCAGGGAGAGGCCATTACATTAATAAAAGTCCACAATAGGCAAAGGTTTAACTGCTTCTTCTATTAAAAACTTCCTGAATCCGACTAAAGACACTGTGAGGCAGATCCACATTAAATGTCAGTACCATCCGTGAAGAAGACTTCAAACATAAATTGGGCATAATGATTGGAAGTTTCAAGCTAGGATGTTTTTTAAGAGATAAAGCATGAAACATAGTGAAGAGAATATTGAATCGGGATGGTCAGTGTTGTAAAATAGTGCTTTGGGAGTCTCCCCTACCCCCAAGTCCTGTTGTGACCTCATGACCTACTTTCCAAATAACTGCCACATGTCAGCGTTACCAGAGAAATGACCAGCAGTGGATGGGGTCAAGCTGGCCAATCCAATGGTTAGACCCACCCATCGCGCCCATGTGACATGCTCCTCTCAAATGCCCTGTACCCCGTCTTCCTTTCTACCCTACGCCATGCAACCCTCCCCCCTCTCCCATCCCCGCTTGCTCCTTATCTTCTCCATTCCCTGTCTGCACCTCAGCTTGACAAGTCATCGCCCAACCGTGACTGACATAGGGGGGTAGCTGATCAAACCTTGCTAATTACCGAAAATTACATGGGACTCCGCATTGTCGGCAAGGCCCAAGGTCACGGGATTAATGATCGTCGCGGGGCCCAGCGGGTTTTGACGTAATGCCAATTGAAGACCTGGCGCGCTGCTTTTCCTGTCTCTTTTCCTGTCTTGCGTCAAAACATTCACCCTGTGTTTTTTTTTTCTTGTTCTCCGGGACTGATCCCACCCCTCCTCCCCCCCCCCCTCTCCTGCTAGTCTTTCCCGAAAGCATAGGTTATTGATAGAGTCATCATAGACGGCAGTATCATACAAGCTCAGGATGTAGAGTCAGGATTTAATCAGGGGCTTGACAGGAGTTTGAGGTCCAGGGTTCTTGCTGAAGCTAGGCATGAATACAACGTTGACACTGCTCTGGGGATGCATTCAGTAACAAGCTATGGGTCTTTACCAAACCAGGCTTGAGGCTAGGCAGTGGACTTATTTTGCTACTGCCATTTGAGGCCCACAAAACGAAATGTAGGGATTGGGCCACATGACGAAGCCGAAAAAAGGCTCCAGCTTCGTCATGTATCTCAAGCCCTTCATTTCATTTAGGACACAAAATGGCAGTACGAAAATAAAACCCATGCCTAGCATCATGCCTCATTTTGTAAAGGCCCATAACTAGGGTCAGGATCAGCCACAGTGCCGATTCTAATGAATCAATCAATAATGATATATTTTCTTCACCTTTGTCTCACTTTTTGCAACATCATAGTTCCAGTTTATCCAAATCAATGTTGGAATAACCACAGGAATCCATCAATGCAATGCAGCATATGAAAATATTATCAAATTTTGATCTTTTGTTTATAACAAATATCATAAAAAGTCATTAAGGCCTAAAACAAAAATTGTTGTGTTGCCCTCAGCGACCGACCGTAAAATACCAAAACTTTGGGTCGGGATTTTTTTTTTCTCTGAGTCCTAAAGTATAAAAACTCACCATTTTTGACAGAAAATGTAAGAAAAATGTAAGATTTAGCAGTATAAAAGGGTGTCTCCTCAAAACAACCCAAGACCGTTGATTGGTGATCATACATCCTGTATTTATTCTTAAATGTTTGAAAGTCGGCAAAAAAAAAAAAAAATTGACCGACCGAATTTTAAGTTTTCCACTTGAGGGCAACACAACAATTTTTTTTGTTACGCCTAATTGTCTGTAGAATTGCGTATATGTATCAATTTACTGTAGGTTTTGCTGGGCACCAGTGGAAACCAGCTTGTAGCTGTTTGGAATTTAATAGTTAATACCCTGGTTAAAAGAAATAATGATTCATTTGATTAGTTTTGAATTTGTTAAATATTATAAGCAATTTGCAAACCAGTAATTGTTACTGGTATGCATTTTCTTGGAATAGAACATTAATTCACAGGAAGTTTGCACGTGGTCATTAAGTCAGCTAACTGCAAGTGTTTTTGTTAATAATCCCCTTATAAGCAAATTGAAATGAGGTTTAATCCACAAAATATTTCTGCTCAGAGTTGGGAGGGTTTGAGGTTTTGATGCTAGCAGGATCTTTCTCAAAGGCTTAGAATTAGTGTGTTTCTGTGCCGGGCTGAAACAGGGCCCAGGATACTCTGAAGGTATAGACCAGTCCGACGGCACGATATACTGTCCGCCATTACTGCAGTGTCCTCGCAGTGAGGTTTAGCCGACAAATAGTTCTGTTTAGAGTTAGGAGGGATTGACGTTTCGATCCTAGCAGGATCTTTCTCAAAAGCTAAGATTTAGCTTAGCAGTTGATTACTTACACAATATTAAAATGAGATGTGAAATTAGGTGGATTGAAATTGTCTTCTGACAGTTATAATTACTCCATTCTTAAGTACATAAATGGGAACAAGGTCATGTAAACATATTGTACATCGCAAGCAAAATGATAAGAATCTTGAAATCAGTCAGTGTAAGCTAAATAGGATATGAGTTACCCACTTATTAAGTAAGGAACTGAAGTGACATGACCTAAAAATATCAAAATCTACCGAATTTCCGTACATCTAAAAAAAAATAAAAAGATTGTACTCTAAAGAAAACAAGATTCAAAACCTGAAATTCCCCCAAAGTAAGAAACCGAAATTGAATTTTAAAGAATTCAGAAGTAATCACATTGACTGTCGTACACCCTGTCCACACCTCTATTTGATAACCAATCAGAAGCCTTCGAGTACGAAGCGCCTGGGCATCGATAACAAAAACCGGCCCAGGGAAGATCATCGTCATATTTGCATGACTCGATGAAAATTAAGCAGCACAGAAACTGTGCAAAAATTGAAATTGGTTCCCTCCCCGTTTCCGGAGCACGCTTCCTCTCTTGTGTATACTTTCACACGTCAGCTGGATCCCCCCTCCTTCCCCTCTCCCACCCCCCTCCCACTCCCCCACCCCCCTCCCCCCCCATGAGTTTGGTAGAGCAAGAGCAAGAGAAAGATCCTGCTTTGATGGTTGCTGACAGGCTAAAATGGATATTAATCTCACTTACAGGTTGACCTCTGACTAAAATGCACTTCTTTGCTCAACATTTAGCCTTCATTCTTGTTCTTGTGGAGTTCCTGTGGTCCATTGGTCAGACAAAATAAGGTGTATCACCTTCGAAATAACGGTTCTTTGAGGGGGAGGATGTTCTGCCCCCTTCCCATACTTGATGTCAGTTCCCCCCTTTCCCCCACTCTCACCAGTGCCCCATTTGAAATCTCAATGTTTAAAGAATTGCCTTTACACAGATGTTCCCTAAATTGTCCCTGTGCAGTGCCCCCTGTTAAAATATGAACACCCTATGCCCTCTCAGAAGTTTGAGCATACAGGTAGTAAAGCCACAAGTACCAAACATTATCATGTCATCATTCTCTTTCCAGAAAGTTTCCTATAAACCCCACTTCAATGCTTCATGGCAATCTTGGCAGCCATTTTGGGAAGAATTTTTAAGTGCATTACAAGAACTTAATAATGTTAACAATAATTTATTAGGACTCCACAGAAGTAATGTGCACTTGTTTCTTTATGCAGATTCCCTAAGGAGTAAATGAGAGCTATAAAGTGATGGTTAAAACCTACATCAAGTCGAGGAGTGCCATTTGCTCAGAAACAGATGTAATTATAAAAGCAAAGTCATTTTGGTCTTGTAATACTGTACATGGTGACACCCAGGCCATGCTTCAGGAGAATAATTCAATTCCCATTATCCATGAAATATTAAAATATTTATACAAATGTCATCTCGTTTCTCATTCAACCGATGAATATATGCTTTTACAGTCCTTCTTTCTTGACTCTACATGTGTTCACTATTTCCTTGGAAGCGTAACAGTATCTCGATTACCTTGGGTGATTTCAAATATTCATGCAAATTCTGTACTTGTGCCGTCGATATCTGGTGGATGAATTGGCCACGATTCATTTGTCGCCTACACGATTACACGATTCATTTGTTCTGTGGTTGATTTCCGAATCATGCCACCAGCATGGTTTTGATGAGTGTTGGGTGTTGACTGTTAAGACCTGGCGATAGATGAGGAGGAACTTGTCCCAATGCTCTGAGCTTGGACCCATCATTGTCCACTTTTTGTTGTCTATTGTTCTCTTTAGAGCATTGTCAGTGTTTAGATAAGGGGCCGTCCATAAAGTACGTACGCACGGAGGGGGGGAGGGGGGGTTGTTACCGATGCGTACGCCATGCGTACAGGGGGGGAGAGGGGTTTCAGGCCAACGCGTACCGTATGCAAACGAAAAATTTGCATAATCATTTCGCGCGAAAAGAGAGGGGGAAACGAGAAAAAGCACCAGGATTTATTTGTTTTTTTCCTTTTTTTCTTATTGAATGTGATAAAAATTAGTGAAACACATCTGTAAATGTATAAAAACCTGTTACACTTTAGTAATTCATTTCAAAATTTGAAAGTGACATCCCAATAACGGTACCGGCCCGGATTATTGTGACATATTAATGATGCAAAGAAAGGTACCACGAGAAGTGAAAAACCGAATGTGAAATGCGTATGTGTACAGGGGGGGAGGGTGGGGTTGGGACCATTGCGTACGCCATGCGTACAGAGGGGGAGGGGGGTCAAAAAAGTCGGCATTTCGTGCGTACTTACTTTATGGACGGCCCCTAAGTTTCTTGTCTTTGAACTAATGAACTGTATCAGTTCAACTTATGTCATTGGATTCTCATGTGATGCAATTGCCATGATTTTTTGTAATGATTTTCTGGCATATGAGTTGTGTATTTTTGAAGCATATCTTGATCTTTGAGTTATGTTTCTTGTTGTGTTTTCTTCCTTTTGCTTGACTCTGATCTCTTCTCATTGTTCTAGAATTACCAATCCGAGGACTCAAAGTAATAGCCACTAAAAGATAATGGAAATTACAATGGTTGTGCTTCAGTTTAAAACTGCTTGAAACATTTTAAGCCAAAATAGAAACTTTTATACACTGTATATCGGTACTGACTTTGACTCGTGCATGTCGCTATTAGACATTTTTATCTTGGGGGGGGTTTATGTTTCTCAGCAACTCACCCTTCCCCTCCCAAATACTCTTTGCAACATGATAACATGATACATGTAATTCTCCGAGGCAGTTCTGACTTAATGTGGTCCTCTGAGATATCCAGACGGCCGGGGCCGTGCCTTTTTTTTTTTCTGGGCTGGGGCGATCGAGCAAAGTCCCTCAACATTTTCAAAAAATTGTGCAGACGCTTCTTATCTGCCGCTGCAAAACTGCCCCGAAAAAAATTGGCTAATATGCCTGGCACCTCCGCACCAATTGAGGGTAATTCCTACCCATTAGGTTTAATTTGCCTCTGCTCCAAGATTCTCCCAAACTCCTCGAGTTTCCCCCCCCCCCCCCCCCCCCCCCCCGGCCCACTTTACTGACTCGACAGATGACGATAAGAACTGGAAAGACAGTGACGACGGGATGGGTACAATGACAGCCAATTATAAATTCTATACAAGAACAGTCATCAAATGCTGAATACAGAATTGTCTCTCCGTTTAAAGAACGAGACTTCATTTTTTGATGAACAGGTTGTCATCCTTTGTTATTCCGATTGCATTCGGTAATTATTTATGATGTCATTTGGGGAGCTCATGAATATTTATGAGCAGCTGTCGATTTGGTTTTTATTTTTTCACAAAGAGTCCTTGGTGTTCATTCAACCTAGGCCTACTTTAATGGCGCCGCTTGGTGGAGAATTCTACGCTTAATACCGTCATTCTTCGCTGATGGTGAAGCAGCGACCAAATTTCCACTTTAGCCAAATGAGGAAGAAATCCTTTAATGTGAGGAGTGGATAGGCAAAAAAAAAAATACCTGTTACCTTGTTTAAGATGTGAACATTCAGGATGGTAAGAGCATCCGTACAGTATTCAGGAGGTCACTGGTTCGTATCCTGCTCCAGTCAACTTTGTCTTTGTTCACTTTTCAATGTGTTCATATAATCATACAAGTAATGAACTGCTGCAAACTGCTCATCATCCAAAATAACCTGAAATATATCAAATGCTTAGAGTTACGAGGGCCTGATGCATTTTGATCCTAGCAGGATCTTTCTCAACATGCTCAAAGGCTAAATGGAATATAATCATCTTAGAAGAGTAATACAAACAATTTCTCCTCAACAAGTTCTTGAAATATATCAATTTACCGATTTGCTGGTATTTTCACAGCTGCAAGCTTCAAATGAGAGGCGCCCATAAGAAAAATCCATTCTAAAATGTGATTAAATCCGTGGACTGATGGCAATTATTAATTGCAAACTGCTCGTATCAGTAATTGCCGAGCAACCATGCATAAAATGGTTTTTTTTTTTGTGGGGGCTTTTTGGAAGGGCATGACATTTGTATTAATCATGAATGAAATGAGATAGCCAATTCAAATTGATTTTGTGCATACGTACTTGCCTGGAGGAAGGCTTGAAAATACAATGTACAATGGCCAATTTCACAGAGCTGCTAATAAGCACCAAAATTGCTTAAGCATGAAAAGTCTTCCTTGATCAAACAGGATTACCATGACAGCTTTTGACTTGTATTTGACCATTGTTTGCTTAGCATATATCATTCACAAGGAGTTTTGACTGCAATAACTGATTTTATTTACCAAGATTTTGGGAGCTTAAGCAAATTTTGGTGCTTATAAGCAGCTCTATGAAATTGGCCCCAGTGTAGATGTCAATAGCAAATTACACAGGTTATTTATGTACTGTATACTGTAAGTACAGGATTGGTAACATACACAATTTACGTATAACTTTCAGGATATGAAGATGGTGCTGGTTGAAACATACCGTTAAAATATTTCCACCTGAAATGGTTAATTCACCCAGAAATTAGTCTAACAAAGACCGAAAACAGTTTTGATCTCAGGGTAAAACTAAAATCAAAACCATTCTTTATGTTTTATTAGAAAAAATTTAGTGAGGTTTTCGGTATTTTCTCCTGATGCTGATGTCCGATTGAGCTCAACTTTTCACAGGTTTATTATTCCATGTACATGTGTGATCAGACAAAGTGTGAATGCTGTTCTGTAACCATTCCCAATCATGTATTATACCTTTAACACTTGGTAGAGAGGTTGCAGATTTTCCTTTAATTTTCGAAATTGCACATACGCAGTTAATGATTTGTCAAATAAGAATGGAATTGTTCTTTCCACTTAACATATGATGGAACAAATGATTTAAATGAAGTGCTGTGATACACTGTTGCAGATGGATGCATTAAGCTATGTTAACAGAGGAAACATGACGCCAAGCTGGTGGCATTAAGAATTATTTTTGCTCATTCATCGTTTTATGCAAATAGAAGTCGAAGCAAAACAGGACAGGGTGTAAATCTTCCTGAGGGTGGCACCACTCATATATCCTCCGCTTCCTCGCCGTGAATATTGCTATAGCGATGGCCTAACTCGGTACCTGTAGGTTATTAGAAACGGGACCAGGCGGGCTAAATTGTTTTGCTTAATTAAATATAAACGTCACTGACTCATGCAGCTGGCCCAACTTTCCAGTCCCCCGTTATTTATGGTCAGCAATTTGTAAGACACCCTTGCCACAGCTGATAAACCCTCCCGCTTATTTACTTCCAGCTACACCCTTGCTCTGTCTCTGATCAAGTTATGTAATTAAGATGTTGGGGCCTGATATTGCACAGTCCAAGGACAAAGATGGTGGACGTGTTAGCTGGGGGTTTGCGGGGCAGGAATTACCTGTGTGATCTTAAGATTGTCACAAACTCATTCTACGGCAACCGCATCCTGAATATTATTGTTTCTGATATCTCAGCTGGACGCTCATAAATTGGGGAAATCCTGGAAAGTTGTTGATTTATCGCTTAAAATCAAGGCCAATTTCATTGATCCGCTAAGCACAAAGCAGTTTTGGTAAGCGTGGACAGTGGAAAAAAATGGTCGACATTCTAACAATTGCTTCAAATGCTTTATATATAAGTTGGGAGGGCCTGGCATTTCTATCCTAGCAGGATCTTTCTCAATGGCTAGAATTCTCAATGGAACTGCTAGCATCAAAATGGCAAGCCTTCTTAAAATCCAAGCATTTTGTATATTTCAGGTCATTATTTTCGTTTGATGAACATTTTGCAGCAGTTTATTACATGTATTTTACATTTTGTGAGTCGATATCTGGTTGTCAAAGTTGTTATAATGTGCTTCTTATTTTTGATTGAGATGGACTTTTATAAATGTTCATATCAGTATTATCAAATCCAAGAAATAAGCCAATTGAAAATAGACATTTAGTTAGAATCAGGTTTTGTGCCATTTATAAATCTTCATATTTGGTTGTAGTATTTGACAGAATGGTTCAAATGACCAGGTGATATTTTCTGTCCAGCCCTGATATCCTAGGTTTTCAATTTCTAGCCTTCAGAATTGCTGTACGGCCAAGTAACGCGATATCCCGCATCAGCGGCATGTTACTAGTCAGGGTAAAATCCGCGTTGGCAAGTTTTTGAAGAGCCACGTCATCATGACAGTGACTGAGTTCGTGCTCGTGGAGGCAGCTGCACACTGATGCCCACCATAAATCCATCAATAAATGGAAAGAAACCACACCAAAAATTCATAAATGGGCTAAAAGCACTTGTAAAAATTCAATACCACTTTCATCCTCAGT
Source organism: Astropecten irregularis (assembly GCA_963971285.1). Classification (NCBI taxonomy): domain Eukaryota; kingdom Metazoa; phylum Echinodermata; class Asteroidea; order Paxillosida; family Astropectinidae; genus Astropecten; species Astropecten irregularis. The sequence goes on along the minus strand of OZ020250.1, from coordinate 3,866,241 downwards.
ATTAAATGTCAATTTTCATTTTTTACCAAATGTAGACCGAAAAATGGGATTATAATTGTTCATTGATAGTGTGGGACGAGCTAAGATTGCAGAGAAGGGAAATAATCCACAGTTTGAGAGGAATTGTGAGAAATTTGTACAATTATTGCTAGTCAAATTAGAATCATGATTGTTACTACCACAAAAAGATGGTTGCCCCCCCCCCCCCCCATCACAATTTCCATGTGATATCTCATCATATCTGAAAATGTTAGGAATACTATTAAACAAGTAATATAGTTAATCCGTCATTTCTATTCATTTGCATAAATTTCACTTAAAGGTATAATACATGATTGGTAAAAGTCACAGAACAGCACTCTCACTTTGTCTGATCCAGCATGTACTTGAAATGATAAACCTGTAAAAAATTTGAGCTCAATCGCACATGTGAGTCACAAGAAAAAAAGCAAAAACCCGTCTCAATTTTTACCAGCACCATCGTCATACCCTCAGTTATGCTTAAATTTGTGAACATTTCTGTTGGGGTATGTTACCAATCCGGTACTGTACTGCCTTTAAATTTGGCAAAAGTGCAAAGTCAGTTCATCATGAAATTGGGTTTGATCCTTGAAACATACCTTGGTCTTTTTGCAGTGTTTTGAGGTATATGGTCATTACCTATTTTGTGCTGAGAGGTTTTTTTTGCTGGATTGTGTGTCTGTTTGTTAGTTTTTGGTTTGGGTCTTTTTTGGGGTAGGGGGGGGGGGGAAGGGGGGTCATTACCAATTGTTGTACCCACCATTTTCATTTAGCAGAATTTGTACTGAAAAACTAAGTTATTTTATATCCTCTGATTCTGTATATCCACCACTTCCTTTGCCAAGTTATTCATATTGTGATTCAGCAGTTTTGGTGGGTTTTTTGTTTCTGATTGCACTTTCTCTTGGCAAAGGCTGTTGTCCTGGTACCAGCAATATTCACCGGTACCATTCAGCTATCTCCCCCACAGGGCTAGGGGGAAGCAGATGACAGATATACTTGATTAATGAGTGTCTGTATGTTCTTCAATATTCACAACTGAATCTGGCTCCAGATTGCCAGACCGTGTAATCACTATTATTATCATATTTGGAGGGTTTTTTTTTTCAGTCTCTAACATCGCTGTGGAATAACAACATATGTGGGAGGGTGTTTTTTATATTCCTGGCTTTTGTGTGTGTGTGTGTTTTTTGCTGGGTAGGGATTGCTGTGTACAATCTTGTCTTTCATGTCTCAATATTGACGACACTTCTAGAAAATATTACGCTTCAAACTAAACATGTCCTCAAATCCTAAAGTTGTTTTTTCCTGGTGTTTCAATTGTTTTTTTTTCTGTCCTGGAACAAGGAGAAAGCCATTAAATGATAGTAATATTGCTGGTCGCATCACTATCCTTATGATTGGGCGACAGAATAGTACATTGCCCTCTGTGATGTGAATGCCTCCGTACAATACCATCAGGGTTCAGTTAGATAATTAATATTTCTCTATAACATTACTTTGCAGAACTTTTTAATAATGAAGGAACGATGCATTGGTGGATCCAGCATGGGGCTTTGAAGCCCCTCTTCCATTAGGGTCGTTGGATGAGGATGAGGTTTGCATGCATGAAGTAGCAAGCTGACCCAAAACTGATATAGTTGGTTGGAGTTGGGAGGGCCTGACGCATTTCGGTCCTAGCAGGATCTTTATCGAGGGCTAAATGACAACAGGACAAGAATATCTGTACTCGCATGTTATTCTCCTCTTGTCATTTAGCCTTTGATAAAGACCCTGCTAGGATAGAAACGCATCAGGCCCTCTAACTTCCAGCAACTCCTGGCTAGCACACCGGGCCAGCTTACTGCAGATTTTACTAGCCCGTTTAGATTTTTACTAGCCCGTACATATTTTGATCAATACCTTAACAGGTAGGTTTTTTTTACTAGCCCACCGGGCAACCAAAGAAGTGAGTCTAGCTAGCCCAGAGCAGTTTTTGCTAGACATTGTACTAGTGGTTCGGTACGATCATGAACACAGCTCGCACTTTCTACCCGGGATAGAGAAAAAAAAAGTCCCTTCCCCTGGGGGTTAGTGACACGAAGATGGCATTGAACTCCCATTAAGCGGCCTTGTGCTCAGCCAGACTCACTGCAGCCTTCGTAATCCCTCCTAGTTACACATGGCTTGATTGTTTCTAATTTAGTTTAGTTGGCTTGTATAGTGTATGATACGCATGTATGGTGTGGGGGCATGGTAGGGGGAAGGGGGGAACGATACACTGCAATGTCTCTATGATAAGAAACGTCCAACCCTGGGGATCTTTGGATATGAGAGGGTGGGGGAGGTGTAGGGGAGGGGGGTGGTCTGAAGATTTAGAGTCTGGAGGGAACTGCGGAGGCTGCACTTTGAGATAATCCTCTGTCAGAACTAATTTAGTGATTTTTGCCATGACGATGAAGTTACTATGTATGTATGGAGTGGGGGGGGGAGGGTGGGTGGTTTGGTTTGGTTCAGGAATGGAATAATGTTGAGTTGTCCTTCAAATATGAGAGCCATACCCGTTCATTATTCAAATCAATACAAGTAATTAACTGCTGCAAACTGCTCATCAGCCAAAAAATGACATGAAATTTATAAAATGCTTGGAGTTAGGAAGGCCTATCAGGATAAAAAAATGCAAGTATTAGGCTGCCATTCCCCTCCATGCTCACTTCATTCTCTCCAAAACTGGTAACCCCCAACCACCCCCCCCCCCAAAAAAACAAAGTTGACCACCACTTTATACTATTCTGGAAATCTAGCATTTTACAGCAGTGTATTAGGCCTATACCTCTATGCAGTACAGAACTGTCTCTTTTTTTTCAATTAATTAATTTGATCATTTTATCATTGTGGCATTTTGTTGAGGATTATACCAGAATTGGGTGCCTTAGGAGAAGATAATGAAGGAAATTTACAGTGTTAGAAGCGAGGAAGCCTTGGGTAACGATTCTGGGGACTGGAAACCCCATCCACATAGTGGACAAGGTGGGGTTCGATCCTTGGACCTAGTGTGAGAGGCATAACCACTATGTCAACATGAGTTGGATTAAATTTTCATGTACTCTTTGAAACCATTTTTCGAATTATGCTGATTTACTTGAAGAAGAAAAAAAGGGAAAGATTGGTGAGTTTGAGGATGGATAAAATAGCAGCATGCAGCTTTATAGGCCAACTTTACAGGAACAATTGTTACTCAGTGACAAGGAAAACTGTCAGTCTCTTCACTCTGGATTTGAATATGGGATGACACATGCCATTTTCTCTGTAATTGTGTGAAGTAATTGCTTCATTTCCATTGGGTTCGACACTTTGAAAGTCATTTGAACTTGTTGAACTGAGGTCCCCCATTTACACTTTAGGCCATAAAAACATCACACCACATAAATACATTGTAATGTCTATCGTCTGCCCTTACTTTATAACAGAAACAGGGTGATAATTGGTCTCTTGTGAAAGGTCTTTTTGTGAGGAATGGTGAACTGAATGCAGAAGCATATGAACTTGCTGCACAAAGTGTTAATGTAAGCTGGTAATGGTCAGACACTGACAAATTGACCAGGTTTCTCTTTCTGGCAACCTCCATGAAAATTTGAATTTCAACGGGTGCTTGCTCCTACAAAATGCTGTTGAAATTGTCCTTAACCGACAGAAAAATGGGCCGTTAAATTGGCGCCTCAGAAATGATCTGTCAAAGTGTTACATCTGTCTTGAGTGTGCCATGGTGAAATAAAACCCTTATTTGCCGGAGATCCGTGATGTGGGTTTAGCCTAATCCATTATGAACCCAACCTCATTTTTTACTCTCTGGGTACTGTCCATGAGTTAAAAGTGCATTGCATGCACACCCTAGTCTGTTCAGCATGGACACCGCCCTCCGTTGGTCACAATGCAACAACTAAAAATGGCAATGACAGAAATGTGTGGTATGATTGGAGGTAGTGATGAGTTGGCAGTGCCTTTAAAGGTAGTATCATACTTTGGTTTTTGTCAAAAAAATACAAATTCATGGGCAAAAATATCAAGGAAGATACAGTAACAGTCATCTGTGAAAATTTCAGTCCCATATGTTGCCCACTTTTTGAGAAAACAGTGAAAAACAGCTACAGTATTTCTGAAGTCTTTTCTCTTTTATTTTTGATCTTTTAAAAGATCAAACATTTTCGGTCCTTGTTTGACTAATTTCTGGATAAATACATCATTTCAGGTGGAAATATTTTAACAGTATGTTTCTACCACCACCATCTTCATACCCTGTAAGTTATACGTAAATCTGTGAACATTTCTGTTTTGGTTTCTTACCAAAGAATGATGCTACCTTTAAAAAACAATTTGAGTGAGTTAAAAAATGTTTGGTGTGTCAAGCCCTGTCATAGCTGCCTTTGATGGAGCATTTGAGGAGAAAAGCTTCATTTTGATGTCGCATTATTCTCCAAAAATGCTGGTAAGCTAAAATGTTGGAAGCATTCAAATGCATGGCTCTTCACAATGGACTAGTTGCCATAGCAATAAATCTATCCCATTCTACATGAAAGAGTGGAAAATTTACATGAAGAGTGGAAAATTATAAGGCAGAATTATTTCAACTTGACTGCAAAACGAGTGAAATATCAATATCACTCATTCAATTTATGCATATAATTATATGTACACAGATTTCTTTTTTTACCACCTGCTAACTTGAAACCTTGTTCTTTGAACTTGTTTTTTTTAACACCAAACAAGTTTAACATCGTTTTTCACAAAGGAAGGAGATTACTGGTTTCTGGTTATCTGGTAATAATGGAGAAAGCTTTGAGAGGAGAAAAAAAGGCTGAATAGAACCGAGAACGGTCTGAGCACTGTTCAACCATAACAAACAAACAAAAACCCAGAGGATTTATATGACTGGAGTTGCCCTCCCCCACATCGGCGGATATTTGTTCCAAAAAATGTCGTCAACAGTTCTAAGGGAGCATTGTGTGTTGCTGGTGGTGGGGAGGGAGGGAGCCTGCTTATTGATGCATTTCAAAAGCGATCAGTCGTTGTCGCCAGCGAGATAAAACCAGTCGATCCCCTCGATTTCACTGGCACTGGCAGGGAAAGTCTGTTCATTATTTGTCCTGATAAACACGACTCCCCCCCCCCCCCCAGTCCTTGATACCTTGACAGATAAATTATGTCAACCCTGAGTGGAATCATGCTAAGGTTCATCTTGGGTTCCCTCAAAAACTGAACTGCTTGTGACTATTATAGTTGTAGATGCACTATGTATTTCTGGTGGTTTTGGTGGGCTGTTAGTGCCAAGCCAATGCATATTCTATATGCTGAGCTGCAATTATTGAGCCGAGAATCTTGATGGAATTGGCCACAGCTAGAGAATGACAAATGTACAAACTTGATGTTTTGTGTCAGGATGTCTGTTTGTGTGTATGTCAACCTTGCATTATGCAAACAAACTATGACTGCAATACAATACCTTCGGATAATATTTCCGGTGGACCTACAAGCAAAAATCGACCTATTTTCACAAAACCTGGCACTGATATTCACTCTCAGTGATAAATATTTCAAGGATACACTTTTTTCTGATGATTTCATCCAGAAAAATTGCACCACTAACAATAAATAATCCTCAATTTTCAATTCATCATCAACTCAAAAATCAAACTACAGAAATTCCGCAATTCCGATATTTTATTGGGAATAAGCATAGGTGTAATACAGACGATCAGTGTGTTATGTGAACAATTGCTTTGGTTGTTAATTAGTTGTGTACATTGAGGATGGGAAACAAAAAGATAGAGTACCACTGTAAGAGAGCAATGTTGGTATAAACCCATTCTTGACAAACCCACACCCAGCTAACCAACTAACCAACCATTATCATCTTATCCTTATCTCATTTTCAGGATATAGGTATTACAGCTAACAACCAACCAATAAGCAAACCAACCAAAAAATCACATTTTTAATAATGCTACCGATTTTCTTGAATTTCTCAACTCATGTGAATTACTCTGCATCAGCCATCTTGATTTTCTTATCTTTTTTTTTTAGTGCAGGTAAAAAATGGAGATGGTTGTTCCTAGTGAGATGCCATGTATATGACTCCTACTCCAACACTCCACCTGACACTGTGGGGATGCATTCAAACTCTGATTGATCAGCGTCGCCATAGAAATACCTCATTTGCATAATTCCTGTTCCATTCTCCGCCGCGTGGAGGTCATCGCAGAGAGTGAATGTGTGGGGTTCACCGGAGGACATTGGCACGTGGAGTCGTCGTTTGCGACGCTGGGATTGGTCGTCTGCCTTCTCTTAGTCCCCCCTTTTCCGAATAGATGAATGAACATTTAAGGGGCAGATGCATGGATCTATTGCTAGCTTGCAAAGCACTGCTTGTGTGTATATACGAGGTTAAGAGTGTTAAAATGCCCATCTAAGCGGAAAGGCCATACCTTTTGCTTGGCTGACTCCATTCGCCAACCCTTGTGTGGCGTTGAAATGAAATAAACAAGAAAATGTATCTTTTTTTTTCTTGTATTCACTGGTGGCCCATGTGTTAATCAGCCTGGGGAATATTCACCGTGAATGATACGTGCAGATGATGAAATTTGAAAGGTTCTGCCGATATGGCGGGCATTTTAGTAGTTGTTGTTTTTTTCTTCAGCAAATCAGATTGTTTCATCCTATTACTCATGTTCATTGGTGTCATCAATCAAATATGGTCACTGTATTTTCAATGTTGTTGTTTTTTTCATGTGAGATTCCTGTGTTGTGGGGGAAATGAATCTCAACCGGGGGATATGCTAAGTTTTACTACCTTTGAATTTGTGCCCTTTGGAATTTCATCTCCCAAACTGTTGGATCATTAATCATCCTAAAAAATAAATAGATTAGACCGAAGATGGTCAATTGAATAAGTTCTCAATAATCGCAACTTGGAGAATTCTTACATACTAAAACTTTCATCATTTGATGATTCAAGTTTTTGACACAACAAATGACTTTTCATTATCTGCATCGCGAGGCAGTGGATTCAATGTTAAAATGTGATGTTTTTGATCAAAGATTCAGTGTAACCATGAATTCAGTGTTTCCATGGATTCTGTGTTACCATGGATTCCATGTTACCATGTTTTCAGTGTAACCATGGATTCAGTGTTACCCAGGGATTCAGTGTTACCATGTATTCAGTGTAACCATGGATTCAGTGTTACCCAGGTATTCAGTGTTACCATGGATTCAGTGTTACCATGGATACAATGTTACCATGTATTCAATGTTATCAATGGAGTCAATGTTAACATGGATTCATTGTCACCATGGATTCAGCGTTACCATGGATACAATGTTACCATTTATTCAGTTTTGCCATTGGTTCATTGTTGCCATGGATTCATTGTTGCCATGGTTTCAATTTTACCTTTCTTTTCATCCTAGGCTTTGCCAATTTGTGTAGTGAACGATGTTCAGAATCATCTTTGCCTGGATGTGGATGTCTGAGCCATGACTCAGTGGCCCGGTCAGGTAAGGTGCCATCTTGGTTCGTTATCTGCCATATTATCAAGGCTCAACTACCCCCCAAACCCCCCCCCCCCCCCCCCCCCCTCCACCCCTCCCCCACAGCGGCTGCATCTACGACTGATTTATGGAGCGGAATCTTCCCCACCTCCAGTGTATCTGATTGGTTTCACGGATTCTCATTTATACTTTCAATCTCTGCACAGATGATAAAGTGAAATATTTGAGTGGAACTTGAACTGAGCCATCCGAGAGGAGCTGTCCAAAATCCAAACCACAGAACCAAATCTTCATCCTTCAGATCTGAGCTGCAAACATTCTAGCAGGTGATTTTTCTCAGGCTAAGCATGAATTGAAGAATCTTGTTTTTGTAAATAAATGTTGGAATAATATTACAAAAGCAAAATCCTGTCTACATTCTTATAGACTTGTTTATTTACCTTACAAAAATGGATGATAAAAATAGGTACCGAAAGGAAAACAGAATATGAAAGAGACATCAAAATGTCGTGTAGATGTTTGGATGCATCCCTTTTTAATACCTTTTTTGGTGCACAGTAAAGCAATAGTAGTTATATAAAATCAACCCTAACCCTCTGCATCTACCACACAAGACATGAGCTACTTACCACACATTACTACAGTCTCCACAGGGGAACGGGATCATAAACAACACATTACCACCAAAAACACACTGTTGTGTATTGTGGTATTCAGGATACCACACATACCACCGGAAAAATCATGTGTGGTAAACTGTGGTATGCAGGTGGGTTATGGTTATTGATAATAGGTTCCTATTCAATGCTATATCACCTAACAAGCAACAGACCTCATCATAAGGACCATCCCAAAAATGTAATCTGATATTAATGATCACGAAGACTTATCAATTTTTAATTATTTATTTGTATGTCTAACAGTTTGATATGAGATTACACTTCTCACTGAAGTCATATCAGTGGAAGTTTCGTCAGCAGCAGAATTATAAAGGCCCTCTTCAGAGCACCTCAGCTCATATCAATCATTGGATTCTGGAATTGGGTCTGAAGATGCAAATCTTGAGTAAGTCCCAATTTTTTTCTTTTAAAGGAAAAAGAAGTTGTGGCTAGGAAAAAGGATAGCTGCAAATAGCTGGGTCGTACTTCCATATACGTTTGTGCACAAAATCATTTTTTATATATATAAAAAGTGAAAACCTGGGGGGGTTGCAACCCCCCTAGCCCCCCGGGATCTACGCCCATGTCAGTATGCAAGTTCGATGGTTTATTGAATCCAGCATTTACAGTCCCCCGTCATCTTTTGGGTACAGGAATTCCTTCCCATCATGCATTGCAGCTTCCCCTCCCCCTCCAGAAGTTACCCCCTCTCCGTTTCGCCCCCCCGGTCGCGCCGATCAGTAGCCTTGTGACTGTTAGATAGCTGGCATAGATCAAACTGTGATCAAACATATTAGAGTTTGGGAATCGACTTAACGCATTCGTTCACGCCTACGTGTGAGAAGTTGTCGCGAGGTCACAGACACAGAGTCTCTGCCGGGTGTGAAACTGACACAAGACGTGAAGACGGGACACGACATCCCGACAATTCTAGCTGTAAATCTGCTTGTTTTATTATGATTATTTTTTTTTGGTGGTTCTCTCTCTGTTTTTTTTTTTTAATGATGTAAAGCCTCTAATTGAGTATCGGGGCAGGAGTGGCTTTATATAATGTGTAAATGATGTGCTCCTTTGGGACCGTGGGTAGAGGAGAGAGTCAAGAGACCTCTGTACTGTGTTTGACCGTGTCAGATGTCATCACCCCCAGGCTGTTGGGTTCTTACAGCTGTAGGCTCACTGGATGAGAGTCTGTTTGACTGCTTGTCGATGGACTGTTTGTACGTTTGACTGATTGTTCGGAGAAAAATGGGGCTCAAGACCTTTGGTGTTTTTGCAGAAATTGTCCAGAGGGGTGAGAGGGTGGGGGAAGGGTGGGGGAAGGGGGTCATAGTGATGGGGGGGGGATTCCTTGGCCCATCTTATGGAGTTAGGAATACAAACTGACAGATAAATGAGACAAAATTTTGAATTTTGTCATGGAGATATTTCTCAACACAGAGTTTTGTATAACTAGTTTTACCCTTTCAGACCATTGAAATCCTACGACAATTCCCCTAGGCCTATGATTCTTTGCAATTTATCATGAGCAAGTTCGTCCGAGAATAAGGATGAACTTGGAGCAAATTCACTTAGATCAGTTTGACAAATGTAGAATTATGAGATTTTCCCATCTCTCTGAGTCTGGAATGGCATGTTCTCTCTACCTCGACCTCACATCCTCAGCATCTCAAGGTGGTTTCTGACTGATTCTGCTCTCTTGGGAGGCCAGGGTTCACCTGTCACCCTTTCACAGTTTTGGTCTTCAGAGGATTAGGTGGGAGAAGTGGGATCACCCCACATTCTACAAACTTTGTCTGGTGTACCCTTAAAGGTATAATACATGATTGGTAAAGGTCACAGGACAGCACTCATACTTTGTCTGATTTAACATGTACATGAAATGATAAACCTGTGAAAGTTTGAGCTCAATTGGACATATGAGTCACGAGAAAATAGCAAAAACCCAACTCAATTTTTCTTATAAAACATTAAGAAAGGTTTTGTTCGGAAATATTTTAACGGTATGTTTCTACCAGTACCATCTACATACCCTGAATGTAATACATTAATCTGTGAACATTTCTGTTTGGGTATGTAATACCAATCCTGTACTGTACCTTTAAATTGAATTCAGTTTGACAGGCATACAGGTCAAGGAATTCGAAAATATCCTGTCAGTGAACTCTACTAAGTTTCACAGTCAGTATCTCAGCTGATCAGGTAGCTACCACAATACCAGCAATAGAGGATGTAATTCCATATAATGTAGTAGAATGTATAGCGACTCAATGAGAATGTACACATGTATGGCTTTTGCTTAGTGAGCCTTAGTCTCTAGAGGAGGTCTTGTGTCTAAGAGGTTAACTTGACTTATTTTCCCCTGGTCAGGGCATAACAAAAGACTCATCACAATCCTGTGTCATGTTTCCATGGCGACCTTGCCTCAGAGCTTACCTCTCGACTTCCAAGAAATACCGTGACCTCGTAACTGCCTCCCTCTATTCACAACACACCACCCCACCCCCCTGCAACAAAAATGAAATATGTCACAAAGCTATTTCATTGGCATCTATATGCGGAAAAAGAAGTCCAGTCGTCAGTCGCTGTGTCACCATCCATTGGAGGTCAGTTAATGAAAGATAGAATTGGTGTTAGTGTCAGATCATACTGGCGGCAGCCTGACGGCAATTATCAGCCGTTCAATGAATGCATCCCACTCTTTAGCTTATGGGGGAGTTACTGTCTAATTTAATAGTCCAACCTTTCATGGTTAATATTCCAAAGGTTTCCCAATTTTTTATTTCGGTTCACAAAATCTGCATATGAATTTTTTTTTAACCCTTGGACCAAGTTTATGCTTTTTATCAACGTTTACGTGACTTAGGAGCACCGTACATGTGAATATTTCAAGCTGATGCATATACATATGCGGGCACAAAGTCCTTTTACGATAGTCATTTGTTTTTAAATTCAACATCTGTTGTTTTTCCATACTGATTATTGAATTGACTTGGCATGGTACTGCATTGATGTCTCGCCATATGCTCTATTAGCCAAAAACTAATTTACCGAAACTAATTTGATTATTTCTCTTTTGAACGGATGATATCGGATGATATCTTCTTAATAAAAAATATTTTGACCTCAAAAATACGGCTGCCAAGCCCGCCATTATATTACTGTTTAAAGGTACGATCATACTATATATCAGCAGAAATCTTCACAGATTTACCTATAACTTACATGGTATAAAGATGGTGATGGCAGAAACATACCATTAATTGTGTTTGTGCCGGAAATGATGTATTTATCTAGAAAAGAGTAAAACCAGTGACCAAAATTATTGTTATCTTTTAAAGATCAAAAATAAAGACTAGAGAAATACTGTGGCCGTTTTTCACTGTTTCCTGAAAAAGTGGGCACCGTATGGGACTGAAATTTTCACAGATGACTGTTACTGTATCTTCCTTGAAATTTTTGCTCATGAATCTGTATTTCTTTGACAAAAACCAAAGTATGATACTACCTTTAAGACCTTCTCATATGCATTTTTACAAAATTGAGAAATGCCAAATCATTTTTTCTTTCAATTGCTAATTCTATGATAATTTTTTGCTTTAAAATGTTTATAAATTAATACGGGTTGATTTTGTTTTCCTAAGGACATGATTGATCCTGACTATTTTTTATCGAATCATCAAAATGTTGACCTTCGTTTTCACTTAAACCATAACGAAACCCAAGCCTCACAGTCAAGGGCCTTTTGGATGGCGACACTTAATTATCCAAATTACCTTGAGAAAACATTACGCTCATTGTTCAAGGTGTTGCGCACCATTGGCTTTTTTTGTAAGGAGAGTGATTTGTTAACGGTAATTGTTTTTCATAAGTGCATTTTGTGTGTTTTCCAACAATGCTATATTTCTTGATTTTGTATTTCTAGTATTTCATCATCAAGTTGATTGACACTGAAATGAAATAGGGATATTTAAGATATTAATATCTTTAAATTACATTTTCAGTCAAAATGCCAAATGTTCATGTATTCAGCTTGTGACTATTTAGTTACATAATTATTTTTGGCGCAATATGAAAATGGCATGCATTGGTCATATGACCATTTTTCCCAACAGATTTATAAAAAATAAGCAACCAAATGTCTATGTGTTATGTATTGCTTGTGAATGTTCTTTGGCTGACCATGAATATTGAATGGAATTTTTAATTGTGGTTTGTTTTATTGAGTAAGACATTTTGTGCTAAGCAATTTTTTTGTGCTTAACAGGCTAACAGCTTCATAAAATCAGCCCCTGTGTTACTGTGAAAATTAGTATGCAGCCCTATGGACTGAATCACTGAAAATTGGCATAGCTACCTGCTTACTGCTTAGGGGTGTTTTTTTGGGCGTGGCACATCAACCAGTCTAGGGGTCACCACTTCCGCTGACCTCTTCAAATGAACTCCCAGGTCACTGTCTCAAAATCCTTGGAAGTCATGGGTGTAAGCAAGGTCAAAGTTGGGGGGGGGGGCTCATTTGAGAGATTTGAACATCTTTCCAAATTGATTGATGTATGGAGAGGGGAGGGGCTTAAACATCCAGTGTGGGGGGGGGGGCAACTCCCCCTCCCCCATCCCTTGTTCCCATAATTAGCCATTCATCGTTGAGAGTTTCTAATAAGCTATTTACCCTGCACAATAAAACCGCCCTAATATGCCGCTTACAAATGTTAATACACAAATTTGATGGCTCATCAATAAGTATAGGCCAATACCATTTTAAGTTCCTTTCCTTTGTTTGTGCAATGCCAATTAATATTTATAAGCAACTTCGTGAATAAGTTATGTTTAAATTGGGATGTTATATTAAATTGCATTGTACAATTATTTGGTTTTAGAGAATGCCATATGTCTTTCCTGATATTACCGCATGGCACCAAACCAAGATGAGGTTACCAAGCCTCAAAAAGCCTCTCTTTTATTAACAAGTTTTATAAAACAAAACATAATTTATTTTTTTATTTATTTTTTTTTTGTTTGGGGGGGGGGGGGTAGCCTAAGTTCTTGGAAGTGGGGGAGGGTCATTGGTGCCCGTCTGCCGGTGCCAATCCTACCATGACACTGGCTGGCACCACGGGCAACCTTGACTGGTATCCGCACTGCCGGTCGCCGACCCGACCCAGTATATGATTGTTTTTCAACCAGTCACGCACCAATGATCAGCAAACTAATTTAAAGTTGAAGAGGGAATTGGAAAAAAACCTTCATTTAAGCCCAGCTGATAAAGTGCAAACTTCTGCTGGTTTGGGCACAGTCATACAGAATGCGTACTGAGGGTCGGTGACCACTAAACCTATTGTCTGCAATGGCTTCAAATATTCATACATTCTATCATTATACATAAATGCACTCCAGACCATCAGTATGCATTATGAAATGCAACACTTACAAAATAACGAGTGTAGGAGTCTTGGGGCCAGTCGTCTGTATGCAGTGAACCGATTAGGAGCCAGTCTAGTTTTACTGAGATGGCTAAGCACTTTTAAGCAGCACTTAAAATCTGCTATTAAGCAAATAAAATAGGCAAACACATACAGCAACAAAGAAGTAAAGAAAGTTCTTGCTCATAAAATAATGGTTTGCAAGTTCCATACGAGGCCCAAAATATTTTTGAGTAGCAAAGCTTGTGAACACCAAACTAGTTTGTGCTGTCACAAACTAGTCTGTCAAAGCTAGTATCATACTTTTTTTATCAAAGAAATACAGATTCATGGGCAAAAATACCAAGACAGTCATCTGTGAAAATTTTAGTCCCATACGATGCCCCCTTTTTGTGAAAACAATGAAAAACAGCCACAGTATTTCTCTCTTTTATTTTTGATCTTTTAAAAGATCAAAAAGATTTTCGGTCGTTGTTTTACTAATTTCTGGATAAATACACCATTTCAGGCGTAAACATTTTAACGGTATGTTTCTACCACCACCATCTTCATACTATGTAAGTTATACGTAAATCTGTGAACATTTCTGTTGTGGTTCCTTACTAAAGTATGATACTACCTTTAAAAAAGTCAGTGGAATCTCTTGAACATTCCCTGGGGTCGATTTCACGAAGCCCTACGATCAATCGTAACTCGAGTTACGAAGGATAACCCGTCGTATCCTGCGAAGGGCTGTGATTCCTACGATTATATTGATAGTAAGTTGCGATGACTTTGGTGAACTCGGCCCCAGTCTTGATAAAATGCATATGGTGGCCTCGGTACGTGCTTTATCAAGCAGGAATTGGTTTTAACTTACGGTGTATTCATTATCGAGTTATTAAAATCCATCTCAAAATAATGGATTTTATTTTCCCTGAGATTTAAGCCAGTAAAATAGTTCCGGCGAGACCGGTAAGTTCCAGAGTCAATCCTACTCCAACTATCTCATCTTATTAAATTTATATCTTCTCCTGTCTCCCGCCTATTTGACTCGAAAAATTCATGATGAACAAAAGACCTGGAGAAAAAAAAAAATATTCAGACATAGCTACTAATAAAACTGCCCGCATATACACACACAAAAATAAAATTACATATTTCTGCGGCACCAATTTCGCTCTGCTAATTTGTATCTAATTGTCCGTAAAGACGAGAGGGTTTTATTGTTAGGCTCTTGTTCGATGTTGATCAATGGCCCCATCTAGTATAGCCAGGCAGTCTGCAATGTCGTGTGTATACCGGGCGGGCTTTTGAAATCGCCAGGCTCTCTGGCACCACTCGGTAGAGAAGAAAAAAAATCCCCGCCATTAAAAACTGGTCCTAGTATAGAAAAAAAAGACATGCGAGCCCCTATCTCACTCCAGCAGGCTTGTAAGCAGTATTCCACGGGCGGTACGCCTCATTAGACAGCCACAACTTGATACACTGTGGAGCACTGGAGTTTTTGTTGGGGGAAGAGTGCTTTTGTTTTCCCTGGTTTTGTTTTGGAGGACTCTTGTATCAAACGGCCGGTAGTGAACTCGATTGTGTATTGTATGTGTGGTTCAAGTGCATCAATATTGTACTGAGGCGCGGCAAAAGGACCTGCCCTGTTTGCTTACAATGTCAGCAAACCAAAACAAAAATGTACTTGGAACTCTGCCGTGCATGGTTCAATGATTCTGTAGCAGCCACAGTTTCTCAAATGTTGTTTTATGTTTAATAATGTATGAGGATTTTTAAAGGGGGAAATATTGTACCCGCATATATTCCTTGCAATAAACCCCTTATAGGACTTTGACCCCATCGACAATTGTAAAAGTAACTCTTTCTTTTCTCTGTAATAAATGGGAAGGGTTACTGTTTCTTTTTTTTTCCTGTGGTTCGGGGGGAAAGGTACAAAATGGATGTTTTTCACCCCTTTCTTATCCCCCAAACAAAGAAGAGTTATTTACATTGAGCGTCCTTGCCCTTGGATTGCGTCACCACACCGCACCGCACTATGGATTAAATATTGTAAGCTAATCTTTATGAGAACAGGGGCCAATTTCATAAAACTGTTAAGCACAAAAATGACATTTCTGTCTTAATAAAAACAAGGTTAACAACCAAATTTCCACGTGTTGTGTATCACTTGTGATTGTTCTTTGGCTATTGTTCGGTGACCATGAATATCAAATGGAATTTTCAATAGTGGTTTGTTTTATTGGGCGAGACATTTTTGTGCTAAGCAAATTTTTGTGCTTAACAGTTTTATGAAATTGGCCCCAGATGAAGCTTTACCCGACTTTATAGTCAAAATTCCATGTCTTATTGTCTAGGTATGAAAGGCATGCAGGCAAGGATTGTTTTAATCAGAATCTTAATTTCGGAATGAGCTCCGTTTTAAAGGTAGTATCATACTTTGGTAAGAAACCGAAACAGATTTACTTTTAACTTACAGGTTATGAAGATGGTGGTGGTAGAAACATACCGTTAAATTTTTTCTTTTAAAACATCAAAAATAAGAGAAAAGACTTAAGAAATACTGCGGCTGTTTTTCACTGTTTTCTCAAAAAGTGGATAATGTATGGGACTGAAATTTTCACAGATGACTGTTTATAATGTATCTGTCTTGGTATTTCTGCCCATGAATCTGTATTTCTCTGATAAAAACCAAAGTATGATACTACTACATTTAAAGGTTATTACAAAATTGGTATGTTTCTGTTACACGTATTAAAGGTACAGTACAGCATTGGTAACTTACCCAAACAGAAATGGTCGCAGATTTACGTATAACTTACAGGGTATGACGATGGTGCTGGTAGAAACATACCATTGAAATATTTCCCCCTGAAATGGTGTATTTATCCAGAAATCAGTAAAACAACGACCGAAAACAGTTTATCTCGGGGTATTAAAAACATCAAAACCATTCTTTATGGTTTATAAGAAAAATTGAGTCGGTTTTCCCTATTTTCTCGTGACTCAGAATGTCCGATTGAGCTCAAATTTTCACAAGTTTATTATTTCATGTACATGCTGGATTAGACAATGTGTGAGTGCTGTTCTGTGACCCTTACCAATCATGTATTATACCTTTAATTATTTTTGCCAGTATTGTTTTGTACTCTCGAGAAACCGGTATTTGTACTTTTGAGTTTGATGCCAGTAATGTCGTTGAACTCATTGAAGTATTAGTCATTATTATTGCTTCACCGTATGTTTGTTCAGTTATTGTCTAATCATTCATGTGCAACTTGGTCTTTCACTCCCTAGAAACATTTTAACATCCTTTCGCTTCACAACAATTAAAGAATAATGACCTTACTTAAATGACTCAAATGACTGATCTGCATTGTTAATTCACTGCCGGCGTGACTATTTTTTTCAATTTCAGTCATATTTCTTTATTAAAGACTCCAGCTCAGCACATGTAATGTAAAATGTAGGCCTACTTCGTATAATGAACTTGCGGTTATTTGATGATTGTTAAAAATCCGTATCTTCTTTGAGCGATCCCCCACGTACCGTTCCCAGGTTGCCACATTGCTGCTCGTATCAATGAAACGATCCTTGGGATATGGTGGTGTGTACATGGTTTCATGGCTTCTGACTGCCAATGAACATAGATAAATGACTATTAGGGTCACCACCAACATAGGGCTGGATATATGTAGCTCAGTTGGTAGAGCGCCGATACGGTTTCCGTGGGTCGCAGGTTCGAATCCCGCTCCCGTCAATTTATGTTCACTGTTCAATGACTTAAATTAATCCAATCAGTTTCCCTTGTGGTTACTTAATGATCATTTAATGAGCTGCATAAGAAAAAATTCTCAATTCACAAAATCAAAACAATAAATTCCGAACCGTTTTTCTTGTCAAAACTGAACACTGAGTTGTTTAAAACTAAAGGAAAGTACATTTTCGGGATATAAAACGTGACTAAAACGCCTTTGGGAAAAAATGAAACTAATTTAAAGAAGTGGAATTTTTTAAGCATCTCGGTCTCAAAAACAGTTTAAACCTGTCAAAAAAGAAATCGCCAGCTTCAGGTTTGCCCACCTGCCGTCAAAATGAGGATGACTCAAATGATAAACGGATTAGATATTTCTGTGTGATGTGTGTAGTATAACATTAAGAGGAAGCCGTCTCGATGAATCAGTTTGCTATGTATGCCATTTGCGTTCAGGTTTCCGCACTCAAACCGACCCTGCAATTATACACGCTTACTCGCCCCGTGGGAAAGACCCGAATCCCCGCTCGCCCGGTCGTACCGCTCCGCTCGCCGATCCCGAGAGCGGAATGCCCTCCTTTTACGAACAAGAACCCCTGCTGAGATTCCGTGGCTTCCACGATATAATAAAAAAAGTCTTCAATATTACGGCTCGTGTCTACCATACACATAAAGTCAATAGCGAGAAAGACAACCCATGCCCTTGAAAAAGGAAGGCCCCGCCCCTTTTTCTTTTGTACCGCTACATTATATTATTTCATTTCCCGCGACTGTATATCAAAGCAATGAACCCCTACAATGAATGAAGGCATGAAATGAATAGGCATTTTTGTATGTTGGTTGATACACGTAAGATTGTGTAGACGTGGCTTGGCGGATCATGTCGCGACATTGACCTTGACGGTGGAGTCTCTCTGAGTGGACCCACCGTGGTGAGCCGTGATGTGTGCCTCAGAAACACGGTGTAATTATGCTGACGTGCCGCAGTCCGTGAACAAGAGGAAAACCGTTGTAATATTGAGTCTGTTCACTCTTTGTGCGAATATATTATTATACTACGAGTATAATGTACACCCTGTAGTTCCTTTGGTTTGTGTGACAGGCAGTATTAAAGGTATAATACATGATTGGTAAAGCTCACAGAACAGCACTAACACTTTGTCTAAATCCAGCATGTACATGATATAATAAACCTGTGAAAATATGAGCTCAATTGGACATCTGAGTCACGGGAACATAGCGAAAAACCGACTCAATTTTTCTTATAAAACATAAAGAATGGTTTTGATCTTACCCCGAGATCAAAACTGTTTTCGGTCCTTGTTTTACTAATTTCTGGATAAATACACCATTTCAGGCGGAAATATTTTAACGGTATAGGCCTATATTTCTACCAGCACCATCTAATTCATAACCTGAATGTTTAATGTATATCTGTGAACATTTCTGTTTGGGTACGTTACCAATCCTGTACTGTACCTTTAAAGCTTCCGCGAAATAATTTATTTATTTCATACAAAATAATTATTAGGAAATTTGCCCTGCACGTTATTGCAATAGTTTGACACAAAAGAGGAATATGACCTAGATTATTACATTATGGTACAAAAAATACTGTAAGCTTAATACAAAGTCACAGTTTTGGTGAACGCGAGGATTTAAACTTTTCACCGTTCAGAAATGTCCGTCAACAAATGCTCCAAGTACACACCAAACGAGTTTATGTTTAAGACTTTGCAACATTACGTTAATTCAGTAATTCTCAAAATATGTTTTAACAAAATACCACTGAATCCACATTAAAACGCCTTTGGGAATGTATTCAAAGTACTATCATACTTTGGTAGCATACCGAAACAGAAATCTTCACAGATTTACCTACGGTGATGATAGAAACATACCGTTAATTTTTTTTCTGCCTGAAATGCTGTATTTATCCAGAAAAGAGTAAAACCAATGACCAAAAACAATTTTGATCTTTTTTAAGATAAAAAATTACGGTAAAAAGACTTAAGAAATACTGTGGGGGTTTTTCACTGTTTTCTCAAAAGGTGGGCACCGTATGGGACTGAAATTTCACAGATTACTGTTGCTGTATCTTCCATGATATTTGTGCCCATGAATCTGCATTTCTTTGACAAAAACCAAAGTATGATATTACGTTTAAGTAAGTAATCTTATAATAGGCCTAGAAGAAAGCTGTTGAAACATTTTGCATGGTTTGTAGATAATTATCTTCTGCAACGCGGTTCCTTGAATTATTTTTCCAAATGACAGAAATTCCGACCTATGAAAATGTCAAGTTTAAAGACGCTAAAACTATCACAGAAAGCATGAATGGAAGCCACCGACTTCTGATTAGCTCATAAAAACGACAGATTCCATGGCAATATTTAAACTTCGAATTTGGAGAATAAGAGGGAATATCTCAATCACAATGAGAGTTGATATATCCAAATTGAGATAAGCGCATCGAAATGGGTGTTTATTTTTTGGCTGCACATTTCATGAATTTGAGCTGTTTAGGCCCTATATCTTTTCTTTTTTAAACAAAATAATGAAATATACGTCTTATTGGGGCACATAAGAGATGCTCATCAGTTGTTATATAAAAAATTCTGTTGGCGCCAAATGTAAGCCTGTGCACAGCTCTACAAGCAATCAAAAATATTTTAATTTTCCCCCTATACTGGGACTATCATTGCGGGTTTGTGCTAAGACGAAGATTCATTTCGACAGACACAATTATCATTAGTGATTTTTTCTTTTGATATATTTTTGCTTTATAGTCACATGATGATATCATTATCATTGTCGTCTGGGGTTTGTGGGGAGTGAGCGGGGGTTGAAGTCCAGACTCGCCGTCTGTGATGAACCAAAAAAAGAGACCAGAATGACGCTGGGGCTTAGCTCCTCTTCCAGACGGGGCATGTGGCCGAGTTTTCCCCCCTCTATAATCAATTACACTAGCAGATTACAGGTTTAATAATCGGTAAACCTCACCCCGCCCTCTATATTATTATTATCTTCAATTCTCTTCTGTGATGTGTTTGTGGGTATCTTCTCTCCTCCGTATCACAAACACACTCCTCCTGTTCGGAGGCAGGGAGGTAGGAGAGGGGGTAGGATTAATGATGGCGCTTCCAAGTGGCGTCAGGGGCAGCTCGTGATTGCAAGCCTAGCCAACCCTGTCTCCGTATATACAGCACGACTGTGTTGCTAGTTCAGCAGCACTCTTCTTCTGTTGTGTTATTATTATTCCTCAAAATGAAATACTTGAGTCATTTAATATTTAATGGCCGTGACTGGCATTAATTCCGGGCTCTTTATGCAATTTGGGAAGTTCAATTCTTCTTCCTTGGTCTGTTTGTTTCCAGTCGCCTCATTTCTCAGCACAGATCATCTCCTTGGGATGGGGGAGGAGATATGAACTGCCCCGCCCACTTGATCAGCCACCTGGGTCTCCATCACTTTCCATCATATCCGCTATTGAAAAACACACAATTTCATATTGAGCAAGTTCGATCTATCTGCAAACTAATGGTGGATTTCGCCTGGTAACCTGTACACTTAATATTCCACGGGTACCAGGCACAATCGACCAGTGGTTGACAGATAGTCGCTGATCGAACTAGTCTGTGTTATCTGTGGAAGTACTGAACTTTCAATCGAGAGATTGTGATACTTGGAAGATTTCGGTAAAATGTCCGATATTTGATTACTTCCAAACGGCACCGAACTTGCATGAATTGATTTATTAGCCTGCAGACATCAGTTTCCGATGGGATAACGGGAAAACTTCTATAAAACAGAAACGAAATAAAATTTCAGAAAATCACTTCACTAACTTTGAACTGAACACTTCCAGATTATAATCTGTAAAAATCCTCGAAGTTGAAGTCTTTTCTATGGAATATTGTCCGTCATTTACAGCGACACAGATTCCGCTACGTAAACAAAGCGTCACCAGTTTTCGATAAATTGGTTGTGCGGCGAAGTTCGTTGACATCGGAGTAGCTATGGCGCGCCAAGTCACTCAAAAATTTATGAAATATTGTCCTGACTTGATTTGATCGAACTGGGCCGATGGAGTTATTTATAAAAGGTTCTGAAAAGGTTTTGATTCAAAGATCGTGAATGATAAATTATTTTTTATAAATAAATGGTTGCATCAACAAAATGAGAATTTGGTACAGATCATGGTAGGTAAAATTATTATTACAACATTTTTATAATATCTGGCATCATTATGAGAGGCCTAAACGTGGATAGCTTAAGTTCATCAGCTTAGAAAAGTTTCAAATTAAAAAGAGAAAAATAAAATTATGGCACTTCGATTTGAGAAAAACTTTAACACTTTTGTTACATTGGCATGCCATAAAAACCCAGATCGCAACGGGATCACGTGATCTGCCGTCTGACATCGGAAGAATGAAAGTTGCTCGAGCAGACGACAGTTTAGTTTGGAATATTTGAAAACAGATTGTGTCTTTTATAAACGTTTGAAAATTAGCCTTAAAATGCATTAGTAATCTTTACCCAAAATTACATAGTTTTTTACTTTTGAGCATTACTCACAACTGAAAACTTTATTCTCAACATCCTGAATGTCAGAGATAGCCCTGAGTGTAGTCATCACTTCAGGGATACTGATCACGAAGTATCACACGCACGGTCTCGCGGTAAATGGGAATCAAATTTCGTCATCGAAAATATATGTCCATCGGAAACTCATGACCGGACGATAATCTAAATTATATGCCTAATGGCACATTTTCTGGGGTTTTTGTTTGTCCTGTTTCAACCGTCAAACATCAGCCGTGGTTACGGTGGCTCAGAAGAGACACTGCACGTCGGCATTAAGTGCGAAGATATTCGCGATGTTGCCTATCCGAATAAACCAACAACCGGCAGAATTTAGATCTTGCAATCATGCCGAACAATTCTAGGCATTTAAACATGATTTAAGAGTTATCGAAACTTCCGAAATTTTTCTGAAGACTGAGAGAGTATCAGGTTTGTAAATATACCAGCGATGAGTTGCGTTCCAATCACAGGAACTATTTCAACAATCGGCCTCTATGCCGATAGCTTTCCTCGGTCATCAGTTGTTGAAATGTTTCTACATTTGCGTAGTCCTTCGATCATTCTAGACAGCTGCGTTCATTAGAAACAAAATGACTGAGAGTTGTGGGTTTGTAATGGAGAAAATAGGTAAATGATACGCAGTTAACAGACGTGGAGGATATATAAATGGGTTTTTTTTTTTCTCGACTTGAAGCGGACAATTTGCGTAAGCATGAAAAGTCTTCCTTGATATCAAACAGGATTTTGACTTGTATTCGGTCATTGTTTGCTGAGAATAACATTCACAAGGAGTTTTTCAAAGTATGCCATTACCTTTAAGCAAATGTATGCAATTGGCCCCTTCAGTCGCAACACTAAAATTAAATTCCCTAATATAACATACAGTATGGTGTTCAATATTTGTAATAACTAATTGATAAAATTTTATTTCAAGGCACTGGACATAATAAAAGGCTTTGCCACGTTCCATAACGTGTATATGACACACGTGGTCAATGCATTAATAACGCGGATATTGAAATGGCGAATAGACTTTGACCAAGCTTGAGCCAATTATTGACCATGCGGTTGTCCATAAAATGACGTTTGCATAATTAATGCTGACCAATTCTGACCAAGTAATGTAGCCTATTATACACAAGTCGTGATTTGCCTACGCATGGTGCACTCTTTGCACACTTAGTAAGATGAATGTATCGGGTTCGAATCCCGTCTTTGTATGCATTGTTGCTCCATTTTCCAATCTTATACGAACAATCGAACCGAAACTGTAAATTCGTGCATCTTGTATGCTTCAGCTGTTAGTGTATGACCGTTGTATACTGCAGCCTCGGTCCCCTCGGGCATCTGATTGAATAAAATGAAAATATTTCCCTATGGCTCTCTAAATAATGTTTGCAAGACAAATACAGAGGCTTATATTGCCAATATACCATCGGGACTGGATGGGAAGTTTAAGGCCATTGTAAACATGCTTCATTGGTCATTCACAAATTGAGTTACTGGATCCCATATACTAGCGTTGGAAGAGAGTCAGACATGACGTAATTGATATCAGGCCAGCCAAGAAATTGCTGGCAAATTCAGATGATTTTACATATATAAAAGGCGGGAAGACAAATACTGGTTAAAATATTCAACAAGTTCCGCTTGGTGAAATCTTGTGGTATTTAAAAAAATGATGTATATTCCTCTCAGAGTTCTCATATACTGGGTTGACAAATGACCAAATTGAAACATTTGGTATTTTGTTACGACATTTCTTCACAATGATGAAAACTGAAAGAAAAAAATACTGATTTTTTTTTTCACTTATTCCATCTTAATTTCCAATTCTCTGAAATGGTATTCGTTTTACTTGACTGGGTGAGCTATGCATCTTCACTCTGTGTGTGTTATATTGTGAAAAGAGGCTGAACAAAATGGATTTTTTCCCAAGACCAGATGCACCATAATTATAAAGCATGAAAAACTTGTCGATGTGATCTGCATAAAGATAAACATATGGGGGATTTTTCCCTTTCAAAACACGATGCCCCTGGAAATCAAGCGATCGGTTGTCTGAATACCAAGCAAACAAAACTGGAATAATAATTGACATCGAGGTAATTATTGCCCGAATTATTCACGTACAAAACCAACTTTAAGCTAGGCTTATTTTACAATAATCATGAACTGTTTGCCACCGGCAAACATGACCTTGTTTTGTCTCGCGATAATCCTTTGTGGCGGTACATGTAGAATTACAAAATAATTGAAGTATAATATGGAAGCCCAGTTTTACTTCAGCACACAAATCCATCCGTGAGGTCATAAATTATTTGGATAAACCCTCAAATTACTATTAAAAATAGAGTTCCGTGAAGCCTGTGAGGTTCTGCGTGGAAAATAATCGGTGTGGAGTAATATATCTGCAGTCGAAACGAGGCCCAAAGGTTGTTCTATTTCTATAATGTGTTGGATGGTTAGTTTTTCCTGAACCGGATTTTGCTAATTGGGATTTTTTTATTTGTCACTTCTTCGAAATTGAACTTAAAGGTAGCATCATACTTTGGTAGCATACCGAAACAGAAATCTTCACAGAGTTACCTATAACTTACAGGGTATAAAGATGGTGATGGTAGAAACATACCGTTAAATTGTTCTGCCTGAAATGCTGTATTTATCCAGAAAAGAGTAAGACCAATTGACCAAAAACAATTTTGATCTTCGGAAGATAACAAATCCTGTGAAAAGATTTTTTTTTAAATACCGTGAGCCTTTATGGGACTGGAAATTCTACAGATCACTTCTGCTGATCTTTCTTGATATTTGTGCCCAATCTGCATTTCCTTGACAAAAAAGTTTGAAATTACCTTTAATGACCCGAAACTGATTACCAGTATAGAAAAGACATGTTCAATGATAGCAGCATTATTTCTAATTTTGCCATTCAGCGTCTTTTTAATTAGTTGTTAAGCATAGTAACCAATGGGGAATTGTATACTGGGTAGCATCCTCGGGGCACATGAGAATAATGAAAATCATTTTACTGTCCATTTATAAGCCTGCTTGGGGAAGATGTCCTTTATTGTATCGATTGTCTGGCTATAGTTGGTCGCAATATACTGGACAGTCTGGCTAATTCGTCTGCCTGATCAATACACGTCTCCAACAGACATGTATAGTTAGCAGCTTGATAAGATGATAGTCGTGTTGAGGAGTATGTATGCATCAGCAGCAGGGGAAGCAGTGCAGTCACATCAGCAGGCCACGCTCGGTCGATGCATCATCGTTCATTCTCCAAACGACCGGGGGACGGCGAGGTTGAGGGCAGGGGAGGAGGGGGCATGATGCTGGGGGAGATGCGGCTGGATGGGGTTTGGAGAATACAGCCCCCTCACCCGTGAAGTGACCCACGCACGTGCGCATGCACCAGTGACCTCCAAATCCCCCTCTCTCTCTCTCTGTCAGTACCCCCTCCCCTACCTCCCCCTCCCCCATTATACTCGGTTCTGATTTCAGAGGCTTGGCCCTGGAGGAGCTTTTGGAAACACATCAAGCGAGACCTCTTTGACGGCTGGGGGTTTAGCATTCAGGAAAGCCTCGGGATGGATGAGTCGGTTGCCTTAGCGACGCAGCGTCGACATCACAATTGATGGATTGCTTGTTTAGTAATAACAATAATAAAACCAGTGTATATGGAGCTGATGGTGGGGGTGTTTGTGCTCGATGGCTATACCGAAGTGGACCCAATTATGAAGAATTCTGAAGTACGCTAATATCAGTGCTTTTTTTGCTGGAGAGTAGTTTCTTTAAGCATGCATGTTTTGAAATTTAAACTCAATTAAGATTGTTTTTGGGAGGGGACTGTTTTTGTTTAATTTCCTGATGAAATATTGTCGCAGGATCACACAAATGTCATTTGTCCATGCAGGTCTGTTAATTGTAATAACAGATGGATCTTTTTCTAGATAGTCTGATAGTCTAGGCCTACTAAGCACTCGCGATTTCGTAGTTAATCAATTTTAATTTACCATTTTTTTTATATTTTATTCTGAAAAATTCACGAGTGATAATAGTCACGACTTAACCTATTATATATAAGCCTCGCAATTGTCAATTGCGTGAGTTTTAATTGTTCTTTTAAGAAACTAAAGAGATTTAAACAAAATCTTTAAATTGCAGAGTAAAAAAAGCCCAGCCATGGCCAGCCCGACCCAACCAAGCCGAACACGAAGGCCAAGCCCAGCCCAACCCGATCGAGTTTGCCATAAAGACGCGCCCAGGCCAAACACCAATATTACCCGAAAAGACCAAAATATGACAAGTAGAAAAACTCGAACGCCAGGTTGTGCTTTTACTCTCCCGTATTATATCTTTACATTTTGTATTGTGGTCGTCATTATTCCGCATGGAGTGTGTTTCCGTGAAGATCCCTCGAAATTATACATCAGCCTTCAATTCGAGTGCCTCGTATACTCCCTAATCAAAAACCATCATAAAATACAGCCATATTTCAGACTATGAAGATATTAAGTTGCCTTTTTGGCGTCACTATAAAAAATTAATAAACAGATAAAACTCAACATCTGGATAGTCTTCTGTGGGATTGTGTAGACTTGCCGTCGAGTCGTTATAAAATGAGAAAGGATGACCTCATGGCATTCAAAATTAATCTCGCGAAGACCACTGGCTATACTCGCGAGACTTGCACCCGGAGGGAGTGGGTTGGGAAGCTTGCAGTCTCGCGAAGCTCTCGCGAGAGCTGTTAGCGATAATCACCGAACCAATTATTGACTTGTCCACGAGGGTAGCATCCCCCGAGGCCATTGGCAAGAGCAATCATGAATGTTTTCCGGTGTAAGACAAATTTCTAGCGAGTTCGAAGCCCTTTCTTGACTCCTGGGGTAAACTATGTCATGTCCTCGGTGTTGACTGACGACCCATCGCATATCAGATGGTTAGAGTGCATGTGCATGTCAATGCTTGCACAGGCCTAATGTACCGGTACCCATGAAATGTCTTCAAGGTAATACTGTGTCATACTTAAGTTTTTATGCAGAGAAATGCATCATGTGCATCAACGAAGCTACAGAAACAGTAATCTGTGAAATTTCCAGTCCCGTACGTTGCCCACTTGACAACTGAGAAATCATGAACATTACTTTTCCTTGTTTCCATGTAAAAAATTACACAATATCAGTTGAACATGCACAATTTACCGACTGTCAAACTTAACTACTATCTAAATTGGCTTTGGAACTGAATGTCCATTCCCAGTGTGATGAGAGAAGATATAGGCCTAGTAGACAATTCCGTGACTAGCAATGGGTTTCATGAATCTGCCCTTCTTGGCAAATTTTAATATTCATAGAAACACCACTGACCAATCATAATACCTCATCTGTGAATTAATTATGAATTAATTAAAACTGAAACATCAATCAATCTAATGACTCAAAACCGCGATTAATTTCCTTTTTCCATATTTATATTCAATGTCCAGGACGGAAATGAATCCATTTTTCAGAATAATTAAGGACGCAATTTTTGTGTTGTGTTGAAAAATAGACTGTGACCAAACAGCGTAACGGGCTTGCAAGCCAGCCGTGGTGGCCCCATCAGCGTCGGAGCCACCAGCACGGCGCGTCGGCTGGGCCAGCTCCGCTCTTATCGAGTCATCCTCACCTAATTACTGATTAACAAAGTCTTTGCTTCGTCACTAAGCCCCCGTTGCAGCATGTCTGCCGTGGCTGGCTATTCCCTTGATTAATGGTACTGATAATGGCTGGCAATAGACGAGAAACAGTGTCTATCTCACGGCTAATTTCTGATATCATTAAGGGTAATGATTTATTTGGTGGGATGCCAGGAATGGTTTAGTCAGTCCCACGTCCGTCCGGTCGTATCGGCCGGTTGGTTCGGTTTGTCTGTCGACCGGTCGGTTGTTGGCCGTCGGTCGTTCGGTCGGTCGGTTGGTTGGTCTGATGGTCAGTTGGTTGACCGGCATGATGTTGGGCAGTTGGTTGGTTGGTTGGTCGGTTCCTAATTGGCCCTCGGTCGTCTAGTTGGTTGGCCAGTGGCTTCAGTTGGTTGGTCGGGTGGTCAGTTGGGTGGTATGTTGGTCAGTTGGTTGACCAGTTAGTTCCTTGGCCCTCGGTCACTAGTTGGTTGGTCACTTCTTCAGTCGGTTGTTCGCCTTGTCGGTTGGTTGGTCGTTTGGACAGTTGGTCATACAGTTGGTTGGTCAGTCGGGTGGTTTGTTGGTCAGTTGGTTGACCAGTTTATTTAGTTCCTTGGCCCTCGGTCGGGAGTTGGTTGGTCACTTCTTCGGTAGGTTGTTCGGCTTGTCGGTTGGTTGGTCGGTGAATCATTTTGGTTGGCTGGCTTGATCTCCCCTTGTCTTGCATGCGTTGTAACTTCATCGGTGAACGGTCTGACAAAATTCACTTCTGCTGGCAAATACTCTGTCTTCCTAAACACTGCATAATGTATACAGATTCATTATGTTCAAAGAATTACATTCTTTCTTTCATTACATGAAATAACCCACCTATATGAGGATATCGAGTCATGCATAAAGAGTGAAACAACATGGGGCTTCACCTCGCTTAAGTTGCGTTCGTTGAGCTTCCACGGGGCAGCCCTGACCTGGGAACGGTCGTGTATACTGCGCAAACAACGAAAGGGTGGGGACGAGGTTGACTGGTGTCGACTCGTTGAAGCTAAACGAACGCCACCCAAAGTTACCAAATGACGTCATGATTTAGAGCCCTCAACGGCGATTAACTGTCGAATGTAAGACGCCAACATAACTTGAACATCAAGTGGTTTATCTTTGGAGATTCCTGTCGCCCAAACAAGTAAATAGCGGAGATGACGGAGCGACGATTCATGTAATATTAAAAGGCTTCCTTCTCAGAAACGCCCGTATGGGTGATGGATATCCCCCACCAATTTCCCCAACCGATTTCGCTAGCTATCACAGGGTGCATTCGTTTAGCTCCCCCGGGTCGACACCAGTCAACCTCGTCCCCATTCTCTCGCTTGTTTTGTGCAGTAAAACACGACCATTCCCAGTAAGGGCTGACCCGGGGGAGCTAAACGAATGCACCCACAGTAAGTTTTCGTCATAATTAGGTGTTCGGGTTCAAGCCGAACACCTATTGTTATTGTTCGAGTTTTTTTTAGGTGTTCGGGTTCAAGCCGAACACCTATTGTTATTGTTCGAGTTTTTTTTTTTTTTTTTTTTTTATTTTTCTTCTTCCCAAACTTGTCAGCTGGACTTCTGTATGACAGTTACAAGATATCGACATGAAACTTGGTGGGAACTTCGGTCATGATGTCAAGTTGTATTTAGAAGATTGACGTCACGATGACGTCATCGGGTATTAAATTACACGCGTTTTTAGGAAAAACTTTGGTGCTTTATAACTTGAGAACCACATGGCCTACGATTTTGATATTGACATATGTTACTCACCACATAAATCTGAACAATTAATATATTCAATGTTGTGTACAAATGACCTTCACTTCCGGTGTTACCGGAAGTTGAACTTTGACTCAAAATAACTCAAAATCGGAAAGGTTTTGGGCATATAATATTGCTTGGCAAAAAGATAGAGTAGGTCTTAGGCTTTCAGAAAATATAAACGATGACGTCATACGGGCTGTATAGCGCCCTCTACGGTGGATTAAAGATATACAGTGATTACGTAATCCAAAAATAAACAACGGATTTCCGCCAAATTTGGTGAGTGTGAAGCACTATTAAACCTTGAGCTATGTGTGAAGTTTGAAATCTGTGACGTCATTCAACCGGAAGTTATGCATTTTTAAAGGAAAAATGATGTAATTATTCAAATACTGTTTATTCAGTAATTACATGACGTACATCAATGCAAATTGCAAATTGTTAACATCGTACGCATTCGATGATTTCTGCAAATTTTCAGTTGTTTGTCATTAACTAAACGGAAGTTATCATCCGGGCAATTTTACATTATTTAAAGGTGACACCATTTTCTATACACTATCAGTCAGTGTACATGTACGAATACACTGTGCAATCAGCATGATCAGTATTTGCTCAGTCACGCAGTTTAAGTGTTTTTCAATAATTATGCCATACATGCGTTCCATCAAACATTCTCATAACAGTTCCAGTACGAAATGAGACCCCGAACACCTAGTGGTTGTTCCCACAACCACAATGTCTAGTTTTTAGGTGTTCGGGTTCAAGCCGAACACCTATTGTTATTGTTCGAGTTTTCTTTTTTAGGTGTTCGGGTTCAAGCCGAACACCTATTGTTATTGTTCGAGTTTTTTTTTTTTTTTTTTTTTTTTTTTTATTATTTTTCTTCTTCCCAAACTTGTCAGCTGGACTTCTATAGGACTGTTACAAGATATTGACCTGAAACTTGGTGGGAACTTCGGTAGTAATGCCAAGTTGTACCTAGAAGATTGACGTCACGATGACGTCATCGGGTATCAAATTACACGCGTTTTTAGGAAAAACTTTGGTGCTTTATAACTTGAGAACCACATGACCTATGATTTTGATATTGACATATGTTACTCAACACGTGAATGTCAACAATTAATATATTCAGTGTTGTGTACAAATGACCTTCACTTCCGGTGTTACCGGAAGTTGAAGTTTGACTCAAAATAACTCGAAAACGGAAGGATTTGGGCACAAAAAACCGAGAGGGCTAAAAGATAGAGTAGGTCTTGGGCTTTCAGAAAATATCAACAATGACGTCATACGGGCTGTATAGCGCCCTCTACGGTGGCTTAAAGATATACAGTGATTACGTAATCCGAAAGTAAACAACGGATTTCCGCCAAATTTGGTGAGTGTAAAGCACTAGTGCACCTTGACATGTTTGCAAAGTTTAAAATCAGTGACGTTATTCAACCGGAAGTTATGCGTTTTTAAAGGGAAAATGATGTCATTATTCAAATACTGTTTACTCGTTAAGTACATGACGTACATCAGTGAAAGTTGCAAATTGTTTACATTCTATGCATTGAATGATTTTTGCAAATTTTCAGTTGTTTGTGATTAACTAACTGGAAGTTATCGTCCGGGCAATTTTACATTATTTAAAGGTGACACCATTTTCTATACGCTATCAGTCAGTGTACATATAATACGAATACACTGCACTCAGCATGATCAGTATTTGCTCAGTCACACAGTTTAAGTGTATTTCATAATGCCACACATGTGTTCCAACAGACATTCTCATAACAGTTCCAGTACAAAATGAGACCCCGAACACCTAGTGGTTGTTCCCACAACCACAATGTCTAGTTTTTATTTTTTTCTTCCCAAACTTGTCAGCAGGACTTCTATAGGACTGTTACAAGATATTGACCTGAAACTTGGTGGGAACTTTGGTAGTGATGCCAAGTTGTACCTAGAAGATTGAAGTCATGATGACGTCATCGGGTATCAAATTACGCGCGTTCTTAGGAAAAACTTTGGTGCTTTATAACTTGAAAACCACATGACCTATGATTTTGATATTGACATATGTTACTCAACACGTGAATGTGAACAATTAATATATTCAGTGTTGTGTACAAATGACCTTCACTTCCGGTGTTACCGGAAGTTGAAGTTTGACTCAAAATAACTCGAAAACGGAAGGATTTGGGCACATAAAACCTCTCTGGGTAAAAGATAGAGCAGGTCTTGGGCTTTCAGAAAATATAACCGATGACGTCATACGGGCTGTATAGCGCCCTCTACGGTGGCTTAAAGATATACAGTGATTACGTAATCCGAAAGTAAACAACAGACTTCCGCTAAATTTAGTGAGTGTGATGCACTAGTGCCCCTTGACATGTTTGCGAAGTTTGAAATCAGTGACGTCATTCAACCGGAAGTTATGCGTTTTTAAAGGGAAAATGATGTAATTATTCAAATACTGTTTACTCTTTAAGTACATGACGTACATGAGTGAAAATTGCAAAATGTTTACATCGTACGCATTCAATAATTTCTGCAAATTTTCAGTTGTTTGTTATTAACTAACCGGAAGTTATCGTCCAGGTAAATATTACATATTTAAAGGTGACACCATTTTCTATGTATACGCTATTTGTCAGTGTATGAATATGGCAATCAGCATTATCAGTATCATGCAATATATTTACGCAGTATTTCAATATGCCATTGATTACATACAATGCAACAAACATTCACATGACAGTTCCACTACGAAATGAAACCCCGAACACCTAGTGGTTGTTCCCACAACCACAATGTCTAGTTTTTCTTTTTTTTATTTTTCTTCTTCCCAAACTTGTCAGCTGGACTTCTGTATGACAGTTACAAGATATCGACATGAAACTTGGTGGGAACTTCGGTCATGATGTCAAGTTGTATTTAGAAGATTGACGTCATGATGACGTCATCGGGTATCAAATTACAAGCGTTTTTAGGAAAAACTTTGGTGCTTTATAACTTGAGAACCACATGACCTACGGTTTTGATATTGACATATGTTACTCAACACGTAAATTTAAACAATTAACATATTCAGTGTTGTGTACAAATGACCTTCACTTCCGGTGTTACCGGAAGTTGAAGTTTGACTCAAAATAACTCGAAAACGGAAGGATTTGGGCACATAAAACCTCTCTGGGTAAAAGATAGAGTAGGTCTTGGGCTTTCAGAAAATATAAACGATGACGTCATACACGCTGTATAGCGCCCTCTACGGTGGATTAAAGATATACAGTGATTACGTAATCCAAAAGTAAACAACGGATTTCCGCCAAATTTAGTGAGTGTGAAGCACTAATGCACCTTGACATGTGTGTGAAGTTTCAAATCTGTGACGTCATTCAACCAGAAGTTATGTGTTTTTAAAGGAAACATGATGTAATTATTCAAATACTGTTTATTCGGTAATTTATTTTTACATGACGTACATCAGTGCAAATTGCAAATTATTTACATCGTACGCATACAATGATTTTTGCAAATTTTCAGTTGTTTGTGATGAACTAACCGGAAGTTATCGTCCGGGCAATTTTTCATTATTTAAAGGTGACACCATTTTCTATACGCTATCAGTCAGTGTACATATAAGAATACACTTCACACAGCATGATCAGTCACTCCGTCCACTCAGTTTAAGTGTATTTCAATATGCCACACATGCATTCCAACAGACATTCTCATAACAGTTCCAGTACGAAATGAGACCCAGAACACCTAGTGGTTGTTCCCACAACCACAATGTCTAGTTCAATACGCATCTTTATTATTGTAGTGTATCATACACAGATTTTTACGAGATTCGGTTTAACTAGAATCTCGGTGTTTATGTCGACAAACTGGCGCTTGGGTTTTGAAAGTTATGTTGATATTAAAGTATGAAAGTTCAATTTGATGAAAACAGACAGTACGGCTTACCTGACCTATCGCTCATTAAAGCAGCATTCCACATTATGAAACAAACAACCTTCAGAACCGAATCAGCAATCTTAATAAAATAGTGTATGTAATAAACTCGGCCTATGACCCCTATCCTTTCTGGCGTCGATTTCACGAAGACATGCGAGCCCTACGATGGATATAAACCCATCGTATCCTACGTAGGGATGTATCATGTCCTACGATTGATAGTAAGTTACGATTGGTTAGTGAAATCGGCTCCATATCACTTCGACACTCCCTTTTGTTCTGATCCTCACATCCGTTTATGTGTATCTTTACTTGCATTTTCTTGTCCTCTAATTGCATAATTAGCCTTCGATTTAATAGATCATGCTAGGATCGAAACGTCAGGCCCTCCTATTACTCCAAGCAATTAAATGAAACTCACTTTAAAATACGAGAACTGTGTTATTCTCAATTAATATTGAAAACATTTCCACTGTCCACGTCTGGCTAATACAGTGATACACAGCTATACATGTATACTAATATAGTTCGTTACTTTTTGAACCCTTGTAATTCACCCTTACCATCACCCGTTGTCGTGACTTCTCATCAGACCACTACTACACTACTACACTACTACCCAGACCCAGACCCAATACCCGCCGACTCAGCTGTAGCTACGCCGCCACTACAGCTCATTCTGTCAGTCGGTCTCCCTCTAACAATTTAAGAAAATAGATCCAATCAACACGACGGGAGACAGGGATTAAGACCAGAGATCGGCCGTCGGCTTGTAACATACAAGACTCCCGACTCCCAATCCCGCCTGCCTGCCTGCGTGTGCGTGTTGTGTATATAATACATATCAAGTTTAATGAAGATTACTTTTGGTTTATAGCAAATGGATTTGATAGCAGCGCACCGACTGATGGGCCCGTTGCGCTGGCTCAGGATCCTCCTAGATTGCCATAGCCGCCACCACTATCAAAACCAGACACTTTGGCGTAAGAGGGGCTTTATTTGAAAACGTAATAGTTTGCTGATGGACTCCAGTTAAGAGAGGCAGGCGTGTAACTCTACATCTTGGCGGTGAGGTGGATGGTGACGCCAATTCAATGGGTGTAGATCTTGCGTTACATTTTCTGGAGAGGAAATTCCACTGATCTCCGATTCGGCCAAGTGGTACCATCCAGTCTCTCTTGTTATTAACCATTGCAGTGTTAAATGATATTATAAAAGCTGGAACCTTTCTTGGTTATCTGCCAAACTTCATTTGGCTGTGCTTTACAGTAGGAGTTTCCCCCATGTGTGTTGTACGGAGGGACATACAGCCTGTATCATTGGGTTTTATAGTTAATGGATTGCAATTTATGAAAGTGGACTGGCACCCAATTGATGACGAGTAGGATGACGTCATAGCGACGGAGCTGAATTGGCTTTTATTGGATTTGAATCCTACACTTTTATTGTTCCTCAACCAAAAGACAAAAGTCATTGAAATGCTGTTCTGATTTACATCATGGTAAGGCGTTTAGCATCTATGCTAACACGATGAAGATTGGTATGGATAGCACACACCCTTCGTGGCGTGAATTTACGTGTAAAGACGCAGCAGTTGTGGGGAAACTTTCCAACATTTAGCTTGAGCCTTTTGGTCATGCCACCAGATTGGCTTCAGATTTTACTACTCGAGACTCCACACCAGGACTTAGCGAGTTAAATTTACTGCACGATGTGCGTGAAGTTTATTTATCCCACTATCGATTCAAGAAACCCAGAACTGTTCCGATGCGGAGCGACTGAATTTAAGCCTAACCTCTCTAGCTTCATTGAGGTGCGTCTGTTGTCCAATCAAACGTTTTGCTCGGTCGGCATGCAAATCAGGCAACCAAACATTCTGCCAATCACTGACTGACTGCAAATCAGGTACCCGAACATTCAGCCAATCACCTACTGGCTGCAAATCAGACACCGAACATTCAGCCAATCACCTACTGGCTGCGTATCGCGTGGTCCACAGTCATTCATCGTTGCCAGGAACTAATGAACCGGAACCAGGCGGCTTTAATTATGCGTGACGTCAGCAGGCTGCTCTCATGCATGACGCTTTTGCACGCAACTGAGTTTGCTTAAGCAAAAACAAAACAAGAGCATCTTAATGATGTTTATCAACAACCTTTTTCGTTCGCTATCATCACAACCAACGTGGAACGTGCATTTTACCCTTATGTTCAATAATTCAATACCTTTAATTACATAAAGGCTCACACGAACCATAGGCGAGCGCAGTCTTCGTTAATTATTTTCTTGTTTAATTTACCCGGAGTACGTGCTGGCACCAAGGTCGTATGTTTTGTTGTTGTTGTTGTTGTTGTGCAAGTCCTGAAACAAACAAATACATAAATTCAAGCATGTAACAAACGAAAGCACGAGTCCGATTGAGAACGAGAATGGTTTGTCCTGAAATCCTTCCCCACAAATTGAGAAAGTGTGTCTTGATTATACACTAGCTCAGCAGTGACGTGGATTAAGCATTAAGATTAATGGCGCATCTCTAAGAAAAGTACAGGATTTGGTAGAGAGACGATTTAGCGCGGACACTGGTGCCGAACAGAACACAAGGAAAGAACTACAAAGTCATTTTCATTCGTAAATATTTACGCTAGGCAGTTTCCGTTATACGCTCGGTAATATTAATGAATCTTCCACGTACACAGTTATAGCTAGCCGATAGGGGTTGATCTGCACTTTGAGCCAAGTGAAATATATAGACTAGATGTAATTTACGGCTTTTGGACCGCTTGGGCAGGGGGAAAAGTTGTAAAACAAGCCCGAATGTTTAGATCTGATAGTCTGCAAATGCTTTATGTAGTGACTCGATATGTTGATATTCTGTCGCAGTCCAACCTCATGCAGTGTTGCACGTAAATTGGGTGCTCGTGTAAAATCTCGTTTCTGTTGTTTTTCCGACCATGGAGTTAGATTAAAATGAGGTTCAATCTTTTAATTTAAATCACAACATTTCAAGCAACAACGCGTTTCTGTTTTGGTTTCTTACCAAAGTATGATACTACCTTTAAGGGCAGTATCATACTTAGGTATACAAAAACAGAAATCTTCACAGATTTACATATAACTTACAGGGTATAAAGATGGTGATGGTGTAAGCATACAGTTACAATTTGTCTGCCTGAAATGATGTATTTATCCAGAAAAGAGTAACCAGTGACCAATATTATTTTTAATCTTTTAAAGATCAAAAATAAAAGAGAAAAGACTGAAAAAATACTGTTGCCGTTTTTCGCTGTTTTCTCAAAAAGTGGGCACCGTATGGGACTGAAATTTTCACAGATGACTGTTACTGTATCTCAATTCCTTGATATTTTTGCCCATGAATCTGTATTTGATAAAAACCAAAGTATGATATTAGCTTTAAAGAGATTTGATGCTAGGAATGTGCCGTTTTGGGGGGTTCACTTCAACCCAAAGTAAGTCCAAAGCCCTGGTTAATGGTTTATTTTAGTCATTAAAAGCCAAAGTGCCGTCATCATGTCTACATGCGAATAGCGAAGCAAGGCTGGATTTTCATGAGCTACAATGGACACAAAAACAGCAGGTATTGATTGTTTAATTGCGTCGCGTCGCAATTAACAAGAATTAAGTATGACCAGTGCTTTAAAAATAGATATCGAAATATCAGTTTGAAATAACATGGCATGCATGGTGGAATGCAGTCATGAAACACCAGACGCACAAACACACACTGGCCTTTAGCTGATCAATACATGGGCCTAATGATGACCGTAAAAAATTAAATGGTGAAATTTCATGGAAAGTTATATAACCCTGTACTCGTCATTGCATACCCCACGCACGGCAGATGTGAATTCATTTGCCTAATGACACATGCATACACACAACACACGTAGTAAAATACTTAGAGTCCAAAAAAAAAAAATTAATGGTTTATTTTAGTCACTAAAAGCCAAAGTGCCGTCATCATGTCTACAGCATAATATGTTTGGGTGCCAGCAATTAATATTGTGCATTGATGTGTCTGTGTGCGTATATATACATGAATCTATGCTCTCCCGTCATTATTCTCATCGCGCGCGCTTTTTTTCCTCTCTCCTTCTTCTTCTAAATAACTACTTCGTCTGAAACGGTTCGGGTTCGTCTGCGCCGGCCAAGCTTTATTGAGCGTCACTAATTTATATCGAATATTCATCCCAGACCGCTGGCCCACGTTTTTTTTTTGTCTGTGAGTGCCTGGTTTTTATCCCAAATCAAGGCCGTTTCGCGCTTACTATTATGAGAACTAACTTCGAACGAAAATTACAAAAAGTCGTGGGTCAGAGGAAGAAATATATAATCCGCCTGATTGCTATCCTGAGTTGTCTGGCTGACAATCTTGGAGAGATTCTGATTTATCTTCGAAGGTTTTCACGTGGCAAGCTTTGCTTAGCTTAGACGCGATGCCAGCACGAGCAAAGTCTCATCCCCATAGTTCAGAGGTCACAATCTGTGTATCAAAAACCTGGACGATTTATATTGACTACGGAGTCTTGAATGTGCCATCTGACTTCTTCTTGTCTCCAGATGGTCTGATGATCGGTGCCCAATGATCAGTTTAATTACATGGTTTTAACATCAGGACGAAACAAGTGATTACATTTTGGCTGTTGATGTTAAGAACAGTTGAGACTATGATGGTCACAGAGACATTATTATACCTCAACGTTTCTTCATCTCTCGCATAGTAGCCTAAAACAAAGCAATTCGGGCGATTTCAAATAGTGCGGCACCAAGAGTTTGCAGCGCGTTGGCCAATCACAATTCACGGTGTTGTGAAGTGTCGGCAGAATCTGCGCATTGTGATTGGCCAACCCGTTGAAAACTTTTAGTGGCGCACTTTTTGGAATCGACGGTATTTGACTGGTCACTGGCGCAGACATATTAACAACGAGTCTTTATTGCATTTTGTACATCGTTGTACGCTCACTACTTGAAGTCCAGCATAACGAGGTGATCTTTTGTTTATTGCTCTTCAACACTAGCTCTGCAATGCGATTGGTTGGAGAAGTGCATGTATTTCCGAAAATGTAAACATTTCTGGTTTCGACTGGTGCCGCAGCCATTGCGTTTGATCTCTCATAGCCTCATCACTTGTCGAAGTTGGGAACAAGACGATTACAGTTCATTCTATTCGGGCGATTATATTTTGGCTCGTTCAGAAACGAATGAGAACTAGACTTTAACGCGCATTTATCAGTTTGCTGATGAATAAAGAAGTTAAAAGTCCAAAGCGAGGGTCATCTAGGCCTCTTTCCACTTTCACTTATCTGGGTGGAGCTTGGCAAGTTTTGTTTTGAAAACCGCATTGGTACAAACGTTCTGTTCGGCAGATGTCGTTTGTATCTTGTAACCATAACAAAGGCCTTCGTGGGAATCGCAAAATTTCTGGAAACCCCGTGTAAGAAAAACAACATTTTGGCGCTGGTGGTTCCGAGGCCGGCTTAGGCTATAGGTAAACGTGCTGACTTTACCCCGTGATGAAAATGTATGCATTGTCAATCAAACGCGCCGTCGCGCAAAACTTTCCCTGGCTCTTTGGAGCGCGCGTGCTAGTGGCATCATTGCGCATGCTCTCTGTAACTTCTTTCTTCTGTCTGTAGTACCGATGGAATGGGCGGGGTAGTTCTATCACGACGTTGACATGGCATTCAGCCGCCACAACGACTGTAGAGGTGTGACGGCACATGCAGACGATAAGAGCGAAACAAACTCAGTCAATGTTGCGAAAGAATACATTTGCGAAAATTGGAAAATGCCGACATGAAAGACCAGAAACCGAAAAGGATAGAAAAAAGGTCGCAAGGGGGAACGTCGGAAACAAAACAAGTGGATCCGGTCGCTCCACGGCCAGGTGGCGCCCGAGCACCGCGCCCTTTGGGCTCCGCCGTCCATGTGCGGTGTCTGCGCGGGACGTTGAACATGAGGGTCTGCTAGCAGTTGCAGACGTTTAATATGATATTAATTCCGCGTATCTTGGGCATTTAGAACGAGGGAAACTGTGTCAAGTAAACTGGAGCCAAAATGGTTTGTGAGCGAGGAGCGATTGGAGGGGGAAACCGCAAGCTATTATAATCGGCACACGTGGGATTCGATTCAGCGGAGTTGTGGTGTTGTTCTACGGGGGGCTTGGTCCATGCTGGCCCGGCGTGTGTTTCACCGGCCGTTCTGGCTCTCATGGGTTACTGGGATCAGAAAGTAAGGCCTGGTTCATGGTTCTGTTTATCCGTCTGGCTGTTTGATTGTGTTGTTGGCCTTGCCGGCACGTGGTTCCTAATTCCAGTCCTATTCCTGAACATTCATAGTCTGGGTTCTTTGTCAGGGACTGTTGTCTCCACACCATGTAGGGCGAAACTGAGGTCGCCTTAATTGCCTTGCTGTGGTCTAGGTCCTACTCCTCTCAGTCTAAGTGCGATTTAAAGACCTAGTGGAATGGTTTCTCCACATCATAGGGGTGGAGGCATTAATTGCTACCATGCTGTGAACTAGTAGGTACCCCTTTTAGTCCTAATTGTTCCGCAAAGAGGCCTTTTCCATCGTGTGAGGAACTGGTTTCTAAATTTCTTCACTCCGTAGGGGTGGAGGCATTCATTGCTGCCTTGCTGTGGATGTACGAGGTACCACTTCCATCCAGTCCTATTTAAACCGCTTTAACAGACCATCAGGCTTGATTCAGTGGGAGGGACTGGTTTCTCCATCCCATAGGAGTGAATGCATTAATTTTCATTGTCTACCAGTACCATCTGTAGTGTAAAGCTTAAAGATACACTATCAGGTTTGTTTCGTTGTGAACTGGTTTCTCCTTGACTGGCACTACGGGTGCCCTTTTCAGCCATGTTTTGTTCTGTAAAGCCCAACGGTGTTTCACAATGTCTTTAGTCCTCAACGCAAAATGACCGAAAAACGTGCGCTTTGCGATAAGTGTCCCAAAAACATGTCGTTTGTTATTGGGGATTTTTTAGGCGGTTTTGTAGCATTTTTAAGGTAATTAGTTCTTCCCGGGATGAATTTAGATTTAATAATATTAATTTAAATTTTATATAGCCTTTTACATCAAAATCACCAAACGCTGTACAAATTAAAAACCATCAAAAAATAATATATCACTACTGTACGTGTACATACAGTCACTAAACGACGCCACTATAAGAACAACGGAACCATTTCATTAATTATCATTAAGGGGTCAATTTCATAGAGCTGCTTAAGCAAGCACCAAAAACCTTAAAATCAGTAAGCCAGCCAAAACTCCTTGTGAATGTTATGCTCAGCAAACAATGGCCGAACACACAAGTAAAAAGCAGTAAACATCACATGAAAATGTTGGCAATCCTGTTTGATCAAGGAAGACTTTCCACGCTGAAGCAAATTGTGTGCTTAAGCAGCTCTATGAAATTGGCCCCGATGAGATTAAACAAAATTCATACACGTTGACAATTCTCAAACTTATTGCATAGATGAAATGCAAACAATCCTATGACTGTTTTTAACGAGATGCTGCTATTTGGTATGAAATGATAGCAGTCTATATCATTTAATTGAATAGACGTCGCTATGATTAATGTGTTTCGATCCGATTGTTCATTCCATGAATAATATATTTGTATGTCTGTAGTTCCGCCAGGCTAATTACAACTATCTAACAAAGATGGGTATGAGTCTAGACGCCATTGTCTAGTGATTACATCGGCGTCGTTACTCCTCCTATATAGCCAGTCAATCGCGGCCAACTGCGTCCCATTCCAACAATTTGCACGCAACGTTGCTTTTCCCAGAAGTTGTACCAGTATTGATGGCATTTCATGCGGTTAAGTTGGTAAAGCCAATCAGCTTGCAGCGTATTTTCAGTGAATCTTTACAAATATTAAAGGTATACACGATTGGTAAAGATCACAGAACAGCACTCACACTTTGTCTAATCCAATAATTATGTGCTTGAAATAATAAACGTGTGAAAATGTGATCTCAATCGGACATCTGAGTCACGAGAAAATTAATAGCGAAAACTCGACTCAATTTTTCTTTTAAAACATAAAGAATGGTTTTGATCTTACCCCGAGATCAAAATTGTTTTCGGTCTTTGTTTGACTATAATTTTTGAATAAATACTCCATTTCAGGCAAAAATATTTTAACGGTATGTTTCTACCAGCACCATCTTCATACCCTGAAGTTCTGAACGTTATACGCAAATCTGTGAACATTTCTGTTTGAGTACGTTACCAATCCTGTACTGTACCTTTAAATCAAAGCGTAGGTTAAATTGTCTATTTTTATGTCTTTGTTATGGCGCTTTCTCTCGGCTGTGTTTTCGTTGGAAATAAAAATGTTTGTGTCTTTGTAAGTGTTTCCATATTTTGTTGTTTTGAAGAAGTAGCTTAGTTCGGATTGTCAGCGAGCATGTTTGTTGTTGGGCGCGCCGTCTCTACTTTTGTGCCATTTTCGATAAATCCCCGTAAGATGGATGGTCCTCGCCGGATTTACACAATTCCCCGACAAAGACGAGTGTGAGAAACAAAGCCTAGCCTCGCCTATACGGATGTTTCAGGCTGTTAATGGTAAACCAGAAGGCGCCAATGAACTCGTGTCAGTCGAGATGAGGAGAGATGGTAGCACGATGTTAGATGACACTGATA
This sequence comes from Astropecten irregularis, assembly GCA_963971285.1. Lineage (NCBI taxonomy): Eukaryota > Metazoa > Echinodermata > Asteroidea > Paxillosida > Astropectinidae > Astropecten > Astropecten irregularis. The sequence continues at coordinate 3,824,195 of OZ020250.1, read as the reverse complement.
ATCAGAACGATTAATGTAGGCATTAAAAAGACTGGAATGAATGGGAACTATGGAGGTCTTTGCATATGGTGTATAAGTGTAAGTGAATCACACCCGAAGCCTTAAAGGTAGTATCATACTTTGGTAAGAGACCAAAACAGAAATGTTCACAGATTTACGTATTACTTACAAGGTATGAAGATGGTGCTGGTAGAAACAAACCGTTAAAATGTTTCTGCCTGAAATGGTGTATTTATCCAGAAATTAGTAAAACAACGACCGAAAATCTTTTTGATCTTTTAAAAGATTAAAAATAAAAGAGAAAAGACTTAAGAAATACTGTGGCCGTTTTTCACGATTTTCTCAAAAAGTGGGCACCGTATGGAATTGAAATTTTCACAGATGACTGTGATTGTATCTTTCTTGATATTTTTGCCCATAAATCTGTATTTATTTGACAAAAAACCAAAGTGTATATGATAAAAAGCATAGCTCTTTATTGGTCATTTCGTTTTGTTTTCTGAGACAGTATTCATTCACGTCATAATTTTCCAAATTGCTCTCCCAAAAAACATCTAACTTTAGATTATGTTTGATCAAAAGATTTGTGTCCAGGTTTTCGAGAAAACGAATCAGCATTTTTGTTTGAATGAGTGAATTTGCGCACGTTCCTATCATTGATTCGATTGTTACCGCTGAAAATGTTCGGGTTTTTCAAAAGCATTTCTGGGAAATGACAACATGTCATAGAGAAACATTTCATAGAAATATTATACTAGTATAATGAGATTTACGAATGGTAAGCTTAAAGACAGAAATGAATCGATGGTTTTTATCAGGGGAATAGCAGTGAGGTGAGAATGGTGACAGTATTATAACAAGGAAGCGGACAAAGATGGCGATTGCGGTTGATTACAGATGTAGTTGATTACACTGATTATGATGATGATGATGATGATACAAATGACGTTATCAGGGTGATCAGCAAAAGCTAGGAAGGTTGAAGACAGTACCGTAACATTTGACATTGGGGCTACCATAGTAACGACGGATTACCGGCGATTTACAGCAGAATGTTGCAGTCGCAGTACTTTTTTTTTTACTATAAGCAAACCATCACAAATGTATGGGTATTTGCCGTTGTTTCACCCACATCAGCACAAACTGGTGAAAGCCGGACGACTGTATATCGACATTAAACGTGACATGCAGGTTTTGACCGCACAACCAAAGTGTCACTTAGCCGCATGAGTTTGTGACTTTTCCCCTTGACATAGCAAATCAAAGAGATAGTAGTCTAGGTTGCCTAGGCGACTGGGTCTTGGTGTAGTGACAGACGAGAACTTGCACAAGAACTGGACCAGTGACCGACTGGTTGGGGGATGATGGATGATGGGACGGAGTGAGGGACTGGGGTTAAAACTTGAAGTGTTCTTTTCTCCAGCTAGCTGACACAGATATGTTGTTGCTGCCGTTACGGCTGTAGCAGTTGCTGCTGTTAATAATGTGTAATAAAGTTGTTGGTAATGATGATCACGGGGGGGGAGGGGGGTAACCCTGCAGGGGCTGATGCTCCTTATGCTGCAATTAGTTGCTGCTGTTTCTGTGTCGTAATGGTTCGTTGCATTGTTCGTAGCTGCTGCTACTGCGGTTAGGGTTACTGCATGGTGTTGCTGCTGCTGCTACTGCTGTCCACTGCTGCTGCTGCTGTTGTTGCTGTTATTGCTGCTGCTACTATTTTCAATCCTGTGATCATTGTTTCATCAATATTGTCGGTAAAGCCTTCCCGCCCTTTTGTTGTTGCTACTGTTGTCGTGGGAAGGCGGATATGAGAAACTGTACATGCAAGATGAGAACGGTTATCTTAAATTGCAGGCTGTAAATGTGTCCCGTGCCGCACCCACTGATTGTGTCTTTACCATGTCAGAGATATACGGTACCTGCTGTTTCACGTTCATCGTTTCTCCGTCATAATTTCCCTCTTAACTCTCCCAATTTTCCAATTTGTGCCAGACAATTTTCCAGCAGGAAACTTGTCTTCGTGCCTGAGCCTTATCGTCTGCTCATCCACCAAGTGTTTGGACCGGGTGTTCGGTAAAGATTCGTCTCAGTCCGTGGGACACACCCAGCGTATCCGGTTGCCTCTTTACATAAGCAAATTGCTGTAATTTCATAGACAATGTTGAAAAGGGATTATTTTATTATTATGACGTGGAGAGGATCAGAGAACATCTCCGGTTCGAGAAATCGTACTTAATTTGTTCAAAAGGACCTTTCTCAAGGTCAAAGTTATATTTTTTTCGGGGAGATTGTTACGACCAAAACTGTCAAACTTGAATGACACTTTTCGGGGGTTGGAGAAGTGCATCCCCAAAATGGCCATAACTTTCTTAGATTTAAAACGCAAATATTAAACAGCAAATGTCACAAATTGTACTCTCACCCCTAAAATCGATTGTAGGCCTACTTTTATGTTCATAACAATGAGATCGCACAAAGCATAGGCGTATAACGAATATTATGTCAAACTTCATCGTGACAAATATATGGATTTAATTTATTTTTTCTGTGGTGGTAAAGAGTTTTAATGGCCCGAGTAGTGAGTATCAATAACAGTCAAATAGTTGGAAAGTATATAAATGCCACAACAATCTTTTGAAGTTCACGGAACTCACTTTTTACAACCATCATGGTTTTAACGATGTACTATTCTTACTATTCCAATGAGAAAGTTGACGTCCTGATAAAGTGCAATGATTGATCAATAGTACACCATCCATAAAGCATGTTAAGAGAATGTTTTCGAGAATCATAAAAAGGGGGGACGCACTTTCTTTGCAAAGTGTTACTCAGTACATACATCAAAAATCAACAATCATTTGTATAAAGGTCTTCGTGGATTTTAACTTCCTCATTCGGTGCCCGACGTTGAAGTCGTTAAATTGTGAAACCGGCTCATTAGTTCTTTGTATTACATTTGGAATTGCTTGAGACTTTGTGTGTATTAATTTATCTTCTTTTTTTAACGCCATCGTCATTATCATTAATACTACGGCTGCTGTCTCTCTAACTGCCTCCCGGGTTTTTTTTGGTTTGGAGCAGGGAGCAGTCTGGACTGTGCTCCGCTGTCGCCGGCTTAATCCTTCGGTGTTGGCGTGGACCGACGGAGGCGACCCGACGATGACAAACAGGCGGCCAGCTCTCCTCGCCCGAGTGGACGGAAAGTTGAAAGACCCCAGCACCAAGCTCGTTTCGAGGAGTCTCTTTTTTCACACCATGGTTGAGAGGGCAGAAAGACGAGTTATATACGTCACTTTTTTATTACTAAGGGGGGGGGGTGTAACAAGTTATAAGAAAACTTATTTTGTTTGTCAGTGGACGTTGTCGGTTGGTTTGAAAGACCGAGGGTCGATTTCACGAAGTCATGCGATCGATCGTAACTCGAGTTACGAAGGATAACCCATCGCAGGGGGCCTATCACACGTAGGGCTTCAATGCATCAAAAGTCCTGCGATTGATAGTAAGTTACGAAGAGTTTGGTGAAATTGACCCCAAGCCTAGTGCTGCCAGCGGCGCATCATCAGTGGTTTGTACAGTTATCAAAAGAGATCGGTTTGATGTACACTCAATGTTTCAGGCACCGTGAAAGTTGATTAGAGTTGAAGGGTGAGGGGAAAGGGAGGTAGACAGCCTGCTCCTTCCCCCCTCCTTGGCCTCTGCCACACCCTCCCAACTGTCCTCTAAACCAAACCCAACACGGCTCCGGTTGATTGCCTGCCGGAAGTCCAAGAATCTGAACTCGGATTGCTTTTCAGGAGAGGGAAAAAAAGATGGCAAGTTGGAGAGATTCATTACGGTTAGTATGCAGAGCAGACCGTGTACGTACTGCCGACGAGAATCGATCTTGTTTCACGTCTTCTAATCTAATTGAGAGAGCCGGTGATGGGACCTGTCAACGGGTGACCTAACGTCGATGACGGTCGGAAGGGATTCATTAAGGGTGGGCTTCCCCCTCTCAGTGACCCGGGGAGAGAAGGTGACTGACTGACTGACTGATAGACCGGCTCGTGGCGTGCCATCACCTCACGATGGTAGCCGGGGGAGAGGCCTACACCCAACGGCATCGTTCTGGTGTCGGCGCTCCCTCGTTGACGGAGGAAACTTTTCTTCATCTCATGTCTTCCTCTTCTTGTCTTTGCGGTAGGTTTTGATGTGGATATGACTAGAGAGAGAGACTGCAGTGGCCATCTGATCCCCCAGTTGACTTAGTTGATTAGGAAGGTTTGCTGGTTGGGATAGGGGGTATATTTTAATAGCTGGACCGGGGCTGGGTTTGCACTTGAACCACCTGTTGTCCCCTCACCCCAACCCCCCTCCCCTCCCCCTCCCCACACCGACGCCTCTACCACATGTGAGAGAAGACGTCGCCAATGGTACGCATCGGGAGAGATATAACGAACCGCAATCATCTATTAATAATTATCAGAAGACTTTAGAGCCTAATGATAGTCATTATTAATTCACCATTTCCCGAACGTTTACAGCCATCAAGCGGCTTGTGTCTCGAGCCGAGCGACTCGCCCGTCGGTGCAACGTGTTTCCTAGCAATTCGCTTGCAAGGTCGAGGTCTGATGGTGTCAAAATGCTTATTTTAATCTCTGGTTTGACTGTTTTATTCCACCGACACATCACTTGCTTGATAATTGATATGCAGGGCGCCCTCTGTTGTGAAGTTTTTTCTACCGTTTTAGGATTAGCTATGGGCGTTTACGTCTCCGTCTCGGGCTTCGGCTACATTTCGTGAATCCATTTTTAAATAACTGGTATCAAAATAGAGACTTTTGGCTGTGGTTCTGAAGCAGATTCTCTGGTTTGAAAACGGAAACAGAGTTTCAGCTTCAATGAAAAACCACAACCTATATTTTCAGCATATCATGGGTGTCAGAGCTGGAGCCTGAGCCTGAGCCTAAGCCTCCGTTTGATAAATACCTTATACTTTTCAAAAAACACAATTGTCATAGCCCTAACTCTCAGAAACACCACACATTTACCAATTCCTTCAAAGTTTATTTCAATTTTTTTCCAGAAATCTTCGTTTTGGCCTGACACTTTCTGTTTTCATATTTATTATCAAATAACCACAAGGTAAGGGAAACTGAGTGTATTTTGAGTTATTGTACGGTGAACAAAGACAAATTGACTGGAGCGGGATTCGAACCAGCGACCTCCTGTTTCTGTTTCTGTTTTACAATGTTCACGTTTTGTGTAGCAGCTGGAATTCGATCGTATGGCCTTCAAATGTAGTTGTTTTCTCCAATACAACACCATTCTAGAAAGGGCAAAAAATCACAGGAATAAGTCCAATGGTCCTTGTGTGATCGTAACAAATCGTAAGCATTTACATGGAAACAATATACACTGATTATTGATGTGTATCTTCTTTTATTAAAAACAGATGATGCCCATTTTGATTGGTTGGAAGTATTTTGTCCATGGATTAACTGAATGACTAATCGGGGTCCAAAACAATCGAGAACTGTTACCCTAGAGAAACATTTAAAAAACGTTTATTTGTTTTTTAGAAAATGTTAAAATCACAATTTGAGCCGCTGTTCACCATAAACTCGCGCCCTCGCCCCTCCCCGCCCCCACGCCCCGTGAATTCATGAAGTGATATTATAAGTATGCTAAAGTGTACAAATTGGTAGTCGTGATGTTGTGTTAAGTCATTTTCTTTCATCCCGCATGTTTATTCAACTTTCCCCTGCTCTGAATGAGAGATTTGTTTTTCCTATAAAGATCTTTAAATACATTATTTGCCGAATAACTCCTGGCTCTAGCACCGTGAAGAGCACACAGAGGTTACATAGATGAATGAAATGCTGTTTCATGCTAGTTCATTCACAGAGCATCGCCAGAATGTTATCACTGTGTGTAGCCAACATGTCGAGTGTCATTCTTTCGTTGCAGACTGGTAGCGTTGGAACTATGGCAAAAGTTTCTCGGTCAAATGTGAAATGAGCTTACGAATACCAAACATGCAATGAAACAGAACGTACTAATGAGAGTTTGGTTATTTTTGTTCGTTTGCTACAAGCAGACGATCGTTAACATAACTTTATTTTGTAACCATCCGTTGAGAGATGTTTTCTGCCTGCTATCTTGTCTTGGAAGCTCTTAACTTGGCTCATCATCCCCCAAGAAGATGTCGGTGTGGCAATTTAAAGATATTATTGACCGCTAATTTTCATATTCTCAGCCCTGAAGTCTAATAAATGAATAAAAAAAAGAAGTAAATAATAATTAAATAATTGTAAATAACAGTGAAGAAAGAACTTGACTTGGAGCGGGATTCGAACCAGTGCCCTCCGGTATATGCCGTACTGACGCTCTTACCAACTGAGCTATCCAGCCCTATGTAGCTCAGTAGCCACGGTAGCTCAGTTGGGGAGCTCGGTTGGTAATAGTGCTGGTATAGTATTCCGGAGGTTCACTTTTCAATGCCTTAAAGATTCAGTCATTCAGTTTCCCTTGTGGTTTCAAGTTTGATGAATAATTAAATAAGATTTAAAAGCTTGGCATGGCCCAGACACAAACAAGTAAAAAGGTTTTATGACACACTTAATTGAATAATTATTTTGACATTTTCTTTTAGCATTTTAAAACTGCAAACGTACGTCATAAAAAACTGCACTCCACAAGAAACATCGGATTAATATAAACACTAAAAGCTGTGCAAGAGGTTCTTAATTTATAATAGTTTCACACAGACTCGAGAAAAAATGAGGGGAAAGGGGAAAAAATACCAGTAAAGGAAAAACAGGAAGAAAACAGTACTAATGATGGTCGTTCAGGCTCAGACTAGATGTGTTTTGCAGAATTTCTGAACCAGATACTCGGCGCCCCGTTTCATTAAACGCGCGCCCAATGGCGGAAACGACGCTGGCTGCTTGGGCGACGTTCAAGGTTAAACATGGTTAGTTAATAGACCAATACTCATATGTAATATTCATTGTCATATCTAACTGGCGCGCATGGTTTTCCATGAGACTGTTTCACGCTCTACCGTTCTCATATACAGGCAAATTGTGCAATTCACACGTTCTTATGCTCGCTCTTTTTTCTCTCTTGGTTTTTTTTTTCAGGAATTGCAACATTTGGTTGTCGATGGGAAATTAAAAAAAAAATCGAAAGGGGTGTAATAGGTTTCGCAACTGTCTCAGATGGGAGAAGTATAATTTGGTTGGTCAACGGAATAAAGTGGCTTTTATTCAACCGACCGGAAACAGTGAAGTTGATGGATACATTTTAGGCCTGTTACGGTGAATGACATTTGACAGATGTATGAATTAAAGGTAATATAATAGTACTTTGGTTTTTGTCAATGAAATTCAGATTCATGGGCACAAATATCAAGGAAGATTCAGTAACAGTCATCTGTAACATTTTCAGTCCCATACGGTGCGCACTTTATGAGAAAACAGTGACAAACGGCCACAGTATTTTTTTAAAACCTTTTCACCAATATTTTTCATCTTTTAAAGATCAAAATTTTATTTGATTATTGGTATTATACTCTTTTCTGGAAAAATAGAGCATTTTCGGGCAAAACATTTTTTAAAGGTATGTTTCTATACCATCACCATCTTTATACCCTGTAAGTTATACATCAGCATTCTGTTAAGATTTCTGTTTGGGTATGCTACCAAAATTATGATAGTATATTATACGATAGTCGACCGTGCATCAGTCGAGACAAGATACAGCCAATCACGGCCACCGGTTTGTCTTCAGTCAGCTCTTCAACTTTCTCACAGTCTGGTTTCATTGGCAACGGCATCCAAAGAAGTTTCCTCCCATTCTTGTTGGGCGTTAATGTTTTGAGAAGGGTAGGTACTATACGCCGAAGACAATATGGGTGCTACCTAGCAATGACCATTAAAAACGGTAAATACGGTTCATACAACAGTTTGGGATAATTATGTTAAGGGTATATGTTTCGATTTCGTTGGATAGTTGTTTCCTATTTGCACTCGCATTAATAATTGTGTAGAAGGTTTCTGCAGTTCAATCTTCTTTTTCTCTGTTTCAGACCCGTATACCGCACTGCGTCTTAGAATCCACTTCTTTAAGATGTTTCCCAGTGTTTGGGCAAAAGAATTGAAAAAAAAAATCAGGACTGGCTTAAATTGTTTGATTTTTCTTATTGTCATACGTCCACAATGAACTATACCGGCGAAAGTATCAAATGGAAGATGTGTAAATTGAACCAATATAGAATTCAAGTCTGTAATGTTTGCAGTCGGATCGGCGTACCCCCACAAATTCACCTTAGCGTCAATAGGAAAAACTAACCAAACTTTAATCGTGGATTTCGACCAAACACATGATCCCTAAATATTGTGATTTAATGAAAGCAATATCGTTGTGGATTACAATTACCCCCACCCCACCCCACCGGGAATTCAAGATCTTTAACTTCGTTTAATCTTGTTCTCGTCATTCCTATACCGCAAGACCACATCTTTAGAACAGATCGCTTCACTTTTCAAGGAACTCATACCCATTTTGGTTTTTTGGGGCCGAAGTGTGACAAACAATTTTTACTATCCATTTTCTCTTATTATAAAACCCACGGGAATAATTCAACACGGCGCTATGACTGGTCGATCAATTTGGGCACTTTGTGGCCACCGTAACTCAGACCACAACACTTACTTTAGCTGATGCGTTGGCATGGTTCCCGATGTAACTCCGCGCGCTGCACATGGTATGACGCTTAATACCAAGCTATTATTTCTAGTCATTTATTTGCGACTTTGTAGACTGCATTAAATGACACATGATTCCGTTTGGTATTTTGTTTTTATTTGGAGATTATATTTGGGGATATCGTATTGTGAAATGTGTCGCCTGTTGTTAATGTATTAAACATGAGCCGGGTAGAATACATGTAGCTCAAAATGTTAAAGGTATAACAGTACAAGATTGGTAACATACCCGAACAGAAATGTTCACAGATATTTACGTATTATGTTTCAGTGTATGAAGATGGTAGAAACATACTGTTAAAATATTTCTGCCTGAAATCGTGTATTTATCCATAAATTAGTCAATCAAAGACGGAAAACCGTTTTGATCTCGGGATGAGATCAAAACCATTCTTTATGTTTCATAAGAAAAATTGAGTCTGGTTTTCGCTATTTTCTCATAACTCAAATGTCCGTTTGAGGTCAAATTTTCTTAGGTTTATCATTTTGTACAGACAAAGTATGAGTTCTGTTCTGTGACCTTTACCAATCATGTATTGTACCTTTAAGAAAAACTATTTTTCAACTTCGTGATATAGACGTGTAAAATAAATAGGATTTGAGGATTTGTATGTAGATTTGCATAACCCGATTTGAATAACTCATCGACGGAAAAACAAAACTAGTTCTGTGTTAGAGAACAGTTTCGGAAGACACTGAGGTCCCCCCCCCCCAAAAAAAAAAAACCTAAAGGACTTCATTAATTCGAAACAACTTATCAACGATGAGTTGAATTGAGAATTTGAAAATATATTTTAACAAACATTTATAATTGGGAACGCCACCAACGTAGGGCTAAATAGCTCAGTTAGTAGAGCGCCTGTATTCAGGAAGTCGCCGCTTCGAATCCCGCTCCAGTCAAATGTTCTTTGTTCACTTTCCAATAACATCGCTAATATAATTAGAAACAAGTTACGGAGGTCTCTATGATCCACGGAGGCCCGTTTTCGTAATTCTGCCACGTCAGAAGATAACTCGGCCAACCCACAATGCTGATTGCGTCAGTTTCCAAACGACCTAAAAAAAAAAAAAAAATCCCTCGTGATTATGATTTTATTTTTTCAACTGGGGGACACAGAATGTGTTTCAAAGGTGTCTTTCTTGACCCTCTGTCCTTGGACCTCGTATGGATATTACATGATGCCCCCATTACGGGCACAAACAGTGGGCGAAATGTTACCATCTTCCCCGCCAATGCTTGTCGCTGTCAATTAGCTTCAGAGACGGCGGAGAAGTCAGACAACAGACTCTCCGAGTCTGAAGAGCTCCAGAGTGCGGTTTAAAAATCGGCCGATAATTGCTAAACCTGAAGCAGCTCATGCTGAAATAACATTTATTTAGCTATAAATAAACGCATAGAGGCGGTTTAACGAAGGCTAAATCATGTACCCCCTACCTCCAACCCCACCCCCGCGCCTCCCCCACAAGACACGGAGGGGTGATGAACACAAACGTAAACAGTATACAGAGACATATGGACAACAAAAGTTGGGCTCTGAAACTATAGTTCGTCAGTAAAAGCGTTTTCCATCCTCCATGGTAAAAGAGACGATCGCGCCATTCGACAGTTTTTCCTCCTTCAAGAACAAGAATCGATTCGAAACTTTGAACTTCAGTTCGTTCAGTTCCTATTATTGTCTAAATATGCAGACATAGAAGGAAATTTGCTTTGTTCGCTTTTTCATAATTGAAACAAAACTTTAAAATTAAAAGCCTTATACTTAAATAAACATAATTACATGTGTCCACTCTCACATCTCCGTGTTTCGAACAAATACTACTTGCTCACTTTGTGATATGGTGGATCTTTTATGATACTGGGTCACCAAGTAACCACAAGGGAAACTGGCTGAACTTTTTGAAGTCATTGAAAAGTGAACAAAGAAATATTGACTGGAGCGGGATTCGAACCAGCGATCTAATCAAACTGAACTTTCAACCAGTCACCGAATCGTGTTTCGGTATCGAAAGAGAGCTGTTTTTCAAAGTCAAAACCATATCGCTTTCATCCCGAATTCCAAAACTTGTAAAGAGGATTTATTCACGAATGTCATTCAAAAGTTCAGTGTGTTTTAGGGTTTCCAGTAATAATTCCCAACCCTCGAAGTAGGCTTATCTCGATACAGTTACAACATTTCACTTCGAAAATAAACACAAACTACCAAATAAAGGCATCGAGAATTGCATGGTTGAGATAATTCGGGATGAAAGAATTTCAAAAAGACAGAACTCGTTCAAACTTCAAGTCCAAGATTTTTTTCAAGACCGTCAACATGCTTGGTTCCTATACTTTTTCTTCTTTTCGATATATACGGGCGACCCCCTTGGCCCACTAACAACCCAACGAGTTTTTAATAACTCGCACTGCCGTTGCCTTATCATCTCGCCATAGGCAAACCATCACAAGATAAAAACTGTTTCATGTAGAATATGGAAACAAACTTTGAGGTCAACAGGTCGAGGAGTGCCTACCATGTTATGTCGTCTCGCGTAGACAAAATGTCGCCAGCAAGTAATACCATTGTTCATACAAAAAAAAAATCAGCACATTTTTTTTTTCAGGAAGGAAAGCTTGCTGATGTTAAACTGGCAAGTTTTAATGAGCAACAGGCCAAACATTAATGTGGGTTTTATCAGCGAAGCGAAACGGATCATGGCAGGCAGCACGCAACCCGATGAGAACTATTCTTGGACTAGACCGCGGGGGCCCAATAATAATTATGCCTCCAAAATATTAAACCTCTCAACCAGAACCATTTCAGGTTTTATTTCGCCGCTAGTCATGCATTTTGTTTAAGGAGGGGGATCAGTAGGTTTATTCTAAATCATGCGGAAATCACACAAATTAATCCTATTCAATTACAATGTACTTTGAATAAAATACATTGGAATTATCAAGTAACCCCCACGAGGCAAACTGACTGGATTAATTTTAGTCATTCGCAGAAAATAAGAGGTTTCGTGGCTTCTGACCGGCACTGGCAAACGAGTTAATGTTATTAACAATTTGGTACACCGCCATATTAACTTCCTAATAGCTAATGTGGTAGAGCGCCGATTCGGTATTCCGGAGATCGTTGGTTCGGATCCCGCTCAAGTCAAATTCCTTTGTTCACCCCGAAAGAAATATTAGGATAACAATGATACAATAATGGAAAAATAATGGAAAATAATGGCGGCATTGACTTTTCTCCAATACCAGTGACAGACAGGGAAACGTTATTGCAAAAATAGAAATGTTTGTCTTCGATTAATAAAATAATATCAACAAAAACAGCGGGACTACCGACCGACCGACCATCCCAACCCGAACTGTTAAGGCCAATTTTCCGCTTGGCTGAGATGAAAGGAAGCGGCCAAGCCGGGGAGGGACGTGCGGGGCCCCGGTACTCTCTGGGCGGCGTTCGGTCGCTTGTTTCGGCCCGTGTAGTGAAAATATAGGTCCTTGTATATACGTTATGCCCCCGTACCACCTACCGTCATTGCCCAGTATTACATTGCATATTATTCCAATGGGAATTGTTGATGTCATACACACTATGATAATATTGACATTTTTCTTTTTTCCCTCCTCCTAACCGCTCACTGCCGCCATTCGATTGATCAGTTTTTAGCCAGTGTTTACTTAGGGAAGCCGACCTCTTTCTGTGAGAAAGTGAAAGTGCATTGCAACATTTTCATATCCTAATACTGATTAATAATCAACAGGTATTAACTAGAGTATAGCAATATAGCTATCTATCTCTAACTCAGAAAAGCCCTTTGCTCTATACATGCAATTACCAAGTGAACTTCGAATGTATGCTGTTCATATTAGTGCGAATATCCATTTCTTATCTAAATTATTTTTTAATATTAATTTCAGATCACCATCAAAAAGAGCTCGAGTTACTGTAGCTGGAAAGCCTGATGAAGCCTTTGTGGACAGATGATGAGAAGAAGATACATTTGAGGTAAAAATCCCAGAGTATAATGCCAGGTAGGGATTTGAAACTCTTGCCGACCGAGCTGGACTCGAACCCGGGCCACCAGAGGTGAAAGCCGAGGAAAGAACCACTACGCCAACCCGACTCCTCCAAAACAATGTAACTTTCACAATTATTATTTGGCAAGATGCTGATGGTGTGTACCACTTTCATCTGGTCAACCATTTCATCTCCAGGTTCCTGAACCAAACTAATCCTGGTCAGTTCTTCATTAATGGAGTCGGCGATGGGAAATGGAAGCATTTTTACTGGTTCGTGGAAACTATACCTCTCTTATGCACTAATCTCAACGACAGAGGGCGCTGTTTGCTCGCTATGCAAACAATTACTTTTCCCTTGTTAATAAATCATTTGAAACGAAATAATTACGTCCCCAAAAATGACAACTTCACTAAGTTGACTCTGGTCTCTTCTGTGGAAGGTTTTACTCCCGATGTATGTAAATAAATAGCAGTCGCCTCCCACATTGTCAACCGAAACAATTTGCTGAGCTACAAAAGACCATTAATGATCGGATAGAAGGCCACACGCAAAGTAAAAAGGCAGTTTTTACTCTGGTCCAGGCAGTCAATATCATGTAATTAAATTGAATCTTCTTTTTTGTCCATAAAATCGTCATACAACGATTTTTCCCCTCGCGCACCCAACTAATGAAACTGAAAGATGCATTATACTAACCATTCCAGCATCAACCTTCAAAAAGCTTAAGCTCCCCAGGTTAACGAATAATAGGTAGATATTGCTAATTAATTTGATTAATCTCGTCCGATTATGAAATTATCTGCGTGTATTATCAGTGGAGTCCACGAGGCCCCCGAGTGACTAGGAGGACACCGGGTCCAAGCGCCGCCGGCCCGGCGCTTTACCGCCAACTATTCCTCCACCGCCCGTGCCGAACCTCCATCATGTCGACTCCCTCCCTCTGCTGGTTAAAAAAAAAAGTCACCACCAGTCATTTTTTTATGGGAGGTCGTTTTTTTGTGTAACCATTATCATCAATGGTATACCGTGATATACGTAAGCAATGCGCTGGGATCACTACACGCTTGGGCTCACTGGCTCCAGTGAGTCTGGATTCCCTGGCTCAGCGCTCGACGAGTCTCGCGCTGAGAATGAATCACCCACGTTAAGTTTTCTCTATCTGCCTTTCTACTTCTCAAACCTATTATTCTTGTGTTCCGACCGACCGTACAATAAACCAGGCAGAAGGAAAAAGGGGAGAGAGAGAGGGTAGAAAAAAAAAATCCGGGGATGTTTTATTATTTGATTCCTTCGACGTTTCTTTTGATGCCTTTCTATTGTTTTCATTCATCATTCGAGGAGGGTAGATGTAAGAGAAGAGACCGTGATGGTATGGGATATTATCTGCTTTTACCACTCAAGTTGTCAAGGCAAAGTAGAGAGGTGAATCTGTCGGCTAATATGATGGTAATTGAACTTACAAATCTGCGATGACGAATCTCTTCTGTTTGCTGGATCCGTGTTCTCTGAGGCCATTTGATTTGCTTGTCCGAGCGGGAAGTTCCTGGGCTGATCCAAAGTTGGTAGTCAATCTGAGAGGACAGCGCTTCATGAGAGGAATTTGAATCTACTCTTGCCTCCATCAAAATGACTTGGAGGTTGTAAATAAATTATTGATTACTGGTTTGCAGGTTGAAGACATGACCATGTCTAATTGTGGCTTCATCACGACCATCCTATTAAACTCTCAACCACTAGCTCTTCACAAAAACCTCTTCACGATATTTACTCAAAGACTTGTCCCTTCTAAGAATTTTGAATAAACCTCCCAATCCATCCTTAAACCACCAACCAAGATCTCACTGTTCTCATGGAACTTGGAAGAGGAGCAAAGTAAAGGTATAACCCAGCAAAGAAGATGCATTTTTCCCCAAGCCTATCAAATTGATTCATACTTATATCTTTCATGGAGGAATTTGTCCTGAAGTCAGACATCTTGGTGGTTGTAACAATTATTGTTACATCCACCAATGTCTAACTTCAAGACAAATTCCTCCATTCATGATTCAGTGGACATGATGTAGAGAGCAAGAAAAGCATTAATCCATAGCCTGACCAATTGTGTCCTTGGGTCTGGCGTCAATGAAGATGATTCATCCAAAGGGTCAAGAGGATGACCAGGGCCAATTTCATAGAGCTGCTTTAGCACCAAAAACCTTGGTCAATAAAATCAGTATGCCAACCAAAACTCCTTGTGAATGCTATGCTCGGCAAAAAATGGCCGAATTACAAGTCAAAAGCAGTAAACATCACATGAAAAATTGATTGGTAATCCTGTTTGATCAATGAAGATTTTTTGATCAAAGAAGATTTTGTGCTTAAGCAGCTCTATGAAATTGGCCCCAGCATCGCTGGTTGACCAAAATAAGTCTCATTCCTCCAGAATCCGTTCATCTTCAAGTAGACAACTACCCAATTGATCATTTACAGATTTTTTTTTACTGAGTGACCTACTCTGATTTTTTTTCTCTGAGAAAGGTTACCAATTAATTTAAAAGATGGTGACTGAAATTGAGCTTTTTACCGTCTAATTGGAATATGATACTAGGAGTCCCGTGGGATAGACCAGCGACATACTGACTGACTATCTTGCCTGCTTTCATGGCAAGTCTAGCACAGGTACCTTGAATCGCAGCCGCCGACTTCATCAAAAGACGCCCACACCTGACACATAAAGCACCAGCATCGTAATTTATCTCTTTCCAATAGGACTGGATAAGATTTATCAGAAACCTATGATAAAAAACATAGAACGAGGTCGTTCACGCTGCCTTTTAATACAGTCCTGAAGAAAAAAATTGATGTTTTATGTTCAAAACAGCGGGGAATATTATTGCAGCGAAGTAATGAAGATGGTAGTTATGGGAACGACCGGTGCACGCAAGCGTTTTTAAGGAGATACTTAGATTGGTGCTCTATGCGCAAATGTTGGGCGACTCTCGGCTGAGTTTATACTACCTGCCGTAAAATACGAAGTGACGTGTGACATCAAAATCGGTAGAGAATGAAGCTGAAATGCGTTATTAAAGTCATTAATACGAAGATCCGTTCAGGTGCCCACGCTGTGATGTCATGTTTTGCCTCGCGACACAAAATCACAGGGAAGAAAAAATTTCACTTAAAACTTATGAGACAAACCAGGCTGAATCTAAATCATTTGGCTATGGATTAAATTTACACAGAAGGTTATGGTAGCCACAGCCACATTAATCATGACATTGTGCAATTTCAAGCCATATCCAAGTGATTCAGGCAAAGCCTAGACAAGAAAAATTAGTTTAAGCTACAAAGGTAGCCATTTTTGTTTGGTAACCCGGTAAGCTTCTCTGAGGGCCAATTTATGAAACCAGGCTAGGCTTGGGACTTATTTCGCTACTGGCATTTGAAGCCCAAACATGCAACGAAGGGATTGGGCCACAAGACAAAGCTTATGAAAGGCTCCAACTTCGCCATGTATCTCAAGCCCTTCGTTTTATTTAGGAAACAAATTGGCAGTAGCAAAACAAATCCCAAGCCCTAGCCTCAAGCGTTATTTTGTATAGGTCCCTTAGGGCATTTACGAAACGGAGGATCAGGCTCAGGCTCCAGCTCTGACATTCATATGCTGAAGCTGAAGCTCTGTTTTCCTTTTTAAACCAGAGAATCTACTTCAGAACCGCAGCCAAAAGTCTCTTTTTTGATACCCGTTATTTCAGGATGGATTCATGAGATGGAGCCGGTGTCATGCCAAAAGGTGTCCGTTGCCAAATAGTGTCCGCGGAGCATGCGCAGTGCAGCCTGGACACTTTTTGGCATGTATATACATGCCAAATAGTGTCCGCTGCCAAAAAGTGTCCGAGCACAGCCCATGCGTACGCGAATCACGTACATGTAATGCTTGGTGCATTTGCAGTAGGCCGCGTACGTATACCAGTATATGTGCTTTTGTTTGTCCTTTTAAGGCATTGCAGGGAGCCTAGAGAGATGTTATGAATAATACATATTTTGCAGGAAGTTAAAACAGTACAATACGCATGCTATAAACAAATACAAAAATACAAGGCACAAATTTCATGTACGATAAAAAAAAATAAAACGTACGGCATTGCGTGACTTTGATCACTTTTTTCCCTTTTATCTATATCTACCGCGATCTAACCTTTTCCTTTCAATTAAAAATAACGTCATTCGATAATTTTTAAACTTTCTGCCAAGTTTGATGTCAGCCCTATCATTTTTAACTGCATGCCCTTGTAGATTTCACAATCATGATTTTCGTTGATTTTAGCCATAACGTGGTCTTTCTTTTACACACTTTGAACGTAAAACTTCCACACGTCTTGCTAGGTGAAGAGTCAGCCTGACTCAATAGGACGCACGCTAAGCGCGGACACTATTTAGCAAGCTTGC
The DNA here is from genome assembly GCA_963971285.1 of Astropecten irregularis. Lineage (NCBI taxonomy): Eukaryota > Metazoa > Echinodermata > Asteroidea > Paxillosida > Astropectinidae > Astropecten > Astropecten irregularis. The sequence goes on along the minus strand of OZ020250.1, from coordinate 3,807,010 downwards.
ATAATTATGTGACGTCAACGGCGCATAGCCAATCAAATCCCTGTATGCTAATTAGCGGACACTATTTGGCAACGGACACCTTTTGGCATGACACCGGAGCCTGAGATGGAGCCTGAGCCTCTCGTTTCGTAAAGGCCCTTAGTTTCAATAAGACTAAAAGAGCACCAGACTATGTGGACTTCAGATTCCTTTTCATCCAAAATGAGTTAGGAGACTAGACTGTATCATTTCAAGTGTGCATATTAAATTGTTTTATTGATATTAACCATTTGGTTCCTCTCTGTAATGTAATGTGAATCAAGTCTGGTATAAAAAGGTTAATATGTCCGTACATGTACAGTAACGGGTACGTTTTTATCTAACAAGGGTTCTTGAGGGGGAGGGGGATGGGATGGGATGGGAGGAGGGATGGTTGGGGGTAGGGGGGAGAGGGGGAAAATGGTTTCCTTCTTGGTTTTGTTAATAGCAAAGAGCAGAGTACAACCGCACCATAAATTACATTGTAAAAATGAGTCCGTATTTACAGTATTATAATATATAATATATATAATATAAAATATTATATTAGATCTAGAAGTGAACGTAAAAGGTGTCCCGTTTCCAAACGACAAAAGAAAAAAAGTCAACGTGGTCTGGTCAGGATGACTTCCAGCCAACACGGGCACGATGTGATGAACTGCCGGGAGTACCGTGGACCCCAGCCCTTGATGAAGCTGATGCGGATGGAGTGGGGGTCCACGGGTCCGTCCGGGGGTTCCGGCTCCCTCCGGACGTGCTCCAACATCTGCGACTTGGCAAAGTCGAAAATCTTGATGGAGTAGCCCGGCAAGAGCTTGTGCACGGTCAACGTTCTTGAGGGTGGTAAGGCATCCAGAGTTGGGGAGTTCACGAATAAGGCAAAGTTGCTGCGGTTGTACATCCACACGCCGTCCGATTCCCGGCTCATGGTCAGTCCGCAACCGACCTTCCTTCGAGTTCTGATGACGGATTCCGAGCGCTCGTCCCGGTGCAGCGACCGTAGGCAGAACCCGTCTCCGTGAGGTAGTTCATAGAAGATATTTACAGAATCTAAGAATACTGTGTACATGCGTCCCACCCGCGACCTGTGTTCCCAGTAGGCTATATGACACCAGTGGGGCTGCCCTCGACTGTCCTCAGCATCTGAAGAAACGACAAAAAAACACAAAAAAGAACAATTAAATGATGAGCCAATAGCCAAATCAGTTCAAATCGTTTGTAAAAGATTTAGAATACAAGACAGAAATGAAGACAGACACTGAATCCAGACAAAATAGCAAAGACAAGAATAAGAAAGAATAGAATCAAGCTAGACTGGACTGGGCCTCCCTAAAGCAGTAAACAGCCGAGGTCATATCAGGCTTTAAACAAACAAACCAGCATCTGCAATTGGGGACAAAAAAATGATTTACAAAACAGTGCCGCATCAACGCTACTCCCAGTTGATGAACTATGCACATGATAGGCTCTCACTCTTCAAGGATTCGACCATCAAGCCAATTCTACGACTGTAAATCTTTCCCATAATGCTCAGCAATCCCCGAGACAGTCCGCAACCTCCAAACTTGTCTTTTCCCATGGGTAGCCCTACCACCCCCCAAAAAAGCTCCACCCCCCAAAGACACACCTTACATGTAACTTCAAAGTGTCCATTTTTTCTATAAGCCAGCACCAGCACACCCTTGGAATGCCACCAACAAAGATGGCAGGACATCAAAAGAGAGAGGGAAAAAAATTCTCACCACCTGTCTATAATATTTCTTAAATGAAACCCACAAACAAGACTAGCCTCCATAATATTCCCGCCACCTTAAAGAAAAAAAATGCATGCCTTTCGTTACAAAACCCACAAGCACTTAGGAAAGTGACAGAGAAAAGAGAAAAAAATCTTCGACCTTATAAAAAAAAATGAAAAGAAGTATGGGATGGGCCCATGGGTACGGTCTGCAGTGAGACAGTTTATGAACCAAAATGAAAAATAGTCCACATTTGAAATCCAGGCCAGCCCTGTCTGAGAAGGAGAGGGGTCATTAATCATTGCATGTATGCTTGTGACTGCTGGTGTACACAAGCCACTAGGGCAATGGTAAGTAAGTAGTATGGGCCCACAAACAAACATTTCCACTAACATTTTTTTGTGGTGGGGTGGAAATGTTTATAGTTTATAGAAGATACTACCCAATGTAAATTGAAGGCAGTGCATATGAATAATCAGCTGTTTTCTACTTCTAGGAAAGAAATATTCATTCCAACCATCTGAAAATAAGAAATTATCAAAAGTTCAAAACCCTGGAAACTCATCAACATTGGTTTTCATGTTTTCCACAAACAACAAATCACCTTTTGTTTTCTCCTTTCTGTGAATTTGTGCACATTCCCAACATTGTCTAATTTTGGTTGTTTTAAGTGAAAAAGGTTTTTGCAATTTCTTAGGTTTTCACGTGCAATTTCCTCGCATATGACGGCATCTTGGAGTGCAAGACTTCAGATCAGAGAAGTATGGGTTCATATTAACATTTTTTTTTTCAGACCAAAAACAAAACAACTTTTCTGTTCCTTGCCAATCCTACATGTAAATACGTGTAGATGGGTTTGTTGAGGTTCAGAATGTTTTCAGTTGCTCTTGTTTTTCTCTTCTACATAAATATAGAGACATTAAGACCATACATGTACATGTGCATCTTTGGAAATCAGATTACATTTTTCGAGAGACTCAAACTAGGCTGTTGGAAACTACCTGCAAGATGTAAAGATTTCACACTCTCCTACGACCTAAATTCAGTTTCAGAATTATTAAATAAAAAAACCACAGAATAAACCGGAATACAATCTGCCCCAAAGCACACAGGGATCAATAAAAGTACATATTTACATGACCTGGTTTCATAGTTTGCCTGCCAGCAACAATAATATCCCCAAATAATATCTTGACTCCGACCTACGAGGAATAATCGGAGGCCCGAGTAACAGAATGGGGGAGTCGGAAGCCTAACCAACCCAGATGGGGCCTCATGGCCTCATGAGCTGGCCTAGACTCCCTCCCCATCCATCTATCCATCCAATCTATGACCAGCTACCTAAATGGCTGCGTATGGGAATTACAGGTTTCCCATCTCTATGGGACTATTGGCCTACTGCTATACAGATCCTATCACTCACTGGGGACAGTGTTTCGTGTACAGCATCTGTACATGTATCACAGCATTTATGTTCATGCACATACAGTACATAATATTGATAATAATCATCCCTCTTTATATCGTGCAATCCAAATCAACTAAATTACCAGCATTTCTCTTTCATATCGTTACAGCATATTTATTAATTATCATAAATGCATACATTGAAATTAAGGCTGGCCACAATAATTATTTAGGATACGATAACAATTAATTGTTCAAAATGTAGCAACACGTAAAAACACGGGTATTACTGTGCCAACACTATCCATCATAAATGTACAGTAGCTATTGAAGATGAAAATATGAAGGAAACAAAATTCCTTTCCCGTTGTTACTGAAACGATGACATATTTTAATATCAGTGCCCATATGAAATTCTGTTTTCTTTTCCATAAATGATAATTTATGCGGCCTTCGTTTGGCTGTGGATTTTTTTGCCTCGTGTTGAGATGCTACGGCAAAGAGAGGGGGGGGGGGGGGAGGGGAGAGGGGGAGGGGGGAACAAGCTCTTATTCTCACTTAGTGCCAAATTTGTTTTCATCCAGGTTTTGGCGAGAACGCGCAGCACACGTACGTGTACATGTTCAGTCAAGTGAACGGCATGCAAATGAATGCGTTTCAAGGTAGCAAGCAAAGCAAGGTATAGGCATCGCACATGAAATGCATGCCTTGCTCATTACTGACTGGCCCCCATGTCAAGTTAAGCATATGGGCTCGTTGCTAGCGATGTAGCGCACATTGATTGCACACCGGCAAACGAGTATGACCTAATTTTTTTGTTATTGACATGCACACCGAGATCATACGTGCATGTTTCAAATCTTGTAATGCGCCTGGGTGAGATATAGTGTGTGTGTGCATGTGTTTGATCTGATGTTGTCGTTGTTGTTGTTGTCGTTGTTGTTATTGACATGCACACCGAGATCATACGTGCATGTTTCAAATCTTGTAATGTGTATGGGTGAGATATAGTGTGTGTGTGCATGTGTTTGATCTGGTGCTGTTGTTGTTATTGTCATTGTTGTCGTTGACGTTGTTGTTGTTATTGACATGCACACCGAGATCATACGTGCATGTTTCAAATCTTGTAATACGTCTGGGTGAGATATTGGGCTTGTGTGCATGTGTTTAATCTGATGTTGTTGTTGTTGTTGTTGTTGTTGTTGTTGTTTTTCCTTCTTGCTTGACTTCATTTAGATGGATTTCTTCAAATTACACGCAGGTCTCTGTAAAAACATTAGTTGTTTGCCTCTCAACACGGCCTGGGAGTCAATACTTAAAAGAAATAAATACATGTTTGAGAAACATGGCGTAGTGAAGCTTTGGGGTTTGTGACTACCATCTCCCCTTTGCTCCTAGGTACCCCTAGCCAAGCTCTCATGCTCCTCAGCGCTTTGCTCACTCTCTCTCTCTCTCTGGACTGCTTGGGGGTTAACGACGACCCCGACCAAAAAAGAAAAAATGAGGAAGTGCTCGGCAGCTGTTGTGCACAGTGTCTCTGGAGAGCTAGAAGCGGTTGGAGCCAGGAGTTAACAGGCAGCAGTTTCTGACCTCATGCAAGCTTAATATGGTCCAGTGGAGACTCGCTGTCTGCGGGCCAAGGTTAGCTGACGACCAGCTATTGGCAGGATACCTACCGCCCTTGCTGTATATCACATCCCCCCCCTTGCAATAAAAGGGGACTGGATATGCAATGCAGTTCAGTCAGTAAGAGCATAACACAGTCAAATGCCACGAATGGTAAAGGAATTAATGAGATATATTACAGTGCTAGAGTAAAAAAAAAATTTGTAGAAGGGAAGGGGGGAGGGGAGGCATAGGCTGTGTTGTGCTGTGTTCTCTGTGTGTCTGTGTACAGCTTGCCCCAGTGTTGTGTGAATGAATGGGAGATGCATACATGTACACTGGCATACATGTACTGTACATACATGCTGCATTGCAAAGCTGATGGATGCCATGGGCGGCCATTTTTGTTAGCAGCACAAACCATACATGTCTTCCACTCGTTGCATTGTGTTCAATCTACACAAATTGCCTCAATATGTTATTAATGGCCTTTGACAAGGGAGGTGGGGGCACATATCCTACATCAACATTAGCGACCCAAGGTTACTGACGAGAAAATTGGAACTAGGTCGAATATAGTAACAAAAAACATTTCTAAAAACTGCAGAATGTTTTTTTTTTCTGTTTGAAATGAAACACCACAACACACTAAAAATTAGTTAAGACGTAATAGAAATTTGATCTTTACCACCGAAAAAAAATCCAGAAAATAATCCTTTTTAGTCACAAGGTGCTTTTGTTTTTTAAGTGTAGGGACAAGTGGTTCACCCCAGTTATAAAATATCACAGACTTATAGCTGTGAAACTATTTATCAAATTTATGTGCATCCAAACACACATTGAACATGTGGGCCCTCATGTTTCCTCCCCCAGATCACATCGAGGTTTCGCCCCTCGGAATATCTCATTCATAAATATGTAAATAAAGAATTTAATACCACCAGAATGGATTTAGCCGATCTGCGAAAACATCACGTTCCTTGGGTTACAACTCCCCTGCCCCGTGTTGACTTTGGGGCTTGCGTTCCGGCATTTGTGCTATGCCAGTATCTACACATGGACTTCTGTGGTTCAGGGGGGTAGGCTGGTTGGTTGGTTGGTGGTGGGTCCCTTGCTTTTCAGCACTTAGCGGGGAGAAAATAACAAAAAAAAAATTGCCTGACAAGAGACGTGAGGGGAAAAAAGTATCCGATTTAGCCCGGGTCTTTTCATGGTAACAGACCTCCGAGTTGCCCCGACGTACACAAAAGAACTCCCCAAAATGCCCGTGTTTTGATATACCTACGCTACTATGAAAACAGCCTTTTGTGCTGTTGGTGCAGGAACGGGTTTTTATGTTCCCATCAATACCTGAGAACCAATGCCTCTATTCAAAGAGTCATAACTTCCAGTCAAAATTATGCCTCCAAAAAGATAAACTTGGTGCTGGAGTGAAAGGGTTAAATCTCTGGCTTTTTTTGGAGGGCATTTTTTTTTCTTCTCTTTCATTCTTCTCATGCCTTTGAATGGACTAAAGGAAATGTCTGAATTTGCCCTGGATTACAATAAAAGGCATAACATGGGAAAGTTTCTCCACGGACTGTAGTTATCCACGGGCCTCTATTGTAACACAATCATCAACTGCAACAAGGTAACAGCCAAAATGTTGGACTTAAAATTGTAACGATTATACTGCCTCCCAAAAAAGATACCGGTTAACCCGGTACTTCTCAGTCAACCCACCAATGGCCAACGAATGACTTACTTTCAGACTTTTGAGGCCATTATTAAAAAGTAAAAAATTGATTCCCATACATTTAACTTTTGTGGGAATTCATAAAATTCAGAGTCTCATAATCAGACCTTTCACATCCATGGATAATATCAAAACTAGTAATATTACCGATCTAAAGAAAATGAAAATTTATCAACTACGCACTGAGAGACTAATTTTTTACTAGCGAGTACCGAAACTGATTTTGATGCAAGTGATTTTGTGACCTGTACCAAATGTTGACATAACAATCGCACAAACGGATGTCATCTCCAAATCAACAAAAAGACACAAAATCTTTTAACAAAATTCACTAAGCTGAACAGGCTTTTTAAATTCCCTTTTAGTTGTGAGGCTACCAGTTGTCTCTCACATGTTTAACGAAACACCGAGAGATTCACACGGTAAGTCACAAATTCAGCTTTTGTCAGACTGAACAAACTTGATAATGTCCCCCCTCACCTCAACTTGACATAAAAACAGGTACACATTGTTAAAATGTAATGTAGCACGATCGCAAATAAATATTAATATACTTCAAGCGTGGCATGATCTTTGGTTGTGTTGTTCCCATCCAGATTAAAAAAGATTAAACGGTGAACTTTACAAAAAAAATGATGGGTAGAGAAGAGATGGAAAGAAAAATTTAGCAAAAGCTTATCGGAATAGTTGGTTAATATTGATACAGCACTAACAGACTCTGTGTACACTGTAGGGCCGCTTGGCAACCGCATGGAGATATTAAATTCACGATAATAGATGGGAACACTGCACTCCGGGTCAGTAGAATGTTGGACTTCGGTTCAATGCAGCCCGAGTTAATGGGAAATTAATGGACTCGATATTATTGAATAATCATAAGGTTGGAAAGACCGTGTACAATGGTGGCAATTAAAGAATGCAAGATGGAACTGCGAGTCTCGAGTATTGGAGGGGGAAAAATATGGGTGAAGGAGAGTGCTGATTACGCAAATGTTTTACAATATTATTATTATAATTTTTCCTCCATAGAAAATACACTCGGTCTAGTTTCCTGAGTCACTCCAGTGTGTAGTAATGCATTTGAGAGCACAGATTGGAGGACAACCGACCACAATGTAGAAAATGTAAAGAAATTTTTTTTTCAAAGATGCAGAATGGATAAAATAACAATTTTGATATGAAATTTTGATATAAAAGGCGTATGTTTGTAAAATATTACCAAAGTTAAAAAAAATTTCATTTTTTGGTTTTGTGTTTAATGAGTGACAATTTAATCATAATTTGGGCATCTAACAAATGACTTTCCCTTTAAAACAAAAAAAAAAGCTTCACAAGTGATTTTGTAGGCACACAAGGAGTTAAAAAGTAATCCTGCTGCCTGGTTGTCCACAAGAAGCTGCTCAAGTTTCATAAACCTCTCCAGGGCAAACCAAACCAAACCAAACCAAACCAAACCAAACCGCAGCACCGCACTGCAGGTATGTGTCGGTCGGAGTAGGCCTATATCCCCTTGCAGACCAGGCCCCAGCTTAATGGCCAGGATAATAACACACCCACATCAAGGCAGTTTGACACAGATAATAAATCAAAATCCCGTTTGATAATTTGCAGGACTCTGCTGTGAAAAGCTGAAAGGAGGGGGGAGGGGTGTTGGTATAAAATCTGTAGTTTTTTTGTTAAGAGGTTTGGCCTCATTAAGACCATTGGTAACACAATCCTAGACCCTGTACAAGATTCCTGCATTCAAGACCTACAACTAAATTCCTTTTTTTTTTAGGACGATAAAAAAAAACAGAGAGAGGAAGAAGAGGTGACGAGGAGGACAGTGGATGGGGAAGACAAGTCAGAGAATCTAGCCTTTCCTCTGGAATGTTTGCCACTGATTAAGAAGCTGATGATCTATTGGGGAACAGAGCCCAGTCTTGCAAGCCAAAGGTACACTGGCGACAACCCTAATGTCTACAGTACTTCCCCTGACATTCAGTTCCCTCCTTGCTAGCCAGCCATCAGGGTGCCAACCATTTCGGCCAGGCCCCCTTTGCCTAAATGCCCAGAAGAAAAAGCCCCCTGTGATTAAAAGCCTCCATCCGCCACCATAAATTCAATACAAAAGGCGGTGGAGGACTTCAAAAGGAAAAGAAAAAAGTCGAAGGACAGGGGCATTCTTCTTATCCTGACTCAGGGCCAAACAAAACTCCTTCTTCAGCGTTGGGGGGCTGTTTGCTATTTCCCCAGGAATAAAAGAGAGGGGGTTTGCTGGCAGTCCCACTGCTTCAAACACAACAACAACAGAATCTTCCCGAATTCTCTTCGTTCTTTTCTCCAGTCCAGAGGACCCACTGCTCATCTTCTGGATAGGAACCAGGAGTGCCAGTGTGAGATACCAGGACCAAACACAAGGAACGAGAGAGGGGAAGGGGGCGAGACAAATGAGGAATTACATCCATGTCCTTTTCACCCCTCCCTTCTTTTCTAAAGAGCCCCTTCTTTCTTTCTCTGGGTGTACAACACCACTGGACAAACACAAGCATGTGCAGCAGAGCATGGGATGATCAGAAAATAACCACAGTAAAAAGAAAGGGGGAGAAAAGGCTGTTTACTTTGGGGCTCCTACCCAGTGTTTAACATGACAAGGCCAGGGGGGACTCCTACGGAGAACCTTGGTCCGAACACACAATGCTGGTGCATTTTGGGGCTGAAACCGACAGGCACACACAAACCATACTGTGTGTGCTATTCACCGAGCCCACGCTTGGGCTTTTTACACACAAGTACCCCCCATTGCTCTGTGCACAAATTCCTCTGTACTGGAGCCATACTAATGAAGTGTGGAGTACTATACTGCAGCCCTGTAACATGTAACCCAGCCTGTATAATTGAGGACCAGACGGCCATCTTTATTCTACCATTTCACATGGCATTAATGGTACCCTCATAAAGTCAGATCAACCTCCTTTGGTCCTAATTACAACAAACATTTAAGATTGATTTTGATCAATGTTCCAAAAAGAACCACTAAAAATACTGTAGGCCTACATGGACATGTACAATTACAGTCTTCTCCAGAACTTTAACATCTAAGCATGTACACAAAACATTACCCATGTGTAGTTTGTGAACCACATTTATAAAGAATCTAAAAGAATACCACAGTAGAGGTGTAATACATAGCGGTGAAATCAAAAGGTGGACACAGTACTTTTATTTCTTCATCATCTTTTGAAGAAAGTATTTCAGTATTCAATCAGTGCTACAGAAGGCATATATGATCATGGAGACATTGCCAAATGAAATGTATACCATCATATTCTTGTTAACCATACGAACAGCGCCATCTACATGTATTACAATAATTATGTAGGACATGTGACTATGCGTTTTAATGATCACTCTGAAAAAAAAAAGGAATGTGTTTTTGAATTTGAACTAGATATTGAAAGGAGTGTTTCATGTACCCGCAGAAAAGCATTTTTTTAATGAGGCCAATTTCATGTAGGCCTACATGAATATATGTATTTATTCATTTCATGTATTTCTTCACCACACTCGCAAAACTTAAATAAAAGTTCTCAATATGGTTTTGTTTTCAGAGACCATTTAAAAAGATAAGTACATAATGAGCCCAACATTATGCACAACAATTGTTTGTTAAAGAGTTATTACAGAATTTTGAAGTCCCCCACACTGGACAAACTTGGTCTAAAATCCAAAGAATGTACAGATAATAAACTCTATTTTGATGAACTTGGAAAGGTTTTGAAATATTTTGTAGCCGACAAGAGGGAAAGTTAGGATTTAAGAATGTCACTAAACACAATTTAACCAAAGAAGACATATTCCGTCAATTTCTCTATCACTGTCTTAATATCAAGTTAATGATTGCATTTCATTGCGGCCCGAGAAACATTTACTGAAATTAACATCTTATTACAGGGTTTTCCCGCCCTCCAAAGGGACCCATATATAAAAATCAAGCTGCATTGCGCTCCGTCAAAGCAATTAGCGTAGGGAGTTAATTACACAGCTGAGTAATCTCAGGGCAGGGCACAGAATCAAGTACAGAGTTCCTTCCCCTCTCTACGTTCAGATTCAGTTCCTGCCGATGGTATATCCCAACCCCACACCTCCTAATCAGATTGTGCAAACCTAATTTCTCTTCTATTCAATTCTCAGAGCATAATTTGGTTTTGTTTTAAAATTTGGCTGCGGCTAATTAAAATAAACAACATCGGGGGATGGAGATGAGTTAACCGATGCGTCTAAAATTAGACTGGGAAAAAAAAAATTGATAAATTATTTGCAATAAAATGTGAATGCCTTAAATGTTTTTTGTTTGAAATAACGTTATGTATGCATTGAATTAGGCCTACACAAATCAATATATAAAATCAATATTTAAATTTTCAGCGCATCACCATTCAGTTAACACAATGATTGGAATTTTTTAACAATTAATGATCGACACAAATATTAATTTGAAACCAGGCAAGACAAAAAATGGGCTAAATTGTGATACAAATTTCTCAAATGACATTACATATTAGCTCTAAGCATTGTTTTTAGTATATTTACTGTTAATAGCCTAGATTTGTCTTCAAATAAATGTATATCTCTTTCTTTGGAGAAATTTGTATCAATTAAAATCGTTTTTCTTATAATTTTCTTTTCCATATTTCTATCAAGTATCATAACAACTACAATACAACACAAGAATTAAAAGCCTACAAGACTAGTTTTCTCTCTTAAAAAAAAAACCCAGAAAAACGAAAAAGAAAAATGCAAGAAACCAACAATCTAATTATATGTCAATTCATCTCATTTCCTCCGGCAAGTTCCAACTAAAAAAAAAAAAAGTGGGGAAAAAATTTGGGGAGAGCCACGTATATTGAATGTTTTCCACCTAGTCGAACCCAGCAAACGAGGAACACACACAAACTGCACAAACACCAGGGTTTGTAAAAGACATTCTGGCCCGCTGATGCTGATCAGTACTGGCATTGGTGTGTTTCCGAACCCCAAGTTCAAAGCAGTTCACAGGCCCAATACTAGGTCAGTGCACCTCACAGCTTAAATTGGTTATGGGGGGATCGGGTGGGAGTGAGCGAGGCATCGCTGGATTTGAGTAGTTTTAAATATGTGCCTAGGATCAAATCTTTCACCCAGTTTTTTTTTTATCGTCTCCATTTTGGGTTTTTTGGTTCAGTTCTAGACCTGTGCAGAGTGCAGACGGCAGGAGTTTGGTGCTTTTTAATACAATCTACTGATAAGCAGCTTCAAAATTTCAACACAAAATTGTTTGCCACTGTAGCTATGAAATAAGGAACCTTGGAACCTATAAACCTACAGAATGATTTGCTCGGACAGCCAGCTCAGCACAGTGAGCACACCATTAAAAACATTAGAATGCCAAGAATGTTTCGCTAATTGCCATACAATTAACTGTGGTCTGTCAGACTAACATGAATATTATGCATCAGTATGAAAATCAATTGTTTAACAAGCCAATACAAAGAGGACCATAGATTTTTTAGAATGCATTTAATTCTTAGTCATCAAAACAGGTCTGAATTTCATTCAATCAACATGATCAAAAGACTAAAACTCGATCGTCATAACAGACACATTTAAGCTGCAGAATTTTGGTATCCTACGTGTCAAAACGAAAACATAACTTTACAAACGGAACATTCAGGCCTACAGCTCTATACATTTTCAATTCAAAATTCTGGCTCAGAAATTGAGGTGGTGCAAACCTTTTTAGAAAAATCAATGAATGTGCACATTGGAAATCCCGATTCATTCGTTATCCGTTGAAAAATCCATGTGCGGCTGTCTATTACTTCCATCAAACCAGTGTAAAGCTGGGAACAGTTGATGAGATTCTGAGGCCGGCAAGCACAAAAACCTGTCCACCATTTCCACCAAATCCGATTAGTCTCACTACCTTGCGTTTTTACTGCCATGTAACCCAGTCTTGTTAATGGCAAAATCATGTGCTTCATCAGGCGCTCGAACTGCAGTCCGAACGTGGTAACTTCTTCATTGCCCTGTTACATCGATTATTCGTCGCATGGATTTTTTTTTAGGGAAAAGTTTTGATGAAAGAAAAAAAATATATTGAGTAGCACTTGCAGATTCCTCATAGGTTTGGAAATCATTCTAATTGAAATGGCTGTTTTATTATCTCCCACTGGTGACCCCGGTTCCTATCTCCGTGACCCCTGACGGACTCACCATGGCAACAGCAGCTCCATGCCTAGGGGGGAGTGGTAACCTTCCCTGACACCCAGGACGGGGAGCCCAGCATCAGACATCTTCCCAGGCAGAAGGGAGTCATTCACTGGGTGCATCAAGCACGGGAAGGTTCTGGGGGGAATTTAAGGAGCAGTGGGGCGGGGAAATCAGATTTCGCTGGGACATAATGTCTAAGCAGGGATGTAGGAGCAGACAGATTTGAGTAACCCTTTTTTCTCTGCAGTCAGCCCAATCTAATTAGCATTTTCGAAGGCATGCCATAGAGTGCCGTGACAAATGCATTTTGCATCGCAGCCTCGTACCTCAAAAGATGTTAACTCATTCAATTTATCAAAAGCAAATTAAACGCACATTGTACAATGCATACACAAATAAACGAACAACACTAACTGCGAGATGAATGACTTCATGAATCCATGCCCGTATTTCTTTTTAGTTGGCCCGTCAAAGTCTAAGAGAAGAATTAATTCTTTTCCCGGGCCAGCCAGGGTGAAAAGGAACATATATCAAACATGGACGACTAGTAAACTTGCACGTACCACCGTAGCTTACCTTAGCGATAATTCAAACTCTCAAATTAACCTAGACGGAATTCCTAGCCCAAATGTCAAACAGATCGCACACGCGGCTCTCTCATATTAACCCCAAAATATCTTCCAAGCTGAAGGCATCTTTTTGATCCAAAAAAGCAAATGAAATATGTAACGGGACACCTTTGCAAAAATGTGTAATATATAAGCAAAAATATTCATCGAACGGCAGAGGAGCCTCGAGGTATTGAAAGCATGAGGCGAGGCTTTCGCCTGAGGCAATTTTCACAGGGATGCATACGTTCAAGATAAATTTGCTTTTTAAAGCACAATCAACATTTTCCAAACAAAATGCAGATTATACTGCTTACAAACCGAAATCCAATACATTGTATATAAATATTCCAAGATGCCACCGGTTCCCACCTGATCTTAAACAAAAGCATTTACTGATGAATATTTCTCATTTAAGCAAATATCGTGAGATCGGACCCAGGTCAGAAATGCCATTTTATTAGGATGGGACTTTGCCAGGCATAAAAATATGAATCTGAGAGTTGTTACTCCCACGCTGCACGGCAAGGGGAATCAGTAATGCAGTAAACTACCTGCCTTTTAACTGGATATATGCGCAGGTGTGACCAGTCAAGTACAAGCATAGTGAGGTCATTGACACCTTGGCTGCTGTCGTGCAGCACTAATAGACCTTGAGTCCGACTGCAATAATCTAATAAAAGCCAACCCATCAAAGGAACGAAAAACGCCCGCGTGTATATGTGCATGCTCCAGTCAAAGACACACAAGAAGAGAGGGGGGGGGGGGAGAATGACAAGTTTTTTTCTTTTTTGGAATCTTTTCTCTTTTTTTTGGGGGGGGGGAGGGAGAATGTTCACCGAAGATGTTGGCCGATCTGCAGTCTCGCATTTTAATCGCGAGCATACATAATTTTGAAGCTCGGGGGTAACATCACATCACACTTGAGTAAGAAAATGACAACCTTGATAAAAAAAATATGATAAATTTATGAATTTCAGGGTTTTCTTACTCGGTAGAAACAATATTTTCTTCTGATTTAAGTATATTATCTCAAACTAAAATGGTTTACTTTCTTCTCTAGAAAACAAAATGCTCAATAAAGGATAAAAAGAAATTGAGAATGAATCTGCATCTACGACTGCAAAGGAAGTTTGCATAATTCATGAAGAAAAAAAATGTTTAAAACATCTGTGTGTTACCACTCAGAATACTCCCAGAATATCTCAGAATATTTTCCATTTTTAATCATTTGCACTACAAGAAAAACATGGGTGACATAAATAAGCTTGGTACTAATTTGTTATGAGTAACATTTCTCAACATGTTTTTTCTTTCTAATTCTACCTTCATCTACATACCAAAATGTTTCCACATGTACAATCACATGTATCCAAACCTTAGTACAGGACTAGTCATTGAGAATTTCGCAAGACATACGTACTTATCATAACCATGATGAGCTTCATAAATATTATTTCAACGTACCGCTTTTGTTTGGAATTTTTTTTTTACCCAGTTCCTAAAGTCTACAAAGCATAAACCAAAGATTTTAACAAATCATTATCAACTTGGAGAGAAGAAAAAAAAATTGTAGCCAAAAGAAAATTGACATTCCAATAACAGTAGGAGATAAACATAGGGTTTAGAAGCTGGAGAGGTCTGTTGAAGCAATGGAAAGGGGACTCTGGTAAAGGGGAACTAGCCGAGCCAGCTACGGTCCTCCATGTGATGGCGTCTGTGGATAACCTTTGACCTTTCTGTTTGGAGAAAAGGCCACCCAGGCAAAGCACCAAGGGCAGAGTCCCAAACATCAACACTATCTGATGGCAAGTGCTGTGTAAACCATGCAATGCCACATTAATCAATTGTGGTCTTGCTGGTGATGGTTAAGGCTGGGATACCAGAAGTCTGTCTCTACCACCGCACAAACTACAGTTCACATCCCCAGTTCAAATACGCATCAACTTTGCAAATTCTGGATTCAGAGTCGAATCAAATTGGTTCTTATGATCCCAATGAATAATCAATCACCACTACTTATCTTTTTATTAAAATTGTTCCCTTCTTTTGCCAATAACAGAACATTTTCCTTTGGAAAAAACACTCAGGAAAGTGTTTTAAGAAAATATTTCATGAATGAAATGCAACATTATGCAAGTTGTACACCATTGAGAGAACCAACTACTATCATGTGGCAACCCAAGAACTTGCCCTGAGGCTCAAGACTATTTTGCCGCCTTTTGATGTATGTATCATTTTCCATTGTTAGTTTAACTAACACAAAAACTAAAATGGAGAAGATAACAAATTACCCTTTCAAAACGAAGATACTGTAAAAAATCTTAGGGTATTTGATGTATGAAAACCAAGAAACTTCAGGGAAACGGGGAATGATTAATGAAGACTTCCCTGTCACAAACTTGAAAGGCTCTTGGTACCTGTCAGAGAGGATAAAAAATGACAGAGAGAGACCCAAATCTGGGAAGGGCAAATGTTATAAGAACAAGTTCAGTTCTTGGCTAAAAAAGAACTAACCCTTCTGTGAGGAAGAGCATAAAGTGCACTCTCTCACTGCATTTGAGACCCTATTTCTTCTTGGCAAAATGCACCACCAGCTGTACAGTGACTTCATATTAAAAATGTGTTTGTTTAATACCGTAGCAACAGAGAATGAGAAGAAACGGTTATTTGCCAAGGACCGAGCCGTGCGAAGCAGGAACGACGGATTATCTCAAAAGCCATATGTGCACACGCACGGCCACAAAAGAATATTCAATTTGTTCTAGCTCGGGCCGAGATGTCGCATGACTTTTGCTGGGAGGTTTACAAAATGGATGTACATGTACATCCTGAGCTTTTTGCAAATAAGAAAAAAAATCTGTAGGCCCTATACGAGTCTATTATAACAATTCAAAAGCATTCTTATCCCATTCTCAATTCAATACGCGCACACAAACACACACATGGCGTAACATCAATGTAAACAGCATTCATTCAGGATTAATTTCTGAGCAAACTTAACATCTGAATATGGAAGCAAGTTGAAACTACTATGGCATTCAGGCAGAGTACAAACATGATTATGACCAGGACTCTTATAACCACCAGGCATACTGTGACATGAATGTGCAATGATGTAGGCCTACATTCTCTACAAGTAGAGAAAGAAACCAATATTCAACAAAAAAAGCGAAAGGAATTCAACTATGACTAGCAAATCTGATAAGACCATCGACACCAGTTTTTGTTTTTGTTTAGGTTTTGTTTGCATTTCTTTTATTCAGCAAGATTCCAAATCCAATAGTTCCTTTTTCCCGATACAGCGAAAGAACCTCGGAGAAAGAATGGGCACACATGACAAGGCATAAGGAAACCGTCGTCATACATATAACCACATCGCTGCTCTTCAACCCAAAGAAGAAGCCTCTTTGCCCCTCAAGAGCTCAAGGAATCAGAACGCTTTTATTTAACTTAAGCCACAGGACAAACAGTGCTAGGGAATACACTTTCCCTGCTCTGTTGTGTGAGGGGTTTTCGTCTTTCTCTCTTTCTTTCTTTTTTAAAGGGAGGGGGGGGGAAGAGCAGAGTGAATAAAGAGAAGAAGGGGTTACTGAATGAACTCGTGGGGTTTACAGAATAGGAGACAAGTCCCGCAGTTAATTGTCATTGGCAGGATTTGGGAGTGTTTGCAAAGGCACAAAAGCCAGAAAATACAAGACACTTGGCGTTATTTATGGGCTTCCAGAAAAAAAAAAACCCTCAGCCCAGCTCCTTCTCTCTTCAGCTCTGACCTTCGCTTTAATCCTTGAGAGGAGGGGGGGGGACCAGAGGAGACCAAATTTTGCTGACGTGAGTGTCAAAAAGCCAAGCTATTTCTGACATCATTTTTCACCTTTGCTTAACTCTGATTTCTGTTACCCTCGACGGCCAAATCCACATCACAAATCTCAACAGCCCCACGATGACCCTCCCTCCCCACCCCTTAAAAAAAAACTCACCAGGAACCTTTTTTCACCGATTTGAAATTTGAGACTCAAGAAATATGAGACTGCCCCTTTTTTTTGCGGCTGACTGGCTGAAGAGAGCAAATCCTATTCCTGACATGAATGCAAATCAGCAAAGCCAAAATTTCAACATATCTTAGTTTATGATCATTGAAGTCAGCCAGTATCTGATGATAATTAGATTCATCTCCCCATATCAACTTTTATTTTTACTATCACCTCCCCCATTTGCCTTTCCTCCTTTCATTATTTGCCAAACTTCTTTAAAGTAACTCCTGTAGCTCAGCAGGGAAAGTAAAATTATCAAGTTTGCAAAAAATGATCACTTTTTTTCATCCAATTCACACAGTGGATCTATGCCAAAAAGGGCAAAATCTGCATTTTACGGCCAAAGATGTAAGCAGACGTTTGCACTTTAAGGATTTCTGTTTTCCCAAGACAATTTCCAGGGGAAGAAAAATTATAATTGGACATCAATTTGATATCATTCATGATACACACAATCAACAACTGTAACAAAAGAAGACTGTGCATCAGTTCAGACCCAACCATGGAGGAAGAAATCCATGGCTAACCACAATTTGGCACTTGCAAAAGTTCACAAAAGACAATCTGTCCAGTCCTATGGGAGTTCCTTATCATTGGATTTCTGAAATCTGAATCCACATGACTTTCTTGTCCCTATCTTCCTCTCTCTACTAGTCCAGAAACCAGTCTTCACTCTTCAATCATTGCCTACTAAGTCTACACCACTTAAACCAGGCTGTTTACGATTCCAATAAATAATGCCAGAGAAAATGTTTACTTTAATGTTCTTCAAAGACAAATGTAGGGCCCCTGGATCACACACCAGAGCCTGAAAGATCTCCAGATTTTTTTTCTTCTCTCCTACAGTGTAATGATTGTCTGGGAAAGCACACAGATTTTCTGGATTGATAACGATTTACGCCGCAATCAGTTTCAAATGTACATGTATTTTTAGCAACATAGGATTTAAGATGTATTACAAGTTGCAACACTTGGTCTCAATAAGTAAAAAATATATTGCACCGGTCTACAGTATAACAAAGGGATAGTTTAAAGATGCTCTCAAATTTTGTTCTTAATTTTAGGGTGATTTTCTTTAAGTTAAATAATGATAACTTACATGTAGCTTTCAATTGTACTTTCAGATTAATTTTTAAAGGGGAATTTGGAATTAGATCTCGGTCCAATTATTCAAGACGAATCCGCTGATGAAGAGATTCTTTAAGTGACATCAAATCATCTGGAATTGGTTTACCCTATAATTTGGGAAAAGCTTTGAGCACGAGCTACAAAACGAAGCGTTCACATTTGGAATATCTGCAGGCTGACCGTTTGATGAATTTTCCAGACACATTCGATGTTGATTTGAATTTACCCAAAAAATTATTACTGGACATAAATTTAATCACATCATAACCAAATTAACTGCATTTCTGTTGCTCCAACGGATCTGTAACTAACAACTAGTAAACAAAACAACCTTGAACCTGACCAATATCAGCCAGGTAATGTGTTTGAGAATTTGACCTGTTTTCCCTGCCTCTCTAGTCACCCTTCTTGTGTAATGCGACTGCATACCTGTGCCTGAAATACAGAGTGACCATTAGGCCCAACTACAGCAAACCTTATAATGCATATCAAAAGAGGGAGGGTGGGGAAGGGGGGGGGGGGGGAAGTGGGGAAGTCAGGGGGGGGGGGGGGTAGCTAGTGAATTGATTTTCACTGAAAGACACTCTTCCATTTACCAATGCCCCCAGATGTATTCGGGCACATCACAGGTTCTCATAGGTTTTTCATCTTTACTGACGTGAACAAGAAATTTAGGGGGACTGGGGAACCTCACATGCAATGAGCCCAACACTGTGGATTCTCCCACCCCCCCCCCCTACCATAACAACATTCCTTCAATCTTTACCATGAATTCCTCCCCCCTCTCTGTTTACACCCAGGCTATAGTCTGCCTTTTACAAGATTCTCATCCCCAACTATTCATATGCTAATTCCAAGAGCTAGTAGGATTTTATCGCTGCCTCTCTTGGAAAGCTCTGGTAAGGCCAACCACCATGCTAAGAAGTGCGGAGTATTAGATATACTGTAGACTTCTTTTAATGGCTTTACTGCTATTGATTCCATCAGGGAAAAAAAATGAGAGAAAAGAAACGGTTGGCTAAATGTTGAAGTCCATGAGGTGATCAAATGTCAAGGTTTAAGAGTTCCTCTGGACTTGAGAATAATAGAAGGTCTTTCTTAGTTCTCTGCCATATACTGCAAACCTGGTGGGTGTCTAAATAAAATAGTGAGCTTGCAATTTATCCATGGTTTTCAGAAGTTACTTCACATACTTGTACATAGGCCTAACATAGTACGGTGTTTAAAACAACAAAACAGCGTAAATACATAATTAACTGCTGCAAACTGTTTATCAGTCAAAACAAATTACCTGAAATATACAAAATGCTTCAAGTAAAAGGAGGGCCTATGCATTTTGATCCAAGCAGGAACTTTCTCATTTTGAGAAAGATGGAACTTTCCCACTTTGAGAAAAGATCCTTCTAAGATCAAAACACGTCAGGCCCTCCTAACTCCAAAGATTTCATATCCCACTCACTCCTGGCTAAAATCATGACCTGCTCCATGAAATCAGAGACTGAATTTTAATTATTCACAGGTCTTGTTAGAATTCATATGAAAAGCTCTGAACACTCCAGACAGAAACGTGAAAGACCCTTACACACAAGTATCGGTCTCTTACGCTGCAAAGCCTGGGCACAAGTGTTTGCCTCGGTATTTTGTTAAATTTTTTTTGGGTTGCCTCCAAAAAAAGAAACACTATCCGAAGTTAATATTTTCCATGTAGCGTTGATGCCCTAATGAGATAACGCGCGAGATTCCCGTCCACTGCCAAGAAGCGTGGCTCCACAACTTCTGCGTGGGGGCCCACGATGTCATTCTCCACCTGCCCCTATCTAGATGAGCCTACTTGAAATATTTCCGTGTCTACACAGATAATCAGTCACAATCGCTTTAACTTTATTAAACTGTTTAGTGATGCCCGTGTTATCGAATGCAGGGACAAAGGGCAAAGGCACAAGGGCTCAACTGCATGATCTGTGCAGTGCTCTTCATTAGGACGTTTGGTACAGCAGGGAGATGCATGGTATCCAACTGATAGGTCAAAGGTCAATGCTAGAATAGAGTCGGTCAAGAGCAAGGTCAAATTAGAAATGATCTGACAGTTCACCAAAAAAAAAAAAAAAAAAACCAGCCAGCAGAGATATAATCACTGGAATGGAATGCAATGCAAGCCAATTATTTCTTTATTGGCTCTGCTCTGGCGGATCCAATGACTTGTAAATAATTTCAAGTTAAGTACAGTTGTGTACGTGTACAAAGGACGGGGCTTCATTGTACACACGTACAGCTCAGTTTATGATAATGTATCTACTCCGTTTATTTGTGTACACAATGTACATACAGTGTATGATTATGCCATCGCTTCCAAATGCCAACAGCAAAAATTAAACAAACAAACAAAACTCTGAGAATTTCTGATCCAAGAAGCATGGTCATGAGAAAATTTGTCATTTTAACGATCCTTGGACTTCAAAGAGCTGAAATAATAATGAGGCAGAAACGTTTTTTTGACTTGAAGGTCGATAGGTCAACTGTATCTGTGTGTGGGTAGGTACATACTCAAGCTTCCATAAACAATTATGCAAGGCAGGCAAGGAGGACTGCTCTGCTCTTAAAGGGGCATGACGGATAACATGCGGCAAAGGGCACTTATATTCAGTCACTGGAATGTCTACTCTTGCTAGTGGCCCATTTTAAAGGGGCACGAAGGCAATCAAAGACCGTTTCCTAGATCCGAGCAGACAATGATGTAAGTATTGCTGAGCACTATGTAAAATATCATACAAACACAAGTCACACACTTTGAGGAAAGGACCCTTAACAATCAAAATCAGACTTTAACTAATAAAAAGCGTCTGTGTATTATGCCCTACCCTGAAAAAAATGTATCCCTTAGCACAGTTAACACACCACAGCCAGTGAATATCGCAAAAAATATTAACAATGACAGAAACCACCGCAGTGCATGCACACACACAGAATGTTGGAAACACTTCAATGGGAAATTATTGTGTGGGCCAAAATCAATTACTCCACATTCGGCATAAAGACGTCCCCTTTTTTTCGGTAGCTTAAAAACCCTAAGTACATGTAAGTGCATGGCTCTATTGTGGCTTGACATAAAAGCTGATACTACCCGAGCAAACTTGTATTTGGTGGCCTCTACACTCCATAATAGGCCTTTGCTGGATTAGGAAGAATACTTTTCACCATAACAAGTCAATATTTGAGGTTATTTAGGGTTCAGGCTCAACGGATATGCCAATGCAAGGTTGGCTGGTTCCATTTTGTGTGTGCCTGGTCCAACGCTAACACGTTTCTGTATTACCACTGGTCCATGACGCGCTGACAGTGGAGGGGGGTGTAAAATTCTTTTGAGCATCTAGCAGGCCATAGTTGTCCCCTCTTTCAAGAGAAAAATACAAATCTGTGAAATTCTTAAAATCCCTAAAAAGGACTTGTAAATCTTTTACCCTCAAAATATCATATTTCGACCCAAAATGCCCAGGCCGGGTCGATTTCACCAAACTCATCATAACTTATATCAATCATAGGACTTACTTGTATGATGCCATTGCAGCCCATGTATGTAGGATACAATGGGTTATCTTTCATAGTCGTGAATTTATTATTGGATGGCGATTTTAGGGTAAGGAAATGATTAATTCCATAAGAAAACTGTGGAATCTGACAGAATAAGCGAGCCTCCAAATTTTATAGTTCAGCACTATCGCAATAACTCAGGACTTGTAATCTGAACCAGCTCACTGGTACAGTGAAAACGCAGTGAAAGCCCGAAGCAAAAATATTATTCTTGAGTTACAAAAAAATGGAGGAAGGGGAAAACCGTTCCCTGAGCAGATTGCAATATGCAGAATGAACGACTTCCTTCATAGCTCAGGGTGATGTTACAGAATGCTGGCCACTTCCTACACGGTCCAATGAGACTGATTCTCCACAGAAAAAAGGGAGAAAAAAGTCACAAAGTTCTCCATTCTCAGATAGCTCATTTGTTTGTGTTTTTAAGTAAGTATTAACGACTGTTTTTCAAATCTTTTGAGTAAACAGTAAATGGTATGCATGCAAGACAATTTGCACCAAGTTTTAAAATTCGAAAAATGAAAATGGTTGTCATAAAGGAGGAATAATGTGAACCAACTCCTGAACTGTGGACTTTCATTTACTAGAACGTGTACCTTGCCTTGCCAGTGTTATTTGGGGAAGTTACCCACGTGTGGCTTGCTTCACCCCTGGCATGACTTTTTAAGTGAATTTTCTCACAAGTCGACTCTTCCCGGGGCGAATTTGACACCCTGTAAAAGAACTAAAGCTTTCTCCAGCTCTTCATTATTTTCCACAGGGCCCTTTAATTTCCATCCCGGACATACGAGCTTACCACCTAGCACAAATCCCCTGCAGAAATGTAAACACCTACAGGTATAATAGAAGGGCGTAGGGCCGACTTTGGTTACCAAAAAATCCAAGCGACCATTTTCTAAATCTCAACCCAAACAGATGTTAGTTGGAGGGATAGAAGGCGGAGAAGTCATGGTGGGTACTTCTTCTGAGCAGAGTCAGGAGAACACGAAAACAAAACCTGGCAAAGTTTGGTGGAGCATGCTAGGTTATCACAGCAACTTGACTCTGGGGAATCCACTTGCATTTCTGTTTTTTCTTCTTCTTCAAAGACAAGTATCAGTGATCTTTTTTTTTCTTTCTCGTAGGGACAAGTACCAAAACATCTGTGACCAGTTCACCTCATCATCGCTCAAGCCCAGCGTGAGACGTAGATGGGAGCGAGACCCATCCATATTCTTGATGGGGTTGCAGTTATTAAACAAGAAATTCATATTGTGGGATTCCTATCAGAGAAAGCGACATAACATCGGGGAATGCATGACAGCAATAAGTGATTTCGTAGAAAGTGAGCAGGCAAAAAGTCGTCCGATGTTTTTGGCAAACGGGCAGGTTATCAAATTTGCACAATCTTGATTCAAGAATTATAAGATATCCATAACTCAACGAGATCTCCACAAATCTTGCGATCTTCACGAGATACAATGAAACATCAAGAATTCATCTAAACTACACAATTTCACCAAATAACTTTGGACTGTCAACAGAAACAAATCATCATTGCATAGACTAATGAATTCATTATAAACACAAAACCTATAGTGAATTCAGAAAACTAAATTACAATCTTGGTTCCGAGAATGCCCCATACCCTAACAACAATTTCTAAACCCAAAGCGAACGAGGCTTTAAAGAAAAGGGGAAAAATTGATGCAGTGAGTGATTTTAAGGGTTCAATATGGTCTCCCAGCTGGTGTCCAGCGAGCCAAGCCTAGCCGGCTATGTTTCCCCTCCAGTTCGGGTCGGGATCCGGGGAAATAATTTGCCAGCGATCCCAGGATGGGGTCTCCTGGTCGTGTGTATTTTTGGAATATTTGTCTTGAACTCTGGAGCCTTCCCGTGCGGACCAGCACAATATTGCTTTAATAAACTGCATAAGGCGGCATGTGTAGTGTACACACACTGACTGGAGAAGGGGAGTCTTGTGGAGCACGCTACACCCGATGGCTTGGATCGAGTCCTAGCAGCAAGCAAAGAGATTGCACAGGTTTCCCCAAATACTGTATTAAAAAACATGGTGCATGTGAAAATGTACTGGGGGAGTTATTATAATAATACATGCCCCACATTGCAGTCAGTGCATGGAGGACTCTTGTAGAAATTCCTTTACCATCACAGGTCAGTAGTTTCTTTATCTCCCCCCCCCCTTACCCCTGAGAGGCCTCACATGAGCAAGACAAGCAGGCTTTTCTTGCCTCATTTATCAAACTCCCCTTCAGGCTCTTCCCTTCCGAGTTCCTACACCCTCTAGGTTATCAGGGTACGCATGGGGCCCCTGCCTATACTAGGCATGGCATGCACACATACAGGCAGGCACACACACATGCACAGTTTCTTAATCATGTGTGAATAATAATGGCCAGGATCAACTGTGCATAATGTTATGAAGAAACCCCTCCCCCCCCCCCCCCCAACCAGAGAGAACAGTTAAAGATATGGGAGAAGGGGGGCGGGGCAGAGTGAATAGTAGGGGAGTGAAGAGACAGAGGTCTGTTTAATGTAACTTTCCATTTCTCTCTTTTTATGAGAACCTCTTTCTCTCTCCATTTCAGGGCTTGTCCCTTGAGCTTTTCTGGGCCAGAAAGTTGGTAAAAAAATATGAAACCCAGATACCCTTGTAATACGATCCAGCGATGGGTTGCTTTGTGGGTTCAGAAGCCATGGGCAAGCTCAACACCAAGCCCAGCAGGGCAGGCCCTCGAGGACACCCCGACAATCTTCCTGGTTCTTTTGATGATTCCCTTCCCTCAGCTTCCTGCCCCCTAACTTCTCTCAAATAACCACCTCCATTTCACTCCAAGGTTACTATGTTGTAAGACTGCCACTGATGCTTTTCTTCAAAAGTGAGGACTTTGAAATACACATGTTAACCATATGACACCTCTTGAGGTTAATTCGTACTCCATGGAGGTAGTAAGTGCTCCTGGATGAATGGGACTGCCTCGATGCATTGCCTGATCTTAAACTTAAGACCCATCCACCTTCACATTCAGGCATCAACACTTGAATGAACTCAACCAAATAGTCATATGCGCATTGAGAGCAAGATAATAGCATTGGGTTCAAGGCTTAGGGAATTCTCTTGCTATCATTATTCCTTGCTTGTATCAGCTCTAGCCCAGACATTCCATGCTGATACTGTACGCTAGAATTCCTAGCTTAGTAGTAGTACAGCATGTTCCAATGTGCAAAAATGCTATACTGGCTGAACCAGCAAGCAAAATGTGATTGCGGTAAGCAAACAATGTTGAGCTGTATGGAAGTAAGTAATTCCATGGAGTGGAATACCTTACTACCATTCCTCTACGTTGCTTACTGCCCACGTTGACGTATCCCCACATTGTTTTCAATAACGGAAGACTTCAAACATGTACACCGGGCAGAGAACAGTCAATGTTGGCTTGTGCGGCGGCGTGCCCCCCAGACATAATCGCATTTCTGGTCAGCACACCTGTTTTAACTTTTCTAAAATTTTGCCAGCTGTGTTTTCCTCTGGGGACATTAATGAAGTACCCTCGGTTTGAATGACAAACGCACGTTTTCACCTTGAAACTAACTTGTGCCAGTCTGGTTGCAGACTGGTTAACCCAATTATTTCCCCCTTTGAAGAAACACTGGAAATACAGTCTTAGTTTTCAATAATTGTTCCCTCAGACCTGGACCCCTGGTGGTGTGTATACACAACGTATTGGCAAGTCTTTAACCATAGTGTACAAGACCCTTTATTCGGTATAAACTTTTTAAATGATGATCCACAAGAATCCAGCAGTTGTCGGCCATATTTGTTTTCAGTCTCACCGGGTTTGTCAGATAAATTTACTTCCGTACTAAATATTCAGTGAGAGTAAAACCAGAATGGCGAAGGTTCAACAATAATTATCCCACTCTGGCAAACCCTACACTACTTTTCCCTCTTCAACCTTTAAAATGGGCTCTTCCAAAGAATTAGACTGCCATTAAAACTTATCTGGAGTCAGCGCGTTGTGCATCGCTGGCCCTGAATTGGGGGAACCAACAATAGTTGTACTTTTTTGTAACAGCTTGTCCTGTGGACACCGGAGCTCTTTTGACACAACTGGTGTCAAACCAGTCTCTCTATTCAAGCTCTCGTTGTGCACCGACGGTTATGGGCACTAGTTTATTTTCTTCTTCACCATTTTTTGTTAGGGCTGCATTGAGTTTTATGCATGGAATGCGTGCATGCGTTTCACACAGGCCTAGAAAAATCGGGCCAAATCTACAAGACATGCAGGAGACAGAAAACTGGGATATGAAAGGAAAAGGCACAAGCTATTAGCCATGATTGGAAAAAGATGTGTACAGCCAGTTAATGACCCAGTGCTTATAGGATAGCTCGGAGTTAACGAGCCGTGATGAGCCCCCATGTCATTATAAGACTTGCCAAGCTCCATAAAAATAGAATGAATAATCTACTATCAAAATGTCTGCTAAAATGACAAGGGACATTTACTCTGAAGATACTTAACATTTTATGAGCCCTCTGCCACATAAAGCAATTTAGTAACTAATTGGTTTGGGGCTGTATGGCTTATCTCAAACCTAGTCACTTTTGGGCTTTACTTAGTAATGCACAGCATAAATGTTTAAACCACCCATCTAGAACCGTAAGCTGAAGGATCAGATGCACATATTAACATCAGGGCAAGATATTTTGAAAAACAAACAACACAAAATGATTAGGTCTAGTTTGTCAAAAAAAATTGAAATTGTAAGTATACATCAAAATTTTTAATATAAGACTAAATATGTTACACTAACGCCTGGCTGTCAAAAAAATGAGAGAAAATATGCAAACTTAAGAGGTATCAACCTGGCAAAATGAATGACTACACACCAGGATGATTACTGATTTGGGAAATGCAAACAGAGGGAGGGAGTACCATTGCTACAAGGGCGGCATTCTCCAAGCCAAAGCCCACACTGGCCGGGCAGATCCAGCCAAGCTGGTGCCAGTGTGGCTGGAGTATGGTGGCCAGCCAGTGTGTGGTGGTGCAAAGTGAGAGGAGAAAAAAAAAAATTACATAGGGTCCAGGGGCTGGCTCACTAGCACTGGCGCTGGCATGTTGGGTTGGTTGGTTGGGTTGGTGGTTTATGTCAAGGCTTTTGTAGCCAGGCCGCTTGTCCCTTATGTTAATTCCACTCGCCCTTATGGTCAAGTCATGCGTGTCAGTGCATGGGTTTAGTTCATCCTCCAGTTTCAATGAACTCCACCCCCATCCCCCTTCCAAAAAAAGAGCAATGGAGTCACAGAGATGACTATCAGTATTTTAAAGGGGAAAGCAATAGTAGAAATACAAAATATGTTACTCAATCTCATTTCATTTAAATCTGACATCATTTTTACCACATTTTTCATTAAGCCAGCCGTAAGTATTAATTCTTAAAAAAAGAATGAAATCGTAGTAATAAAACAATGACAACCAATACAGACCATCATTGAACGAGTTATTATGTTACATCACCTAAAAAATCACACTTCCTTTGATGCTAAATTACGTGCAGATGAATTAATTGAAACAAGTCTCCATAACCCAACACAGGAACGATCTGCAATCCCATTGAATTAATTAGCAATGAATAATGAGGTTTTGAGGTGATCACAGTTCCCAGCCTAGACTCCGGCCAGACACCAGACACGCCAACTGACAAAAAAGTCCTGCTTACAGGCGTCAGAGCAAGCAGTGACTTGCAGGATGGAGGAGCAGGACAAAAATCTGAAATTGTAATCGTCTCTAAGTATTATCCTGATCTTCAAGGAGAGAGAGGGGGGATGTTTGATACTCCCAGGGGGGTCACAGTCAGTTTGCATGTCCCTCAGGTTGTGATATTACTAGCAAATGGAGCTTTAACTTGTTAATGAGGTGACGGCTGAATGGGATGAGACAACATGCACAACCCAAACCAAATTCTCGCTTTAGAACTAAATTCGCACTAATCGTAGAAACATGCCAAGATTTATGTATTGAACCTAAGTACTGATATTTGTTTTGCCCTGTGCTTTTTCACACAGCAACCTTTTTTTAGGTAAGAGTTCAAATCAGCAGAAAAAATGCAGAATGCCAAGACAACCAACGGTCTGTCTTACAACTGCCGCTGCTGTAACATGAAACACCTAGTTATGTAACACCAGCCTAACAACTCTTAACACAAAAAGGGGCACCTATACATGAGGTGACTTCTGGGATGTTAGTTGAACCATGGAGACAGAACAGAAAAGTCAAACTCAAATCCCACTGGAGTGCAAAGATAGAAAAGATTGGAGGCTGCTTCTTATAAAAAAAAACTGCTCAGGGTCAGGGCAGGGGATTAGGGGTTAAGCTCCCTTCTGGAAAGCTAATGACTTGTGTAAACTTTGATAAAAAGTAGAACACATACCAGAACATACACTTCCTGACATTATACAGCCTTTGCAAATTCCTGTTTGAACAGACCCCTAATGGAATATAAAGATATGACTGCTGTGATAGAAGCCAAACAGAAAAAAAGCTGGCGAAATTATTCAGTTCACTCACACTTGTGAAATAGTTTCAGGTATTTACAATCTGTGAACAGTTTAAGGGTTCAGAAGACAACAACACTGTTGACCTGTAGCTCTGTCCTTTGATCAGTCAAATCAGTCCAAGGACCCTACAGCCACCATACAACAAGAGTCTCACTACATTATGTCAGGATTGTGTCCACAAATATCACCGAATAAGGTTTTATTTCAGGCTCTGGGTCGCTCTTCGTCCATAACTGTTTCATCTCTTTGCACAGATACTGATTCTAAGCCAAACTTCAAATATCCACTACATAACTGAATTTCTGAAATCCAGATTCAATCTTAAAGTTCACAGAAATGCTCCGGCTTGAAACGTGGAGCTATAGAATCAATTCAACTCAGAATGATCAGATTCATACTTATCCATATTCATTAGAGTTATAGAGTACCTGAAAGATGATCTTCATTTTCAGTACCAAACCTGAAAAGCTTTGGAGATTCCCAAATTAACATAGAATCCTGACAGACTTATAGGCCTATTCCCTCTACATCAACCATGACAACCAATTACACCTTTACTTAATTCCTTCACATTTAAGTCCTCGTATCTTACCCAAGAGTGTCTTGCCGTGTTAGTGTTTAATGCTGTCATTTTGGGCGATTGCTGTTTGAAGTGCGCTGGCACTTCATGACAGTGAGTCCTTTGGTGCCCTTTGAAAGGCTCTTGTGGTTTATTTTTATTAAGTTCCCTAACAGAAGTTAACTTTGCCTTGCACTGAAAAGGGTTACAATTACTCCCATACTCAAATTACAAACTTTCAAAACAGATTTGCCAAATCTTCCCATATAATCCAAGAGCAGTTATAAAGACGTTTCAACTGTGGGCAGATGACTATCAAAATTTTGTATTATTACAAGGTGAACTGATGCATCATCGCTAACATCACCCAATGCTATATTTTAAAGAGAAAAGGTAGCTTCTTTGTGAGCTTACAACTTCACACAATTGCAGATTTTCAATCTGGCCTACTACTTATTTTCAATCCATACTTTCTACCAACATTTAAACAGAGAAATAATAAGCATCATCAGAAGGTATATATGCAAGTCCAGTCTAGCTTGAAAAGTGGAGGGAGATAGATTCAAGAAGAAAGTTGAGAGATTCTCAAGGAAGTTAGGTATTTTAACTGACACCAACCTGCTTCTGAGTAGGGCTGATGTCTCTGGCTGGGGGTATTCCCTGTTTCCGTGCTCTCCCCAAAATCCACCGTCGAGCCAGTCGTGGATATCGATGCCTGCGTGAAACAGGCCTCGCTGAGACTTGAGGCTGGGGTTCAACGTAGACAAGAGAAACTCATTATTTTCTTGGATAGAAGGGGAAGTTGGTGGGCCAGTTAATGACTGGACCTATGGATGACAATTTTGGCCTCACGCTGTGTTGTATTGGCTGCAACCAGCCAGGCCTGGGTGTAATTAAGGCTCAAGTGGGATGCTTGTATAGGGAGGCCACAATGGGGGGCTTAAAATTACTGGGAAGGAAAACTTGTAGAGTACAGTAACTCAGTTTATGAAGAAACAACATATTCTTTAAGAAATTACTATTTAAAAAAGCCAAGGGTCATTTTTTTAATTTGATTTCCCTTAGTAAATTGGTTTATTCAGGATTAACTAAGTTTGCTGGCTTCATTAAATTTTTACCAAAATATATTTCATATTAACTTAGGTAATAATTAATATTTAACTCAAAGAAGAAGTCTCCTTAAATGAATTTTTGTTTGATTTGCTCTCTTACACTTGGTGCATAAAAATTTAAAAAAATAAATCCTCATATTAATTTCTAATTCAACATACGTTTGTCAAAAATGAAAGCAACCATTTTTTTTTTCTTGAATATTTCTGGAATTCGCCATTTAATAGGATATTATAAATGATATCAAATAGACAAACATGATCAGGTTTTTATTTATACCAGTTTTATTTCATTTTCATTCAGTGGCCTTTTGGATGGATTTGACAAACCAAAAAATGAAAAAAACTAACCTTCCGTTTTGGACCTTTCCAGTGGAAACCTACTGTATGGTGGCGGCGGTGATTCTACAATGCAACACAAACACACACACATGAAAAAAAAAACAAGAAATGAAAGGGTCAGAATAAAGAAAGGGGAGAAAAAATATTATATTATCAGTGCCAGCGTGTGTGTATGTTGAACTGCATGTGTGCTGTCCTGTTGTGTGCATTTGGAGGTCAGCATTTATTAGAGAGGGAGAAGGCTAGAGCTTGTGTAAGGTTAGAGATGAAGAGGAAAAAAAATAAAAGAGGGGAGGGAAAAAAATGCCAGTGCATCCCTGCTGTGCGGGAATAGACAAGCAAAAGCCTAGCAGCGCTGGTTAATTGAGGCGAAAGACTCCCCCCTTCTTGATCAGCACATAAATAACCTCGGCGCCGGCCATGTTGCCCAGATCCAGTGCGTGACTCAAAAAGAATTGTGTTGTTAGTTGGGTTTGTTGTGGAGGTTGTATGTGTGTGTGTGTATAATATTGCCTCAAGAGGTATATAAAGCCAAGCCAAGCCAAACCAGGGCAAAAGAAGACAGTCCAGCCGCCAGCTAAAGAAAATC
Organism: Astropecten irregularis; assembly: GCA_963971285.1. NCBI lineage: Eukaryota > Metazoa > Echinodermata > Asteroidea > Paxillosida > Astropectinidae > Astropecten > Astropecten irregularis. The sequence continues at coordinate 3,775,765 of OZ020250.1, read as the reverse complement.
ACCGACCTCTCGCCACCCAGGCAGGGGCCGGCATGGCGACACGGTGGGGGCCACCAGAGGCGGACGGGAAGAGGTAGATGAAGGGGATCGGAAAAAACATGAGGCAATTGACAACGGCATAAAAATAAATCTGAAATTAAAATTGCTGGCATATTTAATGACGATTCTTGACAGAATATATGAATAGTGAATAAGTGAATCGTTGATTTGTTGTTCCCTTAGCTCACACCACACCAACTCAATTAATTCAGCGTAGGCCCTACACCACGAGGGGGTGAAGCAGATGAAGGGCCGGCGACTTTTCGACCCGATTGGGGCAATCAACTTCGGTAGCAAATTGGCGGAAATGGTAGCAAACTTCTTCAAAAGAAAACGAAATTTTCTGGGCAATTCAAGAGAGATTTTTTTTATCCTTAACTGAATCTATTGGAAGAATTCAGATGACATTTAAAATTCAAAAAGGTCCAATTCGTAACTGGACTTGGATTAGAAAGTTTTTAAGAGAGCGCAAGCTTCGTCCTCGCGCAAAACTTTTTATCTTCCGGCCTTTTGTATTTTTCCGGAGGAAGTGGTCTTTTAAAAATGTGTCAATTTTTTCGTCTTTGATTTTATCTTACCTGGCTGACACAAACGACTGAGATGATAAGGGTTGCAGCATACATTTCCTGAGCTAAGTTCATCCAAATCCCGGCCGGTCTGGCAGGCAAAGTCGAGTCTTTTAAGTTCGGCAGCATGTTTGATGTCCGGCCAGCGGTACAGCTGGCAGCACAGCACGTGTGGCAGCACGGTCCGTCCCCTACCCAGGCGCACCTCGCCCTTGGGCAGGGGCACGCAGGCGGTGGCCGTGGCACCACGGCTTTCCACGGCATCAAGGAGTAGCTCGAGCTGGCGGTCTTTCAACCGCTTCAGAAGGCTGTGAGCGGCCGATCGGAACTCAGAGTCCGTCTCGGAGTCGCGGTCGAGACCGCTGCTACTGCTACCACCACCACCACCACCGCCGCTGCCGCTGCTATCTGGGCCGCCTTGTTGATGATCCCCGGTGGTAGGGCAACCACCACGGCTCCTCCACAGTCGCCGGATAAGCACCGTGCGCTTGGACTTGAACATGCGACATAGGATTGGTACACACGGTCATAGCCCACGGTGTCTCTCGCAAATGACCATTCCATGCGCCGGATCCTTCTCCAAGAGAGAGAAAAAACACAAGCAAGTTAAATCCACTTGGGTCTCACCATCCAAATGCGACGAAAAGGGACTGGCATGTGTATAGAAAGCACCGCCCTTGTAAATAAATTCACAGATTTCTAACACAACATCAACGATCCACGATGTATTCACTGAGTAGACCTAGGCTAGTGTAACAGTACAGTAGCGATAGGAGAGAGATGGTTACACCACGTACACACAGCTGCTTTCTCTGGTGGTTTAATGAATTGGTGGAGTGCGTGCAGCGAGGCCTTATGTGTACCCCCGGCGGTCCACACTGGTCGTCGTACGGTTCAAGCTACAGTCAGTGCGTTGGCCTACTACGCGGCAACGTGACGCCAACACAGTGCCTGGCATCCACAGTCCGATTACGTACACTTCCGCAGCTCACCAAAAAACGTGAGGGACAACGATCGAGTGATAAATAAAGAAGAGAAGCAAAAAAAAAAACCTTCGAGAGAAAAAAATCCTCACTGGTACACAGAAAAACCAATCGTGGATCTGTCTCTCGGTCACGATCTCTTCCCTACTCACAACATCCAATGCACAGAAATGAAAAAAAAGAATCAAGAATCGCAACACTCGATTCGGTAATAACATGAGCACATGTGAGCCGATCTGTGTACCACGTACAGAAGATCAACACGCGTGAATTTTTTTTCTCTCCTCCCCTTTCTTTACTTTATTATTTTTTTTTGTTTACTACTGACTGAATGAGCTCACAGCAACGGGCGATCTGATTGGCCAGTTTGAGTCATGGGACGTCTAGACATTTTGGCGCGGCTCGAGTCTGAAATGATTGTTGAGCAAATAACATGGCGCTGTCTAAGTGACCGCCGCTACTCCCTCCGGCTACTGGCAGGGACGGTCTCAAAAATATGCAAACAAGTGTAGCGCGGTGCGGGCGCGGCGGGCGTGCGGCTGAGACTGCCAGAACCGAGCGAAATGACAGATCGTATTTTATGCGTAATTTTGGTCAATTGCCTAACTTTGCCACGACTTATCTTGGGAAAGTGAACCTTCTTGAAATTATCTCCATGTGGATGATGATTTTCCGAACACAAACAGTTGCTTTCTCAAAATATGAAAAAAAAACAGCCAAAAATGTAGGCCTATAGCTTCAAGTATCGGATTTGGGGGTAATTTCTTTCCTTTTTGAATTTTAAAATTGACATAATAAATTTTGTTGCCGAATGGTTACTCATAAAGACTGCAGAAGTACAGGGACTGTCCAATTTTGGAACAAAAAGAAACAACTTGGTTTTGGTTTGGTCATTATTGTGTCTTCTCTCATTACCGTTTCCATTCTAATGTCGTCAAATAAATTCAGTATTACTTAAAATTAATGAGCATTTAGGACAATTGCACATTATTTTCATCATAGTCTCCTGAAAAAAAAAGATAAGCTGTCATTCGCGAATCAAACCGAATCTTTGCTTTTAATATTTATACCCAGCCAAACAAAGAATTATCAGGGACACTTCAACGTTCACGCACAAGTCATTCACTTTTTTCTTGATTTTTTTTTTCTCATAGCGTCAAAAAGGGCATGACGTAACTGATATAGCCTACAGCTTGTCATTAGCCCTTCACGCTGTTCAGGCGTCATTATACAGCGAAGTTGGCGATACTTCAGCGCCGAACGCACCACGCACTTGGTACTACTGTCCGCCCGAAGGCCCCAGGGTACCACAAGCCTTGGTACAGTTTAATTCCGAGAATCCTCGTTTCCTGTTTCAGTTCTGGGTTTTTTTATGAGCATAAATTCTAATATGAATATGAAGTCCTTGGTGTTTTGTGTGTGTTTCTTTTGAATAGATTGGAATTCTCTTCTTTTTTTCTTTTTCTTTTTTATAAATTAATGAATGGTGATGTGGTTTAACTTTAAGCCAGAGCGCGGCTTTGGACGATCTGATTAATATCGATCATTATATATAGGTAAATTATAATTACAAGCGGAATCGATTCACCGATTAATTTTATGTTTTGTTGGTTGTTGTTCCTATTGTCGTTTCTGTTTTTGTTTGTTTGTTTGTTTTAAGTTTGGTTCTATCTTGTTTTTGTTTGTTTTTTATTTGTCCTTTGTGAAGTTGGTGTTTTTTATGTTTTACGCAAAATGATTATTTACAAACGTTTGCACCATCAGCACTTTTGATTTTCTTATTTAAGAATTAAACAATTAAATGATTCTCAAAGAAGTTTACAGTGACGATCATTTTCAATATCATAAATATTTTTTTTAAATGTTGTCGCGATCTAAGAAAATAATTCAAAACAGGCCTACCATTTTATAAAACTAGGAAAATGAAATTATGGGCTGACGAATAACGGTCATTGGTGAATGAATAATTATAGCAAATATCTTTTTCAATCCAGAATAATTTAGATCGAGTAAGAGACTTCACTTGCTCTAATAATACAATTCTGACACGATACTTAGTTGCAGTCAGACAAGAAAGAGCTACGACCGTTTATTCCAGTTTTTCAGGGGGAGGAAGTATGATTGATTACAATGGTAGAAACTATTCAAAGGTGCCACCATAATGCCCACGATCATCTCGGATCTTCTTAACTTGGCCTGGCCTTGCTAACATGCAAGAAACCTGGCCGCGTATATTTTGTCTTATACGTGGAATATTTTTAATTGGCCCGACGGCAATGTCTCAAGTTATTGACCATTCAGAATGCAAATCAAACATCGGTGTATGCCAGTCTAAGCTTCTGAGTATGCGAGTATCGGTGATTGATATAAGAAACTCATGTATGTGGGTTCGCATACGTCTCGCCATCCCAACACGACAGAAACTCCGTGATAATATTATCCGAACAATGACGTATATTTTTCTTTTATTAATAATTTTCGCTTCGGATCAAAAGATTCACATAGTTGGAGGAAGATGCTGGCGGCGGCAAAGTGGCCTTTTTTTCCTTCTTCTCTCTTTTCAAGGGGACGTCGCCCCAAGCTATCAATGAGCCTTTAGTACTCCACGGGATGCGCCACGGTGGCTGAGCTTCATTCAGTCTGATATCCATTGTTAGGGCACCGGCGTAACCTCCCTCGAATCACCAACGGAACACTGCCTGACCCAAATCCTCGCCGGCCTGTTGTCCTGTCTTCAGCCCCACGGCGCCCGTGTGTCATTGCGTCGGCTGTTCTCGTCTTTGAGCGTTTAGTTCGGCAAGTTCAGATCACGAAAAAGAGCCATATAATTTATGTAATATGTTGGATTCTAATAATAATTGTCAGTTCTTGATACCATGACGGCAGTTTCGTAATAAAACACTGCTTTATATTACAAATATATTTCTTTTGGCATAAAAGTGACATATTATTATAATACGTGATGTAATAAACATTTTTCTGTTATAGCAACTTTCAGAATGGACGGTGTAAAGTTAACAAACCCGTCATTATTATTATGCATCATTAAATGCGCGAGCATGATTTTAGAGCTTGGGTTACAAATCTCGTGGAAGCAAGCAAATGGAAGAGGTTAAGAAGTCATTGCTCTAACATAATACTAAAACGATCAAAGAAGCAAACAAATCAATCAATAATACTATGACAACCAACATTCTCAAAATACACTATTTGTCACTCCCCCACCACCAAAAGAAAAATGAGGAGAATTAGTTTTTCTTCTTCAGATTTTAATAGAATCATCCATGCGCTTATGGTGACTTTTGGGAAATGCAGTGGGTTTATACTGTGCGTCTAGACTGACAAGAATAGGTTGATGCTTGTATACGGCTGACTCGGGCTAGGCTGGCTAGGAACAAATTGTTCCAATGGTTCCAAACATAGTGATAATCACTAATGATCCCTTATTGTCACATTTTGGGGCCAGAACTTCTGCATGTTTTCGTGCCAGGCCGCAGTTAGCCAAATCCCGGATTAAAATCTCGGCGCCTTACGCCTCCTGCCTAATGAGCTCAGCAAGACAATACCCAGAAAGACTGGGAGAACCTTTTACGGAATCCCTGAAGTGTGAAGATAACAATTGCTGTTTTTGCGGATTTACTGGCTTTTGGCGCGGTTGACGTCGTCAGTGAGCTGTTTAACGTTCCCTGGTCGTCAGCCAAGTCCTAGCTCCACAGAGAGGCCTGGATCAAAAGTTTGTTGTGGAGAAGTGGATTTGTATCGTGACCCCAGCATGATGGCTTAATGATAACCATCAAACGAAGTTATGTACGCATTTCACGCAGAGATATCAAGTACGGCCAGATCTGTTCCATGTCAAAAATAATCTCACGAAACTTGCACACCAATATAATGATTTTGCCTCGAAGTTTCGCTGAACACCCGTATCCATTCATTCATTTATTTCCCACTTACGTCAATTTTTCAGATGATCCCCAAATTATGCACGCGCCTCTCCGTCGTAATGGTAACGTAAAGCCCGCCCTCTGCTGACTGTTTATGATTAAGTAGATTTCTAATAACGTACTGTTGGCGCCAACGGGGCGTCATGCGTATTACGATGATAATAATACAATGTCAATGAACCGTATAAATAGTTGAATGCTTCTAAAGAATTGTTCATTATTGACAACCTCCGTACTGATTCTCCGCAGTGATACGATTGCAACTTGTTTCGAAAAAAAAAGATCTTTCATATTCTCTGGTCCGGATTCGTGTAATAACAACGCTGATTAATGTAAATGGTTGTGTTTACAATATTAATCAGTGGGATTCGCATAATAGTCTTCAGAAAAATATTCACGCGCTCTCCTAGCCTACGTGACAGTATTCCGTCTTGCTTTGCTCACGTTCACTGAGGAGAACCTTTACATAAAAAAAATGAAGGAAAAATGGAAACTGTTTAATTATAATGCGTGACCTTTTCTAGGGAGATTTCCGTCGTAATACCATAAAGAAAATTATATAGTATGACTATGACTGAGTATCGAGTATGTAGCGCATTCATTTGCTTCCACGGTCGCAAGTGACGTCACTCACGAACGACAACAATCTAATCCACGTGTGAGTGCGAACAAAAATGAGGGCGCACTTCAACTTAAGCGGAACGGTTTTAGTGATGGTAGTTCTAAAGGTAGTATAAGAAACCAAAAACAGAAATGTTCAAAGATTTACGTATAACTTACAGGATATGAAGATGGTGGTGGTAGAAACATACCGTTAAGATTTTCCACATGAAATGGTGTATTTATCCAGAAATTAGTAAAACAATGACCGGAAATCTTTTTTTTCTTTTAAAACATCTAAAATAAGAGAAAAGACTTAAGAAATACTGTGGCTGTTTTTCACTGTTTTCTCAAAAAGTGGGCAACGTATGGGACTGAAATTTTCACAGATGACTGTTATTGTATCCGTCTAGCTTGGTATTTAAGCCCATGAATCTGTATTTGACTATTTCTTTGATAAAAACTTAAGTATGATACTACCTTTAAATCCCATGGAGTATTAAGGAACTACTCCATGGTTGGAGGAAGTCTTTCAAGGCCCGTCCTCCATGATTATAATTGAACTGCTATTATTACGACAATGGTTTACAATACATCCGAACTTGTAAGGAGTTCTAAAATTGTTTTCCATCATACCAAATTACCAAAATTACTTTCTACAACTTTGTAACCCTTATAACTCAATTTGTAACCCTTGTCCTATTAAAATGTCATAGTTTCTGGAAATGTTAGTGCTGTTTTCACTGAAAACAATGAGTTACAATCTCACCCACTTTTACAGGGAGTCGGCAGTTCAGTAAGTGGTGCGGTTAACTTATCCTTGCGTGCGTATTGAGCGCCATTCTTCATGTCGCCGACTCCCCTCATAAAAAACCTCAAAATCCTGCCAACTTTCCTTAACCTTTGCTTGCCAATACAAGACTTGATATCAAAGCAAACAATTTATGGGAGTTTAGTAAAAGTAAAATGAAATTCTTTTCTCTTATATGAACAGGGTGCTATTGTAAACCAATGCCAAAACAAAAAACCTCAAGTTTGCAGGAATGCAAGAATAATCCATAAATTTTCACAGCAGCAAGGTTAGATACCATACACATAATAATTATTCACAAGTGGGCAAAAAACATATACAATTTAGAGGGTTTATTCTTATACTTTGTGGTACATACTTTGTACCTACCCATAATTGGAAAACAATATTACATTATACATAATAAGAGTATATTATTTCAATACCTAGCGGACATATCTCAAACTCAAAGCCACAAAACCGTTTCAGACCTTCAACTGTGGCCAGTTCTTGCAATTTTCCACGGCTACTTTTCCATTATAACCTTGCATACAGAATACTTTGCATACTGGCAAAATACAGAGAACTGATAACGCATATCAATGAGAAATAACTTGTTTTAATCACCAATTCACACATTTAGACAGCAGGAGGTTACCAACATGTATTGGGGGTGCACCTAGGACTAGGAGTTGATGGACCTATAGGTAGAGAGCCATCAAATCGGATACAACCTGGGGACAATTCCATAGAGCTGCTTAAGCACAAAATTTGCTTAAACATGAAACGTCTTCCTTGATCAAACAGGATTTGCCAACCAAATTTCCATGTGATGTTTTCTGCTTTTGACTTGTGTGTTCGGCCATTGTTTGCCGAACATAACATTCACAAGGAATTTGGGCCGGCATACTGATGTTATTTACCAAGGCTTTTTGTGATTTAGCAAATTTTGGTACTTACACAGCTCTATGAAATTGGCCACGGTAATGAATCCAAACCTAGTCAGACTATAAATTCTAATCACCAGGCTATTCAATCATAAAGTTTAGTGTCCTACACATGAAGGTCGACATGTGCAGTGTATCTCCATTCTGCATAAATTTACGTATATTAAAATACATCTGCAATAAAAATCATACCACTATTTCATGTATATATCTGGAAACTTTGCAAACAGAACCCTTTCTTGACATAAGAATGTTGTACAACTCAGGCTCACATCTTTATTTAGATTGATGTAACAAGTTTAGTGCAAAAAAACACAACAGATTTCCGGATTAAAAGTACTGATCTTTTCATGAACAAACTGATTTTGACCCGGTTCAGTGCACTTTTTTGCTGGACATCACAGTTCAAGAGACAGCCAAAAGGAATGTTGAAGTAATGAAATATCTGGAAATGTAATCTTAGCAATATAACAAGGAGTGTTTCCTTGCAAAGGCCAGTCATTTCTATGACTTGTGTCTCATAAGTCAATTTTGATTGAAAAAAGCCAGATGATAAAAAAGGTCATGGGTTAGAATCCCGCCTGAGCCAGCATGTGATTTTTTCACTTGCTCTCGCAAACACTGAGTATTCATGATAAAAAGGCTGTTGCACAAAGCTAACCAAGCGACATTTCTGAAAATGTGAGCCCCAAAGTTGCTCTTCTTTTGTTTGGATGTGTAAACCTGAATGATATTTCAAACTGAACTGCTAAACCTGCTCAGTATTTGATGCATGAAGACTCATTCTGTCAGTGGCGTCGCCAAGGGGGGGCGCCAGGGGGGGCACGTGGCCCCCCTGGAAAACCTCGTGCCCCCCCGCGTGCCCCCCATTTGAGATTTGGGTTGGTGAAAAAAACTATAATATATATTATTGTAGTGCCCCCCCAACAATTGCTAGTGCCCCCCTTGTGCCCCCCCCCCCCCAGACTCAAAAGTCTGGTGACGCCACTGCATTCTGTTGGAACCTGAGATGTCCAACCATCATTGCAATGTTTTGGGAGAAGTAATTCATCAGCCAGTCCCACTGACTTTGTTAAATTGAGCTGAATTTAGATTTAATAATATTAAATTGCCATTAACCCTAAATAACCCTCTGCACCTACCTACCACACAAAAGAAGAGCTGCTTACCACACATTACCACATTCTCCACAAGGGAACTGGATCACAAACCACACTGTGGTGTATTGTGGTATTCAGGATACCACACTTATCACAGGACAAAACCACGTGTGGTAAACTGTGATATGCAGGGCCCAATTTCATTGAATCCGTTATGGGCTATTTTTGTGCTAACGGACTCTGCTACGCGTGGAATCTATTTCATGGAATCCGTAAGCAAGACTCTCGGTTAGCGAAGAATTTCTAGGGTAACCGTGATCATTTTCTGCTAACGAGCTGTCGTATGCATTCTACACAAATTCCTTGCTTACCGTTACCAAAAAGGAAACTCCTTCGTGAAATACACTAACCGTAACCAAAAAAATTATGCTACCGTAAGCGAAGAATTTTTGCTAACGGTAACGGATTCCATGAAATTGGGCCCAGGTGGGCTAGGGTTAATAAACATAACATTTATCATTTGTGACATCACATTAAAGGACTCATCTTTATACTCCTATAGAGGTTATTCACGTGACGTCATTGGCCGTCAAGGCCAAGCACAATGATTGCACACACGAAACAATACGTTTCAGTGCACAAGCAACGTACAGTGTCCTAACCTTCGACAACATAGATTAGAAAAGATTGACGGCCAATCATGTGATTTTATGACGTCGGTGAATAACCTCTATATGTATCTTCTGTGGAGTTTCAGTTGCCATGGAAATCAAATAATAAATATGTCTCTGGCAATGTTGATCCATGCATAGGCTTTGCAGAAATCGCCATGACCCTGGCTCCACACATGCCATCCACGACCATCACTTTATGATCCAATAAATATGTCCCAAATCTTGTCATTTAATATACATGTTTTAGTTATATAATATAAACACAGCATTTTGTTTTTGCTGTTTGACCAGTCCGCATTGCACTGTTGTTCATTCCATACCAGAAGTCGGCAAATTGCAGTACAATAGAGACCCTCAAGCTTGCTGGGTTTTCATCGGAAGTCATCAGCACTGAACATACCCTGTGTACACAGAAAGATGGGGAAGGGGACAAACAAAGAAAACCATATTTACAACAGAGTCTTGAGAAATGAAAAGAACTTTGGTTTGAAGTAGTCTAAGCACTGAACCAGAATTAAGTGGTGCACAGGGTGGCAATTGCCTTGGAGCCCCTGGCTAGTGCCTTGGTGCCCCTGGTGGAAAATGCCTTGGTGCCCCTGGTCACTGTCTTGTTGCTCCTAGTGGACAATTCCTTATTGCTCCTGGCCAGTGCCTTGGTGCCCCTGGTGGAAAATTCCTTAGTGCCCCTGGTCAGGGCCTTGGTGATTCTGGTGGACAATTCCTTAGTGCCACTGGCCAGTGCCTTGGTGCCCTTACAAAGGGGCAACTTTGTAAAATTTTACCTAAAAAATGAACCTAAAAGTCCTCCTTGAACTATCAATGAGGACTTTAAGTTAACAGCATAAAACTCAATTGTGCAATTTGAACAAATGTGCGCACAACTGAACAGACAAACAAACGAAAAATGTGCAGCCAGGAACAAAAGCAACCCTGTTCAATTTCTGTAGACCAACCAACCTACCTTGGCTCTCCTGAGAATGGAGTCCTTGCTGGGATCATACGGGCTGTCCTTGGACGGGATCTCCAGGATTGCAGGGATGGGATTGGTATGGTTGTCCAACAGATGGCGGATCAGCTCAGCATAGTTTTGGTTGATCAGGATGATAGCGATATCCGATCTAGTGACGAAGGTCTTGAAGCTCTCCTCGATGTCGTGCACACTGGTGTCTTGATGGTGAGTACAAAGGAAAGCGACAAAATCACATTAACTTTCTGGGACAAATGGAAATGAAAGTATTTCACATAAATATATGATTTATACAAGTAATAAACTGCTGCAAACTGCTAATCAGTCAAAATAATGACATGAAATTTACAAAATGCTAAATAATAATTAATAATAATAATCACATTTATATGTGCACAATGCATCAAAAATGTTCTTATGCGCAAAACATAATTTAATATTACAATTTAAGTAAAGACAACGAGTAAAAGTAAAACAACAATGCAGCGCACAACAATTACAACAAAAGTAAAAACAACATTACCAGATAATAATGTGTCCAAATTAAAAGCAACTGTCATTAGTTAAAAGCCTTATTGAATAAAATCGTCTTCAGGTTGCATTTGGAACCTTTAATTTTTGTTGTATTAAATCAAATATGGCTGGTTCTGGAATCAGCCACCATGAAGGCTCTTTGAGGATCGAAACGCGTCTGGCCAAGCAACTCCAAGCAAATATGATTTAATTGTTCTTAGGGGTTCTAGATTTCTGAATCCATTCCAAATCCTTGATGTGCAATAGTCGTGTTAATGTTCAACCCAATGTGACAATATAGTCCCTATTATTCATCATATTTACCTTTCTCCACAACCGTGAAGTTTGGATGTCGTTTATTGTTCAGCTCACCAATACCACCAAGTAGAAACCCAGTACATGTATCCTGTACAAATAAGAACAATTGATTAAAAAAGAAATTTCAATCATTAATTTAGTCTCCGGAGGTAGAAATTCAACCTCCACGATCAAACTTTGGTGGGTTCCGTCATTTTTTCATCCTTTTCCCGTGAGTCATTATGATGGAGGACTTACTTAGACAAAGTCTCATTATCAAATCTCTGCTTTACGTGTAACTCAGAACTTGACCTGGGTACCACTTGACTAGGCGTACGACTTGACTTGGCTTCGGTAGCAAAATACACTCATACGTATGGTTATCATGGTTATGCCTGGCACAAGTTGCAGGAATGTCAGACAGCTCGACCGCAAAGACAACTCGACATTGCTATGTCGTATGTTGTACGTTACGCACACCCGCCCATCGCATCGAAAGAGATGGGGTCGACTTGTCTCAGAGTCGAGTTGTCTTTGCGGTCGACTTGTCCTGTCTCCGCCTGGCAGCCACTGCACTGGCCATAGTGACTGCAGCAGTTTCCATAGACTTGTGCAGAGTTTTTACAAAAATTTGCGGCCGCAGGAGAAATTTGAGACACGGCCTAAGAATGTAACTGTTTAATATCCACGGTCAAAGAGCTTAAATTGTACCTACCTCGTCTCCTATAACAGCAATAAGTTTCCCTTTACCTCCGAGCGCCATATTGGGAAAAATGCTATTTTCCTAACTAATTTTATCTAACGTTAATGATTAAAATTCGGCACCATTCCTTGCAAAGTAAATGCACAGCCAGCTCATTCCATAGCAGAAGTCATGTGATTTTCTACAGGAAACACACATCATAGGGGTGAGGACGCATCCATTAATAAAAAAATTGGCTTATGAAATAAAATTTAGTTTTAATTAAGAAAATAAAATAATCTCATGAATATATTAAAATTCATTTTCACATGTATTTCTTTTTAAAAACGTGTTCTTGGGTGATAAAGTATGGATTAAGATTTTATTTGCCACTAAAACACCCCCTGAGGAAATAATGGTCGAGTCAAAAGCATATCTGAAGTCCTATTCATTGCATGGAAAAGGCAGAATTAAATTGATTTAAAGGTATGGTACCTGACTATTCCTGAATTGTATTGCTCAGTGCTAAATTTATTTACATGGGGGACATAGGGTTTGACCAGAATTCAGGTAGGCCTATGTTTTTATTATTGGGCGATCTAACTTGTTATCTGTTGTGGTAATGGGACTTGCAAAACCTTGATTGGAAAAACGCTTTCTGTCCACTTTTCTCGCACTTACACATTAAATAAGAACTAGTTCAGTTGAATGACATCGACAGCATTGCACATTTTGTATCACTTCATGGGGGCTCCTAGCTCTATGCTTTATGCAATTAATGTCATAGGCGTAGGCCCTACTTGAAAATTAGGCCACGTCAGACTACAGAAAAATTATTGAAGCTGGTCAAAACGTCGAGGTTTGTCACTTTTCACACACTATTACTCAGGCAAGGTTGCTGTAAAAGTATTGCCATTTCAAATTATATTTTTTAGTGCAACTTAATCAGCTTCAAAGTTCGAGTTCAAGTTGCAGTAGGTCACTTTTTCAATGTTGTTCGGTGATTGTAAAGTTCGGCTTCTGTTGTTATCATGCGCAGCATGCGCAACGGAATGCATTCGCATATACAAAACACAGAAGGGCCCGAACTTTATATTCGCTTAATGTTCTATCACGGCCCATACTATAACTAAGTTGGAATTAATTCGAAATATTATTAAAGTGACATTACCGAAGATTAGTACACTCGGGGTAGCTGGTACCCAGCTTCTACAGTAAACTAACTCACCTAAATACAACTCTTCATCTATTGGGCCTTGGTACCAGCTGACCTGAGTGTACTAAACTGAGGTAACCCAATTGAAGTGGCATTTCTATGAGAGAAACTGAAAAGTGACATGTCCATTAATCGAACATTGGGATCAGTCAAGGCCTAAGCCAAGGCTTGTTTGTTTCGGCACGCAATCAGGGATGCAGGATACGCTAAAATGGGATCCGGATCAGCAGGATCCTTGATCTTGTGCGTGAAACAAACAGGCCCTTAGACACATCTTTCTAGGAGGTAACTTACAAAAACCAACGAATGACATGAGATTAATCAATTTGAAACTTTAATTTTTTCTTCCATTATTTCCTTCTGCTGTAGTGTTGGAATGCTGGACCCATTCTAGAGCTGTCTACAATGTCCATCATTGAAGGAATAGGAGATGAGGTCACCATATTTGCCTCGGTGCTCATCTTGGCCACCACTCTTCTCTTCGCCTGGTTCTCTACATTTGTCTCTGAGCGTGCAAGTTTGAGGACCACCTCTCCTAATGAAACAACTGGGACCAGCCAAGAGGATGCGGACGATTCCGGTATACGGATCGATGAGCCTTACGACATTCACGGGATTGGAAATGCCGAAACGGAGATCATCGCTAGTAGTAGTGGTTTGTCGGAATCAGGGACAGGGGTTTCAAACGAGACAGAGAATGCTGACTCTGAACCAGGTTTGAGCCAGGATGGGGTTGGCTCTGATGAGACTGATAACGGTAGAACTAAGCACAACTCAGAGAGTCAACAAAACTCAACAGTTGATGAAAATTCATCTCCAAATGTGATCAGGAACCGTGTAACCGGACAAACGGCCGATTCGTCGTCCGAGAACAGCTGTAATACTTTCCCTGGCAGTACTACAAACCGTTTACAAACGTTATCAAACGATGGCATAGAGGCGGCCATCGGACGTCCCCAGTTGGATCAATTGTTCGAGGAAAGCACCAGTGACCATCAGGCTTCTGACCAAGCAGACGAGCCGACACCCGGCAATGACCATGAGCAAGCACCTGAGGGCAGTCTTTGTATCCGCATCAAGTACTTGACAGATCGAGAGCGAGTGGTGTATGCCGATCCAACTGAAACCCTGGGCCATTTCAGGCAGTCAGTATACAAGATCAAAGTATATTTTAAATTTCCTTGAAATCTGAAGACCAATTTCAATTCCCTGTACCTGTACTGTCAGTGTCAGCTCTTGTCATAATATTGTTACTGACACCATGGGCCAATTTCATAGAGCTGCTTAAGCAGCAACAACATTTGCTTAAGCACCAAAAACTTGGTAAATAACATCAGTATGCCAGCCAAAACTTCTTGTGAATGTTATGCAAAAAATGGCAAGTCTTAAAAAGGTCTTGTCTGGTGCTTTATACAAGTTGTGATTGGTATCCTATCAATTGTCAAATTGAATTAGATCTGTTGACAAATCAAACTTACCAAAGATTATTGAATCATGCATTGAACTCTTAATACTTGGTGTAATTTATCATGCTGCTGTGTTTCATATTTTATGGGTTTTTTTCTCTTCATTTAATCAGACGGGCATTCTCGGATGACCTGAGTTCCGGTCAGATGGTGAGGTTAATCTTCAACGGTCAGCTCTTACAGGACGACGGCTCCTCACTCACTGACCTCAACATCACTCACAACTGCGTCATCCACTGTCTGCTGTCCCAGAACTCCACGCCATCGGACTCTCAGCCGGATGTTCATGAAGCGGACGTTGATCTAGGACGCTTCATGGTGCCCCTGTTCACCTGCATCTTGGGGTTTGTCTGGTACCTGCGCTGGCAGTACCGGTACATGTTCAACGCCACGTCTACGCTGTCCCTCATAGGAGTCACATCTCTGTTTGTGTTGGCCGTACTCGCAAGCTGGCGTGGATGACTGAGAGGAACTGTCGTAGAGTTTCTTTGTTTTACTCGCTCAAGAAAGTGAGCTTTGAGCACCCACGCTTCAACAGGCTGGAGAGAGTAAACCATTAACCTGCTGATGTGGTTATGCATCTTTAGATCGTGGTACCCTCCCCCAAACAGATTTCGCATCACCATATGACTCCGCCTACCTCAGCGGTCAGGCTGGTTTCAAGACATCTGCACTAAAAATGTGGGTGGTGGGTTTGTGGTTGTTTGACAGTGCGTCAAGAAGAGTAGACCAACATATGTGTTTGGTTCTGTACAAGAATGTCACCTGAAATCGTAAAATGTGTGGGAAGTCTCTGGTCTCATAACTCTCATTAACCTGTAGACAACAAGACAACATTTGGTTTGACTTTGTCTGATGTGAAAATCTTCCAGATAGTCCGAAGTTACATCAAAGGACCAATAAACCAACTGACGTGTTGCATTCTGTTGGATACTTAGCATTGTATTGCTGTCATAAGGACTGATTTTGAAAGCTTGAGTATGAAGGAGTATTATTGATTTCGTCCTTGGTTGAATCAAGGTGTTAGCCATGATTCAGAATAAAGGTGTCAGAATTTGGAATTGCTAAATCTTGAAGTTGACTCGTGAATCACAAAATAGCAGACTGATTTTACAAAAGGTACCCAGACATCCCTTTGGTTAAATTCAAGGGTGGAATCTTGGCAGAACTTGCCTTGGCAAGATGTGTACTGTTTACTTAGTGGCAAACAGTACAACGCAATGAAAAGGCTGTGTGTCCAGGAAGGAAACTCCCTATGTGGGTCAAGATATCATCCTTCCCCAAAGCAGGTTAACTTATTGCATTTACATTGTTCAGTTTACCGGTAATTGCCTGCAAGTCAGGTGCAGCATCTTCAGTGGCGTCACCAGACTTTTGAGTCTGGGGGGGGGGCACAAGGGGGGCACTAGTAATTGTTGGGGGGGCACTACAATAATATATATTATATTTTTTTTCACCGACCCAAATCTCAAATGGGGGGGCACGAGGTTTTCCAGGGGGGGCACGTGCCCCCCCTGGCCCCCCCTTGGCGACGCCACTGAGCATCTTAAAAGCTGTTGTCTAGCACACCTGCTTTATACCCACTTTTGCACCCTATGACACTTATATCCGTCAACCGTAGATCACTTTGGACAGATTTCTGCATTTTAAGATGTCAGTCATCAGTTCGTGAGTAATGAACCAATCTGTAAGAATTTCACATCCAATAGTATGAGAGTGGAAACAAACTGTTATAGCCACTCTTAAAAGACTTAAAATATATTCCAAAAGGAAATTTCCATGGCATTGTTGTATGGCCGATCACAAATTGACGTGGAAATGTTTCTTTATTGGGTTAACTTTGGAAGTGTATGTTGGGGGGAGCAAATCCATTGTTACTTTTTGTTCAGAACTTCGGAAATCCTAGAAAATGATTATATCATGAAATATTTTCTTATACCTGTAGTTAATTTAAGTCAACAAAATGGGAAGAAATCTCATTAATTTTTGTTTGTAATTCAGAAGACTCTTTCTTGATTTGTTTTTAAATTAAAAAGTAATATTGGTCGGTAGGTTGGATACTGTTTATAGCATAAAGCAATGCAAGTTAATTCACAGCTGCCCAATCAGTAATGAGAAGTATCTTCATTTCTCTTGATTCTTTTGTGAAGATCTTTCCAAAAAAATCCCCTTTTTTCAGAATTGTCGAAAAGGTATCCAGAAATCTTTCTTATCCAGAATTATTTTTTTTTTTTTGTAAATTCATTTTAAAAATTTATTTCAATTACCGGTACCAGTATATATCGTATTCTTGTTACAGTTTTGAAAATTTGATAGCAACTTCCAAAGTATGATTTTAAAAATAACCATTAATTTTTATCATCTTGTCTTAAATTTGTTTTGACACGCACAATCATCTTGTTTTATGAACAAAATTTAAGCCATATAGCACATGTCTGGTAGTATATGCTAAGTATTTGAGACAAAAGAATCCACTCAGGAATCACTCAATTGTGGCAAAGTGAGATTATGAAATTGAGTTCATGATTTTATTAGGCACGTTGTGCTGCTACATAGTTTTTCTTTTTAAGCCAATTATATAAACTAACTACTTTATTGTCTACTAATTAACATGCATGATGTACTTGCAGTTACTTACTCCCCCAGAAATAAGCCAGACAAAAAATAATGAGAACAATAAAAAGTATGCTTCTCAAAATTTGAAATACATGGTTCACTCTGTGTATATAAAATTTCACAATTTGACGTTGTTTGAAATTCATAAGCCCCTGTACATGTACAACTAGGATATAGTCCATTATTTGATTGCTCCATCCATTGTAGGCGCCATAGCATTATTTTACAAACATTTTTTTTAATTCATCATCCATGCACCAATGAACTAAAACCAACAAAATATTAACGGTAAAGAATATTTTTCCCACTGACAAAAAGGCAAAATGCATTAGCCTTAATAGTGAACCTTCCTAAAAGACCAATTCTGTTGGCAGACATACGCAGTTTTCACCCACAAAATAATAACTTTTTCAGTGCGAAATTTCAGATTTTTTAAAACGTGTGTTTTTGACTTACCACCGATAAGGCTATACATGGTGAAAAAAGAAAAAGAGCAGGGGCATGAAGTCATTCTTGATAAATTTCTACAATATTTATCTAGCGACCAAATATTCGGGGAAAATTCTAGTGGTTGTTTGATGACCAAGATAAAGTGGTAAACAAAGATCTTCAAAAATAAAACCTCTGCAATTATAGCATTTCTTCACTGGAAATAAAATCCATCTTAGTTCAGAATAACCAAAGACAATGCCTACCATAATCCACTAACAAAATCAAATACATTTTTTGCATAGAATTTTCTATTTTCAAATCTCGCCAAATTTTGAAATAACATATATTTCGAACAAAGTCAGTGCTCAAAAATGGGTCTGAGTACACAAAACCTAAACAAAAAAAAGAATTGTTTCTTGATTATAAATCAGAAATCAGAAATGATTACAGCTCGTACATGGTTTACACATTTCATTGGTCAAGAGTAAAGATACAAGCAGTTAAAACAAATTGTGACTATATTTGTTTTTGACGCAGATTAACATTACATGTACAGGTACAAGCAAGCACAAATAAGGCTTATATAGAAACCACTACACAAATTGTCAATATAGCATAAATGCAAAAACTTGGCATATTAAGATATGACTGGTTAGAAATCTCATTTATTCAGGAAGCAAAAATCATGAACATAAGCCAACTGAAAGACCACTTTGAAACAGACCATTTTCCCAAGTGTGAAGTTTTTAGATCTTACAGGCCCCTTGAATGCGACCTTTTCATGTGGGCTTAGTTACAGAGTCAAAATATGTCTGCAATAGTTATAGTTGTGCATTCAGTGCGCGCATATTAAGGCAAGGTGCATGATGGGTAATACAAAATGCGTACATGAACAGAACATCTGCGTACTATGCCCACATGCATACACACAGTAAGTTTGGAGCATACATTACGCACCCCATTGAAATAGCATACTCATACAAAAGCAAAAACTGCATCATTCTCGAGTTCTCTCTCGAATGGTTCTCCATCACCATCCTGAAGACAGCCAAAGTATACCGGCCAGAACATCGAGTTACCACAGGTTCTTTTCAGAACCACACTTTTCAGAGCCACACTATTAACTCACAAGAGTATACTATCACATGGTGCTATACTGCAACCTTCCATATAACAAAAACTGTGTACCATATTTGACAGATTTGATGAGCCATTTCACACTGTCTGAAAGAAAAGGGTAAATTTCACCACAAAAAAAAAAACATTCTACCTGAAGCCAGATACGAGACGATGATCTTGAGTTGATGGTTCCAAAATAGTCCAGACACTGACTCTCAAATGATATTCAGTTTATATTAGCTCCTCTTTCCTGTAATCCCACTGAACAGGGATTGAGAAACTCCATTCTTTCATAAATCAGAGAGAACATTTTCTTCAAATTCTGTTAATTGGAAACATATTCCAGTGAGTCTAGAGTTTTACCGAAACCGATCACATTGTCTTGGTGGTTGGTTGGTTGTTAGTAAAACTTGCTGCTTAGCACAATGTATGTGCTTACCAATATATGCTTGCAAATCAGTTTCATGCAACATCATCCCATGACAAATTGCTCAGTGTCAATAAAGACAAATATTCATACCATTTATTTTACTTCTCTCAAATAAATTTTTACTCCATGTTGTTTTAATTTTTGTTTTGGAACATGGCTTTCGGGATAAACAGAATCCGAAATTTAGATTATATTTATTAAGTGACAGTCAGAATAAGTCAATAATTATGTGGTGACGCATGCTGCATTGACCAAGAGAGATACCAAACCCCAATCTGTTTAAAATTTAATCAATAATACCAATTTTTCCTCTATCAAAACAATGATTAAATGACAGAGTTCAAGCATGTTTTCTTTATATCAGCATATACACAGCCAAGAAAACTTCATTAATTTGTTTTGTACATGCCACAGAACTTAGAATCTACATTCTTATAAACTACTCTAAATTTTACTTTAAATTCCCTTTTTGTTTTCAGAGCATGCAGTTTTGTTAATGTCATATTTCGTTTAGTTGCACTTCAAATGTAAAGGACGCGTAATTATTGCTGGTTTTTTTTTCTTATACAAGGTTTTGTTGGATGTGTCTTTGTTAATTTTTACAGTCTTTTAAGTATAGAAGCCGTGATGTTCGCTAATTGTGCCGATAGTCTAGTCTAGCATCTACCTACAGCATGCATGCAAATCCTTTATATTTCACATATTCAACTCTTAAAAAATATCGTCTGCCATACGCATCGGGGAAATATACACCAACGAAAACTGAAAGAAAAAAACAAAACAATTCTGTTGCTTAAAATCATTCTGCCACACTTGTTAGGATAATTAAAGCATAATAAAACTATAGTGACACCACTCATTCCCAAATTCACCAAGCAATTTTTACGCGAAAATCCATCCTCACGACATTTCTGTCAGTAATGAGTATAATATTTGTCGTCATTAAACTTATTAACAATCGTTAAGAAAATACAATCTTTTTTTTAATTTCATTTTAACTTTTTTTCTCATAATTATCGGTATGTAAGCAAAAAAAAAAAAAACGCAATTCATTCTGTTAAGCTTTTCACATTAACGACCATGCAATATATTTTGGACTTTCGAACTTTTTCGAAATTTCGAAATTTTGTTAACTTTTCTAATGTAAGTAAGCATTATGTTAACAAATCGGTGGTCACTCATATACTGTATATGTGTGTTCATTTAATAGGAAGAATTTTACTGAGATGATTCTGGTGATAATGTTTGCATGCTTAATCACTCCAAGGTCGTTCAACTTAGTCGCTTAAGTCAGGTGACTGGGAAAAGTCTGTCATGCATATTCAAGCACCAAAAAAGAACGAAAAAAAGATTTAATAACAAAATAAAAAATATAAGAACGCCAATTTTCCATACATCAAAATATCATACAAAAGTATTTCTCTTTAAAGTAATTGCTTCACTCTGTGATTCCACAAACTTCCCACCAATTTTTGGAGCCAGAAATTTCTCAGAATTCCCTTCTGATGCAAGAAAATGAAGAAATTAATCATATGCAGTGCACAGATTTTACAGAGATTTCAGCAAAAGATTGTGAATGAAATCTCAACGTCTAAACTACCGATGGACAGTTTCATACATCCTGCAAGTGTGACTGGCTTGTCAACAGAGGGCGCCACACACGTTACGTTGCTCTACACTACACCGTCGTCGGAAGGCACAGCAAGGCCACAGCCTCAATCAACAAATCAATACAAATCTCTAATGCTGACCCCTTTTCGTGATATAGCACAAGGGACAAAGTACACAATTTTTCCTTCCTTCCCAAAAAATGACTGATTTTGCGTGCTTTTTACTTTTTGGGAGAGGAGTGTTATTTAAGCCAAAACGTTTAGAAACAGAAATTTGGGTATTTTTGTTAAAATGGCAGAATAGGTGAAATTTTCCACCGAACAAACCTAAAAGTATGTGCACCTACTTTTACAAGTAAAAGGTTTTTTGCATTCTTTCTTAATTGTTTAGGTTTACATTTATAAGAGCTGTGTGTAGATTCTACCGATTCTACTACTGATACCGGTATTCCATGCCAGTTCAGAATTCCTGAAATTGCTAAAACTTGGCCAGCAGCGGACACATTTTACAAGTTCAAATGAGATGTCTGATTTTGCTTCATGTGTGCACTTATATTATGATGCATGAAATTAGCTTGTGGCATTCTCTTTTTGCATGGCTTGTTAAACATTAAATCACCACAAAGTAAATAAAACATCTGGGAAAAAAGTGAAATTCCACATTCTTAGGTTTCCAGTTTTTTTCTGTTTCTTTGTTGAGTCATATAAAGCAACCAAGAAAAAAAAAAAAAAAAATTTAACAATTATCGACTGTTATGGTGCGATTCATGAGGGTTATTGCGAAGCTGACGCAACCCTGTCAGCCTCGCTTTGAACATTGTTCCCGCCATCTTGGTCTGGTTCCTGGAAGTCAAGACAGCATCAGGGCACTGATATCTCATCTAGACAAACTGACCTGACTAACAATTTCAGAATAAACCGGAAGCCCATGGATGACTGTAAACTGTGATCACTGGTGAACGATGGACGTTTCGCTTAACTTCTTCCGGTTTTGAATCGGAGTACTGCGACGGTGCGACCAGCAATTATTTTTCTTGAAGGATGAGTTATATTAAGATACAAAAAAAGTTCATTCCTAGGATCAAAACTGCTGTGAAATATTTCTCTCTGAAATGGTGTCACACTTTCATAGCGAACTGTAAAGAATTGCACCCGCTGACTTTCGACAAAACAAATTCACAAATTCACAAATAAGAACAGAAATTGTTACTGTTTTTCGCAAAAAAGAATTACCAAATTTGGCAATATTTCGATTAAATTTGATGAAATACATTTCAGAATTGAGCAGATTGATATAAATGTTGTCTTCCAAAAATATGAAGAACCCTTAAAAATCACCTTCCCACAAAATCTTTTTTTTAATCAAATTGAAAAAACCAAAGGCAAAAACAAAACCAATTTGAAAAAAAAATAATGAATGGCACCACAGCAGTGGATTAATTGTTATACAATGGTGAATTACAGATCTTATGATGCATGTGTGGCGTTGAGTCTACAGAGTGCTTGTTACATAGCGTGCGGTTCTAGTGGCGCTCGACGTAGTTGGAGGGCAGCATTCCATGTTGTCCTGTTCTCTCTACCGTGCCTTCCATCCAGCCGTCATCAATGACAACTGCCTCTATAATGAAGTCACCTTCTGCGAAAGACACTTCGTCGCTATCAGCTGCTGAGTAGTCGTACAAGGCTACGTACTTCGGCCCCTGAGAAAACAACGAAGGGTCAAACAAGATGAATGAGACTGCAATTGCAAACTGCTCATCAGCCAAAAAGTGCTTTGAGTTGGGAGTGCCTGATGCATTTTGATCCTAGCAGGATCTTCATCGAAAGCTAAAATAATTTTCATTTACGTCGGTTTCATCCCGGATCAAGCTTATGCCCCGTAGATTTCCGCTGTTCTAAGAAGAGCTGCCTTCTGAAGAGGTTCAGAAGAGTCAAGGACCCGATGATTTCCAGTTGTTCATCCAGACCCTAAGGGAACAAAACTTCCACTTATCATAATAATAATGAGACAATCTGGCACTTACTGATGATTGTGGTGGAGGGGGCTGATGGGGTGGTGGCATCTGCTGAGGTGGGGCCTGTTGTCCATAGCTGCTAGGGTCTGAAAGAATCAACACAATCCAACAAATTAAACCTCCTAAATAATTCCTGGTTATCAGAATTAACGTTCCACCAACCCGACTCAACCTTATCATCAAACGACCACAAGGGATACTAAGTGGTTTCAAGTCAATGAAAGGTGATTTGTCAGTGAAGAAAGAAAATTGACTGTAGTGGGCTTCGAACCTGTGACCTCCAGAATACCATACCGAGTTACCGATGTTGCACCAACTGAGCTATCAAGTTGGCAGTGTCCCCAAGTGTCAACTGTCTTGGTTCGATTGCCAGTCAGTACTAGAGGCCATGAAACCACTCACAATCGGACTCGACTGTTATTAAATGCCATTTGTGGAGCTTTCCTAGATCCAACAAGGCCGGAGACTACACAGAATCCATACTGGACAATCCTTTGACTTCATCAGCCAACGTTAGGACAGCAAGCCTCATGTCAAGACACCAGCGTTTGGGTTTTACAGACTATGAGACCATGTGTCCCTCTAATTAATCCAACAAACCTCAGAGGCAGTGCTGTGAGACTCGAGTCTTGTCTCGGAGTCCAGACCGGACTCGAGACCATTTTAGCCAGACTTGGTCTCGGACTTGCTGGACTCGGACTTGGGCGTGTTGACTTGGGGCCTGTTTGTTTAACGCACAGGATCCCAAATCTGCGGATCCACGTCCCATGTATGATACGCTAAAATGGGATCCGGATCAGTAGGATCAGTGATCTTGTGCGTGAAACAAACAGGACCTTGGTCTCTGTCTCGGACTCGGACTCGAACTCAGACTGACCCGACTTGGACACAGCACTGCTTAGAGGGGGTGAGGGAGAGTTGAGGTTAAGGTGCAACTTGAGACAAGAGTTCTTCGAGCACACAATAGAAGACAGAATATATGAGAAGAACAAGTAAATAGAAAATCTGGAAGAAGTTAAGAGACGTCAGTACGAGACTGCGATCGTCGTGGAAAAGAAAATGTGCTGAAATCCATGACAGACATGAAGCTGGTTCACTTCACATGGTGCTACCAGATGCAATACAGGGATATCATACAGTACGGTATGTCACAAATACATCAGGCATCAGGATGATTCAACTTGGGGGGGGGGGGGGCTTTTATTTTTCAATTAACAGATTTGAAGCAATACCAGTATTCGGCCAAATGTCCTCTGAATGTCAGTGTATTACAGAAGTTGGTGGGAAATTGTATGCAATTGCTATGGAAACAAATCTGCAGTATTGCCCCACTCTTCTGAAAGAGCTTTAAGTTGCCAAAATGCAAGCATGGGTTTTATTTGAGCATCGGAATTGAAAATTGTGCTGTAGGCTCAAACATCGGTTGTTGAGCAGCACTAGGACACTAGCTCCAAGTTGTCAATCATTCAGTTGTAATTGCCTCGTATGCCAGGCCTGGCTGCACATATAATACCACCAGATCCATCCTTATCATACCATCGTTCTCCCACAGATCCGGTCAAAGTCGCAACTGAACAATATCCGACTCACAAACGCAAGGCACATCATACAGCCAAATGCACGAATACATCTCAATTTATACCAAAACAAGACAGTACACAAATGATTCTACATTCAATTCAAATGTCAGGCAAGCTTAATAAATTCAGCAAATTTTCTGCCTAATGCCAAAAGCAAACCAAGAGCTATATTGGAACACTCTGCATTTCTTAACAGTCAAAGGCAACCGGAAAACGCAGAAATACGTGGACAAATTAATCAAAAATTTAATTTGATTGGCAAGCACAAATTCAACAGCTGCTGCATAATATTTGACAATCCATGAATAGGGGCTAATCATAGGAAATTGGCAAATACAGAGTCCATCAAATGATACGCTTTGTGAAAAATTTATAAAAATGTTAAATAAGATCTGTGAACAATGAATGTTAACAATGATAAGAAATTATAAGGCTGTTCACAAAGGAAATCCGTTAACTAAAACAAGAATTTGTGAGAATTAATTAATTTGCTGAATATCAATGAGGTTTAGGAATTAGGATTAAAAGACCTTATGCAGAAGTCATTTGCTGACATCTTCTTAAAAGACCAAATGAAATATGCACAATTATGCAATGTGTGGTGCACATGATAGACTGCTCAATCTGCATTTGCTTGACCACCAAGAGGGGGCGTCCTACTCAATTAATGTCAGGTGTGGTGAAGTGCACCATGGGAAGAATGAGCGTGGTCAGCCTGGACTCACCCACCATATTTAGGATGTATGTGATGTGTCCAGTCAGTTACAGTTCGGCCTTTTGATATCCGGGAACCATTCCATACATTCCTGCAATTTATTCCCTTCAGCAACTAGAGGGGAAGGGGGGTCACGAACACCCAGATTATCTCCACTGATCGCATTGCAAATTCCTATTATCTTATAGCCAGAGGTAAAGACTGAAACTAAACAACGTAATCATAATAATAATTAGCAGTAAATGTTATGTTAGGCCAACAGTTCCATAGACCTGTACACTAAAATAAACCCTTCTTTTTCCCCTTGATTATAAACCCAGCTGAACTGAATTTATTTAGACTACGAGGAATAAAAGAAAATATTTCTGACAGTAAAATTCTTTCAAGTTTTTGAGAACAAATATTAGGGTGCCACCAAATTGTCACCCTAATTTGATCTGTCGTCCCCAAATAGGTTTTTTTGATAAAAACTGTCGCCCTAATGTCGAATACAGTGAAATAATACTTAGATGTAGCATGTATTCCATGTTTGAAATGCACATTCATGTGCTATAGATGGATGATAATGGAGTGGCAACCAAATATTATCATGGATTCAATGCGAGGGACATCACTCATCAACTGACAATCTTTCTTCCTCTTCCCAAGAGATCATCCTTCTGTCAGGTTAAAAATAACTTCATACTTTGGTTTTTGTCAAAGAAATGCAGATCAATTCATGGGCAGAAATATCAAGGAAGATACAGTACAAATGTCATCTGTGAAATTCCCAGGCACATACGGAGCCCACTTTTTAAGAACACAGTGAAAAACGACCTTTTTTTACAGGATGTTTGATCTTCCGAAGATCAAAATTGTTTTTGGTCTTTGGTTTAACTAATTTCAACGGTATGTTTCTATCATCACCATCTTCATACCCTGTAAGTTATAGGTGAAGATTTCTGTTTTGGTATGCTACCAAAGTATGATACTACTGTACCTTTAATATACAACTAAGGACCTCTTGCTATGACAATGGTTTTAAACAGATCCGCACTGGCAAGCGGATTTGTCACAAATGAAACAAGAGTCTGACTGTGTATGTGACATGTAATGTTCACTAAGTGAGACAATTCTCACTGTACGAGGAAAATTCATAAACATAGCTTCGTCTGTTGCCAAACAAACCAAAATACTGTCAATTCCATTTATATCAGAGTACAATAAGATTATCTTGCTGTATGAGGCAAACAAAGATGAAGATATCAAACGGAGAAGAATCCTTGAGATAAAATGAAGAGGAATCTTATTAAACCTGAGCACTCTATAAATATAATTATGGCCTGTCGTATATTACATGTACTTCATATCGCATTGACTGACCGGAATGTCAAGCGCTTCGGGACAGAGATCCCAGTCTACAGCCCATGTATCATGATCTACACGGTGAAAATAGCTACACTGACATTGACAAATGTGATATTCCCCCTAGCCTTGTAAATGTGTTGGGATTTGTTATATACAGTAGACGCTAATTATAGTCCTTGATTTCTTGCAATGGTAGGCCTGTGACAAACCAGGCATTTTTAATGAAATGTTTTTTAGCATTTGAGAAAGATCCTGCTAGAATCAAAATCAAAACATCGGTGGCCGATTTCACTAACGATTTCACTATAAAATCGTTTGCTACTTTGCGTAACAATTTTCCATTTAGCGATGAATTTGGGCTTTAACGATGATCGCAAAGCATTAGTGAAATCAGCCCCAGGCCCTCCTAACTTTGAGCATTTTAAATATTTTAAGTACATGTACAGTACATGTAATTATTTTGGTTGATGAGCAGTTTACAGGAGTTTATAACTTGCATTGACCAAACATTTGGTGCAATTTATCCATATAAAATCTTAACAAAAGCTGACGTTCATACATAATCACTACGATGGCTCACAACGCTTCATCCCATAGTGCACAATGGCTCTACAGAACTTTGGACAAAAAACAGCGCATCTTTGATGCCTGCTACAAATATGCACATAAAAATTACGCATGTTGATCACTACCATATGTCACACACACACACACACAGCTAGTAGAACCAAGCAATCCATTGAGTATTTACATGTACCCATCATCACCTAAAATATACGACACCCGAATCAAAATGACCTTGTCCCGTGACGGCCAAATGATGCAGATGTTTCCATTTGGTATAATAGCATTGACCTTTCCCACATTCATACAATTTAAGAAAAATTACAATATTCCACCACGTGAATAATTTAAAATTGGAGTTGTTATGTTTTTTTCTCCCACTCTTCAAGGCAGCATCACTTACAAATGAACCCAGGTGAATTACCAGAGTGGATATTAATCAGGCCGAGATCAAGAATCGTTCTTGATAAAGCTACGACTCAAGAGATAAGGCCTCGGTTTAAATTGCATTTTTGAGTAGTATGGTAGGTTACAATAATAAAGGACAATTACATGTTGCCCTGTTGCCTAGGCGACCTTCCCTGTTGCCAGGGCGACCATGAAAAAAATGAAGGTTAATCATGCTATTTGGTTTCAAGTTTCATCCACATCAGGGTATTGTTTTGTTTTCCAAAAGAATGACTAAAATTGGTGTATGTTTTATCAAAAGTGTTTTTATAATAAAGGAATTTGGACGTGAATTTTGTTCCTGAAATGAATGTTGACTGCTCTCCGATTGATCATCAATCATTTTCCATAATATGGACAATATGGAATCTTCCAAAGTCCACAGGGATTGTTATTTATTTATTTGTTTAATGCTATTGCATTGCAGGCAGGTTATGTATAGTGGTGTTCAAGAAATGGTGGGCATACCGATAATGTACGTTACTATGATTGAGCCAAAACTTATTATTTATTATTATTTATTATTTATTATTTATTTATTTCTGGTAATGAAACCAAGGATTCCTCAAAAGCACCCTAGGCACTGTAGCTCGAAAGCCTGATGAAAGCTCTTAATTATGGAAAGATGATGAGAAGAAGGTACAGTTTAAGAGGTGGGAGGAAAACCCCAGAGTAATATTCTGGGTAAAACCCACAGAATCAGGTAGGGACTGAAAAACCCAATCCACTTGTGGACCGAGCCGGACTGTGAACCCAGTCCACAGAGGTGAAAGGCGAGGAAAGAACCGCTACACCAACCTGACTAAATGTACAGACCTTGCAATACATGTTGAGCACTGTAGCTATGAAAGAGGTGCCACAATTAAATACACATGAATGCATTATAATGTATAATACATACACTTGTCACACTGTATTGACACAGTGCACTGTATGGAATGGCAGTATGTACAGTAAGTGAACTTGTCGACTTGAAACAACTGAGCCATGGTTGACTGAGCTAGTTATGTACATGTAAGGGACTACCCCTTCTACCATAAAGGAAATCCTTATCTCCATTATGTAGGCCTATAGGATGTAGGCCAACATTTGTAGCTGAGATTTTCCTGTTCCTTCTTTCAAAGGAGGAAAGTGCAACATGGGCTTGTCTGGCCGGCCACTTTTTCAGTTATCTATAAGGACTAAGGAGTGAAAACAGCTGTACAAATGGAAATTGTCCAAGAAGTGTGTTATCTGCGGGAAATACCCGGTACACAATGCTCAGGTGTATGACGAGACGCCTTTACTGTTTCTATCATACAGAGGAAACCAAACGTGAACTACGGTAATGAAGGGACAAACGGACCCTAGTGGTGATATGACCAACCAACAGGTACCAATTGGGAAGATTGGTATTTGTGTTAATTTTTTTAAATAGCCACCTTTTACAAAGAAACTCAACAATCTTTCTTTCGGCTTGATCATCATCATTACCAATTACTGTGGTGTATTGTGGTATTCAGGACCACACTTACCACAAGGAAAACCATGAGTGGTAAATCGTGGTATGCAGGATAGTTAGGGTTAACCCCCCCCCTCCCAACACCACCACCAATGCATTCAGCAACAGAAACATAATTTACTGTATTCAGCAAATGCATTGACATCAATGGTTATTGAAAAGAGGGCCCCCAAAAGAAATAGGCTAGTCATTTGGAATTCTACTCAAGGTTGCGACTCATTTCCTCTGGTTGCTTCACGGTCCAAATGTTGATGAAATAGTTGATACTGTTCAGTGTGGCCGACTTTCCGACTGGGTGACTCAAACATGGACCAGTCTGACTGATCCATGTGAACTGTGCTGTTCAGCATGATTCATGAGAAGTCATGGTGAATGATCAACTCATTCTACGTGACATTCTTCATTCAGTTTGAACTCCTTGAAAAGGTTCGGTCGGGAACCTTCCTGAATCTGCCAAAGTCCAACACTGCACAGTTTCCCTATGGCACATTCTATAACCCTTAACCTCTGGGCAATTTGCCTAGGAACCTTCCTGAATCTACCGAAGTCTAACACAAAGCAGTATCCCTATGGCACAGACTGTACCCCAACCCTAGGGCATATTGGCTAGGAACCTTCCTGAATCTACCGAAGTCTAACACAAAGCAGTATCCCTATGGCACAGACTGTACCCTAACCCTAGGGCATTTTGGCAACGAACCTTCCTGAATCTGCCAAAGTCCAACACTGCGCAGTATCCCTAAGGCACATCCCATAACCCTTATAACACCCTAAAAACGTGCAGTAGATGCCTAGCCCCTCAGTCCCTATGAAGAGTAGAACTACACTGCAATGAGTAAATAAGGCAACTCCACTGAAATGCTTAGCAAAAAAAAAACTGCTTAACAAATTGCAAATCACCTTTATACTCTTGCTTCATTTATTCATGCATATCGAAAGAGCAACACCATTTGGCATGACTCAGGTTATACAGTGGGGGCTTCAATGTAAATCAGGTAGGCCCACACTTTACGTTACAACGCATACTAGCCAGTGGCTGAATTCTGTTTCAGGAGGGCAAAATCTGTCATAACCTTCTGTTCCCTGTGTTTAGTGGCAAATTACCGGACCACTACATGCCTTTAAATCACACAAATGACACAATAAAGAGCAAAGGTATGTATTCACATACACCTACTCTAAATGACGCCGTTGTACATTATACTGCAATAATACATGCATGCATGTTGAGGTCGAAGACAGAACTCACTGACATTCTCGGCAGAATGTGACCTCCCCACCTCCACATATTTGGATCCGTACTGTAACTGTGTACACAGTAAACGCACAACTGATCTCACTCAGCTGCCATTAATAGTAGTATGCATGTACAAGCAATAATAATATTAACGACACACCAAGCGTCATTACGAATGCCTTTTAAATAGGCTACATACCATTGTGAAAGTATGAGGAAACCAAAAGGGAAGTACCGGTTCATTCAAATTATGGGACAGCTGAACATAAGGGAAAGTACGACCATTTTCCAAAACGCTATGAAAACCAACAATGTGATTTTCCACAGGCCTGCACATTGAGTACAAGGAAACAAATCTAAACACAACACAACACAACAGAAATCACAGTTGGGACTTCTATTGAAAAGTGGGAGGGGGGCATGTTTAATTCCCAGTTGGAATGTACTAGTTTACGGTTGATAGTAACTCGAGTTACATACGAAGGATAACCAATCGTATGTCACGTAGGGCTGCAATGCATCATACATCAGGGGCGTGATTAGCTTTTCATGAAAAATCATGAAAGTAATTTTAAAAATACTGAAAAATAACGTAAAATTGGCCTAAAACACATAAAATCGGGCTTAAAATCGTTAAAATCGATAAAATTGCAGAAATTTTGGTTACAAAAATCCTGATAAATCAAACCCCTTGTAAGTCCTACGATTGATAGTAAGTTACGATGAGTTTGGTGAAATCCACCCCACAACATCAGATGAAAACGGGATGTTAAAAAAAAAGAACTGAAAAAGAACATCGAAAAGAAACCCAGAATTCCTGTGCTAAAACCTAGAGAAAGACAGATGCAGTGAAAGAGGGAAACGGTATGATGACATTGTCACATTGAATGATAGCCATCATCAGAGGAATACATACACACATGATATGCATGTAATGCTAGAGTCACAGTGTAATGTAATGTACATTCTAATTATACAGAAATGTCAGCGGACATAGAATGAACAAGAGGATACCATTAAGAGGAAGCAGCTGTACTTCCCACAATTTTTTTTATGTCCGTCTTTTTACTTGTGGAATCCCTGACCTGTTATAATGCATGATGCACTGTATATTTACGCTTGTGCTGAACAACACGAGTGGAAATGCACGTAGACATTTTGAATATCTGAAGGAACTGTTGTGTGAAAGTTGTCACAGTAGCCTGGGCAGACAAGTGGATGTGATCGGTACGTGCTGAACATAACAAGACAGAACATGAAATCACAGGGCTGTTTTTTTTATACGCATGAATGTTTCTAAACTCCAAGAAAGTGCTTTCAACCCCACAACTGCACTGGAATGGGAGAAAGGATAATAAATTAACATCCTCCTCGATTATTTTGACAGTTTC
Source organism: Astropecten irregularis (assembly GCA_963971285.1). NCBI lineage: Eukaryota > Metazoa > Echinodermata > Asteroidea > Paxillosida > Astropectinidae > Astropecten > Astropecten irregularis. Next base: position 3,743,977 of record OZ020250.1, on the reverse strand, counting down.
TATACAAATCTTAATGTTTTCCTTTCATTCGTGATTTTTTGTTTCTACTAGGCATCAAGTTTATCTCAAAGTTCTGCAGCCGAAATTGAGAGGGGGGTCCAAATTAACCCCAACAACAACAAAACAACAAACAACAACAACAAAGGTACCAATATGACATGTAGAGCCAACAAAAAACATAAATTCCAGATCTTGTTTTCTATGTATGGCAAACTTGTAACTCTATTTTCAAAATCAAAGCATTAAAAGCTTTCATTTCACTGCCTAGGCCTGCACATTCTATAAATGGTTACAAATCACACGAGAAAACCTCATCTGTTTGGTTCAGTGAGGAACCCTACTTGTAAAAGGAAATAACCACAAAACAATGACACCCATGCATACGGAATCAGCGAAATTCATGCAACAAAAACATGATGACTAAGACTTTAAAATGGTTTTACCAGTGAAAGAACATATAGCTACAAGTATGCAGTGTATAATACACAGCCACCAAACACGCTTTGACATGCAGACTGCTGTCCATAGCAAATTTATTGTTTACTAAAATGACAAGCCTGGGCTTTAATACTTAAACCACAACCCCAGTATGGAAATTACTCACAATAAGAGACTGATAAATATTTTAAGTAGTTCAATCTTCAGTTCTGAAGTCGATATACTGAGGTTTATGGTGCACCGTGTGAATGAGACTTTTGTGTGAGAACTTGTACACTTCTGAAAGAACCAAAAGGTTTCATTATTTTCAACTTCCCATTCTCAGCATGTATGCTCTGGTCGTCCTCAAATTTCAAATTACAAGAGAACTGATAATACCTTCGAGACAGTCAGTACATACACTGATTTAAAAACCTTTTTGATTCTTTCAGAACCAGATCCCAATCCCAGTTTGTCCAAAAGTGAGCCCAAACCTTTGTCTGTTCGCCCACATGAAAAACACATTAAGTATGATAGATCGTTGGGCCAGTATTCTTGTTATGGTACCGAATGAAGATGATAAGAATGGAAAGAAACCACAAGACAAACTGAGCAACTTGACATATCCACAGTACAGTCACAAAGAAACAAAAATGATAAAATTATATTTAAAATACTGTATTTCACAACCCAGATATTAAACATGTGCATAAAAGCACTCGATTTTTGAATGATGTTCCTATATTTTGCCACAATTTCCTTCATAATGGCAGCAAACTGCACATCAATGCATACATTGTACAAATAACAAAACACAACACAGGAAGACTATTTCTGGTCGCAAGTCCACTGAAACATCTGCAGCGTTACGCTTACCAACAAATGCATGCATGCACCAACGTGACTACCGCTACGTTTGCAACAACGCATGGACACCACTGTACGCAAACCTTTCCACTTACCTGAGCTCCGCCAAACTGAACCAAGTGCTGATGACGCAAAGATTTTGTTTTTTTAAACGAAGAAACAAAAAAGAGGAAAATGTGCAAAAGATTGTATGTTATCGAGTGCGCATCAATTGTGTGTTATAAAAGAAAAGTTGGCTGCAATACAGAAACAGGGCACTTCAAACGACAACACACTACAATAATCACATATTTGAGAGAAATTTAGATTGACAAAGCGCCATTTGTTAAACAGTGCACTACACTAACAAAACTAAGTACAATGTGCATATCTACTTAGCACATGCTCAATGTACATGTAACCATGTTTGCCTCAAGAATTATTAAAAGCATCCAAATCTGCTAACTCTATCATACTGAACTAGAGTAAGAGGAAACAGTTCTGATTCAGCTGCCAAAATTCTCAGGCAAGAGCCTTTGATGCTAAAATGTTGTTAGATAATCAACACCAAAACAGATGTTGTTTACCGGTATGCCATTAGCGTCAGACTAACAACAACTCTAGCAATTGGTTATGTCTACTATGCCAATGGAACCATCTTCTCTCTAAAGCTAGTGTTTGCTTGTTGTGGAAAATACTTTTGCCTAGCATTGATGACAAAGTCTGGACAACTACAAGGGTCCAATCCATAAAACTGCTTAGCACGTTTTCCATTCTAAGCACAAATCAGCTGGTAACCAGTGGCAAGCGGTGTTAAACCGCGTGGAATTGCGGCTGATAAACCAGTACTTGTTAAGCAAAGTATTTCTATACTTAGCAGCTCTATGAAAGTTTCAGAAGCCAATTTCATGGACACTATGGCAAGCAAGAAACCCCAAGAGTATTAAAGCATATTGTAAGTATTTGATAAGTTAACAGGAAGGAAATTTATGGAATATAAGACACTACGAATGTGCACAATAACTCCACTCCTTTTCAATACCAACAAGCACTGCAAAAGGTTAGCAGCCTTTTCGAGTGCTTACAATAAGCAGAAATAAGAAATGCAAACTGCATAATCAGCTCAAAACTGGCAGACAGTGAAGCAGAGCTCTCATTACTCTTCAAGTTATATCATGTTTGCATACAATTTCTCTTTCTTTCAGATTTCTGCTTCAGATATAGACATCCATGTTTCAGACAGACAATTTTTTTAGTTGTTGTTGCAAGAGGTGAGTCAGAAGTTTGCGATGCGTGCCCTTTTGGAATGACTCGTATATCAGTCAAGGAGATGGATTCCCGGTCTATCAATATGATGTCTGCTTGTCAATGTCTCCTTTCCCTGGAGGTAAGGAAGTAGGGGTTGGTATTCCACCGGAGCAAGTCTGGACTGTATTCTTAAGGGTAGTATTATACTTTGGTTTTTATCAAAGAAATACAGATTCATGGGCAAAAATATCAAGGAAGATACAGTAACAGTCATCTGTGAAAATTTCAGTCCCTTACGGTGCCCACTTTTTGAGAAAACAGTGAAAAACAGCCACAGTATTTCTTAAGTCTTTTCTCTTTTATTTTTGATCTTTTAAAAGATCCAAAAGATTTTCGGTCGTTGTTTTACTAATTTCTGGATAAATACATACACCATTTCAGGCGAAAAAAATTTAATGGTATGTTTCTACCACCATCATCTTCATGCCCTGTAAGTTATACGTAAATCTGTGAACATTTCTGTTTTGGTTTCTAACCAAAGTATGATACTTCCTTTTCTTAATTTTCACATTCAGTGAAATTGCATATTATGATTTAGCCACGTTGCAGTTCGCGATTGACCAGTGATAAAAATATCTTAAAACAAACGACATGGAGCATACAAAATCTGAGCTTTGAAAATCCCCTATGTGAGAAATCTGAGACATCTCATCCCTGAGTTCTTCTGTTTCAAATTTTGTTGGACTGTTTCTGTTTCTTATCCAGCCAATTGGCAATAATAAGGATAAAAGGATAAATTTTTATAATCAATCATTTAAAATCATAAATAACTGAAATCATTGTGAGAATGAAAGTATGCTGTTTCTAGGTGATGAATAATTTGAAAATGAACAAAAACTAGAACAAAACGAGAAAACACAAAAACACAAACTGGTTGGAAATAAAAAAGTTTTGCTTTCTTGCCTAACTCCCTGGAGAATTTTACAGGGAGAGACAAAAGAACATTGTACTTGAAATGAAACAAATCCTTATGGATTATGAATTGATTGTTTAAATCTTTTATGTAAATACATTTGTAATGAACAAATTGTGAATATAAAAACAAAAAATTTACTTGATGACATTATTAAAATGGAGTTGTTTCCTGATGAAAGATGTTTTGTAGTAATTTCAATGTAGATTTAAAAATGCAAAAAATTAATTTTAAGATTTTTTCCAACAGGTTTTCTGCATACAACAGCATGTTTAAATGAGAGTCAAAGAAAACTGGCAAAATTTTAGGCCATTTACTTTTGAAAGAGAACATTAAAGGGACAATTACGGCACAACTTTGTTGCATATGAAGGCATAAATTGTTTGCATTTGGGAACATGTATTTGTTATATAAATCAGAAAAAGGAAGAATTTAGCCAAGTACCAGTTTAAAGCAAGTATTCATTGACATGGAGTTTTGGGTTGGTAACCGGTGTTTGCTTTCAACCCTAATCCCCCAATCACTTTTGCCGGGAATGTTCTAGAATCTGCCAAAATCCAACAACCGTGCAACTTGGGCCATCAAATTCCATCACCAAGTTACATAGTGCCTGGACTCTATTTTCACCAGTCTTCAAAACTCCTGCAAAGCTAAAAAATTGATTCTGGCAGGTTTTGGGAAGATGAGATTCAAGCAAGGTTTTCGATCCCAAGCAATTTCTTTGCTGTTGCAACTTTTGCGAAATAGAAACTAGAAATTAATAGGCATCTAGAGCCAAAAAACACAGCATCATTACGCTAAGATCTAGAATCACACAGTTCCAAGACAAAGAGTAAGTCTAAAAATGCCACCCACTGGCCACTATATGTGTTTTGTTACTAAAAGTGCAAAATTTAAAACAAATTCTGACTATGCTATGTAATTTAGCAGCTAACTAAATTTGTACACCAAACCAAAGGAAACTATGTTCTCTGATTTAGTCAACTCAGAATGTAAACACATCACCAAGATAGACTTGCAATCAATCACACATTATTCAAATTCCAACCGAGATGGCAATTTCCTGCGTTCTTATTTTTTTTCTTTGCCGGCCATGGCATGAATAGGTCTATTTTTAGATTATCTACGGAAGTTAATATTTCAGCGACTGTTGAACAAAACTAGATTCTGGAACTAAAACAGGTGTTAATCAAACTGAAATGTTTAATTAGTTTCACAGGAGATGGGGAAAAAACGGCGAAATAAGTAGATCTGATGAACCCAAATAAGGAAAAATGAATGCAAAGTGAGAGTTACGTGAAGGATTAGCAGTGTAGGAATGAATGGCGCAAGTTTGTTTATTTTATTGGTGTCTGTTTGTTTGTTTGTTTGTTTGTTCTGACCTGTTTCCAATTCCTCAGCAGGGTTGTAGTCGACTGGGTCCATGCTGTCTGAAGGGGGGAAATATAACAGGCAAAGATATGCAGATCGTATTATAGAATCATGCAATTTAAATACAGAGTCAAAAAACAAATGCACAGTATCGATGGACAGAGCTGAAAGTGTAAAGATTTAAACATGCACAGCTCATTATTCAACCTTAGAGAGGGTTTTCAAAGGGGGCGGGGTTGGAGTCAGTGGGTGGCTGGCTGGCTGGTAGTCTTTTAAGGCACCCAGTGTGCTGTTTTGGGCACTGTTAATGAATTGCAAGGTAACCCTAATCCCATGACTGGCTAGGAACCGTCTTCAATCCAGCCAAATATAACCCTCTAAGTTTCCTGCCTGGCAAAATATTTGGAACTGGTCCAAAATGGGCGATTACCGGTAACCCCAACCCACCTGCATACCACAATACACCACAGTCTGATTTATGTCCCCCTGTTGGGACTGTGGTGGTGTGTGGTAAGCAGCTCGTCCTGTGTGGTAGGGTTAGGGTTAAGGTACCGATTTGGGGGCCTTTGACATCCCCTGTCCTCCAAAATCTCGCAATACCAGACTACCATAATTTGCAACTGCCACACTAGGAAGGGCTAGCAATAAAGCACTACAAGCTATCCTGATATTTAGACACCCTTTTTCCCAGCTCAAACCAAACCTGGGTGTCCCCTTTTCAATCACTTAATCAATGGCAATATTCTGGGGCACTAGGGTGTAGTGTTTGAGGTCAACACAAATACCAGTAATATTACTCTGAATAAGAATGGTGTGGGCGTGTTTTAGTAGCACAAGGAAATTCATACCTGTAGTAATTGCTTACAAATATTCATGCAAGAAAGGTTCATTAATAATTTATACACCATGTAATAGAAAGGGTACCCTTTAAAAAAGTCTATGGTACATATTTAGCAGTCTAACTGCACTTCCATTCATTGTATGCAGCCTGGCAGTTGTGTCCATGCCAGTTTCCACTAATGACATTTTAAATTTTTAATGACCTGCTTGATAAGTATAAACATTTAATTTCTATAATTAATGAAAATAAAGCCTATCCTTCTAGTGTCCTTGGGGGGACAAACAGATCCAGGATTATTTTCAGAAAGGGAAGAATGCAAAATTTGATGGCCTGTTTTCAAGTACAAAACTGAACTGAAAAGGCACCATATACACTGTGCAGCCCTTATAGTTGCAATGTACATGTAGGCCTTTTACATTCAAAGCAAAACTGTTTATGCCAAACAACGTTTTAAAGTTCTTAAAGAAATTTGATGATGTTGTACGGTACACATTAGCCAAATGTTCATGCTACAGAAATTCACCAAATCACTTCCAATGACTGAAACCTACACCCACTGGCAAGATTTTCGTTAAAATTATTAAAAATGAAAATTGAGATATCAAAAGGGAAAAAAAACCTGCAAATGGACAGACTGAGAAGTTTCTGTAGTTCCACTATGACACCCAGTTACTTTAAGTACATTTCTTATCGGGACACAAACACAGTATCGTTGAGTTTGTCGGAAACAAACACTTTGCATTGAGTCATCCACAAACTGTCTGTGGTCTGACATTAGTCAAACTGCACTGGGGCTGTACATGCAAGCCCATCCCACTTTGTCACACGGCCAACGAACTCCCGGTCCCCAATGTGCTAACTTTGACATGTATGCAGGATTTTTAAAGGCAGCATGTACGTATTTCAACCTGCTTGTTTTTAAAATGCTAGGTCTCTGAATATTCTATGAAAATTGATGATAGACCCTATTCAAGGTGCATCCATCCTACATTTGAAGCAGTGTAATCAAACCGAGGCTTGGATTCAAAATACATGTAGTCTGGTACCCGTTTTCTTTTCAGAATTGGTGTTATCTTTTCCAATGGGTATACAAGGAAAGTGACAAGATGGATGCACCATGAATAGGGTCTAAAGGTTCTTTTGAAAAAACAATGAATAATGGATTCCTGCATAGTTTATTAGTGAATTTAATTTATTTTTGAGTTGGTTTTCTTTTTGCTAATATGACTGAAATCGCCTCTTGTAATTTCTGTCTAGTTTCTGATATGCACTTTTTGTGAACATGTAACAGCATTTCAAAGAAACATCAGATCTGGTAGAACTTTGATTTAATAAGTAAATTTTCAGAGTGAAACCAAGCTTAACAAAAAAACCAAAATTCAATGGGAGAAGGTCCTACAATTGTACATGAATTGGTGTTTAAGAAAATGCTGGGGATTTTTTCATTTCACAGAAAAGTAACCTCATACAACAATCAGTTTCAGCATCACATGCAAATTTGCACAGGTTAGCGAGATACTGATAGTGTGTAAAACTGAAAGCTCAGGTTTCTGGAGACAAACAGGATTAATTGCATTGATAGGCTTAATGTCAGTGAATCAAATCATGCAAAAACTGAGTGATATCAGGCAGTGCAGCCCGGCTTAGAAGGTTCAAGGTTACATGTTGGTAACCTTTAAATCATCTAACCGCAATGATATTAGACAGGACATTCTCAAATGAGTTATTTGATCCGGCTTTATGGTGTTTGTACACACTGTTATGGGAGACTGGCAGAAGCACATGGAACTGCCACAAGAAGGAAGAATTGGATGTGTCAACCGAACCAAGGAAGGAAATGCACAATTCATGTTTCTATCCAATGTATGCACAATGCAGAACAGGAAGTTCTACACAAGCTCCGGGACCCCGGGGGGGTTGACAAGTCGGTCCAATCTTCGCCTTTTCCTGGCAGAATGTGAATATTCAGACCCTGCACTTTCCACTCTCGATCTCTGCCTTCCACAGACTGACATAATGTTATCATCCGCATACTGTAATATACGCATGCATGCACAGAATGTGTAGCTTAACTGTATCCCGCAATTTATCTCACTTTACAGGAAACTTCCTGATATGTGGAATTTTTTTTATTCTAGTCCCATTCAAGTTGCATATCGTGAAAGAACAGGACTGGAAATTAGGTTTGGTGAGGGCAAGGCCAATTTTCCATTACAAGGGGCACTTCCATTGGAAAATCACAATGTCTATGGAAACATTTGAAGGGGCACCAAGGCCAAGAACCAGGGCAACGAAGGCCATGGTCTCCGTGACCTCCGTTTATTTCAAGGTTTGAAAGAAGTGAGAGAATATTGCACTAGCCCTATGTGGCTTGGACAGTTAAAAAAGCAAATAAGCAAAACATCTAACCTTTTACACAATTAAAACAAAATCTTATCAGCTCAATCTTACTCCTACCTAATCTCAAAATGTACACAGTATTTATCCATTGAAAGAAAAGAGCAAATCACTATAAACAAACCATGTGAAATACATTAATCCTGCACAATCACATTGATAATGTGTACCAACATTTGTGGATTTCTTGACTTAAGTCTACTGTGAGCAAATAGAAAGATACACACTTCAAATGCATGCTTCAACTACTTCAGAGACTAAATTCAGATGACACACGTGAACAGGTTTTTGTTCACGATACTTCTTACTTCAATAACCTTGAAAGAAGCAAACATGTACTTCTCCAACCTTAAGTTGGTTTTAGATCCTAGGGGTTAAACTGAGGCTACATGTATGCAGACAAAATGACTGGATGATATCCAGACAAAATCTTTGTAACTGTACAGGAACTCTCAGATGGTAATGTGGTTCAGACGCGAGAACACAAAGCAAGTCCGCTTTCAAGTATCCTGACCTCTGAACTCTGATCCCGAACAGATTCCGTTTTCATACCATTCACAGCAATGGACTGATCACAGCAATGGACTGATCACAGCAATGGACTGATCACAGTAATTAGTTGGAGTTTGAAATCTGGAATTAGCATGCTTGAAAGCACACCAGGGGCCAATTCCATACAGCTGCTTTTAAAAGCAAAATATTTGCTTAAGCATGAAAAGTCTTCCTTGGTCAAACAGGATTACCAACCATATTTTTGTGTGATGTTTACTGCGTTTGACAATGTAGGGCAATTATTCAACTGGCTTGGATCCAAGTAGGAAACTTTCAAGAACCACTCTACCAATTATGCAATGATAGGGGCCATGGGGCAATTTAAATGACCAGGGACACCGAGGCAATGACCAAGGGCAAACTTAAGGCAAGTGCCATAGGGAGAGTATCAAACCCTGTTCCCATCTCCTTGACAGACTTCACTCAAAGTCTGTACTCCTAAGCCAAGAGACATTTAAACCCTTGAAAATGCCACATAGTACAAAGATGAACAGTATAAAACAATGAGTCAAATTTATCACTCAAACTCTGTACACAGAACAACCAGGTCAACAAATTTTGATCACGTGATAGAAAAACCTAACAACAGTTCCTAAAAGTCATTTGGCTGCCATCTCAGATGTACAGGGATAAAACAATGCAAAAACGCATAAAAGCTGCGTGCTGCAGGACACATGATGACCCAAGGAGGGCTACCTTCTTTTTGAAAATTCAAAACGCTGGTCAAGCCTGTGCAGTTACCTAGGTGGGCGGAGCTCGAAACAAAAGCCTCAGCAGTACATACACAATAAAAAACAAATCTAGGGGAATAGGGGGAGGAGGAACATAATTGTGTACTCACATCCTTGCTGCTGTGGGGGTCCCTGATCGCCGGCCAAGTTGACTCTGGCAGCCTCCTGTTCATCCTTGGTCTTGGCCCGGTTCACGTACTCGGCTTGGCTGGCGATCTTCTGGTTCTTCTTGGAGGTCTCCAGGGCTGGCGTGTTGGAAACCTGCGAGAACTTGGCCAAATCAGCCTTGTGATCTTTGTGGTACTCCAACTATTAGCAAAACAACAAAAGACAATCAGACAGGAGTGAATTCACAAATATTTCACGCAACAAAACCTCATACTTTGGTTTTTATCAAAGTAATACAGATTCATGGGGAAACATATCAAGGACGATACAGTTACAGTCATCTGTGAAATGCCTAGTCCCATAGGCATAGGGTGCCCACCTTTTGAGAAATCAGTGAAAAACACTGCCGCATTGTTTTGGTTGCGGTAGCAGTGCTTCATTAACAGTAGAAGACATTATGGCTAGTAAGGAAATAACACTCTTTCATTAAACACAGCAAAAAAGTCACTTTCAGAAACTATGCTTGTAAAGGCGTTTCAAAACCAACTGAGGCCTTGTTTATACAAGTCAGTAACAAATTATGTTGTTTATATTGTTGATAATTGGAACGTCCAGTAATAAAAATGGTAGCTTTGGCTATTAGGTTCACAGCAAGTTCCTAAATGGTTGTTCAAATGCTTTAAAACATGTCATCATTCCAGCACAAGTACTAGAAAAGCAATAAATATCTTAACAGCCATGACTGATGAATGTATGGACAGATGAGAAACAACTTACATTGCTCTGGTTGGCTGTCTGCTTAGCGAGGCGTCTGTTTTCAGGTGTGTCTGCCACTGCTGTGAATTTTGTGGTTGGGTAATGCCTGCATGAAAAAACAAAACAAATACCCAAAACATTACTAAGCAACTCTTCATCATTGTTAATAATATTTCTTGTCGGCTTACATTAACTGATCTTTACATGGGGGTCTAGTAATACAGCATCTGCACTACAAAGTAGGCGGTAGAGGGTTCGAATTCCACCTGAGTCAGCACATAATTTTTTTTTCAAGTATGTACTTACTAAGCATGCTGTGCTGATGCACTTCGGAGTAAGTGTAATGTAAATAATTCTTTATACGCCGGTTATTTTTTCTTGCTCTTTTTTTTTTACACGAAAATCTATCCATGTCTATCAGAAAAATCACATCTGGATTTGATTCTTGTCCCATTATAACAAAGCAGTAAAGAAAATTTGTATGCACATCAAAGGGAAAATCATTCACATGTATACACTGTCAGCATGTGTGGAATGTATAAATGTGTAACATGTGTAACTAGTACTGTACAAATCTATGCGATAACCTTTCCCTCCCATATGGCAGCCCTTATGTAAAGTCAGGGCCAAGGTCAAGGTCAAAGGTTAATAGTCATCTATTTTGCAGGGACTTTGGGGACTGAGATCATTTGTGTACTCACGTTTCACAGTAAGGCAGTTTGTTGTATCCTTTATATGTCTTCATCGTTAGCTTCATGTTGCAAACTTCGCAATTGAAGCATCCCTTGTGCCATGTCTGACGAGGAAACAATAGACAAAGAAAATAATAGAAAACAATAGAAAAGTATTTATAATCTTATCAATTTATTGGTAAATTTAAAAAAAAAAAGCTCTACAGTATGGTTCATTTTATTTTTTTATCTTTTAGAAAGTGAGTTGCATTTTTTAATTCACAAGATGTGAAACTCAAGATATACAACATATGGGTTCAGTGCGTGAGCGTCGATAACTTTCCGTTGCTTGCGTGTTGAGTGTCATCTTTTGTGTTTCTGACTCATAATTTCACTAAAAACTCAAAACCCTACCAACCTTTCAACCCCAGTTATTACTAGCTTGCAGACATCAAAATCAAACAAACAGCTCATTTGAACTTGGTAACAACAAAAGTCTAATTCTCATCCCATATACATATAGGAACAGGGTGCTATTGTAAACCCATCAATGCCGGTAGAAAATTTCTCATTTAATTTAGGGGAAATCCTGATCTAGGAGCAGAGGCAGGCGCTACAACGCTTCAACAAAATGTCATGAATCAGCGTTTTAAAAACCCCAACAAAATAGCATTAGGCCTACACTGCAGCAGCCTAAAAAGGGGTGACTTTAATCTGGTGAACCCTTCTGTGTTTTCATCACATGCACAGCATGCACAATAACATGTATTCACGGTCGTTTCGGCGTGTGATAAAAAGAGAGGCATGACAGGGGTATCCCGAAGTCCCCGAACATTACAATCGCCAAAAAAGGGCAAAAAAAGAGGAACTTTCTTCTTCAGTTACTTCTAGCTCTAGATTTAGTAGCTGAGGAAAATGATGTATTAAAATAACTCCTGGCTTAATTTTGGTTATGGTAGGAAAACTACACCACGCAAAGCTACACGAAATTTACTACAGAAAACTAGTTGCTGCTGCACTTTATTTAGGCCTACACAACACAAGTTTGCCTGGCCCAGCACTGTATGTAGGCCTACTCTGCTGTGTATAAAAATATTAGGCGTGAGGGCCTACAAACAAGACACACCAAACTTTGCCTTACCTTGTCCAAACATGCCAATTTTTCCACTGGATAAACAGTCTTATTACACCTTGCACACGGTTTATTCATCTTGTCAAATCTCTGCCTGCTCTTGTGTCACCAAAAATGATTAAAAAGTAAGATTTTCACTTCAAAACCTTCGTCACGTACGAATGGCGCAGAAGTCAGCGAAGCATACGGTTGCCGCTACACGACACTTTCATTTGTTTTACAGGGACAATTAAATTCTGTTGTGCAAATGTAAAAGTATTTTGTTGTCTTTACATATTTCTAATATGTACTATTTGTCGTTTTTAAATCCACAATTTAATATATCTGCACGATAAAATTATTTTTATGACACCAAACACATGACAAACAATTTATTAAAAACAAATAAGTTTGACCTTACAAGGCCACCATAGAAGCGCCCTCTTGCTTTGATATTGCACAAAATTCGAGGGCATGGCGCGTAAGTACTGCCTGGTACCCGTGAAGTATACAGTTTTCCACGCAAAATATCTGTGTACCAGTCAAAGAAATACTTGGCCCCACCCTCGACAATGTTACTTCCTGATATAGGCATAACGTTACAAGTATGGGCAGTCTTATTATTCGGGTTGTTGCATTGGACACGCCCATTTAGGGAAATTGGAAAAATATTGTTCCCCGCCCTCAATCAAAAAAATAGAAAAGGAAAAGTCAATTAAAAAAATATGATAACTTACTCAATCAATCAATCAATCAATCAATTAATGTAATTGGGGAAGAATAATTTTCCCTTTTATTGAAATGCAATTTTAATTGTACCATCGTAATTTTTAGGACTTCTTTTGTTTTTGTTTTCTTTTGAATGTTTTTGTTTGTGTTCTTTTGTTTTCTTTTGATGCACTTTTCGTATCGTATCGTTCCTTTTCTTTCCCTTTTTTCCATTCCATTCCAAGTTAGTAAATTATTAATATGGAACTTAATTGGTAGAAACAAAAACACCAAAATGTGAAAGATAATACAACATAAAAATTATAGGCCTACGTACGCGTCCAGTCATGAAGTATTGTTTGAGTGAATTGCTCACGGAATTGCACCAGATTGATGGCGCTATATCATCTGACTCCGCCTCTCCTACTCGAAACGGGACAACCCAGTAAGATGGCGAAATGGCTTCACAAGTTCCGAGGTAGGGACATGTCTTATAACGGTTGGAAATGACACCCATCCCAAAGTGCTATATCCATATTATCTGACCATGACAAATTAACAATAATTTCTGCAAGATTAAACGTACCCTTCTTTTTTAATCTGAAACTAGGAATTATAGAGCGCTTGGGCGTGATTGTTGGACGCTCATTTCCCGCGACTTGCAGAAATTGTGACCAAAAATAATAAAGAGGGGTCGGTTTTATTCGGACTAAAAGAAATATCCTGCAGTTATCGGTTTTCGCTCCGATAACAGGAAAGTTTCTCAAAAATGGAAACGAAATGGAATATCAGAAAATCACTCCTCAAACCTTTCAACTGGACACTTCCAGATTATTATCTGTAAAAATCCTCGAAGTTCAAGTCTTTTCTTTGAAAATATTGTCCGTCATTTAAAGGGACACCAATTCCACTATGTAAACGCGACGTCATGTGTTTTCACCCCCTTGGCTGAGTGGCAAAGTTCATTGACATCGGAGTAGCTATGGCGCACCAAGTCACTCAAAAACGGCTGGAATATTGTCCTGACTCGATTCTTCTTACTGGGTCAATTGAGTTTTATTTTAAAAAGGTTCTAAAACAGTCTTGATTCCAAGATTGTGAATTATAGATAATTTATCAACAATATCATGCATGACATATTTAAAGGCAAATAAAATTAAATCTAATTGTTTATCTTGATGCGAAATATTATCAAAGCATTTTTCATAATATCTGGCATCATTATGAGAGGCCTAAACATGGATACATCAGCTTATCAAAGTTAAAATTTAAAGGAGAAAAACAAAACAATGTCACTCCGATTAAAGAAAGACTTTAACACTTTTGTCTCGTTGGCACGCCATAAAAACCCAGATCGCAATAGGGTCACATGACCTGCCGTCTGACATCAGAAAAATGAAAGATGCTTGAGCAGACGACAGTTTAGTTTGGAATATTTGACCACAGATTGTGTCTTTTATAAACGTTTGAACATTAGCCTTAAAATGCATTAGTAATATACACCCAAAATCACATAGTTTTGTAACTTTTGAGTATCACTCACGACTGGAAACTTTATTTTCAACATCCTGAATGTTGGAGATAGCCCTGAGTGTAGTCATCACTTTAGGGATACTGATCACAAAGAATCTCCCACGATCTCGCGGTAAACGGGAGTCGAATTTGGGGAGCGAAAACACATGTCGGGTGAAAACACATGACCGGACGATACACCCCTGCTGTAGACTAAGCGTTTCTTTTCTTATCCAGAACAATAGAACATAATTATGCCGACTTGATGTATAATTAAAGTCAATGACATAACAAAACGCCTCAAAAATGTATCTCTCCAAAAGTAAAAACAAACTTTCAAATGGTTGACAAAAATTATAAGGAACTGCTTCGCTTCCATAATAAATGTAGTTTGCTCTGTATTAAATAACGATATCCCACCAATTGGAGACTTTTAACAGCCCTGAATTTTGAAAGAGAGAAGTTACAAAAATTGATGGTCTTACCAAATTAGTTATTTTTGCTGTCAATAATATTTTCTTTTTCATGTCCATGCATGCAATTTTGTGGAGTGTTAGGGTCTATAAGGGATGATCAATACCAAAAATGTATAATATTGATTGAAATTGAGCCTACTTTTGAGATGTCTGACAAAAATGTTAGAGTGACTTTTGTTCAAGAGTCTTTCTTGGTGAATTTGTCATTTCTATGAAACTGTCTTCATCATGCAACGAAATGCAAAGGAAAATGGACACTACACAAACCAGAACAGGTAAACAATGCATTATTAATGTACAAACAACAATATTCTTGAAGATGTAACAGTTTTATTTTGAGAGATAATATTCATACAAACAAGAAATCCAGCACGTGTTTTCAGGTCAACAGATTGAAAAAAGTATTTAACTGCTGCCTAGGCTTTGCCAAATAAAAACTGAAGAAAACTACTTTTTATTTTAATTTTTACTTTTTAAATTCATTTAATTTACACAATAGACCGTTACACCCAACAGCTATTTAGCATTGCATTGTAGGGTTTCAGATAGTTAGTGTAATGTCAAATGGCAAATTTTGTTGAAGCATCTGTAACGAGTCTTTTTGTTAACTCCCAAACATGCCCAAATATGAAATTTGGCAGGGCAGGAACTGTTTTGGTCTTATGACTTCAGCTTTTTGGAGAGAAACTGCATTGTCTTATGGAACACCTGAAGGGGCACCAAGGCGATGACCAGGGGTACACAAACACAATGGCCAGGGGCACAAAGGATTGACCAGGGGCACCAAGCTAATGACCAGGGGCAACAAGGCATTGACCAGGGGCACCAAATCAATGACCAGGGGCACCAAGGCAATGACCAGGGGCACCAAGGCAATGACCAGGGACACCAAGTCAATGACCAGGGGCACCAAGGCAATGACCAGGGGCACCAAGGCAATGACCAGGGGCACCAAGGCAATGACCAGGGGCACCAAGGCAATGACCAGGGGCACCAAGTCAATGACCAGGGGCACCAAGGCAATGACCAGGGGCACCAAGGCAATGACCAGGGGCACCAAGGCAATGACCAGGGGCACCAAGGCAATGACCAGTGGCATCAAACCAATGACCAGTGGCATCAAAGCAATGACCAGGGGCACCAAGGCAATGACCAGGGGCAACAAGGCAGTGACCAGGGGCAACAAGGCAGTGACCATAACGGTCTCTGTGAAGTTCTCGTCCCCTGCCAAGGTGGGAACTACCTATATAAATATATATATACGAGGCTTGATATCTTTTACATACAAGGATACCTTCCAGCCCCAAAAAACATCAGTAAGAATGAAATTACAATCAATCACATATGAAGATTGTCAGGGTACAAATCTCCCTTAATATCATAATGTTCTTCTTTTGAAAAGAACCAGAACATTACCAAAAAGTGTCTCGAAATCTTACATAGGCCCCACACAAGAGTGCACACAAATTGCCATTAAAAAAACCTGAATAGTTTTCACTTTCTCCAGGCTCAATTGAAATAATAACGCGGTTTATGTCATTTTATGCATATAAAAGGCTAGAAAAACAATGGGTGACATTGTTTAGAAAACAATGGGTCACATTGTTTGGATACTTTTAGCTTGAGCTGCGTTGGGCATTGAAACAAGATTCAGGCGTACAAATTTCACATATTGGACCAAAAGTTGTAGATGCGAATGAAGACACCTGTAAGTTCTTATTGATGCAAACCTCAGTAAAAACAACATAAGGATGATTATCTTAGCTAGAGAATTGAGAGAAAACTGAAAATCTGCTTAACATTATTTTCTGCCAGTGCGGAACTTTATCCAGAAACTGCTCAAGCGGTGGCAGTATTTACCAATGAGCAGCCAGGTAATACTTGCCTTCACAGTTCACACCAGACTACCCCCATCACCCTTTTAAGGTTTAATCCTGAACGGGACTCTGGGTGTGTTCTGAACATCTTGCTTTATATCAGAAGTCCTTCACAGGAATACTAACTTTAATATTTGGACAACCTATGGTGGGCAAGCCACATTGGGAGTTCACAAGTCACAACCCTTCTAAGTTCTTGGGGTTCCACAAAATCAGGGAACGGACAAGTTTTGAAAGTGTCTCAGTTACTTCAGTAAACTCGCACCATCTATTTTCCTTTTACTATGACTTCTACATTAGCATATGTGCATCTCCCTGTTCAAGGAGCAGATTGACTTCATTCTCATTTAAAGAACGGCGAATGTGCACCATCAAGTTAGGGATAATGGATGGTGTAAGTGTACTGATGCGCTGCAAAAAGTCCCACAACACTAAATAAGGAAAGCAATTTTTTCTTTCTTGAAAAAAAAATATGTGAGCTTTCAATATGTCAATTCCTACCACAATGGAACCGAAGATGAGAGTCGAATGCGGCTTGAATCTATTGTACACTTGCATAAAGTCTACTAAGCATTAGGCACTGGTTGAGTAAATAAACAATTGTTCTATTGAGACTGCTGGACTTCAAGAAGTTGAGGAGTCTTTGGGTGGGACTTTTTATTTGTTGACACCATGAGTGGGGTGTATTCTAGATTCTGCTGGAGAGTGGACAAGCTGGAAAAATGACAAGTAACGCACTGGACCAACTGAGAATTCATTGGCACGACTCGGAATCCGCCCTTGCGTGACTCTGAAATGGTAGACCCACTGAAGGATAAATCCAATCAAAATTGAAGCTAACCTGAGGCACGGGTACCCACCTCACATGATGGTCAAGTACAGTTTTCCAAAAAGTTTTATGCAATATATATCATTATAAATGATTTTGCTTTGAAAATGTTTTATCTTTGCATCCCAACTCGCCACCACAAGAAAAAAAAAGTTGAAAGTTGAAATGCATCACAGCTGTCTCTCATTTAAAAACATCATTAATTCAAAAACTTGTTGTAACTTACTATGAATCGTAGGACTTATGATGCATTGCAGCCCTATAAAGGATACAACGGTTTATCCTTGTAGATCCAGTTACAATCAATCGTAGGGCTTCGTGAAATCGACTCCTGGTCAAATATTGACCGTTTGCCAGAAACCTGCGTCATTTTGTCCCAGAGTGGGAATCGATCAATGCAATTATACAAAAACGATAACAATCAAAATCCATTCATTATTATACATCTGTGGTTTCATGGATGGATGATTGATTGAGTTGGGGAGATGGGAGTGCGGTCGGGATGAGGCGAGGGGCATAAGTGGTAGGGGGCAAGGAAGGGGTCGAGGGTGCTGGGGTCACATTCTGAGGACCTTTTCTAGAAGCTGTCTTCGTCTTCATCTGCCATCTCCTTAGCCAGCTCTAAATCTTGCTGTTCTCTCTCTCTGCGTTCCTGCGATAACGAGAAGATGGGGACGGAGAAAGAAGGTATGAGAAACTGCATATCTAACCCTAACCCTCTACACCCACCACAAAAAATAAGAGCTGTTTACCACACACTACCACAGTCTCCACAGACTAACTTCTTGCACCTACAACACAAGACGAGCTGTTTACCACACACTACCAGTCTCCACAGAGGGATTTAACCCTAACCCTTTGCACCTACAACATATGACAAGAGCTGTTTACTACACACTATCACAGTCTCCTTAGGGAAACTGGATCATAAACCATGTACAGTCGACTCCCGTTATTACGAGGTCCGTCGGACTTTCACAAATTTGTCGTTGTAACCGGAACCTCGTTACAACCGGAGCGCAGTTTTCCGCCATTTTGTTGCGCCCAAGTTACGTGCTATAATTATGTACATGTGCGTCTTGTAATTGTGTAACGCACGTGGGAACTCATGAAAACACAAACAAAATGCATGATTTTATGTTTGTATATGTCATTAATGTACATGTATATGATGATGAATAAATGAAATAAATAATACTGCTTCAAGAGTATAATAATTGACGACCTGAATCGGAAGTAGACGGCATCAACTGCTGTGAAGAATCGCTGTGAAGAATCACGGACGTATGTAAGTATGTCACTCGCACAAATCGTGCCGGGCGACTTCGCTTCCGTTTTTAATTTGTTCATAGTCAAGAGAGGACGCTATAATATTATATTAAAAAGGGGAATATTATTTTTTACGCTTCTGATTATTTTATTATTATTTTTGGCGTCACATGATTTCTGTGGGATAGTTCAATTATTTATTAAAGCGGGTTTTTTTTTTACCACCATGGCACTGCTCTCCCTTACAAGCCATGGTTTTATCGGGGGTCAGGAAAACAGATCAGTTTCATCGGCGTTAAAGATGTCCGCGATCCCCCAGCCAATCGCTGATGACCCGTAGGCCTACCGTAGCACGTCCGTTGAACATTGTATCGATCACCCTTTTTCAAAAGACAGGGTGCGATTTTTTAAATATATTTTTAATAACCACAACGGACGACAATTTGGAGGAATTACACCCCAGCTCTGCTGATGTTCCAGCGGCAATGCTTTTTAAATCTCTTCTTACAAAGCTAAGTTACGCTGATTATCTTCTGGGCGCCCCCATTGTCCGTTTACAATGCCTACTCAGCGGCATGGTACCGCAGTCATGAACCTAGTCCGGCTGAGGAAACCGCAACGGGGGATTAAAGATTTGACACGCCTGGCTTTGCGTTCGCTAATTCACGCCATCCCATTGAATAGATTTAAGATCGGCACACTGGTGAAGCTACGTCGCCAGAACTGGAACTTGGAAGATCGCCGACAAAAGGTTTGAAAAGATGTCGTTGTAAATTGGTTGAGAACAATGTTTCTGCTCGCATTTGGTCCGCCAAAGTCGTCGTTATACCCGGAATCTCGTAATGCCCATGCTCGTAATAACCAAATATTTCCCCATAGTAATGTGCACAAATTGATCGGGACTGGGGAAATATGCTCGCTAAATCCGGGTTGTCTTTATTTCCGAGCTCGTAGTAACGGGAGTCGACTGTATTACCGCACAAATCCACATGATAAACCTTTAGTAGGAATAAACAAAGAAAATGCACAAGAAATGACACTCAATTAACAGGAATCTTCTTTGGTACATACCTCAGCTGTCTCTAAGTCTTTGTTGTAGGACTTGGGTGGAAATCGCATTGCCTGATGGAGGAAATGAAATGAAAGAATTTCAAAGGGTGGCCTGTGCAGACAAAAATAAATGGTGGGCACATCAACTACTTGTGCTAACTCTGTAAACATTTATATTATGCTTAGAAGAAACAAGATGATCATTTATGCTAGTGCTGTGCATTTTCGGAGCTTTTGAAAACCGGAAAACGCTTTGAAAAAATTAGCGGTTGCCCGAGCTCCGATTCATAAAAATGAATGATAGCGCTATATTACGCACGTGTCGATAATGTGCACGATCAAATGATGCATAGCGCTGTATGTAGGAGTGTGTAAAACATGCTACAACGATCGTTGCGCCGACGTATACATTCAGTTTCTGGTCTCGATCTACGTGCGTGTTTGGGAATCTTGCGATGATTTGGTGCCGGCAACCTTACAGAATATTCAGTCAGAATCTTTCATAACTTGCTCAGCGTGACATGTCACATTTCTTACCGAAAAATCTGCATTGAAGCAGGCCGAAATCCACGGTACCGAGCACAACTTGAATGCATGCACCAAATACACACGTTGTACGTACGACATGTAGGCTTGCACTTCCGGCCTGATTGCGAATTGGCGACTGTGTACTGGTGTACAACGTATGCTTTGAATGGTGCGGCGCACATTACACATCGTGGAATTTTCTGGATGCAATGCTGCTGCTGCATGGGACGGGCCATGCGGCCACGTGGTGGGCATGCGGTGTTCATGATGCATCGTACGCGATATGTTTACGTCTTCTTTCGAGCGATCATCGCGTTCGGAAGGCTGTTCGCAATATTTGTTTAATCAAGTTTGCGAAAAGTTTGTTTCTGCTTGGCAAAATGGACCCAAAACGACTGAAATTCAAGTATGTATTATACAGTATACACTTTTGGGGTTGTTTATTTATTGGGCAAACGTCAGTCTACTTTTTAAAATGTTGGTTTCGTATTCCGTTTTTGAAATTTTGAAACCGGATGGCAAGATTTTAAGCGGGAGCCCGTGAATCCGTTTTTGATGCACAGCACTAATTTATGCACTCTCATGCTTTCATTACGTTGTACAATGTTCATGCATCACACTACAAACATGAAATCTAGCCTAGAATTTTACAACAAAGGCTAAAGTGTACATGATGTTTTTCATCCCGGGGTTATCCTCAGTGACCTGTCAAATATTTTCTCGAAAGGTTGCTTTTCAGAACAAAAATGGCCCTTGCAACAGAATGCAACATACCCAGAGCCCCCCCCCCCCTTCAGGAGCCTACTTCTACACCAACGCAAACATTAACACTGATTTCAACACTAGCAAGAATTGTCTTTTCAAAGTGATGCTGCATTCTTTGGTCCTAGGCTAACAACTTCCCTTTCAAATTGTTATTAACTGTTGAAAAAAACTGGACCAAGTAAGCAACCACCACTACTAAAAACGGAGCAATTTAGCCGTCCTCCTGGGAACTTAAGCAGAATATTACAAGCTCATTAGAGAGAGATTCCTCAAGATTGATTCTATACCTTGACTGCCTGGTTGTGAATATCCAAGCAGAAACTGATGCGTTGATGGAAGGCTGACATTGGTTCTCTCGTGGAGTAGATGTCCACCGTCTCCTTGGATCTGACATATCCCTTCTCATGCTCAATACTGGCTTCAATCACTCCATCCCGAATGGCCTGAGATGAAAGAAAAAATGGTGAAAAATCTGTCATCCCTTCACTCTCTCTTGCCCACTTGCAAGGTTAAAGGTACCATCTTAAAGGTATCCAAATAGAGGCTTCTGGCTGCAGTTAGAAAGTAGATTCTCTGGTTTGAAAAGGACAACAGAGCTTCAGCTTCAATGGCAAACCACAACCTATATTTTCAGCATATGAAAACAGAGACAAAGCTGGAGCCGGAGCCAGAGCCGGAGCCGGAGCTTTGAGAAAGGCCCTAAGACTTGCTGTCCCCAGTCCTGCAATGCAGGAAATGGGTCTCTGTTGGCAGATAAGCCCGATTCATGCTGCCAGTGAATAGCAATGCGAAGCGAATTTTGGTGTTGAAACAATAAATATGACTTGTTTTTCCCATTGTGAAGCAAGAAAATTAGCGCTGTCGCAAGAAGTATGAACAAAGCTTCATTGTATACACTGTCCACAGAGGCCTTATCTTTTACCTTGGCAACGATAAACTCTGCATCCTCCGGGCTCTCCAGCTGCAGCTTCCTGGCTACGTCAGACAGCGAGATGCGAGAGTAGGACAGGCTGATCATGCGCACGCCTGTCTTGATCACGTTGTGATGGAGGCGGATGATCAGGGTGTAGGTGCCGTCCGCCTGGAACTTGGGGGAGAAGTTCTTGAGGGTCTGGTTGAAGAGGTGGAGGTCCCCTGTTCTCACGGCTGGTAAAGACAGGGGAATTTCAAGAGTTACAACCATCAGTAATCATGATAAATCTACAAATTCTTGCTAGAATCAGATGAAGAATACAAATAATTCAACAGTCTGATTTTGTGAAACAGTGCTATATTAAACAGAATCTTTGGCTTCCAATGTTGTGTCCAAACCATACCAAACATTGTTGTTTAAAATCGCTATAATAATTGAACACTATCACGGACAATATTATCTGTGGGTCCTGTCATGTTCGTTTTAGTGGCGTTCCACTGTATTTAAACCAGCAGTCATGCCAAATGTCTTCTCCCACTTTAATAAACACATACACAAACAAAGAAAGATCTTTCATAACAAAATCCCTGTTGCAAGAAAAAGGAAAAGTTCCCTGAGCCAATGGTGTAAATTTATCCTCTATAATAGTAACGGATGAGAGTAATCGCACTAATCCCTACCTTGTGTGAGAAGAAGGTATGGGGCTAGTGCTTTCTTGTACACCTTCTGTCTGAAGATGGCTCTGTCTGGTATCTCACCCAGTAACAGCTGTACTGTAATGGCTAGCTTTTGAACCTGAATGAACAAACCACAAGACATGAAAGCACTCCGATTACAACAATGATGCTGTGCGGGATAAATGTGACTGGTACCAAGATCGAGACATGTTGGTTGGATCTGGTTCAGAACCTTAGCTATTAAAAGTTGTGATGTTTTAAGAGTTTGGAACCATAACAAGCCTTGAATTTAATGTAGGCCATGGCCTTTGTTGCCCCGGTTCTTGGCCTTGGTGCCCCTTCAAATATTTCCATAGACAATACGATTTTCCAATGGAAGTGCCCCTTGAAATGGAAAAGTGGCCTTGCCCCTTTCAGAACCAAATTCAATCCCTGCCAAAATCATGACTCGTGATGTGCACTTAATGAGCATTGGAGCAGAGAAGAGGGTCACATTGGCTCCAACTTTGTGACCGTAGTTCCAACTCTTCCTATTTATAAATGGCTCAGATCTGGTATACATATCAAGCAAGTTTATACATGACCTATGCTAGCTTCAATGTTTCCAGGTGTGCATAGTTCACAGCAAAGATAGGTAATACCACATCAGGGCTGGATTTCACAAAACACTAAGATCAATCTTAAGAAGTGGTGTGGGTATCACCATAGTCATCTGCATTATGACGTCACACCAGGCTTAGCAATTAAGATCGACACACATTAGAGTTCCCAAACGTTCACAAGTTGGAACTGCAAGTGAAGATGATGCAACCTACCGTCTGTTTGAAGCCTATCGCTGTGTATTGTGGGGCTTTGCGTAACGCCTGCAACAGGTTTTTGTGAGCCTCCGAGTATTCCAGCTGAATGGCCTTGATGCGTCCTGGAAAATGCACAAATAATGAATCTCAGGTAAAACTAAAGACAAGAATCTAGGCATACAATTGAGGCTTTTTGAGCATTCTTGAACTAGGGTCATAGCACCGGGTTGGTATAAGATTGGTTACATGTCCCCCTGTAATATATGTAGATGTCCTTTTATTAGAGCACATCTGGGTCATTCCACTAGGTTGGAGCAGGATTTGTCCCCATGCTAATGTTGATAAGTCTTATTCTACCATCTAATGTCCTTTATATACTGCACATTTGTTATTTCTATTCATATCAGAGTAAAACCACCAATCTCTGCAACATATAAAGTCTATAACACTATTAACCACTCAAGGGGAGCTTATCAGTGGTATAATTATTTTCAGAATGCCAGGAAATATTTCTGGGATTACTGTTGTCAGAACAGAATCCTGACTTCACAAAGTGAAAACAACAAATGCTCTCAAAGAAACCAACTGAGCTCAATTTTAAGGGTCTGCTTACCGGAAGCACAGAATCAGCGCTTACGGAAGAAGAAATTCTGCGTTAACGAGAACCTATTTCATGGATAAGGGAGACATTTAAAATGTTCATAACTCATAGGATTTCTCACTTACTCGATTGGCGTGGGAATTCTGCACTAACCCTGTAAGCGAAGAATGGGGAGCATAAGTGCATAATCCAGTGGTAAGCAGGGCGACGAAATTGGGAACTGATCCATTGCAAAAAGGATTTCTATGCTGGAAACTCACCTAGATAGTAGAGAAACCTGGCCCACTCGTGATTGGACGCCTCCTCTGGGAAGGTAGACTTGGCAACCAGCTTGTCGGCCTGGTCGTACAGGTTGTAGTGGAGGTAGTTGCGCAGAAGCAGATTCTGTAGCGTGGCCTGCGCCTCATTGTTGTGTCTCAGAGTCGCTGTGCGCAGTTTTGCATGGAAGAAACTTGGTACACAAACAAACAAACAAACAAACAAAAAACTACGTTTGAAATAGGAACTTGTTTAAAAACTTTTCTCTTAGATTGTTTTTCTTTTAAGGGAGTCAAGTAAAAAGTAAGATTCGAACATTTAAATGCAACAAGCCCAATTCTCTCATAGATGTTTGTCAAAATGACCCCAGAATTATTTCAATTACAGATGGAAAAGGTTTACACTGTTGACAATACACTTAGCAAAGACAAGAAAACGGACAATTAAATGAGAATCTGAATAGTTTGACAAAATGCTTTGAGTTAGGAGGGCCTGGTGCGTTTCGATCGTAGCTGGATCTTTATCGAAGGCTAAATGACTGGTATGTTCTTGTCCTTTTGTTATTTAGCCTTTGATAAAGATTCTGCAAGGATCGAATCGCATCAGGCCCTCCTAACTCAAAGCATTTTATAAATTTCAGGTCATTAATTTGGCTGATGAGCAGTTTGCAGCAGTTTATTACTTGTAGAGTTTATTACTTGTATTGTTTGAGAAAAGTTAGGCAAAGGATCATGGTCCGGACAAAAGGACACCAAAAAAGTATAGTTATTCAAGCCCCTGGATGCAGGATACCACCTCCACTCACCTCCTAACTTTCTCTAGCTGACCCGTTAGTTCGTACGCCCTGGAGTGGTAGAAGAAAGCCTTGGCCGAGAGTTGGTCCAACGAGCGTCTGTTCTGCACGTCGATCTTTGTCATGAGAAGGTCCGAACATTTCACAGCCTGTGGGGGTACGGGAAGCATAGTGTGATATTTTCCAGACAAAGTGGGTTGGCAAGGATATACAAAATATCTGGCAGGAGAACGGTGTCCCTTTTTTGGGACAAATTTGGATTCTTGGACAACAGTTCAGGGGTCGATCTCACCAAACTCATCGTAACTTACTATCAATCGTAGGACTTATGATGCATTGCAGCCCTACATAGAAGTCGAAGCATACAATGGGTTATCCTTCACAACTCAAGTTATGGTGGATTGTAGGGCTTCGTGAAATCGACCTCTGTATGGTTAGGGTTAAGATCCGGAGCAATTGCAGAATACCCCGCCACGCGAAAATACTCCCTAAAATTCAATAGCTACGAGGTCAAGCAAATCATGAATGGCGAAAAAGAATTCTACCTTGTGCAAACTAACTAGGCCCATGTGTTGTGTACAGTGTTTTAGAGGATAAACCATCCCTATTAACCACGCAAAGTGAATGGGGAAGGTTGGAAAAATTCTAAGTCCAATGTGGGTCCGGGGAAGTGGCTACGCGGCTACGAGGATACGAAGTGAAGCTGTAACAGGCCTTTTGGGTTTGTGATCAGTGGAGCGTGTCTGTGTAGCCGGCTATGAGGTGGGAGAGTTGAGTGGCTGGGTATTCTGCAATACACGGGTTTACACTTCTAAAAAAGCGCATGCGTGGTAGTGCCTCGTTTCGAAGTCGCGATCAAAACCGCCGAAGTGTAAACCCGTGTATTGTCTTCGACAATGGACGGGCTTACACTTCGGAAAGTGCGCATGAGTGGAAGTGCCTCGTTTTGAAGTTGCGATGAAAATCTAAGATGGCTGCCATGGTGTAAACCCGTGTATTGTGCCTAAGATGCCGTGCCAGTAGTTGTTCTTTAAGATCTTGGTCCTCAACTTCTAAACTTGATTCCTTTGCAACACAAACTCACCTCGTCAAATCTCTTTGTGTCTAGAAGATGCACCACAACCAGAAGATGAACATATACATCCAGCTCAGGAAGAAGCTGCCCATTGGACGTCTTACTACTGCGCGGCCGGAATATGATGTTATTGTCTGTTGTTTCCATTGGCTGCAATACGTATAAAATCATTGAAGTTATGAACAATATGGTGCAAAATGTCTTGGGTACAAAATGACCTACATCGGTATAAAATGATTTGGGTATTAAATGACTTGGGTATGAGAGGACTTGGGTTCAAAGTGACTGGATCCCAAAGACTTGGGTACAAATCAAAGATTATATAGCGCTACGTGCAAGATGGAGACATCTCCAGTCCACTGAAACAAGTAAGCGCCATGGGCGCTATTCTGGGGCCAATTTCACGGCGCTGCTAAGCACAAAAATTTGCTTAGCACAAAAATGTCTTGCCCAATAAAACAAACCACAGTGAAAAATTCCATTTGATGTTCATGGTCAGTCAACAACAGCCAAAGAACAATCACAAGTGATACACAACACATGGAAATTTGGTTGTTGACCCTGTTTTTATTAAGACTGAAATGTCATGCTTAGCAAATTTTTGTGCTTAGCAGCGCCGTGAAATTGGCCCCTGGTGTGAGGGTGGGAGCTCGCGTGTCTTGTTCAGGTTCAGAAAGGTTCTCAGTGCAATGGCTTCACATCAATATGTCAAATATTTTTTAACAATAAACAATAGGTCGAGGGTGAGTCGCCATGAGGTGAGTTGGCAAGGGGGCAAGTTGGTAAGGGGTGAGTCTGTAAGAGGCGAGTCAGTTAGGAGGCGAGTTGGCAAGGGGGCAAGTTGGTAAGGGGCGAGTCGGCAAGAGGCATGTCGGTTAGGAGGCGAGTTGGTAAGGGGCGAGTTGATCAGGGGCGAGTTGGCAAGGGGGCAAGTTCGTAAGGGGTGAGTCGGCTAGGAGGCAAGTTGACCTGTTACCATTAGGCCACATAAAAAAAAAAATTGTTTAGCGTCCACCTCTTCCAAATTTTCTAGGTAGGGAGGGAGGTTTTTTTTATTTTTTTTATTTTAAGGATAGAATGGCAACATGCCTGTGGAAGAAAAGATACATGGTATTCATGGTCAGAAAACATGTTAGGAAGATACTGAAGACCATAGAAGCTTTCAAGCTAGATATCTGACCATTGGAAATTTCAGTAGACTAGAGAAACCTAAGTATGTAGACTTGACTCAAGTTGGGTTACGGTAGTTCTAGTCATGCGCTCGGCTGATATTCCTTCAGTCCGCCACATCGGTACAAATTTCCGGAACGTTGATTATCAAATGTCCCTTCCGCTTAAATTTGTACATTTTTCGCATGCTGCGGCTTTTACCCCAGGTGACCTTCATGATGTTTAGTCCAAAAATTACGGTACATATTAGCGCACACTGCTTTTACATACAAGAAATAATTGTTTCCCCCAATATTTATTTTTTTTGTGACAAATAAAAAATAAAAAAATAATACAGGTCGGGCTCATATCGGAGGTCGGGCGGGGACGCTAAACAAGTAATTTTTTTTATGTGGCCTTAAGAATAAATCCTCACCTCATCCAAATATGTAATCAGGTGTTCCCTAGCAACGCTAGAAGATGCGAAATACCCCATGATAAGTTTGCGTAACACTTCATGGTTGAGTTTACGTCTTGACGAGGTCAACGCCCTGACGACCCTTGACATGTAATTCTTCTCTTTGGACGAGACTGCTTTCTCAATGTGTTTCACATGTTCCTTGAAGTCTACAAGTAAAATGAAAAACAAAAAAGAAACGTAATTTAAAGATAGGCGAAGAGTTCCACAGATGACTTTCTTTTGTCGTCTTGGTCCATCGGGCCTCAACTGGAAAGATTTTACTTTGATAATAATACCTTCATTTACACCAAGTTATACCCAAGACACAAACTAACACAGATAGGCCTAGTGTCTAAAAAATGAGTTTTTCTGAGAAATTTGTTTACATTTTTCCTTTTGTAAAAATCATCATTTCTCATCAAAATATCACTTTTTTGGTGGTTTAAAAGGAAACTGTAGTGACAATATTTCAGTGAAATCTTACGCCTAAGCTTGATCTTACCATGATCTCACCTAATCTCAAATCTTACATACCGTAGTTCTTAGCCTACATACACAACACACATGTCATGCATGTACACACACAAACAAATAAGTGGTGTCGGAAACAGACGGTTAACCATGCGTGCTTTGCACGTTTCTTCCTGTATAGAGCAAGCAATGGCGGCCACCATTTTCACGTGAGTCAGCGAAATTGAACATTTTAAAACCCCCAAAAGATCCACAATTTAACATAACAAACAGCTGTCAAGCAACATGTATATTAATACTGCTCTATTTCATCGATATAGAATAATCAGAAGAAATATCTACATTCAGAAGTGACTTTGGAAAGAATTTAAAACACGATACCATCAAGTGTGATCATGTCGGTTTCTTTCTTCGATGGGGCTTCATCTTTCAACGATTCTTTCTCTTGTTCGCCGTTAATTTTCGCCGTGGCGTCCACCATTTCCACGTCTGCTGGCTTCTCTTTACCCATAATTCACAGATTAATGATCTGTTCGTGTCTTCAAAATATCACTGCCTAGAAAAATGCATTAAAAGATAATTTTTCAAGGCCTACGGTGACACGATTTTCACAGCTAGCTAGCTAACTACCGTACCGCACGCGATAGGAAAGCTACGCAACTATTCCTGAGCTCAACCTCGTACGCGTGGACGCGTGTTCTACAACATTGAATAATCTTTTAACCCTGGCATGAAGGTTACCATAGCCCCTTTTCAGCCTGCGGCTGTTTTATGATTTAATAAAATCTCATCCAGGTAATAAAACTCACCAAAGTCCATAATATTAATAAATTATCGACCATTGTGATTTTGATTCATGTTAAATGTTTGTTTTCTTCGTTTACAAAATTCGTAAAAAAAACTCCACGTTACCTCTCTTGCCTGTTTATAGTACTTCAAAATGAACATCAAAAATAAATTTTAAATGGAGCATGAGCCGGTGCCAGAGCACGTGTTAAAGCCGATGTTTTGAAAACAGGGCCTAAAAGCCCGGCAATACTGAAGTTCTCAAAATGGCCCTTATATAAGATCGTTTGTTCATGACTTAGTTCGCGGACCTATACAGAGTATCCACTATTTATTAACAAGATGTAAACATCAAGTTATAATTGCTTTGAGTGGAATAAACTCACTTAGGCCTAAATCCATAGAACTGAATCTGTATTATTCTATATAGATAGGGTGATAAAATAACAAGGTTTTGTTGGGCCGGGAATTTCTTTAAGAGGCTGGGACTGCAAGCTCATCATCAATGATTCACTAAATTGTCGATGAACAATGGCTTAATGCACAATGAAAGACACATTCCCAAGTAGTCATTTATTGCATCTTGTTCAACCCTGGTTATCTGCGGTTACCAGCTTCAAGGGCCATGCCGGTCTTAAACTCCAAGCGACAGTGTCCCGGCTGAATGCACAATGATTCATACCCAGTTTTCGGCGAAGTTCAGAGTGCTGTGGAGGAAACAGAAGTAATTAGAAATGAAATAAACGTTTGGTTTGATCTCAGGCCGTTGTCTTTGACGGTCCAACCCCGCCAAAGGTTGGATTCACCGCCGTCTTTGGCGCACCGGCCACGCCGGCAGCCGCCGTCCGGCACCGGCCGGCACATGGGACGCGCACGGTACACCTGCATGACTCAACTGTGAGTTCAGTCTGTGGAGTTCAGTTCATCAAAGTGGCATATGCCTGACAACATCATCTACAGTTTTGAGTCTAAAACTTTGCAGTGTCTTCCTTATCATTACTTGTCTTGTGTCATCATCAGTTTTGCCAAACAGTTCAGTACTCTTTTTCAAGCTCCTCTCAAACTTGGGTGAGATTCTCTATATACCAATATGTCGCCGGTGAATATGACTGAGTCCAATGTGCTGCAAGCAGACTGTTCACTAGAAGTATCTGATGCCATGATCGGTAAGACACATCGAGGGTTCTCCTCACCATTTCACACTTAAATCGCCATGTCATACTTAACTGAAACTTGAATTGCAGAACTGTTTTTGAGGGGTTTAAGTGACCAAAAGCTGCCAGCCTTCATGCAAGGCCTGTTTTGAAAGTGGTTCCATGGAGAAAGGGGGCAAGGCTCAGTCTATGGCGGTTCCAATTTGTCAATCTCGACAAGCGATGCTTACTTTAAAATGTGCTGTTTATTTAATTGTAATAAAACTATGAATATATTTCATTTTAACCTCCAGAACTTGAAGGAGATGACGATACCGTTTCCTTGGAGAAATCGGATCAAAGTGCGTTCGATCATCAGGCCCCGTTCACACCGGAGCAGCTGGTAGACTTGGAAGCCGTCTACGCGGCACACCCATGCCCATCTCTCGCCGCCTTTGCAATCCTGGCCGATGCATTTGACGTAACTGAGTACGACATCTATGTAAGTAATTGTTGGAGGTTGAAAGTTTCATTATTTTGCCATTTTTCGAAGTGTTTTCTAGCCTGAAAAGTCACATCGACAAGTTCAATGCAGCATGTTCTCTAAAAATCAAGATGTCCAAATGGTGACGCCCAGCTAGGGGCTGGCATCCGGGCACCAGTCCCACCCATGGTTACGGCACTCATTCCAAGCTCATTGAATGACTGCATCTTTGGGCAATGAAAACTATTTTATTCATTTAATTGGAAGCATGCACTGACATTCAGCCCGATTTGTATTTGTCGTGACATTATTCTCCGCGTCATAAGCTTTTTTCAATTTTGACTCGAAAACATGGCGCCTGATGTTACCCGTAACAAACCCCATGGTAGTGACCATTGACTGGCATAATGGCATTTCGACAGCGATTGCACAACAGTACTTCACACATAACATAATTAACATTGTCTGTGCATTATTTTACAGTAACCATTTGTATTGATTATTTTCAAACAGTTATGGTTTCGTAATCGTCCTCTGCATGACAAGTCCATCCGATCCAACCCCACGTCGCCCTCTGCAGCATCCACCGAATATACCTCATCCTTCAAGCAACCCATGACGTCACCACCCTCGCCCAAGATGATCTCGCCAGATGAGATGACCTGGCAAGTGAGGCGTGCACTTCCCTCAATGTCACCGATGACAGTGTATGGATACCACGTCCCAAAGGCTAGGACCGTCACGCATGGACAGGGACACCGAGATCTTTCTTGCCACAGCAGCGGACAGTTTCAGACACCACCGAGGATGACATCCGCATCATCACCGAACACTGTTGGGACCTACACGACAGCATCACCGTCTTACGGTCCATGTTTAGTGGGAACGTGCGCGCTCGACCACTGCGGCATCCGTGGTGTCACTGCGGCGACAACCTGTCACCCGGCACCGGTGCTCGCGTGCCGAGAAGCCCGGTATGCTCCTGCCGTGTTCCCGTGGGATCAACGCCGTCCCGTAGGTTCATCTTGCTTTCAGCTTGAATCCCGTCAACCGATTTCATCAGATCACATTTAAAACAAAAAACCAGCTTGGTCACGATTTGTCGTGGAACTCATAGGCCCCCTTAAGTGACAAAACGTCTGAAATCGGTGTAAGTGTTTGAAGTGATGTGCACATTGCATTGCAGTCTCAGGAATCGCCGGCCATTTTACAGATCTACAGGACTTGTTTGAACTCTGTAATCGTTTTGTGTTTTTTTTTTGTATCTGTAATCCAAACCTATAATTTATAAACATTAATATATATTATTATGGAGCATATTTTAATATTGTTATCATTGAGTTAAGGTTTTGTCACTTCTTTGAACAATGTATATACTTGATTTTCTCGTGAAGTTATTGTCACTGACATTACAAATTAAACATAAGTGACATTCGGCTTTTGAAAAATTGGTGAAAACGCTTCTTGCCGAACATCAACATTTATGGACGTAACAGAAACACCTCAAATTCGACAAAATGTATTTTGTATGGACAGTATATGTTTTGTCACTTTTGGCGTCTTTTTCCCTCCATACAAAGTGCACTTCTCAATGAGTAAATAGTTCAGCCTTATGTGTAATTGCCATTTTGTGAAATTGTCAATATTACTGTATAGAAAAAAAAGAACAGACCTTACGTTTCACGGTAGTATTTTCCACGAAGTATTAAGCCTGTTAAATCAGTTAAATTATAAAATAGAGGAAAGTGAGTTGATTTGCCTTTTTGCAAAATAAATCATGTAGGGGGACCTAATTGCCCTTTTACTAATATATAAATTACGTGATGTATGTTTTGTGTTCGTCTTCGTTACTATCATAATTATTGCATTGAAAGGTGAACAAAGAAACATTGACTGGAGCGGGATTCGAACCGGCGGCCTCGTGAATACCGTATGCGCTCTACCAACTGAGTTATGTAGCCCTTGGTGGCGTCCCAAATAGTCAATTATCTTTGTTCGTTTGGCAGTCAGAAGCCATCATATAATTATTCCATATTAGAATAATGTCTGTCGATCGAGCGGACTGTTACCGCATAATAATTATGAGCCTGCATGGACACGTGAGAACCGGAGGTACTCGTTATGTCATCACCATCATACTGGGCCTTGGGCGAAGTTAATGGCCTCAGGCCTGTGGAATAATTTATTATGAATACGTGATAATTTGCATGCTGACTAATGGCTGTTATATAATAATTATGGTCAGTAATTTCGTCAACTTTCGCAGGTGTTTCGGCGTGAATTCACAAGGTTTTTGATTGTGTGTAAATAAGATTTGCCGATCGTGAATAAAACATAATTTTTTTTCATCAAACGTAACATAATCATGAGAGCACAAGTTTGATTAATTAAATGGGGTTTTAGCAAAGACTTTTATTTCTCAATTAAAAAAAAAATGGATCCTTAATAATGTGATATAATGACACAAACTACAAACTTGTGGGCGCGGCCGGGGTGGGATCACCAAATTCCCAAGGAGATAAATAGATTGGCGCCCTCCTTAAATTATTGTAATGTGCACATAATTACGTACACAATGTAGAAGGTACACATAAATTCATTGTTAAAACCGGTCTGGAACCTGTGTGCGTTTCAAGGAGAGCCTATTGTGTCATGCGAATGGCGTGATGTTCAAATTTAACTTGTACCAGTCATTTCGTTATAAATATTGCAATTAGTTTTCTCAATTTAATATCAATATTCCATTGAATATGCTCAAAATTTTTTGAAGATAGAATAGGTAGGATGTGGAAATTATAAATCTATCCAAAACTCTAGTACCTGATGCTTATGAACTTTGAGCAAAATAGAGTTTCATAATCTGATGAAAAAAATGATTGCAGGGGACTTGGCTAAGTTTATGTTAATGAAGTCACGATGCAGACGTACGTAGACGTGCCCAGTTTAAAGTCGTTCCTGCTGCTGCACGGTCATAAATTTGACATAATTTTAACACTTCTTGGTAATTGCATTGTCTTCAGATCGTGAAAAACCGGGGAAATTTATGCCATGGCATCCGAAGAGCGAACCAAGATAATTTTAGGCCATCTGAAGCCCACGATCGGTAGCAATCGGGACGCTTCCAGCGGTGATTTCGTGTTCCGGGGATTTGGTCATGGGAGCGGTCCCAGCGAGTCGGGTGGCGCCGTGGATAGATGCGAGGACGCGGTAGGTGGCTGGGCCTGTGTTGGTACGGTTTCTTATCTTTCGTGGTAGGGGCGCTTGTTTAACATGATGAAACCGGGGAGGAAGGAAAATAAGGAATGCTGAATGCACATTGAGAAATTAATGAATACTCGCAGTTTGTGCCATTTAAACAAAATTTCTAATTAAAGTTACAATTAACAAAAGCACTTCATAAAATTAAAAATCAACGCAAGAAACATTGAGAATTTGCACATGTCATAAGTGTAACCCTGGGGCCCCTGGCACCACCACTGTCAATGAGGACTCACTTAGACGCTGTGGATGGTATACATTACAGTTTTTTTCTTAAATTGTTATCTTAAATAATTGTCTCTAAAATATGGAAACTTATTTATACGACAGAAGGCCGCAACAAGCCGCATACAACTCACAGAGTGCAGTGCAAGCACGGCACAGTCAGACAAATCCCCAAGGATACCCAAAATCAGGTATTTATCATTATATTATTAGATCCTATGACTAGATCATGAAGAACCATTCTGTAACAGTTCATCTCAATTTAGTTCCTTTATTCCGTTCTCCTGTTGTTCAACCCATGTAAATTGGATTTAGGCATTTGTTATTGTCCACCTTTCATCTTGCCTTCCCCAGACCACTTTGTCCCTTTTCCCTGACCACACTTGCCTACCCCTTACTGGTCACTCCGTCCCTCCCCCCCCCCCTTATTCTGATCCTCTCGTCCATTTATGTGTATCTTTAATTGCATGTTCTTGTCCTTTTGTCTTTTAGTCTTAGATAAAGATCCTGCTAGGATAGAAACGTAATAGGCCCTCCTAACTCCAAGCATTTTAAATTTGATTTTGTTATAATTCTTTCACTGAGAATATAATTGGGGTAACCTTTTAGGCACACTAAGATCAGCACTCAGTAGACTGAATAAAAGTCAAAAAAACAAATTTCAACAGGAAACTGAATATTACTTGAAAAAAACGGTTGAGTTTGAATCATAGGGCCTACTAATTTTGATTTTTGAAATTTATTTCTTAATTTTGTTGCAGGCAGGACGTGATGAAATGGAACGGATGGGGCTACAAAGATTCCAAATTTGTCTTTGATGAAAATAACAAGGTGTCCTTCACTGGAAGCAGGTACATGTCTTAGCATTTACAAGAATTATAATTATAAGAATTAAAAGAATTATAATTATTAGGAAACTGTGTTACTGGAAATTTACTCCTTTGCCTTTTTTGTTGTTGTAAGAATCTTTCTTTGAAATAGTCGTTGATTTGTCCTCATCCTAGGTATAACATTGCCGGTGAACTACCACATTTTAGGGCCTGGATGGATACGATAGAAGGTTTTAATGTGGACTTCAAGAAACAGTGTCAGGTAAAAGTACGGTATAAAATAAATGCTAATTGTATACACTGATCCGACGGCTCGACCTTAGATGTAGGAAACACCCGCCATTACTACATTGTCCCTGCCTGCCTTTTGTCCGACAACAAAAGAATTTACATCTGCCACACTCTGTACTGCAGGGTGTATGTCCCCTAATCAAGGGACATGCACCCTACAATTATAGAGTGCGGCGGAGCATAAATTCTTTTGTTGCCAGACAAAAGGCAGGCGGAAACACTGCTGTAATGGCGAATAGTTGTGCTGTCGTCGGATCGGTCTAAATGAAAATAGGTGCTACAGTAGATGTTCCCGATTCTTATCGACGTTGTACTATTGAACACTGGTATAACAAACTCAGATATACCGAGCATTTGGCTATTACCAAGCATCATCCTTTACTCCCGGTTTTTTTGTATAGAATCATTAGCAAACATTTTTAAATTGCTATAATGACAAGGACAATTGTAGTTGACCTGTCGTGTTCATTCTTGGTGTTCTAGTTTACTCATTTCACTAGGTTCTCAGAACACAATTCTACGGCTGGTAATTAACGCTCGAGATTTAATTTGGTCATAATTATTAGAAGAAAAACCCTCTATTTGAAAATATTTGTGTGACAGTTAAATTGTATACGCACTGCACTGCATTTACTGTCAAATCCGGAAAACACCATCCCACTTTGATCACTGGCACGACTTTTGATCCTTTAACCAAAGGTCGCTTGTAACAGGATTATCAGTTTATGTCAATATCACTCAATTGTACGAATGTACGCACAGATTTGATTAGACAATGGGATGGGATGAACACTATCTCACGAGACATCCCCCCTACAGATTGCGGCTTTCATTCAATAGAATGAGATTGTGTAATTGTTGCAAAATGTCTGTGAGTATTGCCGTCTAGTCATTGGGCCTTCTGACGACCACAGTACCAGGTGTACCGTAACACCTCCGCCGCCCTTGATTTTTCTATGGCCCTAATTGGTCTATGGGCATTTACGAAATGGAGGCGGAGGCTCTGGCTCAGGGTCCAGCTCTGACATCCACATGCTGAAAATATAGGTTGTGGTTTTTCACTGAAACTGAAACTGAAACTCTATTTTCCTTTTCAAACCAGAGTATCTACTTCAGAACCGCAGTCAAAAGCCTCTATTTTGATACCCGTTATATCAGAATGGATTCACAAAATGGAGCCTGAGACGGAGCCTGAGCCTCTGTTTCGTAAACGCCCTATAACTGAATTCTGCTACTTGTGTCCTGGGTCATTGTTGGTAAACAGTGTCCTTCACATTTGAGGTGTGTCAGAGCTAGGTGGGCCTGATATTTTGACCTCAGGATATTTCTCAAAGTCTAAAATTACAATGAAATCTCTGCACTTTGAACCTTTTACCAAACCTCAGCTGAGGCTATGGCTGAGGCTTTGTCTCTTTCATCATTCATTCAAAAGGCGCAAACACAGGTTTCCATTTTTTGACATTGGAACTCGGTTTTAGTGTTGAAAATAGGGTGTCTGTACGTGTTGAAACCGTATTTAAAAAAGCCTCTGTACCTCTTGTTAAAAATTTGAGGTTAGGAATGGATCCAAGGGCAAGATTTGGTGACGGACCTTCAATTGGAGGATCCAACAACAATGAAAAGTTTTCACAATGAAATCACTAAAGTGGTATAGTTCAGGTTTGATAAAGGGCCTTACAAATGACACTGATAAGGGTTTGTAGTAAAATCAATGGTACCAGTTTGATGGTACTACAGGGCCAATGCCATACAAACTATGACCCATCTCTGTTGTATGATCCCACGTAAATAACAATTAATTTTAATAATGTAGCCAGTGAAATGCAAATTTAGTGATCATGCCCTCATCACATGAAGAGGAAAAAGTCTAAATCACTAATAAAAGCAAGAATGTTGCCCTCCCAAAAGAAAAAAGAAATTGTTCTTTTTGCCTGAAAAGCCCCCTCCCCCAGTTCAAAGTTCACCCAAGCAAACTCAATGTGTTTGATTAAAATATGTAAATGAGAGTTACATCAGGCAGGAACACCAAGGTCGCACTAGACTTTCTTATAAATATGGAATGAATGGAACAAATATGTCCAACTCATATTTGATAACACTTTGTATAATATGTATTGTATTTTTTATACAACAACTTGTTATACAACATTAATCAGAGAGCTTTTGGATTAATCCTTTGTTAATGCCCATGTTATCTTGGATTTTTTTTTTTAATGTGATATCCCAACTATGTGTAGCTCAAAGGCCGTAGGTTACCTTAAATTCAGGTCAAATTTTAGAAGATTGTCTTTTTAGTCCAAGGACCCAATGATTACGTATTGCTGTGAAATGTTATTTGTAGGCGTGCTGTTCTCTATTCTGCATTTAACACAAGGCACAGATAGCTGAACTTGAATATTTACTTTTAATAAATAGGACTGGAAGGGGTGCCTAGTCCACAGCAAGGCAGCAATGAATGCCTCCACCCCTATGGTGTGGAGAAACCAGTCCCTAACACTGAAACAAGACAGATGGTATCTTAACACTGTATAAATAGGTTTGGAAGGGGTACCTACCGGGGTACTTTACAATGAAACTAAACACCCTTTTCCTTCCCCCCCCCCCCACAGAAAGAAATCCGAACGGAGAACCTACCAAGTCCCATACGAAATGAAGGATTCTTGGAAGATTTGCAGAAGACTGGAATTTCATCCTCCTTTGATCCGCAGGACAGATTATTCCGTGCCCATGGTAACCAATTTCAAATAACCAAGAATTTATAAGTTTTTAAAATTGGATTCAAATTACGTGCTGAGCCCAAAAAAACATCTGCATTTGTAAGCAGAAAATTGTGGGTTCGAATCACACCAGGGGCCAATTTCACTAACGCTTTGCGATCATCGCTAAGCCCAAATCCATCGCTAATCATAAACTGAGCAATTTTCCGTTTAGCGATAGATTTGGGCTTGGCGATGATCGCAAAGTGTTAGTGAAATCGGCCCCTGAGCCAGCACAGGATTTTTTCATGGCCACCCGAAAGCACTGATGAGCTAAGTGTTCTGATACAGGTCTGTGAAGCAAGACTATTATTTAAATAAGTCTATCACCTTGCTAAACAAATCTTCCAAATTGTTTTCCCTTTACAGGTCATACTTTAGACGAGATGTTCACACTGCGGGAGGGTACATTTGAACGCATTCCAGATATTGTCTTATGGCCAAGTAAGTGTCATGACTAATTTGACTAATTAGAAAGCTGCCGTCAAATATCTAAAAACTTGTTAATTATTTGTTTTCTCAAAAGATGGATGCTTCTCTTAAATGAATGCATGTAGAAATGTTAAATGTTTACGTGTAAATAAAAATTTTCCAAAATGAAAGATTTCTGGTATTAATAACTTAAACAGATATAGGCAATTTGGTTTCTGAATTATGATTGTCAATGTGATTAATATGACATTTTTTCCCCGTTCTTTTGTTTAAATTTTCTTGTTGGCTTAAAATCAGATGATACAGGAACGGTCTTATTTGACAAGAAATTGATATATGCATTTATATTGGAGATGTATTTTCCACAGTAGATTATAGTTGAACAAAAAATTAATTGTGAAAATTTGGATTGTTGTTTTTGACAAACAGCATGAATGAATTGGAAAAGATGAAATTTGTTATAAGAGGAACTTACAAATGGATTATATAACAAAATTTGTTTCAAAATAAGTCTGAAATCATCTGTTCATCTCAGAAAGTAAATTGTCTTGCGATGCGATGGAGGAGGTTCCTCGGGATAAACATTTGTTGTTTCTTTGTTCAATGTTGTTTACAGCATCTCACGATAATGTTTGCAAGATAGTAGAGCTGGCCTGTAAGCATGATGTGTGTGTTATACCTTTTGGAGGTAAGTAGTTTGGAGATTTTTGGAAAACTATTTTAATTTTCTTTTCTTTTTTACATTTCTGCTCTTGGCAGAATTACTCCATTTACTCCAAAATTAATCCATTTTGTTTCTGTTGTTTATATTTGATGATAAAATATTATAAAGATAGAAATCATTATCATTTCAAAATCTCAGTTCTGACATTTGTTTGTTTCTAGGGGGAACCAGCGTGACCAAGTCGTTGCAGTGTCCAGTTGAGGAAAAAAGAATGATAGTATCACTGGACATGTCACAAATGGTAAAAGAATGACGTAATTTTTCACTCACTTGCTCTGATTTACAGCATTTGGAAATTCATGTAGACAATGGATCAAATATCAGAACATCTTTGAAACTGTACCCTGAATGTATAATATTGCCCTTGCAATGGAGTGTTCATAAAATGGCCTCATGGTTGAATTTGGATTATTACAAAATATGTCTAACTATTCCAACCCTATGCTGGCAGTGTTTTAAATTTTTCATCTTTCTTTGTTGATGATTATATTGTTTAAAAAGCCGCATCCTCTTTGAGTGATCCCCCATGTACCATTTCTCAGGTAATAGCATTGCTAACGCTGCACGCACATGTATCTTAAATGATCCTTGGGATATAGCAGTATATGGTTTCATGGCTTTTGACTGTCAAGCGTACAAAGATAATTGACAATTTGGGACACCGCCAACATAGGGCTGGATATCTCTGTTGGTAGAGCACCAGCATGGCATTCTTGGGGTCATATGTTTGAATCCCGCTCCAGTCACTTTTTCTTTGTTCAGCTCCCAAAGATATTAATAATATTAAATAATAAGAAAATACTATTAGTTAATCTATCGTAATTTATTAAATTTGTCATTTTTTTCTTTTTAATGTGTATATTTAGAAACGCATCCTTTGGGTTGATGAGAAGAATCTGACAGCTCACATCGAGGCTGGAATTATGGGATTGGATCTGGAAAAAGAGGTAAGATTATCGGTTAAGAGGCAAAATATTCAAATTCTGAATCAGCATTGTGAATAGAAATACAAGTTAGTATTCAAGTTTAGTTTGCGAGAGGTTCCTTGTTGTCATGTACCTTGCTTATGGACACAAAGGTTTAATCCACTGATGAGATTCAGACTGGAATGTACCTGCTGCTGGAAACCAGACTATTACTAACGGATTCTCGTACTGTGATCTAATTCTTTTGACCGGCTTACCCCTTGCAGCTCAGCAAGTATGGTCTCTGCACAGGCCACGAGCCAGACTCGATGGAGTTCAGCTCTCTGGGTGGATGGGTCGCAACACGAGCATCTGGAATGAAGAAAAATGTCTACGGCAACATTGAAGATTTGGTAAGAGACAAGTTTGGAATTGTAAATTTTCTTTCAACAACTCAAAATGTCTCCTTTTTGACAACGTCTTCTGTTTGTATAATTTTTTTCTCAAGAAGAGTTTGAAATTTTATTTTTGTTTCTGTGAATTGCCCCTCGGAATCTTCTTGTACAATTTGGCTAATTCATTCTGTGTTTTTGTTATTAAATGTGACCCATTTTATCCAATTATGAATGAAATGTAAGGTTTATTGTGAAGCTCTTTTGTCTGGGTGGTTTTATTGTCAATCATGAATTGAAATGTTTGCTTCTTTTGTTTGTCAGCTGGTGCATGTTAAGATGGTAACGCCGAGGGGTGTGCTCGAGAAGAATTGTCAGGTGAGTGATCTTGATGTTACATTTTGTTGTGGAAGATCAAACCTGTTTAAGATAGCAAGGATTGTGGTAGGGCTGTGTGAGGTGTCAAGTCAAAATAGTCTGAGTCAAGTCGAATCATTTTGCTTCAATTCAAGTAACAAGTCAAGTTTGTCCAAGTCAGGATGCACGACATTTGAAGTTGATTTTCAGTCACACAAGATTTACAAGACACATTTACAAGATCAGGGATGAGATTTCTAAGATTTTTATCTGATTTCAGATTGTTTTGTTTTGGATTTTAGATTTGTTTTTCATCTCAAGCTGTGTACACAAGTATAGGAGATTTTCAGAGTCAAGATGTTTATGCCCCCTGTCAGTTGTTTTCAGATATTTTTTATCATTGGTGAATCTCATCCCTGCAAGATGTAAGGTACCGGTATCTGCAACAGCCAGGCACTGAGCTAGTTTTTACATATCCAGAAAATTCCCAAGAAACTACAAAACTAGAAAACGTTTGGGCTCATAGATTTTGCGATGTCTTCTTTAGGTTCCAAGGATGTCGACTGGTCCAGACATTCATCATTTTATCCTGGGGTCAGAGGGTACGTTAGGGGTGGTTACGGAAGTGACGTTGAGGGTGCGTCCCCTCCCACCCGTACGCCGATACGGATCAGTGGTCTTCCCCGCCTTCCATCAGGGCGTGGACTTCATGCGAGAAGTGGCCAGACAGGTATGACTGCAAATGATTACCGGGTATTCCTTTTTTGAACTGTTGAACTTAGGCAACTCAGATGAAAAGCTTCACAAAATCAAAGCCCAACTTTGTGCAGTATCCCTGTGGCACCTATTTAACCCATATCATATTGGCTAGGAACCTCCCTGAATCTGCCAAATCCAAGTACGTGTGCAGGATCCCTGTGGCACATTTTGTCATTCTTAACCAATATCATATTGGCGAGAAACCTTTCTGAATCTGCCCAAATCCAACACTGTACAGCAATCCCTATGACATACTTGTATAGCCTTAACCAATTTGGATATTAAGCTTATGAACCACTGTGCCATATCACTATGGCACATTCATTGCACTTTACATTCAAAATTGTTGTCCAATATTCAATCTGTGTTCACCTCTTAGTGTCTTTTCATCACATTTAGCTGCTC
Source organism: Astropecten irregularis (assembly GCA_963971285.1). Classification (NCBI taxonomy): domain Eukaryota; kingdom Metazoa; phylum Echinodermata; class Asteroidea; order Paxillosida; family Astropectinidae; genus Astropecten; species Astropecten irregularis. The sequence goes on along the minus strand of OZ020250.1, from coordinate 3,702,010 downwards.
AGATAAAAATGAAATCACACTTAATAAGAAATTATTTTCAAAATCATTTGAAGCGAAGATCTGCATTTGTGTTGTTCAGTTATTCAAGCGTAACAATGCAAATGAATATTTTCTGTTTTTTTATCGACACTTTGATGACGACCTTTTGTTGTTTTTGACAGCGATGTGCCCCAGCATCCATCCGACTCATGGACAATGAACAGTTCAAGTTTGGTGAGTGGAAAATTTTTTGAAAATATCTGACAACCCTGTGTGCTCTTGTAAACAGATGATATACATCATAGGATCGTATACACAAACTGTTGGTTTATCGGTTGTCAGGACTTACGAGATCCTATTTCATGGATTCTGGAGAGGAATTTTCAGTTGTGCGCATGTGTAGTTCACGTAACTAAGGATTTCTCAATTACTGGGCTCACGTAGGAATTTGATGATAACCCTTTAATGAGAATCATAAGCGCCAAACTTTGCAGTAAGCACTAAGCAGGGCCAGGAAATTGGACCTTAATGTAGATGAGTTAATGTACTATGTGTGTTATGGTTGTTCAAGGTATATCCTCCTTTAAGAAGTTGGCCCTGGTTTTGTTTTGATTTGAATAGGGCAAGCTCTTAAGGGTCCAGCCGCGTCCATGTGGACATCCCTTATGGACAGCCTTAAGAAGGTCTATGTTACAAAGGTAAGGTCTAGTACTGTTATTGATCAGATGCTACGGCTATGTCTGCATTACCTGGCTGTGGCTTGGTGATACACAAGATGCTATGGGATGCGGCTACAGCTGTACCGTGATGTTACACAAGTGGCTATGGGATGCGGCTGCAGCTGTACCATGATATTACACACGAGGCTACGGGATGCGGCTACAGCCGTACCGTGATGTTACACAAGAGGCTATATTAGGAATGCGGCTACAGCTGTGCCATGATAATACACATGAGGCTATGGATCGGCTGCAGATGTACCATGATTTTACGCTACAATCTATGGGATACAGCTGCAGAAGTAGCATACACATACATAGACTTAGCTATAGCCCGATGATTAAAACACAGCCTTAATAGCTTGAATATGCAGGGCAAGTCAACAGCCACAATAATATTTTATTTTCCTTATCAACAAAGCTCCTGAAGTCAAAATATAGTTTGAACTTGAATGAATCGTTTTGCATTTCAGCTGAAAAGATTTGACCCTGATGTCATGGTGGTAGCAACTCTGCTTTTTGAAGGAGCAAAAGAGGTATGTATGTTCATTGTGCAAAATAAATTGAAATTTTCACTTTTTCAGTCACAATCATCTTTTTATGGCCGGTGGTCTAAGTTTGTTTCAAGGACTAAAATACCACAATGGATTTTGGGAAGGAAAAATGAGTACAGTCTCAAAATGGAGAGCAGTTATGAAAAACTTTAATTTTTACCATCATCATTATACATGTATAACATTTGTTTCAATTTTTAAGTAAATAGTGAACAATATGCATACTTGATATAAAAAATAGAAATTAAAAAAAAAAATGAAAATTGAGACAAAAGCTGAAGCTTGAACCTTGCAAAAAATTTAGCCAACAGATACAACTTGAAAACAGCCAATCTAATTCTGTGGAAATACATGAAAAAAAGTTTTCTTGAAATCGAAATTTCTCAGTCAAGACAGCTCTGGAAATGTCTTGCACTCTTATACTGCGAAGGCCATGCTGTATGGTATAATGTGATAATCTTGGTTTTCTTTTGTTTAGGATGTTGCTGCTCAAGAGAAGAAGGTTTACAACATTGCCTCACAGTTTGGGTATGTAGTCGGGACAGTCTTGGTCAAAAGTGAAACAATTTAGGTGAATTTTATTAAGTTTAGTTTTTCTTTTTTTATATGAAGTTAGTATGATGTTGCTGTCTTTGTATCTCGTTTTCCTTTTTTACTTTGATAAAGTTTGTAAATTTCAGTATGTAGAACGTTGATGTTGATTGTTATTGATTGATTATGATTGTCGGAAGCTTTGTTTTGATCATTGATTTCTTATCAATTGGTTTTGATCAGTTTTGATCGGATTTGGTTGATTTTAATTGATTTTGATTGGTTTTGATTGATTTTGATTGGTTTTGATAGTGGCCTGGCAGGCGGTGAAGATAACGGTCAGAGAGGCTACAATCTAACATTTGCTATTGCCTACCTCAGAGTAAGTTTAGAATTTGCATATATTTGCATAAATTTACATACATTTGAATAATGCTCAAAGTTTGGAGTGATTTACTTGGGAGTGATTGGTGATGTTGCATTGAACACTTTGAACAATATGCTCTGTACTGTCCGCCATAAAACACTGCCCAATCTTAAATGGGTTGATAACTAAATTTTTTAAATATTGTAGGTCATTTTGACGGCCAACTGTTTTCTTGCGAATCTGCACTTAATCATCAGACATTGTTGATTTGATTTCAGGATCTCGGGCTGGAGTGGTACGTCATCGCAGAATCATTTGAAACCACAGTGCCTTGGGACCGGTAAGAATTTCATCATCCTCATTATCTTTATGTGGTGATAATTCAGGGCCCAATTCCACAAGCGTAGAATTGACACTCGTGGGGTCGATTTGACCAAACTCATCGTAACTTACTATCAATTGTAGGACTTGTGATGTATTGCAGTTCTACGTAAGATAGGCCCCCTACGATGGGTTATCCTCTGTAACTCAAGAAACGATCGATCGTAGGGCTTCGTGAAATGGACCCCAGGGGTCGATTTCACTAGTAACACTTTGCGATCATCGCTTAAGCCCAAATCCATCGCTAAACCGAAAATTGCTACACAAAGTAGCGATCGGTTTTCCATTTAGCGATGGATTTGGGCATTAGCCATGATCGCAAAGCAATAGTGAAATCGGCCCCTGGTAACATAGCATAACGATCTGTGCTTACCAGATTCTGTTTCATGGCTTAATTGAGGATTTCTTGCTTTACTCAGTTTGTTTAGAAACCTGGCGCTATTTCTGTTTAGTAGCAAAGAATAATAATCGTTAGCTTAGCATTCTGCCGTAAGCAGTACCACAAAATTGCGGCCCAGTGGCTCGCTAGTACTGTGGGGAATATACAAATAAAATCTTGCTTTTTTGTGCAGGATGCTAGATTGTTAATTATGGTCATAAACGTTGCCAAGACGAAACCTTTGATAAAGCTCATTGATGATTTTCTTGTTTTTTCAGAGTCATTGACCTGTGTCGCAATGTCAAAGAACGTTTATACAGTGAATGTAAGAGACATGGTGTGCAGTATCAGCCCTTAGCAACGTGCAGGTAATTAAACGTACATGTACATGTCCAATAAAAATTATATATAGTAATAAGTATAGTAATTTCATTTCTAGAATAATTTATATAATTGTGTTTTGGGGTATACATGTACATTTTTTTATCAGATTTGATTCATCAGCATTGGACAGGAGTGGTTTTCACTGGCTTCATTGATCGTTTTCATTGATGTTAATTGAGCTCAAAGATAAACTGAATACAAATGTACAAAATTGGTAAAACAAATAATTTGATTACAGCACGCCCATATTTAAATTAAGATTTTGTTCGCATTCTCCATATTACCATCGAAACATTGGATTAATATTGCTGACTGCTGTTTCATGTTTGCTTTTTCTTCTCACCCTAGAGTGACCCAGACGTATGACTCTGGAGCTTGTGTTTATTTCTACTTTGCTTACATGTATCGTGGCCTTACAAATCCCATCGAGGTGTACGAGGAAATTGAGGTGAGTAACTCATTGGAATGTGACTCGAATCACTGACTTCTCAGCGTAATTCTGTTTTTTTCTTGAAATTTTGAAACTCATGAGTTAGAAGAAATTGAGTTGTGTTGTATCACTTAATACTGAGTACCTGCACTTAATCTTGAGTGAGAGAAGACTCATCTATCTCAAGTTCTATCCCCATGTGAGTAACTACAAAATGATTGAGTAACAGCATGCTGTGACTCAGACTTGGACTCAATACTCACACTCGAGTTACTGAGAATGTAACTAGAGAGTGTGAATCAGTTCTGATGGTATTTTTCTGGATGGGAATTGAATGCTTTTTATTATTTTTTGATCATGTTAACGATTTTGATTTCTTCTGGTTTGCTCTCAGGCTGCTGCCAGGGATGAAATCTTAGGAATTGGAGGAAGTTTGTCCCATCACCACGGCAGTAAGCTATAACTCATTTTTATATTTTGATGAAATTAGGTTACAGGTAGTAAAATTAGCACCGAGACAAATAATCTTAAGATAATTTTGATTCTTAATTCTTAAGGCACAACTGAACATCAGTTCAAACATTTATTTGCTGTGTGAATGAAAGTAAGAAAACCTAATGTGCAAGAAATGAATGATAACAAAAATGGTTGAAAAGTGAACAAAGAAAAGTAGACAAGTGGGATTTGAACCTGCGACCCCAGAATACCGTACTGGTGCTCTACCAACTGAGCTATCCAGCCCTATGTTGGTGGTGTCCCAAATTCTCAATTATCTTCATTCGTTTATCAGTCAGAAGCCACAAAACCAATCACATACCGCTATATCCCAAGGATCATGTAAGTTACGCGCAGTATTAGTAATGCTGCAACCTGAGAAACTGTATTTGGGGGATCACTCAAAGAGGATGCGGCTACAAAAAAATGGATGTAATCCCCGAATTTTGTTGATCCTTTCACAGTTGGTAAGCTGCGCAAGCAGTGGATGACCAAAGCCATCTCAGAACCAGGTGTGGAGACACACCGTGCCATCAAGAAACACCTGGATCCCCAGAACATCTTTGGGAACAATTGCCTGATCTGAAACAGGAACATTAACTCTCTCTTCATCAAACCATGACTCACATAGGCCTGCCGCCTACTAATATAAAATAGGCCTGAAAGGTAATATCATACTTTGGTTTTTGTCAAATAAATACAGATTCATGGCCAAAAATATCAAGGAAGATACAGTAACAGTCATCTGTGAATCTCTCAGTCCCATGCATTGCCCACTTTTTTTTAGAAAACAATGAAAAACGGCTACAGTATTTTTAAAAATCTTCTCACCGTTATTTTTTATGTTTATAAGATCAAAATTGTTTTTGGTAATTGGTTTTACTCTTTTCTGGATAAATACAGCATTTCAGTCAGGAAAAATTGTAACAGTATGTTTCTATCACCACAATCTTTATATCCTGTAAGTCATAGGTAAATCTGTGAGGATTTCTGTTTTGGTATGCTGCCAAAGAATGATAGTACCTGGAAGGTTTGTCCTAGAAATTTAAACATTTGTAAGAAATTGTTCCCAGATTTGGACCTCATAACAAAACACAAAAAAGGAAAAGATTTTACATAAATTTAATTTATTAATTTTTTTCTTTCACAGAAAGATTGAATCTAACTTGCAATTTGAATTCTTCAGTTGAACATTGTTCAAGAATGTTATGCCATACATAGCCATAAATCAGTGGGTTTTTTTAACATTTGATATAAATTAAAAAAGGAAAACGTTTGTTTTCTTGTTTTTGTTTGCAATTAAAAAATCCCGATCATTCCAAAAGTAAACTTTTGTAACGTTGATGTTTATATTTTACCTAAAATATGCTTGTCCAGCTGAGTTGTTGGTTATCATTGCGTGGAGATTTTCTCAGTCTATTTGTTTGTTTTTGTTTGTTTGTTTTTAGTGATTCTATTTGTTTGTTTTTGTTTGTTTTTAGTGATTAGAGCAAAGAAACAGTGTTTGAATTCTTTGTGGTTATGTTTCATGATCTGCAGGCGATTTCACAATTGAACATTGCATCATTGCCCATCACAGTTTCCGTCACATTTTATTGTGTAATTGCATGTACATATAACATTGATTCAAATGTTTAAGATCATCTCGCAAAATGGTTTAGGGTCCCTAAAGCCAGTTATTCGTGTCAAAAGCAAATGACGATTGGTCACATTTTAGTAGATTATTGTAGAAAAAATGCCAGTTTGTCACGCAGTGGCTAGCAAAAATTGTGTTTTTTCCCTTTCTTTGGTTAATGTTGGGTTACAAGCAGCTGAGACTGAACAGAAAAAAGAAAAGATCATTGGAAATAATTGCATTGAAGTGGTTGTATATGATGAGTGTATGATATTGTTATTTTGGGACATTTGGCAGCGTACAGGATTTTGCAAGGCCTCCAACAAAAATGTATTGAGTTTCAACTTTCAAACAGAAAATGGACTCAACCGTTTTTAAACAGTACAAACAGTCACCATGGGAAATCTTGGTTCATCAGATGCTGTTTTTTTTTTTCAAGGAAATCAAGATTTAGTTCATTTGTCTGTACGATTTTATAGCATTTCGAAAGTGTGGTGTATTGTTGTGAAGGATTCGGAGGGGGGGGGGGGGGGGGGGGGGTGCAAGATTATTTCGGCCGCATTTCTGCTATCCAGATGAACAAAGCGTAAAAAGGTACATGAAACAACATCTGTAAGGAAGTTTAAGACCTTCACTTCTGTTTAAGTACCAAATTAAGCCAAAACGTACATCTTTGCAAATCCTGTAACCCAGTGTCACTTTTATTGTCAGAAAAGATAGGCCATGCAATAACAGTAACCAACATTATAATGTGCATTGTGTAATTGTAGCTTTCAGTACACTTGAATATTGCATTTCTGTGTAACCTAATGTTTATAAAACTATAAAGTGATAGTGCTACCCAACCTCTCAATGTCTCAAACCAGAACTAAAATCTGCCATGAATTTCATTTGATTTAATGACATTGTTATAATGGCAGACTATTTTATACAATTTTTTATTGCCTTCTCTTTACATATAATAAGACCATCGATAAATTTTGTGCAAATTTATTATTGCTTTAATTATTATGCAATTATGCAAAACAATTTGTAATGTCAGATTATACCATCATGTTGCAAAGCTATGGAAACACATCATATTCCATAGAAATTAAACAATCTTGTACCAATGTTAGATTTGTGGTGATCAAAGCAGTTTATTTGCTTTCCGGGCATGAGCGGAAAAAAACCTTTGTTTTTGTTCTGATTTTTTTCTTTGTTCTTCCTCTTCTTGTCATCCAGGCCCATAGACTTTGTACATACATGTAGTTTTTCTGGCATCCACTTTACGACTGATCATGCCAATAGTAAAAGGATCTACATAACTATACATGTACATGCGCATGCATCAAAATCGGTCCCATTATTTTTAAGCAATGAATAAGGAAAGAAAAGAAACAACAAAGAAAGAAAAGCGCATTTGGACTGGAGCTTTCACTGCGCTTTCCTGTATGCGTTCAACAAAAACGTGTAATTTAACTTTTTATGTAATTTTGTTTTTCAGCCTTTGAGAAAGATCCTGCTAGGATCAAAATGCGCAAGGCCCTCCTAACTCAAAGTAATTTAACCTGTCTTATGTGAACGTTGTTTTTGTCATGTTCCAAGCCGTTTAACCTAACAACCTGAAAAAGACTAACAGAAAAATGATTGACCGTTCCCAGGTTGCAGCATTGCTGTGCGTATCAGTGAAATGATCCCTGGGATATGGCGGTGTGTGCATGGTTTCATGGCTTCTGACTGCCAAACGAACAAAGATAATTGACTGTTGGGTTCACCGTCAACGTAGGGCTGGATGGCTCAGTTGGTAGAGCGCCTGTACGGTGTTCACTGTTCAGGAGGTCGCCAGTTCGAATCCCGCTACAGTCAAATGATTGAATAAGCGTGTAAAGAATTATCATGGCCACATGAATTAATTTGGAAGTAACAATGAAAAACTTGAAAGAAAATGGACGGAACAACGCCTTTCTGTGTTGTCTAGCTTCTTTGAGGCTTGGAAAATGACTAGTACATGTAATAACACAAATAAAATGGTGTTATGCGCAAACATGGATTGTCATGTAAACGTAAAGGTTATCATATTAAAATGACAATAAACCCTTCCAGCATGCCTGCATGTACTTGAGGGCGTTGGGTGGGTGGGTGTGCCTAAGCTTTGTTGGTTCAGTGAAATTATCATTTCAATGTGCATTTCAAAGTTGCATATCATACAATAACAAAATGATTAAAAAGTCAAATTCTAAAATATGAATATATTTTTATACTGATTTCTTACTTCATTAAAAGCATGATATAATGCATTGAACCAAGTAAAAATTAAAAGATAACCCTACCCTCAAAAAGAATAAATAAAAACAAATAAACAGAAGCTTGATGATCAACAACAAATGGCCAATTATTTTCCTGACAAAATTGTTTACAGTACGTATTAAATGTGGGCATTGAAACTGTCTGGTGGCCTACGCACAATCTGTTTGCAAATGAATCCAAATAACAAAAGGACACATATGCAGGAATTCTTTGTAAATAATTTGTAATAATTGTAATAATTCCACTCGATAAAGATACAACTTTCCCAATTCCTAACTCTCCCAAAATACACAATTTAGTCAAAAGAGCTCAACTGCAGACCCAATGCAATTGCACGCTTCACATTTCTGTATCATCTATTATCTCAAACAGAATGTCGGCTGAAAAGCTGCTTCCTTTCCTGTGTTAAATGTAGTATCATACTTTGGTAAGACACCAAAACAGAAATGTTCACAGATTTCCGCATAACTTACAGGGTATGAAGATGGTGGTGGTAGAAACACACAATTGTTAAAATTGGTCCACCTGAAATGGTGTATTTATCCAGAAATTAGTCAAACAACGACCGAAAATCTTTTAAAAGATCAAAAATAAAAGAGAAAAGACTTAAGAAATACTGTGGCCGTTTTTCACTGTTTTCTCAAAAAGTGGGCACCGTATGGGACTGCAGTTGTCACATACATGTATGACTGTTACTGTATCTTCCTTGATATTTTTGTCCATGAGTCTGTATTTCTTTGACAAAAACCAAAGTATGATACTACCTTTAAGGTTACATTTAGAAAAATCATGATATTGGTTTTTTTAAAGAATTTCTAATTAAGTAATTATTAACGCTCTGTTCCCTGTAGTTGTCACACTGTGGAATCTGTACCTTTGCTTTGACTAAATGTTCAATGGCTACATGTATGTGGTATAAAAAAACTCCACATTTTACATTTTGAAAATCATTGCATCCTTGCACATTCCCCTGAACTTGGAAACACAGGAAATTGTACAAACACCCCCTCTCCCCCCCCCCCCCCCGAAGAAAAAAAAACACCCCAACTTTTCAACACCAAAACCAAAAGCCAAAAGACATATCAAACAACAAATGACAAAACAAACTAAAAAAAACAACACCAAAATCACAAAAACAAAATACGAACAAATCAAAACCAAAAAAATAAAAGCACAAACAAAATATAAGCAAACAAAAAACAAACAAAACAGCAATGAACATTTTAATCTCTTCAAATCTGTTATTGAGTTGTCTGTGCACTCAATAGGGAACAATGCTGAGCAAGGCATTGCCGATACCATAACAAAAAAAAACAACACTTCTTGTAAATAGTACAAAAAATCAGCATCTTCCCATGTAAAAATAATGGATGTCACTGGCGAAGAATCTGGGGTCGATGTGACGAAGCCCTACGATCGATCGTAACTCAAGTTACGAATGATAACCTATCGTAGGGGGCCTATCCCATAATCCCACGTAGGACTGCAATGATCATAAGTCCTACAATTGATAGTAACAATGAGTTTGGTGAAATCAAGCCATACGGTAATTAACACCATTCATGGTCACGTTGTGAAATTTGATATCACTTGCCAAGATGGTACTTGCAATATTTTCGCTAGGCTCTTGGGAACATTACATTTCAAACAAAAGAATTTTCCACTAAGAACTGAAACTATACATCGCAGATATTTATTCCTATACTTTTATTTGTTTTATTGTAATACAAAAGGGGGCTTTGAGATACAATGTCCACACATCTCTTCAACTTAATTTAAATAGAAAGAAAACATTTAAGTTAAACATCTACCATTGCTAGAATTCCCAAACTTGTTTTCAAATAAAATAATAACTCCATTCACTGGTGGATGTAGGTCCATTTAAAACATTAAAAAACAAAAACAAAGAAGTGTTTTCTTGGTTAAGAAACAAAACAAATTGCTATAAACAAACCATAAATAGAAAAACCAGGAAAGCTACATAGGAAGTGTATTGAACTGAATGAATGATATATTTAAAAGACAAACTCTGGAATTTTCCACAATGTGCACTTTTTTAATAAAACCTTTGGGCCAATTCCATACGGAGCTTTTTCTTCCTCACTATAAACATTATGCAATCTGAAATCAATTTTCAATCAATGTTTTCCAAAACCCATTCATCTATAATTATATCTTTTTGAGCTTATTTTCAATAAATTGTGTATTAGCATGATTCTAGGTTAGCATATTATACAATCACAGATTTTATTTTTCTTGTAAGTATGATCCATTAAATACATCAATCGCATGCAGTCAAGTGATGTTAAAATTAAAATATCAAATTTTTTCTTATTTGTAATATACATGTACAGTACTGCCTAGCGGGTTTTGATTACTGAGGAAAAAAAGATCGTAGACCATGTTTGCTTTATTAATCTTCTTCTCAATTTTTTTTTCTATTTGAAATCCAAATGCATGCATAAAATGTTTCATAGTATATGGCAATGTCAAACTGCACACCCAAATAGGAACAATATTGTATTATGGACAACGAAATGGATGCAAATATGGATTATTAATACAACAAAGACAAAGAAATTAATAAATGGGTTACGGGGCTGTCTCGTGTCTCCAAAACACTTTGGTTAACATCATTGATTTATATCCAATGTGTGGTTAAAAAGAATTAACATATCGGCACTTGTACATATCTTGAGTGAGGGTTTTCTTGGCTATTATTATGTGTGATTATAAAACCAATTTGCACTAGTTCTGTGGTTAGTATTTGAACATAATCATTAGCATTGTGTGTATGAAGTCACTGTGAACTTAATCTTCAGGGGCCAATTGCATAGAGCTGCTTAGCACAAGAATCCGCTAAGCATGACATTTCTGTCTGAGTAAAAACAGGGTTAACAAACCACATTTCCGTGTGTTGTGTATATCTTGCAATTGTTCTTTGGCTGTTGTTCGCTCACCATGAATATCAAATGGAATTTTCAATGGTGGTTTGTTTTATGGGGTAAGCTATTTTTGTGCTGAGCAATTTTTTGTGCTGAGCAGGTCCATGAAATTGGCCCCTGGTCAGGAAATTTAACATGCAACTTTGGGTTGCAAAAGAGTTCCTATTACAAATGTAAAGTTTCTCAGACAGTGGTAGTTGCTGGAAGGATAAGACCATTCAACTTGCATAAATCTCAAGTTGCACGCACCACAAGATGGGTTCTTTTAAGCAAACAGTGCAACAGCACCGTCACAAAAACAATCAAAAGTACATATGTAATCCAGTCACATTCAACCACTTGAAAAATAACACGGCATTGAAAATGAAATCAAGAAAACAATTCTCGGGTGCATCACTTCTAAACTGGATAAACCAATGAGGACCAGTAACAGCAATGAGTAATAAATTATTAGTCCCTAAAATTAAAATAATAATAATTAATGATATTCAACAAACAAAAAAAGACTGACGGTACAAACTCCATTGCTTTACAATATTCATGGCATTGTTGTTTTCAGGTGACGGAAAATTAAATGCTTGCGTTAAAGCTTAAATTGTTAGATTGTGAGGGGGTAAGCAATGAATTTTACAATACCACGGTTCAAGAACGATATACAGCTACAGTCTATCACTTAATGCAGTTGTTTGTATTTTTTACATTTTGATTTAAGAACCATGTATAACAATTTGGTCTGGGTTCTGTTAAATTCAGAAGTTTTTGTTAAAATGACGTGTTATGCGGGGGGTTATTATTCAAAGTCACAAGATTGAACACAAGCACAATTAAATGCTGTGGATTCGGGATTACAATTTGTATAAATGTTAGAGTGAGACTCACAAAAATATTGAGAATTACTGGCAAATATAAATTCAGTAATAATATTATGTCAAATACATATATTTGAAGAAAAAAAATCAGAATTTTGAATAGTTACCCTTTCTGACCTTCCACGGGCCTATAATAGATCTTTTGCAAACAAACTCCTATATTTTTCAGTACCGCAATTCAAAATGATTAAGCTTGTTCCGCATATTTAAATCCGTTAAAGCATCTGAAGCTAACTGGGCCATTCCATTAATTTGTGTCTGATAGTTTTCACAATTACCAAGTCAGAAATTAAATTGGATCTTTGTGTGTCTTTTTTCCATTCATAAGACACAACGATTTCACATTGCTCATATTTTTGTTTACATTATTTGTGTTCTTACTCCTTATATTCAGGGTAGCCGCACACAAATATAACGACCATGCTTGTGGTCAATGTATAATCAATCTATCCATCGCAGTTCTCCATCTTTTGGCTTTGAATATTTTCATTTCATTTGGAAATAAAATATAGTATGCTGGTTAACGTGTTCGTACATCTTTCCTTCACAATTGTTTTTTCATCAGTGAGTAGAATTGCAAGGATCTGGCTATAGTTCAAACTACCGGAACGCAAATTAATGGAATGACCCTTAAATAAACATTCCCTTGGACTCAAATATCTTGTATAACGTATGGCTTAAATTCACTTTAAAATGGACCACTTTTACACACACTAAACAACCAAAATTGAGAATCCATTCACATGATTTGTTTCTATTTAAAAAAGAAATCAGTCGAATGAAATGAATTTGCTTCAGAATAAAAGATAAATGTGCATTTTCCTATTGCTTTCCATCAATCCTGCCATCACCATTATGTATCTTAAAATAACTTAAAACAATGCTTACGTGAACACAAACACGTCCCTAAGTCATGTGTGAGTTCTTAGAGCAATGAAGAAACGTGTTTGACTGCATAATGTGTGCTTTTCTACACAAGTGAGGGGGCAAGAACTTCCTCTGTGGAAACGTATAGAAGTCTCAGTAATCATCCACATATTGCGCATACTAAACAGACAGACAACTTTGAGAAGATTTACTGGGTTGCTGGTACAATATGTCTAGTCTACAGCTATTCAATTCTACTAAAAAATCAAAACATTGCAGCAAGGTAGAGACACTCGGCATTATAGAATAATAATAAATGATGCTCTGAACCACTGAAAAAAATCTACAGATGAAGATTTTTGTTGTGCTGATGATGAATGATGAATGATGAATTAACGACAACATTGATGATAAAAAATGACTAGGATGAGTACGAACTCTCAGACAAAGAATAGGGTAGCTCTCGGTGAAGAAACTCGCTTTGATCTATCAAAATGCTGTAATGCTCACAGCGGAAGGGATATACCGTATTATCTATAATATACATATATCTGCTCAAATTACAGTTTCTGGATTTTCTCGCCGACAATGACGGGATTGTTTTTCCTTATTTCCTCCTGGCCATGCAACCGGTAATCGAATTGACAATCGTGTTTGTCTGAGTAGCGATGTATACTACAAAAGAGGCCTCCACACCGACATTCAAAACCTGCGCCAAAGAAGAAAATAAATATTATAGATGTTTACTGACTTGATTATACACACTTCAAATTGAACTATTCTGGTCAGCAGATTCCCAAGCCAATTTCCTGACACTGTTTAAAGTATGAAATAAAACTGGTCTTTTTGATGAAGTCATGATGACGTCACAGTTATTTCCATGGCAGCAGGACATCTACAGGACATAACAAAGACTATTGCTAATAAATTATCAATACAAAATCAGCCCACTGATGATGTCATGATGACATCATCATGAAGTTGGACATCTTAGATTTGGATTCAGAGTGCTACAGACATCATAACCATCAGAATGTGTGGTCTTTTGATGACATGTCGATGAGGTCATCATGACATCATGATGATGTCATCATCTTAGTTACAGTCTGGGAATAGCATCATATCCATCAAATTTGGAATTCCTTTTACTTTTTAAAGATCTGGTGGACAAAAAACTGATTAATTTATCATTCAAATGACATTCCTTTGTCTAATTAAATAGGATCCTGTTTTACAAATTATACGTACTTCGTACTTCAAATTATAACCTTTCATTACAAGTAATAAACTGCTGCAAACTGCTCATCAGTCAAAATGACCTGAAATATATCAAATGCTCCATTCATGGGCATCTTTTACTTGCATGTTCTTGTTCCCTTGTCATTTAGCCTTTGAGGGAAAGATTCTGCTAGTGTAACCTTCCATGTTATGGTTCACATTCTTTGCTAATTCTCAGTTTAGCATTAGAAATAAACAAGGATTTACATGGGGGACGGGTGGTATTAAGAATTATGACAAATACAAACAACAATTTTGTTTACACAACGATTTACAAGAAGAAAAACTGTCTGATCTTACCTGTCAGGCCTACTTTCTTACGGCAAGTTGCACATCGGTTCTTTTTCTTTTTGCCCTTGTCCGGACTATCCGATCCATCAGGGGAATCCGTAGAGGTGCTTGGTGATGGACAGGATGGCAGCTCCGCGTCTTCCGCACTACTCTTTGCCGTAGCACCTTCAACTTCCGGTGCTTGAACTCTCTCATTAGCATTGCTGGCTGTACTGCTGAGAGCCGTCGTATTCGTTAGGGAGGTGGTAATTAGTGAGCTGGCTTCTGTGTTGCTGGTGCGCATGAGGCTAGATGAAGCTTTGTTGGGAGAAATGAAAAGAAATATTGTATTTGTCAAACATGTCAAACTTTACGCAATTTAAGTCGTGGCACTAGTCAGCCTAAATCATCATGAAGCTAAGGTTGGGCGGTTTTGAAAGGAATAAAAACCGACAAAACTGTGAGACCCTGACTCAGTTTAACCGTAAAACATACAAGATAATAATGCAAATTCACAGACGCAGGAACGTTACAACTTGACTCTTAAGATCACCATACAAATTATAAAATGAACAAATGAATAATGAATACACTCAATAAAGTAAACATCAATCACTGGTATAATTTCAGCAAAAACGCTGGCTCACATGAAAGTTATGTTCGGTGAACACTCAAAAGTAGTTGAGAATCAGACTAGTAAAGTTGCATCAGTCGATACCACAGAAACCTCTACATAACTTTTGCGAAAAGCTGTCGCACATGCGCAGCATTCGGTATGTATAAACAAAACTGTACATTACATGTACATGATCCACAAGTCCGAGGCACGCAGCAGGCATAAACCAGCATAGTAATGTTGCAATCCCGTAGAGGCGCAAGGCAATGGCACGTAGCAGGCCTCGGTACAGATTTTTTAGTCAAGAATTCTGTTTTTGATATATAAATCTGCTCATGAATGACTCTGAATATTCTGTAAGGTTGCGCCAGCACCAAAATATCGCGATATTCCTCAACACATGTAGATCGAGACTAGAACTTCACATAGCTGCACTGCAACGATCATTGTACATATACATGTTTTACACACAGCATGGCCTTTGATCCGTTCATCGTGCACATACCGGTAATCCAGCACAGTGTATTCAACGATCGCGCTGATTGGAAAAAAAGACTGTGAAAAGACTGTGTGCTAGCGCTGTCATTAACCAAATCAGATACCAGTTTGATTTTTATTTGGTTGCCCGATCCGCCCAATGGAATTTAACATTTGGTGGCCCAAAATCTATTTCTAGAGGCCCCAGGCCACCGCTAATGTCGAGCCCTATAGAAACACTAACTGATTTTTATGACATCATCACGTGTACATTTTATGTGATCGGATCGAATGCTCTCACTCAGGAAGTAATACAACCAATACACATTACCTTATATCTGTAAAGGTTAAAACAAAAAGAGAAATTACCATTTTATGAACTCCCTTGCCTTATGACCAACATTTTATATCATTGTACTCATTTGATGTCATTTAACCTTGTACACAGTTGTAAAAACAAGGCCTCTACATGTATCTCAGAAATGCATTGTGTGATTCTGATATCCATGATGTAAAAAGTGACACGAGAAGTTTGAAAGTGCAAACGAATATTACATGGTGTTATAGTCTTGGTCCACCACAATGTTATTACTTGAACGTACGAACCGATTACCCGCACTGACCCACAACCACGTACGTACATGTACGGAAAGGCCTCTTTGAAACATAGTCTTGGGAATCCTGTAAAATCTCCCCCTGAAAACAGGGGGGAAACACACTGCGCATGTGTTACTTTTGAATCAGGCACAGCCTATTAACATACACATGTACAGGTCCATGCATGCAGGCAAGTGTAGGTAATCATACATATTCAATAGTGTGTCAACTTAGCGTGCTACATAACGAGGTGCGCACGCAAGCCTTGGCCCCCAGGATTTCCAAGACTATGTTTCAGAGAGGCCTTTACGTACATGTACATACGTGCGTTCGGGTCAGTGCAGGTTATTGGTTCGTACGTTCAAGTAATAACATAGTCATGAACAAAGACTAATGGTGTTTCTGCAAACAGATCTACATGTCACAAAAGTTGGCATACTGCGCCAGTTCACGTACCTGTTTCATTCTCCTTGCCGTGGAACCCTTGAAACGTTAAGTTGCTGGCTTGATGGGATAAGGGTTGCACTGGTGAATTTTGTTTTTTCCTCTGGTGATCTTTGTAGCACTTGGAACACATGCCTTCCGTGGCCGCACTGCCGTAGAAGCCGCAGCCGTTCCGACATTGATTGGGAGACACCTCATCGCTCCCTTTGCTGCTGTCCATCTTCAAGGAAGGTTTTAATGCGATGGAACCAAGGTAGCGGGTAGTCCTGAAAATATTCAACAGATTCAACAGAATGTTTATACGAATGTTTATCGGTAATTTGCTACTCAATCAGTGTAACAATATGAACCAGGAGACTCCAGAGCAGCACGCCCACAGCTGACCGCAGAATGGCCCACGGACCGGTGAGCACGGACGCGGATCAACATGATTTAAATGGACACCACAGCATCCAGTCTTCAGCCTGATGAAAGTTAGCCGTCCTAGGAACCGAAACATCACTCAGTATTAACACGACATCACATGTTTTTGATCACCTTTTCCCCTGTTTGGACTGCCGCGATGAATAACCCTTCCTTTCTAATATGAACTTGGCCACTTTAACCCTAACCCTCTGTACATTCCACACAATACCTGCTTATTTACCACACATTACCATTGTCCACAGTGGGGACAATCATAAACCAACCATTACCACACAAACCACACTGTGGTGTCTTGTGGGTTAGGGTTAAACAACTTAAGGTGCCGTCATGTAACACACGGTGACATAGTCACCCTAAGTCTTTGTACAATGTTGCCTGCTCATGCTCATTACAATAATACAATTACACAATCAGGTCTCATACGTTATACAAAATTTATGGGACCGTCAACATGTTTGTTACGTTCTAAATTTGTATTAACAGATACAGTGGTCCCTAGTACCCATTCTTCAGAATGAATTAGCCCTATGCCATGACAAGACAGGTACATTTACATCTGAATCTAAATAACGATGCAGGGCCCTACATGTACTGGGCATAAACGCATCGGGCTCGAAAGCCTGATGA
Organism: Astropecten irregularis; assembly: GCA_963971285.1. Lineage (NCBI taxonomy): Eukaryota > Metazoa > Echinodermata > Asteroidea > Paxillosida > Astropectinidae > Astropecten > Astropecten irregularis. The sequence continues at coordinate 3,684,471 of OZ020250.1, read as the reverse complement.
AACCTTTTATGGAAAGATGATGAGAAGAAGGTAGTTTTAGAGGTGAGAGGAAAACCCCAGAGTAATATTCTGGGTAGAACCCACAGAATCAGATAGGGACTGAAAACCCAATCCACTTGTGGACCGAGTCGGACTTGAACCCGGTCCGCAGAGGTGAAAGGCGAGGAAAGAACAGCTGCGCCAACATGACATATGTTTACAAACGCGCATTTACATAAAAGAATAGTTTAAGATATGATTTCTCAGATGTAATGTACATTGTACAGTATGAGAAATGAATCGCACATTTCATGGAAAATATCCAAAATGCATGTGTTCAGTGTAAGAGTAGAATACGGCCTGAATAAAAGCCTCATTCAAATGCATCATTATTTCCCTATTCGTGGTTTTCCTGCTAGCATTTTTGTTTCTAAACAAGGTTCTTTTGTACAGTAAAACCTTGATGACTCGATGTTTAAGGGAATGCAAATTTTCTTTGACTTATCTAGACTTTGACGTAGCGTAGTTCGAGTGTTCGAACTAACATGTTGTCTATAAAACATGTCCGCAACTCGCAATGCTTCTTAGTCATAAAAGTAGCATGTTACACAGCCTTTTTTTAACCAGATTTATGTATGATAGGAAACAAATCACCAATTATATTTTCATTTCATACATATTCTCACACACAAAAATAAATACAAAGACTTTCGTCCTATTACTATTAGTATTTGCACTGTCCCCATATTCCATGTAGCATGCATAAATAGGGTCGTGTTTTGGCGGCCTGAACCGTGAATATGTTTCTGCGTTGGTTATTGGTTCCGCATTTTGGCGACTTTGGTTCTGCTTCAATGACATCATTGGTTCAACCGAACAAGAACCAAGGGAATGAATTGGTATCTAATGGTCAGTCCAACATAGCGGACTCATTGGTCCTATTCCTTTCGCCATGTCCATTATTTTTTTTACATTTTGCGTCTTGGAGCACTCTCCCAACTATGTTTCTGTTCATCAAATGTGACGTCATTAGTCACATCCACCAAAGCAAGCCCCTGGAAAAAAACATGTTATTATGGAAACCATTTGATTATAAATCTCCTAAGACGGCGAGTTGATCGTTTGGATTTTGATTGTAAAAATTGATTTTCCTCAAAGAGAATAATCGTGACTCGTGAGTAAAATAAATGTTCCGTATTTCATCCCTGACGTTTTGAGAAGAGAAGGATTAATTTTCAAGCCGATTTGTGATATCTTTGTTGTCATTTTGGGACATTTTTGACAGCCATTTTTAGGTGGAATTTAAAAGTGTAGGCTACAGAATTAGAATTGGCTTTGACACTAGTACGACCGTCGAGTCCCAAAATAAAAAAAGGTGAATACAGCGTCCCAGTTTAGTTACTGGGTCTAAAAAACAATAATATTACCTGTCTTAAACAATCTTGTCAAGTTATTTTAACAAAGATGACCGATAAAGCAGACCATTTTGGGCTACAAACAAAGCAAAACAAAGGCTAAAACATTCCACCATCCGGATTATTATTTAGGCCTATGTAAGAAAACAACTGTAACTGTGTAACAACATTTAACAACGGAATAGATTACTGAAACGTGAAAATTGGCAATCATTTATTTGAAAAAAAATCGATTATAATAATTATGGAACTCGTGTATTTTTCAAAATTCTGAAAATGACTTAAATTTAGATTTATGAAAAAAAAGTCTTTGCGGAACTCGGACTCGACAACCATGACACGACAAACATTGAACAGTTCATGTACACAGTACGTGTATGGTTGCAATGTAGACACGTAAAATGGCGTAGATTCAACTTGAAAAAACCCTTTTTATCTAAAATGTACGGCATCAACACACACAGTCATTGACATACTTACTATAAAAGAGAATTCCTCTGCCAAATATTGCCAAGTTAAAGTTGGGTACAGGAAAGAAAAACCCAAAATTGGAAGAATTGTACCTGATGACTTCACAAAACAAACTCCGTTGTTTCTGCTGAATGACCAAGAATGACCGTCGATGTCAAGTCACGTGGGCATAAAAGTAGCAGCTGATTGGTTTGGCAGAATGTGGATTAGGAAAACCTTTAATGACGTCATCGAGTTGACTCCCTTTGGTCTGGTTACCAACTCTTAATCACAACATGGTGAACAATCTGATGCACAGACTACTGGTGATAAACACCGGATATCTCTTTATTTTGTTTGTTTACAAAAAAATAGGAACGATGTATAAATGAACCCTTTGGCTGATAGACCGGAAGTGTGTGATGAAAGTATATGAGAAATGCATTGTGGGACAGTTCACTCTAACAAACAAACAAAAACAAATAAACAGACATCCAAACAATCAAACAAACGAGGAAGGTCAACAAAAGCCATAGAAAAGTTGCTAGTTAAGTATAAGATACTTGTATAAACCATTTCTAGTTGTCAACATAAAATTTACCTAAGGAACACGTGCGTTTCATTTACTTTCAAATTTTACCCTCATTCCTATATTTATGCTAGGAATTGTATGAGCCAAAACGCCGGCCATCTTATTAAGCATCTCATATTGGCTTGATAATCAAGCCAATATGAGATGCTTAATAATGATTAATAATGATTTGATTTTTTTCTATAAGCACATATAGAGACATCTTTGATTGTGATATGCGCTATAAAAAAATAAAAATCGCTTTATCACTAATATTATTATATATTAATTTTTGCTAATTTTTTTTGAAAGGGTGATTGACTGGAGCGGGGTTCGAACCTCACCCCCGGAACACTGTATTGATATTTGTTTGGTATAATTATATGTTTTTATAATTTTGAAAATGATCATTATTTATTTCCAATAGAAAACTGTTTTAAACTATGCATCGATTGCAGCGTAACTTTATTAAAGATGGAATAAACAGACAATGAGTCCAGTCAGGGTCCGGTCAAGGTCTCGGGTGACCAATTAGTCAGATAAAGAAGTCATGCGACTGACCCTACAAAAACAATAATATGATCCAAAAATCAGTACTTTTATTCGATCTGAAACAAGGTAATACGTTACAAAGGTAAGCAGTTTAACCATGGAGGTAGCCTCCATGGTTTAACAGGTAATATTATACATGGGTAACTTTTCTGAGCTTATCTGGAAACACCACACTGCAGCTGAAGCACAGGCTAGGTACGGTGTTAAATTATATCTTGTGCTTTCAGATGACCACAGCTGTCTTGATCTGCATTCATGCCTTGCACCGTAGAGGGCGCTCGACTAGCACTCCCTTTAATTTTTAAAGGCTTCAGCGCAGCCCGTATATGCATGAATAACAATGACATGTGAGTCAAGATTTCCGGTCACACTAATCAAAGTCAGTTCTTTTTTCTCGGCGTCAACTTCAGACAGAGGCGTCAACTCGGCGTCAACTCATACCAAATTATATTCTACATTGAAAATATACATACAGTAATTCAATTAGTAGTATAAGAGAGCATTTGCATTGGTTTCAGGTTATATCTCATCTAGGAAAGGGAGATTTTTCCCTCGAAAAAAATCACCTTAAGCAACAAATCCGGAGGCCACCATCTTGCCATTTACGGCACATGGACGATACCATTCATGCATGGGTGTGCAAGTATTGCCTTGGACAACAGAGGGCGCCTTTATGCAGAGTTAATTAATTTAATTTTTATTTTTTTTCGAGAGAAAAATCTCCCTTTCCTAGATGAGATATAACCTGAAACCAATGCAAATTCTCTCTTATACTACTAATTGAATTACTGTATGTATATTTTCAATGTAGAATATAATTTGGTATGAGTTGACGCCGAGTTGACGCCTCTGTCTGAAGTTGACGCCGAGAAAAAAGAGTTGACTTTGATTAGTGTGACCCAAGATTTCTATCGTGTAGAAAATGTGGATAATGAATAAATGTATCGCTGAGATATCATCCCAATGACAGTGGTATGCTTGCGGAAAGTATTCAAAAACACAACTCGAGTTTTGATCATGATGTGATGTAAGTGAATGAGTTTCTTTCCTCCAGCTTGAAATTCGAATCTCATATTAGCTTATCGTTTGCCCACACCGGTATAATGCCCGTACGGTTTTCCGGGGTCACTGCCACTGGTTCGGATCCCGCTCTAACGTTTGTCCAGTTTTCAATGAGTTTGTAATTTCTGTAAATAAATTTAAGTTCATTTTGCTTAGGCCCTACTAGTAATTTGTACTAGGCCCTATACAGTTGGGCCAGTTTTAATGTGTTTTTTTTTAGCCCCCAAACATCAACATGCCAAACGCATCAGTAGGCCCCCTACAGTATTCAGCAAAATTTGTTCAATGCTAGTTTGCAAGTTGTGATGATTGTAACCACGGTAACACACATTCCTCCATGGCATGGGCATGGTTTATTGAACCTTGTAAGGGTTACGATCATCGTAACTAGTTGTTCTCCAAACACATCTTGTAATTTGTAATTATTCTTGACGTCATGATCAACGTCATCAGGTACGTATCACATTACAACAGTACACGTTACGTTAGTGATTTCATTTCATATATTTCAGGTATATAATACAACAAAATACAGACAACATGGTACATTTAAAACACAAACAACAACAACAACAACAACAGACTAATAACACCCCTGAGGATTAAAGGTTTAATACTTCAATCTTTCCCTGGTTATGTGATTATTATTCTTTACTTGTTGTTTCTAGTACTGTGGTCATTCGTAATGCTTGTTTATTTCCTTTACAAATCTGTTGAAATTTTGTAAATAATTGCATTTGAAGTGAATTTCTTTCATTTGAATTTAATTGCTCACATTTTTTCTCAAAGGAATGAAATGAAGTACTGTATTGCTTAATTGTGTGAGCATGGACTCTATGGGGGTTTAAGAAATGGAGATTCAGGCTCAGGCTCCAGCTCCATGGCTGCGGTTTGAAAGTAGATTCTCTGGTTTGAAAAGGAAAACAAATCTTCAGCTTCAACTTCACTGAAAATTGACAACCTATATTTTCAGCATATGGATGACAGAGCCTGAGCCCAAGCCTGAGCCTCCATTTCATAAACGCCAACAGCACTCCAGATGTTTGTCATAGGTGCATGTTTGCCATCTTTTGTGGAGTTGTTTTAAAACATTATTCCTGGAACATGTTTGTTGATATTCATAATTTGTTTTGCATTTTGACTACCACAGGTGGATGATTTGAAACTTTTCAAAAATGATGACCACATCTGTGAGCAAAGTGAGCGTGAAAAATCAAGGTCCAGTTGTCAAGAAACATCGCAAACGACGACTTTCGTTGGGGAACTCGGAGTCGGAGTCGGACCGCAAACCAGTGGTTCGTACCTTTACTTGAAATTTACTTTAGAATACATTATGAATGGAGTGTCAATGCTAATCCTTTGGCTGTGTGGTGCTCAATCATCAATAAAGAAGATGTTTTCCTGTTAGTGTCAGTGTAGCCAGTCTTGTCTGACCTGAATGCCCTAGTGGATAAGACAGCTAGATTGACCTAGTAGCTTCATAAGGTTGGCCATGTTCACTATCCTGACTCCAGCTAGAGATCCAGCAATTCCAGCCTCCATTCCATATTTGTAGGTCTACGGTTGTTGTCAGGGTGAGGGTAAATCCTCCTTTTCTGGGCTCAGACCGGCGTGGTGGGAGACTGTGCGGGACCATGGTGGAGTTACAACTAATACAGAAAATAAGAAATGGAATTGAAATAGTAACAAATATGTATTGTAATGAACGATCAATGAAGAAGTAGCTGGGGTGGGGGCAATTATCTTCCCCTCCCTGGTCTAAAAATTGGGGGACAAGTCCCCATGTCCCCACCCATCGATGCCTATATGATAAGTAAATTAATATTAATGATGCACAATTTTAAATTTTTTTGAACAATAATGTCAAGATTTAGATGATATCATTACAAATTTTCAAATGAACACTTTCCGTCTTAGATTCATTTATATAACAAATTTGAATCCAATCCAATGATTGATGTGTACACGTACAGTATATGCAATGTTCATTGCCCCTTTAACTTTAAGCTCAGCTTTCACGTGGCGTTCACGTGACTAGATGACATGATCACCATGAAGCTTTGCACACATGTTCACTGTTGTCTCTATGAAGGCCATATACTTATACTTTGAAACTTTGCAACAGACAACAGCTGAACTATGCATTCTGGACATTTTTGTTTGTAACCTGTCACACGAGGGAGCTTGAATGTTTGATGACCTCACTGGTCACATGTTTTTAAAGCACACATTTGCTGGAAATTAACACCGTTAAAAGCAAATTCATAGCTTTCTCCATTTTTGAATCAATGTATTCCACTTCTGGGGTTGACTGGAAGTATCAAGGATGATAATGATTTCACACTGATAAAAACAAAGACCTAAGTATTCACAATAGATTGTGAACACTCAAAGAAAGGGAATTCGTCTTGCTGTCACTGTTTGTGAAGTAATGTTAAATTGTTAAGACTTCCGATGATGTCATGATGGACAGATGGGCAGATGATTTCACTTTATATGCATGCAGAAAAGTCTCAAAACAAACCCCAAAAGCAAAGTAATTTTTTTTTTATGAAAAAAAAAAATAAACCAAAACAAAACATATGTACCCACAACATTCCCACAAGTTCAGAAGTCCATGAAATTGTGGTTAGAGAATGAGTAAATTAGGCCTATTATGTTCAGATCAATATGTAACAGCTTTGATCAATTTTCCAGTTCATTTTGTACCTGCAGAACTGTTTTTCTTCTTTTGATGCCAGTCATATGCAAGGTCACTATAACAGCTCCTTTGTACATGTACTGGCATTCATAAAAAAATACCTGCATATTGGTATTGGTATACAGCTACACTGTATGTACATCTACTCTCAACTGCACTGTGTTTATTAAAAAAACAAAACACCCAAATTCATTGTACTGATATGACCCTGACGGTACATGCTCCAGAGTTTATATGTAGAATTGTGCTGGTTCACAAGAATGTAAATTTACTGTGCACGTATTTAATTGTGTTGCATTTGTATGGATAGAATGCATACATTGCAGTGGGTAGTCTAGCTTTGATTGGGTTAGGGAGTTTCTTTGATTTGCACTGTAAAAATGTCTCATCGTGAGGACAGGCACAGCCGTTATTCCAGCATTTATGATGTCGCTGTGAATCTTAGGACTTCAAACGGGAATTCATTTCATGGCAGTCGGCACAAGGAAAACGAGGAAGTACTTTCCAGCTTTTTTCCCAAGGAGCAGGTAGGCATGAAAGTGAAACCTGTCCTTGGTTTTAAGTCTTGTTAAATGTGAACTGATTATACTGCTCCATTCAGTTCCTGCTGGCTCAAGAAGTGGCCACAGGTCTTGTACTTAATTGTAGCTAAGGTAGTATCATACTTTGGTAAGAAAACAAAACAGAAATGTTCATAGATTTATGTATAACTTATATTATGAAGATGGTAGTGGTAGAAACATACCGTTAAAATTTTTCTGCCTGAAATGGTGTATTTATCCAGAAATTAGTAAAACAACGACCGGAAATCTTTTTGATCTTTTAAAAGATAAAAAACAAAAGAGAAAAGGCTTAAGAAATACTGCACGGCTGTTTTTCACTGTTTTCTCAAAAAGTGGGCACCGTATGGGACTGACATTTTCACAGATGACTCTTACTGTATCTGTCTTGGTATTTTTGCCCATGAATCTGTATTTCTTTGATAAAAACCAAAGTATGATATTACTTTACCTTTAAGAATATATACATGTATACTGCTGTGTATGGGTACTGTCATGCCTGACAGAAATTTTTTTATTCTTGGGTTAAATCTATTGTGACCTTATTAAGTGTGATAAAAAACATACATTGGTTATATGTTGATGCATATGAAAAAAAATACTGCTAGTGTCGGGACACTCATATATTGTTATGGTATATACTTAAAGTGGACACCTACATGTATAGCTGCTCCAAGTTGAATGAATTTGATTTATAATCATAAATTGAAAATTGAGCCGATCGTTATGAAACTTTGCAGATATGGAGTATGTGTCCCAGAGACTGATGCATAGTCTAAAGCGATGTCATGATAATGTCATCATTATTTTTTTTATATTTATATTCCTCCTATATATAAACTTAGCACACAGTTTTTTCTACAACCCAAAAATGATTTGTCAACATAGATTACAACAACACACGCACTTGACCACAAATAATTATACCACCTACGTGTGATACCATGGAGGAAGGAATAAGCCACGGTGATTCATGTATATCCTTTATTCTGATACTTGAAAATTGAGAATGCACAAGACTTGTCCATGTACTTTTCACAATTTAATATTTTCAACAACTTCTTCTTCAGCCACAACAGAAACAATTACGGTACTTAGATGGGAAAGCCATGGTCTGTTTTCAAACAGGCATGTAAAATTGAAACTTGGAGCTTCTATCTGGATAAACTTTTGTACAAAAATCTGAATCAAACAAACTTGCAAATATGAGTACATTTGTACATACCCAAACATGTCTCCTCTATACCCATGTTTCCTAGTTCCTACCCGTGGACATGGAAATTGGCTTCAATATTGCAGTGATCTTCAGAATATCTCAAGTTCGTACAATCGTACATTGCACACAGTAGTACATGCAGGATGGCTACACCTTTGACCTCGGAGTGATCATCTGGTGGCATTTGCAATAGGAAATTTGGAAGACTTCCAACCCTTCATACATGCTGGCTAATTGCTGTTCCTGGTCCATCACTGATAGTATGCAACAAGCTGAGGGAACTATAAACCCATGGCCGACAAGTCACAACCAGTGTGCACTTCCTTTTTCCGTTCTGTTCTTGTGGTCAGCTTGTGTCACATGCTATATCTTCATACTAACAAACAAGGAAATGCCTTATTGTGCCATTATATTGATGATACAAGTTTAACTCTGATGGCATTTGGGCAGCAACGATTGATGTGATAATGTCTTTCAAAGAATCCTTGTCTTCCCCGACGCAACTTGGCCAATGGGATTCAGATGAATATCTTCAGCAGCTTTTTCACGATGAGGAAATCGAGGTTTGGTTTAATTGATTTTGTTTCTCAAGAGGAAATGTGTACGTTATGAATTTAAAACTGTGAAGTTCGTCTTAGAGCTTTGTCGGATTTTGACTCTGTACAGCGTGCTCATTGAGTAAAGTTTTGCTAAAAAGGAACAGCCTCAATTTAAGAATTGCGAATGTTTTGGCTTACCTTTGACTCCACTGTACTGTGACTGATAACTGAACAGTTTTGTGTAACTTTATTGTATCAGAGGCTAATTTCATAGAGCTGCTTAAGCACCAAAATTGTAAATAAATTGGTAAATTGGTAAATGAAATCAGTATGCTAGCCAAAACTCCTTGTGAATGTTATGCTCAGCAAACAATGACTGAATACAAGTCAAAAGCAGTAAACATCGCATAAATTTGGTTGGCAAGGCCTGTTTGATCAAGGAAAACTTTTCATGCTTAAAAGCAAATTTGGTGCTTAAGCAGCTCTATGAAATTGGCCGCAGGTCTCACTTTTTCAGCTTGATCTATAAGTATTTTGTTTCCTGATTGGGAAACATCTGGCTTGACATTGACGTAATATTTTTTCATTAATTGCTTATCAAGAGGTACCATTTGTGTGCTAATTGTCAACAGCAATCTGCTTACCGTTACCATAAGCGCACACGTTTTCAGCTTAATTTTGGGTAAATCTGACTTCAAGCTTCACCAGTAACATCATTGTTGTTTTATACAAGCCTCACAAAACAGGGATTATGTGAGTGACTTCAGATTTTCATCAGATTTCATATTTTTTTGTTTACATTTAACTCAGAATTTCAGTTTATTTGTACACCTGCTATGTATAACAGGATCTTTAAAATTTAAGCTTTTTCCTCGTAAGTGTGTTTTCAGATTTTTATTTGGCCACTCACAGCCCTGCAAAAATAATTTGCTTGCATTGATCTAAATGTAGCCCTGTTATTACATGTATATGTAGTGTATACTATATTACCCTTTCATGAATTTATTAATGGTTAAATATTAATTGTTTATCGCATACTAACAAAAAGAGTTTTCTGAAAGCCAGCAACAACACAATAAAGCAATGAAAATATCAGTGCAAACATTTGCATTAACACAGATCACAAATGATGCAGATTACAATATGTTTCAGTTTCATATCTCCCAATACATTTGTTCATGGTAAAATGTATATAATTGCTTCCTGTACTTGAAGCTCGGTCTTTTCTTGCTAATGGTTTAATACTATTGGATATTAGATTGGATACTGCTATTGGATATTGCTTGGAAAAACTAGATTTTGTATTTCCAACTATACGATAGGATGTGGCCATCATGGTGAGTTGTTTTTTAAATACCCTGCTATCGAGTATTGTAAGGAACCAATGGGGAGTTTGATCATTGGAGGATCTGATAAGGTGTGGTTGAATAGCAGTTGTACTGATTAAAATAAGGTCGTCAGTTTGGCTTTGTCTGTCAACTAGACATGATAGATCAACTATCTATTGTACATTAACACATGAACTTCTGATTTCAGCTTTTTTTGCTAGATTTTAACTCAGAATTTCAGCTTTTTTGTACACCTGCAAGTCTCTGTACAAAAGTATTAGGAACTTTTCAATTTCAGCTTTTTGCTTGTTGTTTTAAGATTTTTATGTGTGTGACCAGCCTGACCACTCACATCTTTGATACTTGTTGCCGGATACAGTACAAGTACTGTACATTATGAGCCATTGAAGAGCATAGGCCTATTGGATTAATATCTTTGAATGGTGTTTTTTGTTTTTTGTTTCTACAGAATGACCCATCATGGATTCGCAACAACATCTGCATGAGAGAATGCATCCGGTTCACACCAGCTCCAGCGGATCCCGAGAAACCAGATCCCATGTAAGAAATCAATGATATTAATTAGTATTTCTTCAAAGAGGAAATTAATGAAGTTATAATCTGAATGTTCAAATGCTGCTATTAGCCAATGTGGGGTGCTGTGGCCTAGTGGTCTGGCGTGTCGTACTCAAGATCTCGTGGTCATTCTACAGATTGTGGGTTTGAATCCAGCCGTGGGTTAATGGTGCTGGCGTCCTCGGGCAAGATGCTTTGTCACATATTGCTCCCCTTCACCCAGGTGTAAATGGGTACCTGGGAGGGTAGACATGGCTTTGTGCTTGATGAGCCTTTGTGCGCCATACAGCAGCCAATTTAATCAGGCATGCAACCTAATTTCCTTGGATCAGCTGATTTCCTCTTCTTTTTTTTTTTTACATCATTCTTATTGAAAAGTAACAGAAAAACACTGATAAAGCATGGTAAAGTTAAGAATGTTATTGTTGCATGTTGTATTCCTGTTGAATATTTTCTTGAATTGTAGACCAGAGGATCCGAAGTGCCAGTGTGGCAACCGTAGATCCTCCCACGATGATCGTTTCTGTAACAACCCTGACCCCAATGCTAAATGGAAGGCGGAGACTCACACACACTCCTGCGCTACCAATGCCTTCGGAGAGATCGAGTTCATCGGGGCTGCCGGAGCGGGGCTAGGATTAAAATTACGCAAGGTTTGTTTCAGTCATCATACAACTTCAATTTCTAGGAGGGAAAGTGGGTGGATTAAATTTAAGTCAATGAAAAGTGACCAAAGAACAAAGTTGCAGCATTGCTAATAAATGATCCTTGGGATATAGCAGTATGTGAATGGTTTCATGGCTTCTGGCTGCCAAATGAACAAAGATTATTGACCATTAGGGACAACACCAACATAGGGCTTGATAGATTTGTTGGTACATGTAAGAGCACCGGTTGCTGGTTCGAATCCAGTCAAATTTTCTTTGTTAACATTTCAATGACTGTGAATTTAGGAGGATTAGAATTTACCTGACAAATGAATGAACCCTTAAAAAATTTGAATCTGTGTCCATCTCATGATGCATTGCATGGATACATATGCCGGCACAACAATTTCCAAACTCATAAAGATCCTGCTAGGATCGAAACACGTCAGGCTCTCTTAAATTGTTTTCATTTGATATTTCGTTTGGAGTTCACACACCCTTTGCAGCTCTGACCTATGAATTCAGTATGTTCCATATTCTGTTTTATCGTAGTATGTACGAGTTGACCACAGCATTCATCCCAATCGTCTGATGCAGCTGCTGAACACACAGTGGAATCTGGGCTCTCCAAAACTCCTTATCTCTGTAACAGGTGGAGCCAGGAACTTCCACATGAACACTAAGCTAAAGCACATGTTCAGGAAGGGACTCATTAAGGCTGCTCTCAGCACAGGTAAGATGTGTGGCACTGTATCCTCTCTAAACGGGATAAGATTGGATGGGATTGACTGGAAGGTTCTTTCTTATGTTCATATGCTTCCATAAGAACCTACCTGAACCTTGTCTCCACTGGTTTATTATTTCAATACAAGTAATAAACTGCTGCAAACTGCTCATCAACCAAATAATGACCCGAAATTTATAAAGTGCTTGGAGTTAGGAGGGCCTAAAGATAATGGGAGACTTTGGAGAACCGGTCTTCAACTGCGCAGGCGCAAAACAACGCGCGCATGCTCACAATTGCGTGCGCATGCGCTGTTGACTTGAAGACCGGTTCTCCAAAGTCTCCCATTGACTTAATTGGGGTCACCACCAACGTAGGGCTGGCCGATGGCTCAGTTGGTAGAGCGCCTGTACGGTATTCAGGAGGTCGCCGGTTCGAATCCCGCTCCAGTCAATTTTTCTTTGTTCACTTTTCAATGACTCATAGTCATTGGTTAGACTTGATTAAATGTGACCGGATTTTATTTAACTTGAAATTGATCACTATAAGAACTAAATTGCACTTTAATTAACCCTAACCCACATCGGCCCTCCATACCACAGTTTACAACTCATGGTTTTTCCTGTTGTTTTTTGTGGCAATGCATGGTTTATATTGCCCAATTCCCATGTGGAGACTCTGGTAGTGTGTGGTAAACAGCTCTTCTCTTGTATGGCAGGTGCAGAGGGTTAGGGTTAATGCAACTATTCATTGTAAGACTGTTTTTTACCTCCAGGAGCTTGGATCATAACTGGAGGAACTCATGCTGGGGTGATGAAGTACGTAGGTGATGCTATCAAAGATTACTCCTTGGCAAGTGGTATCACTGGTCGATCTAACGTTGTGGCTATTGGCTTTGCATCCTGGGGTGTTATCGACCAACAGGAGAAGCTTATGAGCGACAAGGTGAGGCAGTGTCTTCGGTCACAGCAAAAAACATTTGCAGTCTGTGGACCCTTTTATAATAACATGATTATGGCCTCATTCTGTAGTTTTCATCACACTCACATGTCACGCATGTTTGTGTTTAGAATCAATGTTGTCAGATGACATTGCAATATTGGGTAGGAATTTTGCTGATTTTACTGTGACCTTCCTGAAAAATGACAAAATCTCTCTTAAACACCAGGGGCGATTCCCAGCCTACTACCGCATGGATACCAAGAATCCCAAAGGAGTGCTCCTAGACCCCAACCACACCCACTTCATCCTGGCTGATGATGGCACCGTAGGTGAATTTGGGGTCGAGATCAAACTCCGAGGCAAAATGGAGAAGGAGATATCTGCACAGAAGGTGTTTGGTGACAAAGGTGGGCATTGGACCTTTACAACAGAAAGGAGGCTTGAGGCTAGGCTTGGGATTCATTTTGCTACTCGCCATTTTGTGTCCTAAATGAAATGAAGGGCTTGAGATACATGACAAAGCTGGAGCCTTCTTTTGGCTTGGACATGTGGCCAAATCCCTTCATTTCGTTTTGAGGCCCTCAAATGACGATAGCAAAATAAGTTCTAAGCCTAGCCTCAAGCCTGCTTTCGTAGAGGCCCAAAGATAGAAACCTAAATGAGTTCTAGCCATCACATTGATACTTAGACCTTGCAATGCCTAGACTGATGGCCAGCTTCCATTTCACTTGACTTGGCCAGCAGACCAGTGTTAAGGTTGAAGTATGAATTATATTTCATACATCTTTCAACCTGATTGTCTCATTCATATTCATCTTCTGCATTTGAACCTTTTATCACTATGAATTGAAATACCAGTAATTTCAAGCAGTATTGAATTCATCTTCATTTGGACATGCTTTCCTCTTAAAACAGATGTTTCCGTGCCAGTGGTGTGTGTGGTGGTTGAAGGAGGACCCAACACCATAGCTACAGTCTATGAAGCCATTATGAACGGTACTCCAGCTGTAATTGTCTCTGGAACGGGAAGAGCCGCTGATATCCTAGCATTTGCTTTCCAGAGGGCGCCAGAAGTGGAGCAACAGTTCAAAGATAGCGAGGGCAACATCCGAAAAGAGTAAGTGATGCTAATTCGTTTATATCAGTGCCGCGGCACTAGTCTTATTCTTAAGCTGGTAATCTTCAAAATATGAGTTGTTAATTACACACCTGTGGCCAATTTCGCATAGCATTAATGTGAGCTATTCTTAGTTACAAAGCAATGTGTCAGTGATGTCATAATACAAATCTCTATGGCAATACTGACAACTCATCTTAAGATTAATCTTAGTGCTTTGTAAAGTCCAAAGCCATCTCTACCCTCACAGGTACCAATTTACTCCTGGGTGAAGAGAAGCAAATATGTGACAAAGTGTCTTGCCCAAGGATGCAAGCACCACTAGCCCATAGCTGGACTCGAACCTCAATCTGTAGATTGACCACAGTATCTTGAATACGATGCACCAGACCACTATAGGCCACTGCACCCCACACAATCTTGATCTTGATACCCTCCCCACACCCCTATGTCCCCTTCCCCTGACCATACTTGTCCACCTAGCCATGCAAGACCATCCGTCATCCTGGAAGCTCACTCCGAATTGATTTTGTTTTATCAGGAAGAAGATTTTGATCAATGATGCACTGATGGTACGACTGGCTGATATGTTATCCAAGGAGTTTGGGGAGCAGGATCTGGACATCCATCTAAACCGCATCAAGGAGATGCTGTTGAGACGGCATCTTATCATCGTGTATGAGCTAGGAGCTGGAGACATTGACAGTGCAATCCTACATGCACTCCTTACATGTAAAAGACTCTTCTAAACCAATTACAGTGGAATACCACTATAACGAACACTGCTATACTGAACCTCTGGCTATACCAAACATCATACTTGGCGTTCTACTGTATGACTGCACAAAAGTTTCAAAGCAATCAAAGTACATTAATTTACATGTAGAAAGTCTTTTTTTTTCGTCTAGGCTTTGGACATTTGGTTTAAGTATTCTTCAAAGGATAGTGAAATATATCGGTTGTTTATTTCTGTCAAAATTTGTCATCTGTATGAAAAGTTAAATCCACTCAGAGCAACCACATTCATTTTATTACTTGATAAAATGTAAGTACATGTAAATTTACTAATCTCTAAGGGCTTTCACACTATCCAGGTTGGAACCGGATCGAACCCCGAGATTTTTCCAACCTTTTCACACTTGAAAAGTTTCAACCCCGAGCCAACCCGGGTAGGACGGCTTAGCCTGATCGAAATCAACCCTGGTAGAGACTAGGGTTGAAAATCTCATTCAACCCGGTTCTGAACCTAATTTTTCGCCGTTATCCGTGTCGTATAATCCGGTTCATCATAAACATAGTGTGAACATTGCATCTCTTCAATCTGGTTCAAAAACTTGCCGGGCTGAACCGGGGGAAATCTGGGTTGGTTTAAACCCGGATCTAAAAGGAGATGGTGTGAAAAGGCCATATGAAGCCGATTTCATGACTTCTGTGTAATGGCAAATTCTGAACTGTGTTTGATTCAACAGCCAATAGGGGCAGGGTTCAAGACCAGTTGCAGCTTGCTCAGATGTGGAACAGAGTCGACGTGGCCAAGAGAGAAATCTTCACTGAAGACTGGGATTGGAAGGTCAGTTTATATCACAATTTGACCCCAACCCACTGCACCTATCACACGAGACAAGAGCTGTTTACCACACACTACCACAGCCTCTACAGGGGAACTGGATATTAATGATAAAAAAAAGAGCAAGAGCTATTTACAGAGATCAAAACTGTTTTCGGTCTTTTGTTTTACTTATTTCTGGATAAATACAGCATTTCAGGCAGAAACATTTGAACACTTTTTTTGCACCACAGGTGCTTTGGTTTCCTTACAAAGTACGATACTACCTTTAAATATCATGCTGTATTGTTTTCTGTGTTTCGTTTTCTTCTACAGAAAGGTGAACTTGACGATGCTCTTCACTATGCATTGGTCAACAATCAGGTGGACTTTGTCAGACTTCTGATGGAGAATGGCGTCAGCTTGAAAGATTACCTCACAGTTAGAGAACTCACTATCCTTTACAATGAGGTAATTGACATCAGTACTAGGTTTTATTGCCTGCGTTCGTTAAACTTCTTCGAGTCGACACCAGTCAACCTCGTCACCCTCCCTCTTGCTTGTTTTGACCATTCCCATGTCAGGACTGCCCCGTGGTGAATTTAACCCTGTGATTTGTCTGAAAATTCATTTTATTTTCTTCTTCGTCACAGGTAAAAAAGAATACACTTTTGTATGAACTGCTCGACAAACATCGAGGAAAGGTGAGTTTTTAACACAAGTATAATTATGGACTATACAGTGAAGAATGATCTGATATTAAATGCCATAGCAGCATTTTCAAACATTTTATGAAGATGTCATCACTTCCCATTTTGAGGAAATTGCCCCAAACGTTGTTTTCTTGTCATTTCTGGATTGTCTTTCTTGATCAATTGGTTATATGTCATATGGTCTTCATATTTAGGTGATTCCCAATACTACCCCTTCAAGAGTTTGCAACATGTTGGCCAATCACAATGCGCGGAATTTGTTGACCCAATGCTCGACATTTAGAAAGGTGGAATAATTCTGTGAATTATGATTGGCGTTGGAGGTGCATTATTTGGAATCGCCTGTATTGGACTTTGAAGCCATGTTCAACCATGGACGTATAAGGTTGATAGGGGTAATATCCTTTTTTCATGGGTCTGAATTTTATACAAATTTGTGTTAAAGTCGAGTTTGTTTTGCTTCAGTCTTCTAGAAAGTTCACCCTGACCGATGTCGGGAAGGTGATTCAGGAACTGACCATGGATACCTACGAGCCTCTGTACCTTAGAGAACGCAGGAAATATGAGCTGACCGAGAGTGACATTGTGCGCAATGTGCAGGACAGAAACACGGAAGAGGCAGGAGTACAGGGAAGCAGACATTCTGTCATAGAAGGATTGAGAGAGGTGACAGCTATGATTGATACACCTGGTGAGATAATACTCCGTTGCTTGGAGTTGGGATGGCCTGACGTTTCGATCCTAGCAGGATCTTTCTCAAAGGCTAATTGATAAGAGGAGAGGAACATGCAAGTAAAGATACACATAAATGGATGAGAGGATCAGAACAAAGGGGGACAGGCTAGAGTGACCAGGGAAAGCATGCAATAAGGCTGGGAAACCACAAAGAGAAGATAGAGATGGGCAAGCGTGGTTAGGGGAAAGGCGACAAACAGGTGTGACGGGTAGGCAAGATCAAAGGTGGACACCAACTGAGCTATCCACCCCTAGATTGGTAATGTTTCCAATAGTCAATCATATTTGTTATTTGGCAGTCAGAAGCCATTAAACCACTCACATACTGCTTTTTCCCAAGGATCATTTTATTGATCGCATTTTAAGGACTGTTGGATGACAGAATTGTATTGTTAGATAGTCTGTGTCAACAGTCTTATTCCGTTTCTTTTTTCAGATTCACCAGAGAAAAACACCAAAGATTTTCGCAGCCCAGTGCGCGAGCTCTTCCTCTATGCAGTCTTGCAGAATCGGGCTGACATGGCTCGGCTGTTCTGGGAGGAAGGCAAAGAAGCCATTGCTAGTGCCCTGACTGCTAGCAAGATATTAACATCATTGGCTTCTAAGGAACCCGACCCTGATCAAAGTGTTGTCATGGAAATGCATGCCACGTAAGTAAATTCAGCGTATTATCATCAAAGGGAAACTGGATTAATTTCATTGAAAAGTGAACAGAGAAAAATTGACTGGAGCAGGATTCGAACCGGCGACCTCCTGAATATCGTACAGGCGCTCTACCAACTGAGCTATCCAGCCCTACGTTGGTGGTGTCCCAAATAGTCAGTAAATTTTTCTTTGTTCACTTTTCAATGACATTAATTTCATTCAGTTTCCCTTTTGGTAATTTGATGGTTATATTGGATAGATCTTAAGTCATTGAAAAGTACGGTATTCTGGGGGTTACAGGTTTGAATCCCCCTCCAGTCAATTTTTGTTTGTTTACTTTTCAATGACATAATTAAAGGTCTTTAGATTCATTAAATTCATTTTTTTTTTTACCTGGGGCCAAGTTCATAGAGCTGTTTTAGCACAAGATTTGCTTAAGCATGAAAAGTCTTCCTTGATCAAACAGGATTACCAACCAAATTTTTCATGTAATGTTGATTGCTTTTGATTTGTATTCGGCCATTGTTTGCTTAGCGTAACATTCACAAGGAGTTTTGGCTGGCATACTGATTTTATTTACCAAGGTTTTTGGTGCTTAATCAGATTTTGGTGCTTAAGCAGATTTTGGTGCTTAAGCAGATTTTGGTGCTTAAGCAACTCTATGAAATTGGCCCCTGATATCTGCCATGCACCTATAGGGAACACTGAGACAAGGTAACTTTATGAGTGAACAATCTTCGTAATCCTACAGTATATTCATTTCAGTGTGTCTTTACCAACACACGATGATAAATTGTGTTTCGTCTGTTATCCCGTTCTCAGGAGTTTTGAAGACACAGCCCTAGGCGTCTTGAACGAGTGCTTCTATGATGACCAGGATCGTACCTCCCTCTTGCTGGTACGGGAACAGGAAAACTGGGGCAAGACGACCTGCCTCAGCCTAGCGAAACAAGCAGACAACAAAAACTTCATCGCTCACTCTGGGGTACAGAA
Organism: Astropecten irregularis; assembly: GCA_963971285.1. Lineage (NCBI taxonomy): Eukaryota > Metazoa > Echinodermata > Asteroidea > Paxillosida > Astropectinidae > Astropecten > Astropecten irregularis. Next base: position 3,665,460 of record OZ020250.1, on the reverse strand, counting down.
TCTACTGACTGAGATCTGGTATGGGAAGCTGTCTGATGAGAACAGTCGATGGCTGGTGAGTAGATGGGTCACTCTGGGACCAATTTCATAGAGGGTGTGGGGTGTGGGGCATGGTAGTAAGGGTGTGGGCCATGGGTGTGGCTGGACCTGGCTTGGTAGGGTGTGGGGCATGGTGGCTAGCTAGGGTGTGGGGCATGGTTGGGTGTGGGGCATGGGTGTGGCTGGACTTGGCGTGGTCATGATGGTAGAATGTGGGTCATGGGTGGGGCTGGACTTGGCATGGTAGGGTGTGGGGCATGGGTGTGGCTGGACTTGGCATGGTCATGATGGTAGGATGTGGGTCATGGGTGTGGCTGGACCTGGCATGGTAGGGTGTGGGGCTTGGTAGGGTGTGGGTGTGGCTGGACTTTGCATGTTATGGTGTGGGGTATGGGTGTGGCTGGACCTGGCATGGTAAGGTGTGGTGTATGGCATCCTGCAAGCTTGTATTAATTCTCTCACATTATCTATTTCTGATACGATCAGCTCTGGCTGTGTACCTTGATTCCCATCTTGGTTCCTTACGCTGTCAAGTTCAGAGAAGATGAGAAGAATGAAGGCGAGGTCGTTGGCATGAAACAAAAGACGAACGTTACAAGACAAGTGAGTATTGCCATCAATACTAATGACCTTATTCTCTAATTAAAAGACATACTTTGCGCCCATTCATTGAACTTTTTTTTGAATATTTGTGCACAGGCTAAGAAGTATGAGGTTGCTGGAACTCAGAATGCCGAACAGAATGGTGCACATGAAATGGCCGAATTACAGGATGAACAAGCTGTGCCCAACGCGGAGGAAAATGGAGGGACATTACCGACATCCAACGGCACAGGGTAAGGTCAAGATGTTCCACTTGTCTCAGTGACAAAGTGATAAAATTGACTTAAAAACTCTTAAACTAACGAGGTTAGTTTGCGGTACCAGCCAGTTTGCTTTATAAACCGTCATCAGGAGAATTGAGGATAAATCGGATCCATTGTTATATCCATTTGGCTTTGTAATACTGTTGCCTGCCAAAATATCTAGTGGAATAATGAGTTAAACGTAGTAGTCATTCTCTCAAACATGCTTCATCTTGATGGTTAATACAGAGGCCTTGCAGCAGATGAGGAAGGTGCAACTAAATACTTCGAGACTGCTGACATTGATATCATCAATAGTGGCAAGAAGCTGGCCTGGTGGCAAAGGTTCTCACTCTTCTACGATGCACCACTCATTACATTCAGGCACAATGTGGTAAGTTACCTCTCAGGATTATGAAGTTCAAGGGCATTTATGATTGGATCTATTGCCATCATTATTTACATCCCGATTTATTTCCCGGATAAAGCTATTCCGCAGTCATGTTTCGAATTTAACATAGCGTAAGAAGCACTGGTATACATCAAGTAATGAGATGTTGAAACACAACTTTTACTGTAATGATTGTCTCCTTCTTCTTTCAGCTTTCCTACCTAGTCTTCCTGGTCTTGTTCAGCTACATTCTCTTGGCAAACTTCACGACAAGAATATCCTACTTTGAGATTGTTCTCATCGTGTGGGTTGGGTCACTCTACATGGAGGAGTTGAGACAGGTAATCCTGAATTTTACAACGTCTTCCGATTTCTGTCAGTAATTCTCAGTGAATAAAGAAATTTTTAATATTGAAGGTACACTACAGGACATGTAGGATTGGTAACATACCCAAACAGAAATGTTCACAGATTTACGTATAACTTTCAGGATACGAAGATGATGCTAGTAGAAACATACCATAAAATATTTCCAACTGAAATGATATATTTATCTCGATTATTGTCAAACAAAGACTGAAAACAGTTTTGATCTCGGGGTAAGATTAAAACCATTCTTTATGTTTTATAAGAAAAACTGAGTCAGGTTTTCGCTATTTTCTCGTGACTTGGCTGTCCGATTGAGCTCATATTTTCACAGGTTTATTATGTCATGTACATGTTTAATAAGACAAAGTGTGAGAGCTGTTCTGTGACCTGTACCAATCATGTATTATACCTTTAAACCGACCAAACCAAATAATGTGCTTTTATGTGATTCTAGAATCCTATAAAGTTGTAATATGCGAGTCAATGACTAACCTGATTTTAGTACACAAATAAATACAAACCTTTTCAATGTTTTCCCTCCATTAAGATTGCTCAAGGAGAATCCAATAGTTGGCGGATTCGATTCTGGTTTTGGGTGACGGACTACTGGAATATGGTGGACATTGCCACGCTGGTGCTCTTCACTGTTGGTATCGTCTTGCGATTCTTCGATAATCTCCTTGACTACGCTCGCATCATCTTAGCGATAGACCTAGCCATTTTCTACATCCGAATTCTCCAGATTTTTTCCGTCAGCCAGAATCTCGGGCCCAAGCTGATTATGATTGCAAAAATGGTGAGTCAGTCCAATGGTATATAGTTTTGACTCAAGTGGGATTAGAACCAGTGACCTCTGGAATACTGTACCAGCACTCTTACCAACTGAGCTATCCAGCCCTATGTTGGCGGTGTCCCTAAAAGTCAATTGTCTTTGTTTGTCTCTCAGATTGCAGCATTGTTAATATTGCGTGTATCTTAAATGATCCTTGGGATATAGCAGTATGTGAGTGGTTTCATGGCTTGTGACTGCCAAACAAACAAAGATAATTAAGACTAAAAGGGACTATAAGACTATTAGGGACACCGCCAACACAGGGCTGGATAGGTCAGTTGGTAGAGCTCCGGTATAATACATATTCACAGGTTTGCTGGTTCAAATCCCGCCCCAGTCAATTTTTCACTGTTCACTTTTCAAGGACTTAAAAATTCAGTCAGTTTCCCTCGTGGTTATTTGATGATTATAAATATTAATCTGTCTTGTTGTTTCATTTTTTCCCAAAGATGGTGGACTTGGCTTTCTTTGTGGCCATTCTGTTTGTGTTTCTCATAGCCTATGGTGTAGCCTCACAGGCTATACTCTACCCTAACGGCACAGACGTCCTGGAAATCTTAGTCGGCATTGTCTTCAAAGCTTACTTCCAGATGTATGGTGAACTGTTCCTTGAAGAAATTGAAGGTTGGTAATTGACAGCAAATAAGTGATTCTGTGGTTCTGTTTGTTTCTCAGGTTGCAGCATTGTTAATGTTGCCTGTATGTTAAATGATCCTTGAGATATAGCTGTGTGTGAGTGGTTTCATGACTTCTGACTGCCTAAAGAACAAAGATAATTGACTATTGGGACACCACCAACATAGGGCTGGATAGCTCAGTTGGTATAGAGTGCCGATACGGTATTCCGATGGTCGCTGGTTCAAATCCTGCTTCAGTTAATTTTTCTTTGTTTCACATTTGTATAACTTGAAATTATTCCAGTCATTTTCCCATGTGGTTATTTGATGATTATATTATCCAATGGATTTAAGCTCCTTAATTTTTATTTTGGGGGAGAATTCTCATAAGGGTAATGTAGACTTCATATCTTTGTTTTAAAAAATAAAGACTGTTCAATTTCAAGTAGGTGTTTTTGACAGTCAGACTTTATATAGAATTATTCGTCACAGTACATCTTCTTTGCCATTCTTTTACGAAAATAGCTGACAATCACTAAGATGGGGATGACTAAGTTTGTATCTTCTTGAATCTTTCTTAGCCTCAGGGAAAGTGATATTATTTTTCAGGCAGTCACTTCATTTACTGAAATATTTTCTTTGGACCATTTTAGGAGATAATGGGTGTTCAGACAATATCACATTGATTGAGGCTGGAGCTCCTAGGTGCCCTGAGTACTCTACCATTGGTGTCATCCTACTAGCTATCTACATGATGCTCAGTAATGTCTTGCTTCTCAACCTGCTTATTGCCATGTTCAGGTGAGATTTGTAAGAAGAGTTGTTCTCAAAGAATTCAATCAGATGGAAGCTTCACTTTGATCCTTATCGCTAGAGGTGCTTGCATCATTTTCAAATCAAGGAAGGATGTGAGAACTTTCAGTCTCCAAACTAAAAGATGATCAGTGATGTGCATCTTGCTGATTCAGGACGCAATTTCATGAAACCGCAGCTTCACATGCTGATAGACATTCGCTTGACCCGTCCCTCTTATGAAGTTTTGTGGAATGAATTTATCTTGTTTTCCTTTTGCAGCTATACCTTCTCGGCTGTTCAGGAGAACACTGACGTCTTCTGGCGTTTCCAGCGCTACGATCTGATCAAGGAGTACTTCAATCGTCCTGCCCTGGTGCCTCCATTCATCATCATATCCCACGTCTTCTTCCTGGTTCGATTTCTCATCCAGAAGATCTGCAAGTCTTGCCTGAGATACCGCATTGGAGAGATGAGTAAGTGTCATGGCAGCTCACAGGACTCGTCATGTCAACTTCTAATCCTTCATTTTTAAGCCAGGGGCCGATTTTACTAACGCTTTGCGATCATTGCTTTCAAGCCCAAATCCATCCCTAAACAGAAAATCAATTGCTATGTTGCATAGCAATTTTCTGTTCAGCGATGGATTTGGGTTTAGCGATGATCACAAAGCATTAGTGAAATCGGCCCCTGGGGTCGATTTCACCAAACTTATCATAACTTACTATCAATAGTAGGACTTATGATGCATTGCAGACCTACGAGGATATGATGGGTCATCCTTCGTAACTCGAGTTACGATTGATCTTAGGGCTTCATAAAATCGACCCCTGCAAGGAAAAAAAAGCAAACGATGATAATAATCTAAGTACATTGTTTTGTATCCAGTTTTGGGCTTTATGTGTATTTAAGTTCAAAACATAAGCTATGATGTTTTAATCAAAGGGTACCATGCCTTACATCAAGTGTTGATAATCAGGTTTTGATCTAGGTGACAGAAGCTTTGGATATTGAAAAGAGAAACTTGGGGCCTGTTTGTTTCAAGCACAATATCACAGATCCTGCTGATTCGGACCAATTTTAGTGAAGCATGCCTGTTAAATCATACATCGTATCAACTAAAAATGATAAACAATAATATTTACTTAATTTTCATCATTAGAAAAACAAAACAAAATTAGAATCATAATCATTCCTATACACTTTTCTTGGTACCCTCTCTAAAACCCTTCCTGAAACTATTCAGCTCATGATGCAAACATTCATCCAACGTCCATACGAAGAGTAACTAGTATTATGGATGAAATGAAACGGAGTGCACGGGGCATGTTTGCAGGCAGAAGACACTTCAGAGTACAGAGTATGTACATGGGATTTGTTCAAGTGCACAAAACTGGAGCAGTGTCCAGTTATTTATGATGATGTTGCACGATGTTTCATATTTGGTCTGAGCTTTAACGCTTTTATTTGTTTTGTACTAACATTTGTTTTGCCCATTTTTCCCTTTGTTCTGCGTGGCAGTTTACCTGTACTTAACTTGTGTTCCTGGATTTCAATTTAATAGAATGATATCTTTCTCTGGTAAATATGTAAAGAAGTCAACTCTTTGTTATGGTGCCAGGGTTGATGAATCTATTTTTAAGGTCGAATTTGGTGTTTGTTATTCTTGCCAATGGCTTCTTCTCGTTTACGGCATGTCTCTGGCTGTCTACCGTTTGAATCAGGCATGCAACTTTTGCTCAGATCAGCTCACAGATTTCCTCTCTTTTCGTCACTTCACTTTTATGCCATTGAAAAGTGAAAAACACTTGGAAAAAACATGCACAGTATGATCAAGATGGGTATTTCCTCAGTTTTTGTCCAAAGGGGTAAACCATAACTCTCATCTTAGGGATTGTGCAAGTGCTTCACCAAGATGTTGCATGTCATCCATACTGAGCCACAAAAGAAACGCAAACGACAGGTCCGTTCAATTTACTGTCATGTTTTGACATTTTATTATTGCGGCTGTTTAAATTAATCAAATTTAACCAAATTTGGTACAAAGTTTCTGACTTGAGTGTTGCTCTTGTTGTCATAACCAAAAAGTGGTCACGTGCCACGAATGTCACAGAGAGGGTCACAGTGCCTTAAATGACAATAAATTGATTAATTGAATGGATCCCATCATTTGTATTTCCTTTGTGGCTCAGGATACAGTAATTATTCGAGCACACGGTTTTGAACGGCGCCCTCTTTTATTAAAAGAGGGTGCCATTCAAAACCGCGAAATTAAAATTAAATTAAAACAAGAAAATGCGGTGGTGTCAGTATATTATTTTGTACACCGCCAATCGTCTTTTATTGAAATATGGGAAGCTGGAAAGCTAATCATGAGCAAAAGACCGGTGGGGAAATCTAGGACATGTTGTCCATGCCGAATATTCTTCTAACTCTGTGTTTCTTTCAGGAATAAATCGCGCACAATGCACCAAACGGGAGTTGTAATGCATTTAGATCGATAAACACCACAGCAGTTTATTGTTTTAATCGATATAGAGGGCGCCATTCAAAACCGTGTGCTCGGATTACTGTATATGATTTGTAGGAATTGCGCACATTGTGTTTTTGTAAGATTTGTTTGTAGAATAATGGTCTTTATTTCTGTTGTCTTATTAGAGCAACGTCTGTCCAAGGCACAGGCCAAGCAATTAATCCTATGGGAAACCATACAGAGTGATGACTACATCATCAAAGAAAAGGAACGTCTTCATAATGACATCAATCACCAAGTTAGAACCACGGGTGAGAGGTGAGTGTACCATGTTACATTGGAATGCCACTATAACGAACACCGCTAGAGGTCTCCTGATGAGGACTAGAGCAAGCTAGTCGAAACGTTGAGACCTTACAAGAAGTGCAAACGAAATAGAAGTGCGAAAGTACGAACAATTTTTACATGGTGATTCCGCAAACCGATCCACATACCAGTTGTCACCTGAACACCGCTATACCGAACATTTGGCTTTACCGAACATCATCGTTGGCTCCCAGTTTTTATGTACAATATATAGGCATGCTAAACATATTGTTCACTATACGAACAACCACTATAAGAAACTTGTTTGTTTGATGTTATTTTAAGAGTGGAGGACCTCCTGGGTAAGATGGAGGAGTTGTTTGCTGATCCAGAGACTGGAGTGCCTTCTAAAGCTCTTGGATTACTGGGAGAAAAAGCCATGGAACAAAGACTCAACAGGCTGGAAGATCAGGTAAGATTTCCTGTGAAAGAAGTCAATTGTATACATAAATATGTTCAACAACCAAACTCACGTTTCATGTGTCATAATGTTCACGGGCCAATTTCATAGAGCTGCTTAAACAAAAAAATGCTTAAGCATGAAAAGTTTTCCTTGTTCAAACATGATTACCAACTAAATTTTCAAGTAATGTTAACTGCTTTTGACTTGTATTTGGCCATTGCTTGCTGAGCATAACATTCACAAGGCGTTTGGCTGGCATAATGATTTTATTTGCCAAGATTTTTGGTGCTTAAGCAAAATAATGTTTGTGCTTAAGCAGCTCTAAGAAATTGGCCTCAGGATATGCATTACACAATGTAAGGAACTAATTAGGCATGGCATGTAGACCAGTGGTCTGTACATGGCTACATAAACATGACTTAATACCAGGCGCGGTTCTACGGGGGGGCTACGGGGGGGTGTAGCCCCCCCTAAATTTTGTCTAGCCCCCCAAAAAATAATGCAAGTGAAAAAAAAAAATTCTTGAAAATACTGGATTTTTTCACTTATTAAGCGCCAATTACATTAAAAACGCGTTGTGTGGCCATAATGTGCATGTTTTTCGACCCCCAATAAGACATAGCAGAAGCGAGTGTTAGAAGAACCCAAAATATTGGGTCTTCTAGCCCCCCCAAAAAATAATGGCTCCTCTAGCCCCCCAAAAATTTTGGCTCTAGAACTGCGCCTGCCTAATACATTTAAGGAGCAGGAATAAAAACAAACATGCTATAAGGAATATTATGCATATATAGCAGCTCATTACCTCTGACCTTTGACCCCGACAGCTTGAAAGGACCAATCAGGCTGTGGATTGGATTATTACCGCCCTGACTGACAATCAACTTGTGTCCAGAGATGGTCCGCCAGTTCTGAAGGAAATCCGGCCCCGAGAAGGTAAGCTTGAAGATTGAAACAAGATTATAGGTCAAGTACATAAAGGCTAGTTAACTTCAACTCTGTGTCTTTGTCGCTCCCCTGAAAAAAAAAATGGAGAAAACAAGATGACTTTTAACTCTTTTTTCTTTTGTAGAGCATGATAATTTCACCCTGGCGAGTCTTGATGAGCGTAAAGTGCCGTCAACTTTGGAGGAACTCGGAATAAGCTTACATCAGAAAGCTCGGTCCAGTCCCTATCCTGGTACTGCTATTAGACGGTTCCCTGTGCCTGATGAGAAGGTACCATGGGAGGTATGTGAACCAACTCAATGTCTGGTGGCGTGTTTTCATGTGGAAAATGTTCAATACAGAAGACAGTTTTTAGGAAATGTCAACTTGTTGTCCGATGGCTGACGTTAGGAAAGCTGCCTGTAACAAACAAGGCAGAAATCTGTTTAAACATTTGCATCAGACAAAATGCAAATATTACTTTAAATGATTCTGCCGTTTGTATTAGAAAATGCTTGGGGCCTGATGCGTTTCGATCCTAGCAGAATCTTTTTTAAAGGCTAAAAAATAAAAAAAATTGTATAGAATCTCGCTCCAGTCAATTTTTCTTTGTTCACTTCTCAATTACTTTAAATTCAGTCAGTTTCCCTTGTTGTTATTTGAAGATAATATTAATTAAAAAGCTGTATCCTTTTTGAGTGATCCCCATGCACCGTTTTCAGGTTGCAGTATTGCTGCATGTATCGATGAAATGATCCCTAGGATATGTTGGCGTGTGCGTGATTTTATGGCTTCTGGCTGCCAAACTAACAAAGATAATTGACTATTGGGGACAACACCAACGTGGGCTGGATAGCTCAGTTGGTAAGAGCATCTGTACGGTATTCAGGAGATCGCACTCCTGTCAATTTTTCTTTGTTCACTTTTCAATGTTTTGATATTTATTAGAAAAAAAACTGACTTTTTTCATTAAATTTCCCTTTTTTGTACAGGTTAGTTTTCGTAGCTACAAGCCAGTGAAATACACCCACGCTAGCATTCTTGCCATGCCTCACTTTGCTGATGTTGACCTACTGGCCTATTCCAAGCACGACAGACCCATGTTGAATTTCAACACATTGGACGTGTCCGTCAAGTATGACCGCCAAAGCTTCATGGGAAACTACAACGTTGTAGATGGCATGCCACAGTGAGTCTGATGTCTTGGCTTCAATGTGTTTCCATTGAGGCTAAAGAATCTTAGGGTAACTCCCCTGTCCACATTGTGGGCCTTTTTGAAGCGGAGGCTCAGGCTCCAGTTCTGTCATCCATACGCTGATAATATAGGTTGTGGTTTTTCATTGAAGCTGAAGCTCTGTTTTCCTTTTCAAACCAGAGAATCTACTTCTGAACTGCAGCTAATTAAAAGCCTCTATTTTGACACCCGTTATTTTATAATGGATTCACGAAATGGTGCCTGAGCCTGAGCCTGAATCTAAGCCTGAGCTTGAGCTTCCGTTTCGAAAACGTCCTGTTTTTTATTCACAGACATCCTCTTGCTGGTGATTGTGTAGTTTAGTCCACCTATTCATATAAGGAAATAAAAACCAATTTTGTAAAGTAATTTACCTAAATACGTTGGTGGTGATGTCCTTATAAGTAATGTAAAGTAAGGTTAGATTTGTGGAAAGAGGGCAGGGCTTTGATTTTCGAATGAAATTATGGAATAAAAATTTTATATTTTTAATTTCTTCAAGCCAAGACTTCTTCCATCTCAAATTTGATTACAGTAATGTTTATACTTTTTCACTCTTTATCATCAACAAGAAATCCACGTGGTCGGACTGGGATGATTGGCCGTGGGCTTCTGGGGCGATTTGGACCCAACCATGCAGCTGATCCTATTGTCACCAGGTATGTAGGTTTTCATTTTTCAGCCTAGTACGGAGATATCCTTTCATTTTACAAATAATGTGTATAGACCGTTTAGGCGACACAATATACTGTCTGCCATTACTGCAGTGTCCCCATCTGCCTTTTGTCTGGCATCAAAAGAATCTATGCTCCGCCGCACTCTATAATTGTAGGGTGTATGTTCCATGATTAGGGGACGTACACCCTGCAATATAGACAGATAGAGTACGGCGGATGTAAATTCTTTGTTGCCGGACAAAATACGGGCAGGGACACTGCAGTAATGGCGGGTGTTTCCTACCTTCATGGTCACATCGTCGGATCGGTGTTTACATTCATATTGAGAAAGTTCTAAACAAAATTTTAAAGAATTTGTGTCCCATGATATGTTGCTTTTTAACAGTTTTGAAAAAAAAAAAAACATTTCCTCTAACTCTTCACTGAATGTGGTTCTGGATTTTATCTTTTTGCAGATGGAAGAAAAATGCAAGTGGTGAAAAGATTGAAGATGGTGGTTTGAATGTCTTAGAATTCATTGCTATACAAAGGAAAGACAACCAGCAATGGGCCATACCAGGGGTATGTAATATGTAGGACATTCCACTGATCTCTATCAATCTCTCTAAACATTTCTCTCAAGGTTAATCTGAGGTTAATCATGAAATCATTTTAAATCATTAAAATCATTCTGCCTGTGCAGGGTATGGTTGAGCCAGGGGGCGTGGTCAGTGAAACATTGAGGAGGGAGTTTGGTGAGGAAGCCATGGGATCGCTGGATAAGACGGAAGAAGAGAAGGCCGCAATCCATAGCACAATTGAAGAGATGTTCAAGCATGGTGTAGAGGTAAGAAATGATTGAAAAGTGAACAAAGAAAAATTGACTGGAGCGGGACTCAAACTAGTAACCACCGGATACCGTACCAGCACTCTTACCAACTGAGCTATCCAGCCCTACGTGGTGACCCCAATAGTCAATTATCCTTGTTCGTTTGACAGTGAGAAGCCATGAAACCACTCACATACCACTATATCCCAAGGATCATTTAATAAGATACACACAGCATTAGCAATGCTGCAACCTGAGAAACAAAGACAGTTGATTCTTAGGGACACCGCCAACATAGGTGGCGTAGGTGGCAAGTGCGTTAGGCACTCTTGCCTCTCATTAAAGTGGCCCGGGTTCGATCCTGGCTTGGGTCATAAGATACGCACAACATTCACAATGCTGCAACCTGAGAATTGTTGAAATCAATCAACTTGTACAGTTTGTGTACTGCATTGGTTTTGTACTTGATTGTGCATCAGGTGTACCGGGGCTATGTTGATGATCCAAGAAACACGGACGATGCCTGGATGGAAACGGTTGCCATGAACTTCCACGATGAAGATGATACATCATTTGGCCTGTTAGAGTTACAGGTAAGTTATTAACGGTGATTAATTATGGAACCCATCGAAACAAGGGATCTGACTTCCGCTGCTGACCCCAGCTAGCTTGGTGGTGGCCTAGCGGTATGGCATCTGCACTATATATTAAGCAGGAGGTCGTGGGTTCTAATCCCACCTGAGCCAAGGCATGATTTTTCCATGTGCACTCAGAATACCGCACTGGCACTCTTACCAACTGAGCTATCCTGCGTTTTGTTGGTGGTGTCTCTAATAGTCATTTATCTTTGTTCATTTTCCAGTCAGAAGCCATGAAACCACTCGCATCATTTGATATCTGTTGAATATAGAGGATATCTTTGTTGTTTCTACCGACTACTAGCACCAAAAGTTTTAAAAAGTCAAGCCAATTGGTCAGTTTGTAATTTTTGCTTACCAGTATCTTTTATCGTACTAATATTGATTTACACTCAGGCTGGTGATGATGCAGAGGGGGTACGATGGCAGAGGATAAGCTCCAATATTCCACTCTTTGCAAGCCATCAAGCAATGCTACGAAAGGTAGCAGAACAACACAATGCAGCCTTCTAAACTACCAAGAACCATGTTTATTTCTCAAACATTCATCTAGAATTCTAGAATTCTGCTCCTGAGGACGGCCAGAGCACCGTGTCGGAACATCAAGATTATTACTTCTCACTGGTGCTTTTCAGAACCACACTTCTAGAAAAGAGTTTATACATTGTGTCTCCGCAAACTCTACTTTCTTAGAATTCTTCAGTTGGGCTTAGTTTGTTTTCAGCATCCTATGTCTGGGATTTACAGAGCTGGGCTCGAATTTCGTGAAAAAAAGCTCTGGACAGAAGGTCTAGTAATTGAAGCTTTTTACTAGACCTGAACTATTTTCCACTAGACTTGTGGCATTCATGTACATGGAAAAACCGTTATATATCACGAATTTAGGCACAATTTTAATTGTGGAAAATAAAATCACTAGACAGCTGGACCAATGCTGTACACACTTTACTAGACTGACACTGAAATCACTAGACTCGGTCCACGGTCTAGTGGATATTTCGAGCCCTGCAGAGGGCAGAAATGTTCTCAAATCCCTTGCAACAATTACAGTACAGTACTACTACTAGACTAGCCCTCAAATAACTCCGCCAAAGCCTCTGTGTAAGCTCAACAAGCAAAATCTGATCAGTAACAAGGATGGGCGTGTCTTCCACTTGAGAAATTGTGGCATATAATATGAGGTTAACCATTAGACTTGCCTGGTGGTTCTTTATCATAGTGAATTGTTTGCTACTACCAATGAGTGAAAAATTCAAGACCACTAGACTTTTTTGATTAAGGGAATTTTGTGAAAGTGAATAATATGGGCTTCCTGTTGTGATGAGCGATTTTATTATATTCTTAATATTATATCTTGCTACAATCAAAGGTGATCTGTAGACATCATGAATTTACTAAATACAATTGATGACAATTTATTTCATAAGGAAATTCCATGATAAATTATTTCTTTAATTAGGAAATGATTGTGAATGTTGGTGTTTTGCATTTAAGTGTAGAACACATGTATCTATGTTATTTTTCTTCAATTTTGTTTGTACACGTTGCAGGGTATTTAGTTTAGTGTTTTTCACGATACTTTGTTTAACTCATGCGCATGAAAACAGAGAACAAAATATGAATTCCATTATATGATTGTTTGCTGCATAGTCTTGCCTTATAGTTACACACAAATGAAAACAAAGTATCTTTGTTGGGTTTAAATGTCTTTATTAAAATGAAGGTAGTAAAATATTGTTAAAAAGTCAAAACAAAAAGTGTTATTTGAAGTGCACATAGTGATTAATGGATTTAAATATGCAGATACAATTTGGAAAATAATTTAACTGTTTCTCTAAAGAAAAGAAATTAATTAAGCAGATTAATGAAAGAATGAACTAAACAATATCCCCCAAATTTGGTGCAATTTTGTTGCACAACAAGCAAAACTAAATTTTGATTTGATCACAGATAAGAGTGAACAGAAATCCTAGATATGAGGCAATTGATCCACTTCCCTTTATGAATTTACACTTTCTAGAACTCATTATAGATTTAGATTACTCCTCAGTAATAATTAATCACTCAAATGAAATTATCAGCCTGCAAAAGCCATCTGTGTTTATTTTGTATGCATTTGTTCATTTATGTTGTCAGTTGAAATATAGTAAAGTGGATAGCAGAACAAATGCCTTGTGATAACTTGTAATGATATATCATGAATATTAAATGATTTTGGTCGGGAAATAGATAATATGCAAATTAGGCTTGCCCTTCACCGACGTGTAATGATATACTGACAATATGTAGGAAACTTGCCCATAAATGTCATATAATCATGAGTCATAATTGGAAAATGTTTATTTGCTTTTGCGTAGTACAGAAATATTTTTTTGCACAACATTCATTATGTAGGATTTTGTAACAACTCCTTATAATGATATTATATAAAGCAGGGCTGGAAATAAATGGAAGCCAATGAGGCCATGGCCTTCGTTGCCCTGGTTCTTGGCCTTGGTGCCCCTTCAAATGTTTCAATAGACATTATGATTTTCCAATGGAAGTGGCCCTTGCAATGGAAAATTGGCCTTACCCTCACCAAACCTTATTTCCAGCCCTGTTAAAGTGTATGTATTTTTTTTTCTGATATTAAATGTGTAGGAAACAGAAATACTATTACCCATGTCATATATAATCATTCATCATATTTTGGAAGTGTTAATTTGCTTTTGTGTAATTCAGAAATATATATATTTCACACAATATTTGTAGCATTTATCAGTTACAACCCTTTAGAATACTTATATAAAACGTTATTTCTTTTAGATGCAATGCATTTAGTTTTGTATACAAAATGAAATATAATCATTGAGAGGTCATTGAATCTTTTGATTTAAAAAGACCGTCATTTAGTCCTGACATAAAACTCTTAGCTCTTGCCACTTTAGTTACCAAACCAAACAATTGTGCCTTTTGTGTAGTTTGATAAAATGTAGGGCAGTTTTAAATATTTATACACAGTATATATGTCTTTGTAACTTTTACTGTAAAGTACACCTTTGGTAAATTTGTAAAAATAAAAATATAATGTATAATTGTGAAAAACATTTACACAAAAATACTTAACAAAATAGTTAGAAATGTCCAAAGAAGTTTGACATTGAACTTGATATTTTATACAGTATACATTTTCTGAAAGTGATACATATATGAAACCTACACCAATTAAGAAAAAGGAAAAAAAGCAGCTCTATGAAATTGAGTTTGTTACATATTGTACACAATTATTTTCTCAACCAGAATAAAATAAATACTTGTATCAAACTTAACCTATGAAGTCTCCTCAGTCTTATGAATTTCTGAGTTTGTTGGATATTTTCTCAACCAGCATAACGTTATATACAACTTTTTTTATTGAAACTGAACATAGAAAAATTAACTGGAGTTGGATAGCCCTACCCTATAATCTCGGACAAAATTAAAATTTTTTTCCTTGATCAAACAGGATTGCTTAAGTAAATTTTCATGTGATGTTTATTGCTTTTGACTTGTATTCGGTCATTGTTTGCTGAGCATAACATTCACAAGAAGTTTTGGCTGCCATACTGATTTTATTTACAAATGTTTGTGCTTATAAGCAGCTCTACAAAATTGGTCCCTGGTTCGAATCCCACTCCACTCAATTCTTTATTCACTTTACAATGACTATAGAAATCAATCTAGTCATCAGTTGTGGTAATTTGATAATTACATAAAAATTCTTTGTAACAGATCTCCCCCCCCCCCCCGGCCCCCTTCACGGAATCTGTCGACACTTTCCAGACGGCAGACGTCGAGCTGCATTCGGTCGACAAAATCCGTGCATTGTGATTGGCCAAAGCCTTGCAAACTCTTGGAGGCGCACTATTGGGAATCGCCCATTGAAAATACAGGGTGCATTCGTTTAGCGCTCTCGGGTCGACACCAGTCAACCCCATCCCCATTCTCTGGCTTGTTTTGTGCAGTATCGCACGACCATTCCCAGTAAGGGCTGACCCGTGTTAGCTAAACGAATTCACCCACAGTAGGGACCGGGAACCAGACTAAATATGTATATTGCATGCACTACTAGCGACTTCCAGGTACCACACACATCGCATGCTAGCTCCTTGGCTTTGCAAATCCACGATGGCAACGTTTGGCAGAGTTTGTGTTGGAAATGCTCTAAAATCTGGATTTGCATTTCGTCAAATGAAACTGTATCGACATTTTTCAGGTAAAGCAAAAAATGCATACCGGACTCACCTTAGTACATCATGACCTTGTTTTTTGTGTGTACAGTGACAGTCAGTGAGTGTCATATAATATGCGCAAAGTACGGGAACTTTCCCAAAGATCATCTAGGGTCGTGCAATTAATTATTCCACTTTATTTACCTATTTCTGAACAATCCTCCAAATTAATCAAATTGAGATTAATAATTTGGGGATTGTAGCTTTACGGGTCCTAAAACTATAAAGGAAAGGAAACTTCTTTTTGAAAAGTAACTTACCTACATATACTTTGTTGGTCTTCTCCTCTATATTACCAAGGTTAATTTTTTGGAAAGAGGGCAGGTCTTTGATTTTTGAGGGAAATTATGGGGTAAAAACGGTAACCAAGATTGTAACATTTCACCGCTGCACGGACGGCCGCACACGAGAATAGTCTGGTTTCCACTCTGACATTTTGAGGACTCTTGATATGTTGGGTCTGGGCACTAGACTAACCAGACCAGACAAAATGGCCTCAAGCGATCAGACGGCCTGTTTTAAAGTTTACAAGAAGCACGTAAGAAAATTGAATTTTAACCCTGAAATGTTTAACAAATTTCTTCAATCTAGGCTTTTAAGGACCCAGGAACATTTGCTGGAAGTCAAAAGTATCATTTTTGAAGAGTAGAAGTTAGTTCAGAGCCAAAAAAATCAATGTGTTTTGGGATCCCATCAACCCACAATCGCCAATAATTTTGCTTCTTGAGGCTATCTTATGCAAAGAAATTGACAGTAAAATCATAGATATTTCTTAAAATATAAATTAGAACATTGTTTGTAGGCCTAATTGTCATTACTCATTGGCACTGCATGCAATGTGGATTGATGAGAATTTAAAGCCAACACACATGGGTATGGCCTAATTAAGCCCTAGATAGTTAATCATGCAAATATTGTCATGAATATTATTTTGCATTGTGATTTCAATTTATTATAACAATGCAACAAAACATAAATGTTAATGAATTTGTAGTAGCCTAACTAGTAATTCAATTGTTCTCAACTTTCTCATTTATTTTTTGTTTCACCAGGAACTCCTGAACAAAAGGTGAGTTGTTTCGTTTTGTGGCTACTTACATTGTTCGTAATTGTTTGCAGTCCTTACACAAATGACTATAATAAGTGATTGATTTGTTGGTGCATGTTAGTGTTTAATACTGTATCCTGCAGTTATCGGTTTTCCCTCGGATAACAGGAAAGTTTCTCAAAAATGGAAACGCAATGCAATATCAGAAAATCACTCCTCACACCTTTCAACTTGACACTTCCAGATTATTATCTGTAAAAATCCTCGAAGTTCAAGTCTTTTCTTTGAAAATATTGTCCGTCATTTACAGGGACACCAATACCGCTATGTAAACGCGACGTCATGTGTTTTCACCCCCTTGGCTGAGTGGCAAAGTTCATTGACTTCGGAGTAGCTATGGCGCACCAAGTCACTCAAAAACGGCTGGAATATTGTCCTGACTCAATTCTTCTTACTGGGTCAATTGAGTTTATTTTAAAAAGGTTCTAAAACAGTCTTGATTCCAAGATTGTGAATTATAGATAATTTATCAACAATATCATGCATGACATATTTAAAGGCAAATAAAATTAAATCTAATTGTTTATGTTGATGCGAAATATTATCACAAACATGGATACATCAGCTTATTAAAGTTAAAATTTAAAGGAGAAAAACAAAACACTGTCACTCCGATTAGAGAAAGACTTTAACACTTTTGTCTCGTTGGCACGCCATAAAAACCCAGATCGCAACAGGGTCACATGACCTGCCGTCTGACATCTGAAGAATGAAAGTTGCTTGAGCAGACGACAGTTTAGTTTGGAATATTTGACCACAGATTGTGTCTTTTATAAACGTTTGAACATTAGCCTTAAAATGCATTAGTAATATACACCTAAAATCACATAGTTTTTTACTTTTGAGTATCACTCACGACTGGAAACTTTATTTTCAACATCCTGAATGTTGGAGATAGCCCTGAGTGTAGTCATCACTTTAGGGATACTGATCACAACGAATCTCGCACGATCTCGCGGTAAACGGGAATCGAATTTGGGGAGCGAAAACAGATGTCGGGTGAAAACACATGACCGGACGATACTTCGTGTAATTTGAATGTCATGGTTGACATGGTTTTACGTGAAAAGTACAAGCAGATTTACTATATTATTGCAAATTAGGCTTGACCTTCACCAACGTTGATGAGCACTGGCTACTCAGTGCTTTTTGAGTGCACATGAAAAAATCATGTGCTGGCTCACAGGTGGGATTCAAACCCACGACCTCTTGCTTGCTAGTGCAGAGGTCATACCACTACTGCACTAGGCCACCAAGTTAGCTATTTGCAAGTCAGCATTTTACAATGTAAGTCTAATCCAGCATCACTATGGGTACCGCAAGTCTTTCTCCCCGACGACTAATCATAAATAACAATGACTAGGCCTACTACATGATTACTAAATTATAGTAACATGCCTTGAATGTGGTTCTGAAAGGGCAAGGCCACTTTTCCATTGCAAGGGGCACTTCCATTGGAAAATCATAATGTCTATGGAAACATTTGATGGGGCACCAAGGCCAAGAACCAGGGCAATGAAGGCCATGGCCTCCGTGATCTCCGTTAAATTCAAGGCTTGTAGTTACTTCCATTAGCCTTTTTAGAAGTATGGTGGACACAATAGGAGGGGGCAGTTTGGTTTGGGTAAAATCCTTTGTATTTGACTCAAATTACCCACTTCAAACAGCCCCTCCTATTGCGTCCACCATGCCTCGAAAAGGCTAATTGTAACGTCCATGAACATATGTATGTTTTTTTCCCCCTTTTTTCAGGCTTCCATGTCGACTGTTGGCTTCATCGGTCTTGGAAATATGGGAGGTCACATGGCCAAGAACCTCCTAAAACATGGCTACCCGCTCATCGTTCATGATGTGTACCCAGAAGCCATTAGCGATCTACAAGATAGTGGGGCAGTGGTTGTCAATTCAGCAGCTGAAGTAGCTGAGAGGGCGGATCGCATTGTTACTATGTTACCGTCTAGTCCCAACGTTTTGGAGGCATACAGTAGCAGCACCGGTCTACTCTCGTATGTTACAGCATGATATTTCTTTGTAGTGTTAGTTGTAAAGATCAAACAAAATGAAAGTTGGGAAGAATTTATTTGTTAAATGTCTCTATTTTCTTGAGGAATTGTAAAATGAAATCTTGAATTGGGGTGCTGTGGCCTAGTGGTCTGGCGTGTCATACTCAAGGTCTTGTGGTCAGTCTAAAGATTGTGGGTTCAAATCCAGCCGTGTGTTAAGTGGTGCTTGCGTCCTTGGGAAAGACGCTTTGACACATATTGCTTCTCTTCACCCAGCAGTAAATCTGTGAGGGTAGAGATGGCTTCAAGTGCTTGATTAGCCTTTGTGTGTCTTACAGCAGCAGCCAGGGCTGTATACTTCAGTTACTTCCCCAGGGAGTTGAGATGGTTTCAGAAATGTTAATGTAGCCCAAAACCAGGGATAACTTGTGTTTGGAAACACAGTATTAAGCGCTAATTTTCTCCAGATTTTTTTTGAAAAAACTTGTATGTCCCGATTCACACATTCAGTGATTTGTTCAGCAAAGAAAGGCATAGATTTAAATCTTTCAACAAGAATTTGATTTTAAATTATATTAATTTGAATGATTGTTTATCATTTTGCATATTTATTCCATTTGTGTGTAGGACTGTAAGGAAAGGGGCTCTGTTAATAGACAGTAGCACCATTGATCCAATGGTAGCTAAAGAAGTTGCTGCTAAAGCAGAGAGCAAAGGAGCTGTGTATATGGATGCACCGGTATCAGGCGGTAAGAGAATGGAAATCACTACATAGTGTTTATCATAACTGAGAATCGGTGTACTTAGGGAGACTTTCCCATAGACTTGTGCACTAAAATTAACCCTTCCTCTTGTTCCCTTGAAACCTAACTGAACCAAACTGTATGGACAAAGGTTTTAGACTATGAGGATTAAGAAAGCAAAACTTTTTCAATGGTGAAATGAGTTTTCGAGGAAAAGATGAAGGAAGACATCAAAATGTCTCCATATTGACTGATATCTCCCAAATGTTCACTTTCATTTGTTCACTTGTTCACTTTCATATGCTATTCTGTCTCCTGAATATGCATATATTGCCATTGTTATCTAATTGGGGGCATAGGTGGCAAGTGCGTTAGGCACTCACCTCTCACCAATGTGGCCCGGGTTCGATGCCGGCTTGGGTCATATATGAGTAGAGTTGTGCGTTGGTTCTCTCCTATGCAACGAGGGTTTTTCTCTGGGTTCTCAGGTTTTCCTCCCTCCACAAAAATCAAACACTTTCGATCTCAGGCTGTGCTCCGTGATCATATATATGGGTTGATGTGGCTGGCAGCCAAGGGCGTCCATGAAAGCCTGCTACTTGATTACGTTGTAGCCGCATCCTTCTCAATTCAGCACCCCAGCTGCGAGTAAGGATGATTAGTCTCCCAAATTATTATTAATTCCTTTTTCTGTCTATGCACATTGTTGTAGGTGTGAATGCAGCCCGAGATGGACTCCTGACGTTTATGGTCGGAGCCAAACCAGACGAGTTTGAGGCTGCTAAGGAACTCTTACAATGTATGGGCAAGAATGTCATTAACACTGGACTAATAGGAACAGGGCAGGTATGTGTACAGTACTAAGCCATATCCCAATTCTCTGGCTGTGGCTGCACATTACACACGCCCCTATGGCTGCCACTAGCCAGTGACTGCAGCTGTTTTCATAGACTTGTGTGTTATTTGCAATCACAGCCAGAGATTTGGGACACAGCCATACAGTATAACAATCAGCCTTTTGAACAGTCAGTGTGAATAACGTCTGGTACCTTGACTGAATTTAATTATCCAGTGTTTTGCTCAGTGGCTGACATCTCAACCTGTATGGCAATAATTATCCTCAGGTTAGCTGAAGTCTAAAAACACACTTGTAGTAATCATCATGCGTTGTGTCAGTTTTTGTATTCTTATTGTTCTTTCGGGTGAGGCTGATGGAACATAGTGTACATCAAAGAACTACTGCCTGGATGGAATCCCGCCTGCAGAAAGTGGTTGGATTTCATCTAATTGTAGACAAAATAGTTCCTACCATGTCCCATCAAGGCTACCTTCCATTAGAGTGTTCTATTGACCATAATGACTATTGTTACCTAAAAATTACTATTCACTATAGTAAAGACTAAAGATTTGAATGTATAACAAATAGTATGCCTAAGATTTTGTTTTGTCAGTTGTCATTCAAGTTTCATATATTCAGGAATGTGAGACTTAAGATTATTTTGTTTAAATTTTAACACAGAATTTCAGGTTTTTTGTACACCTGTTCTGTACAAAAGTATAGGAACTTTTAAATTTCAGCTTTTTCTTTGGTGTTTTCAGATTTGTTTTTGTGGCCGCTCACATCCCTGTATACATACTCTTTTATTCCGATGAATTGTAGAAAAGATAACTTATCATATTGAACATCTCTTTTCAGGCTGCCAAAATATGCAACAATATGATGCTAGGAATCACAATGATTGGAACGTCTGAAACAATGAACTTAGGAATCAGGTAAGAGATCAGCTTTTACATTTCTCATTATTTCATTACAGTAAAACTCTAAAATGGACATTACATAATACATCATTTTCAACAAGACAAGTAGAACTAATTAAGAATCTTCGAACCACCGTCTTTTTCCCAAATGATTTCCCCTTACACAGGTTAGGTCTGGATCCTCAGATGTTAGCTCAGATATTGAACACCAGTAGTGGACGCAGCTGGTCTAGCGACACTTATAACCCAGTCCCAGGAGTCTTAGAAGGAGTACCGTCAGGCAATCAATACAAGGGCGGATTCAGCACGGCTCTCATGACAAAGGTAATATTTTTATGAATATTTCACAGTTTAGTTAGCACAGGGCTTTGTTGTCAAAAGCTCTGAAGCCTTATGTATTCCCCCCAATATTCTTATTATAATTAAAATATTAATAATGAAATTATTATGAATTAATGATTGGGCAAGACGCTTTGTCACATATTGCTCCTCTTCACCCAGGTGTAAATGGGTACCTGTGAGGGTAGAGATGGCTTTGTGATTTGATTTGCCATGTGCCCTTTTCAGGCAGTCAAGTGTAAATGGGTACCTGTGAGGGTAGTGATGGCTTTGTGATTTGATTTGCCATGTGCCCTTTTCAGGCAGTCAGGGGCTGTATACTCCCCAGGGAGTTGAGATTGTTTCAATAATGGGGCTCAATGACCAGGGAAAATAATAATAAGCGCTTTGAGTAGTTTCTAACTAGAAGTAGCACTATACAAATATTTATTATTATTATTATTATTATTGAAACTCAATAATTTGGAGTGAGAGCAGGCGCAGTTCTAGAGCCAACATTTTTGGGGGGCTACAGCCCCCCCTAGCCCCCCCGTAGAACCGCGCCTGAGTGAGGGGCTAAATAGTTGAGGCTATGGGAATGTCTTTGTAAGAATTGCTTTGCAAATCAAAACAACTGTTGAATTTCTTCACTTCTCAGGATCTTGGCCTGGCTCAGAATGCGTCAACCAACACCAAGACCCCGACGCCACTAGGTTCACTGGCCCATCAAATCTACAGAATCATGTGCAGTAAGGGATACAGTCTCAAGGACTTCTCATCGGCGTACCAATATCTCAAAGAGGAAAAATGAAGGACATCGACGCGGTCGCTACTTTCATTGGGTAATAAACACGATTGCTATTGTTATTTTTCTGTTGTGGCGCGTGGGGTGGAGATGTGATTGAAACTGTTTTGTTGAGTTTTGTTACGTTCCCTTATTTGCAGGGTTGAAGGTGGGATTTAAATGTGTGTAACACAGGGTGTGTTTAAATACAGGTACACGTACATCACATTAACTTCTTTTTATCATGCCCCTCGACCTAAAAGAAGGTCAAGAAATAAATATCATCAAGATTGTTATTTACTTTGTCTATACAAGTTGATGCCATCAACTAAATTAAAACTTTACATGTCATCACAGAGTGTTGCTTGTTGTTAAAAACAAATACTATAGTCAGAATTATATTGCACTTGTTCATCAACACAATTGTATCTCTGTATGCACTGTAAATGAGAGAGTTAATAAAGCTAAGAGAAAAAAAACCTGCATTATCTGAGATCAAGTAATGAAAACTGTTTGCAATGATTATTCTCAGCTTGCTCGCGATGAGCCGATTCTTCGCATGATGTGCAAAAATAGTCAACAAGCTCTGGTAAAGTATATATCATTTCATATGAGAGACGACCATCAACATCTCTGAAGAGGTTCTTAATAATATTCAGATTGAGTCTGTTTATTACAGTGAATTGTGTTCCAAGGGCCATGACACATGAGGCAAGTTTTACAGGTAACTTTGGAGGCAACAAACTACACCACATGCAAGAGGAAAATCTTACCAGTACAATAGTTATTTTTCTGGTAGTTTCTCTTTAGCCACAAGAAGATTAGATGAAAATTGAAAGATGAATGCTATTTCTTCTTGGAGATTGCCTGGAACTGATTGCCTGTAAATTGCCTTCTGTGACATGGGCCTAAGACTTGTGTACGCTTTCATTAAGATTGTAAAGATCCTATTTTCTACAGTCTGGCATGACTGGTAGTGTGTTGTTTGAAAGGAGACTCTTAACTTGTTTTATTGCAGAATGCATTTCACTAGCTTTTGTTAAGATGCAGGCCAGTGGTAATCATAGCCGTTGTATCTTTTGCTGCAACAAACATGTAATATTAACAGGAATTTATTTTATGTAGTATATTTAACTTGCAATTTACATCTTAATTTAGATTTGAATTTCGTAGAAGTCGTTTTGCTGTTAAAAACAGGAAATTTCGTAGATAGAATGTGTAGCACATTCAGTATATTTTGTGAAAACTGTCCAAACCATGTATATGTTACTCAGAAAATAGATCATCATGTTGGTTTTTCCAGAGTTATTTGGTAGGAATGAAAGAGTAAACTCAGATTTAGGTCCATGCACCATTAGTGAGGAAGATTCACTAGAAGGGTAACTTTATTCAGCACGTTTAAGTTAACCTGTACGTGGCACGATCATGTTTTTAAAAATAAAATACTATTAATGGAAACAAAATCCAAACCTTGGTCTTTATGAGTGATTCACTTTTATCCGTGCCATCTTTGTGTTGAAATTTAATGATATTTCTCTATTGGCCAATCACAATGTCACCACATTCCTCGATTTCCTTCAATATTTTCTTTATAATAATTTAATAATAATACAGAGCATTTCTATGGTGCCCTACAAAGAACACAGCCCCTTACATGGAGGAGAAAGACTACACAAAAAGTACAAGGGGTAGACAGAACAGAATACACTAAGGACAAAAGCACAAACAATATCAACAGGCAGTTCAAGAAGGGTCTGGGAGTAGGAATGTTTTGAGCAAACATTTATTATTATTATTATCTATTTCTGGTAATGACACCAAGGATTCCTCAAAAGTGCCCAAGGCACTGTAGCTTGAAAGCCTGATGAAACCTGTTATGCAAAGATGATGAGAAGAAGATACAGTTTTAGAGGTGGGAGGAAAACCCCAGAGTAATATTCTGGGTAAAACCCATGGAATCAGGCAGGGACTGAAAACCCAATCCACTTGTGAACCGAGCCGGACTTGAACCCGGTCCACAGAGGTGAAAGGCGAGGAAAGAACCGGTACACCAACCTGACTCCCCTTGAACACAGACATAGACTCCTCTTTAAGGAATTTACCCAGGCTTGTCCTTTTAAAGTGTGGCATTCTCCTCAAGATAACAAGAGCTGACTAGATGAAGGTGGAGTCATAATCATCTCTCTTTTTCTGAACAAACATTTATTCACGATGACGTCTGCTTTTTAAGCTGGAAAACTTATCTAGTGAACATTTGGCATATAATTATGCCAGTTAATACAAGTATAACACAGGATTGCTTTCATTCTTAATACACGGCATCATTACACACGTTCATTTCCTTATTACATCTTATGCAGTGGTTAAATTAAAATGGTTAAATCTCCAATATTGACATTTTTATGCATTTCATTCACTTCTTAAGCAAGGAAGTGGCTTTTTTTTAAACTATCAACGTATTAATTTCTCTGTTGAGAAATCCAGTATCAGTTTGACACAGAAACAAAACTCAACCACACTCCGACTTTGTTTCTGGAAAAAGAATTGCTCCCTTCTAATACGAGCGTTTCAAAATAGTGCACCACCAAGAGTTTGCAATGCTTTGGCCAATCACAATTCATGTATATTGTTGACCCAATGCCTGCCTGGAAAGGGTCATCAGATTCCGTGTACTGTGATTGGTCAACGCGTTGCAAACTCTTGGCGGAGCACAATTTGGAATTGCCCGTATTGAACAGTGTTTCATATATGATGTTGTTTTCAGTATTCAACAAACTAAAGCACATGAAAAGGCATTGAGTTCATTGATTGTCAGTGGCAAAAATATGGCTATATATGGCTATATGTCAACAAACAGAAATGCTGTGTATAGTCTCCGATGAAGTGATATGATATTCAACAAATAATACGCAATTAAAAGCTATGTACACAATTGGCAATTATTGGTAATTATTTGCGGAAGCAGTCATATTATAGTTCAAAAGCTTGTTCAGTTTGAAGATTCTGTTGGCATCGAACCATTCCAAACTTCATTCCAGGTTAATTTTGTTTCATTTTAATGCAGATTTGAATACTTTAGCCAATAATTCATTTAAGACAAATTTTGTCATTTGCTATGCAGTTAGTACCAGGCAAAATGACATACAGATTTCAGTTCAGAGTGGCAGCAATGTCAATTCTTAATAATAATAACCAGGTATTTGGTTTTCAGTTACATTCCTTACATTTGCTTTCTAAATAGAACGTTTATCCAGATTTTCCACATGTTTTATCTCACAATTCATTGAAAACTTACACCATGAAGCGCCAATTGCCATTGATCTGAAGTATTACTTTCATTGACAGTAAAATATCATTTCATCTTGGTTTATAAAAGACCGACACAATAAGCTCCGCCCACCAGTTTCTGACCAATCACAGCCATGGTTCATGTCTGATATGCATGCACACACATGAAACATGACTGGAGTATGGCAGTATGACATTCAAGAGGATCCCAATGTCCATTGCCTACATGTGTAGCGGGAGGTGGCTTACTGGATCGCTCTATTGTACACTCGGAACCAAATAAAATCCATTCATAATCAAATCAAAACTCCACATAAACAATATCGGTACACCATTTAAGCAAAAGCAAAAACAAACATACTTAGCTGCAAGCTGCAAACGTTTGTGAACTTCCATTATCTTTTAACAAATTTCTGCCAACCATCAAATAACCACAAGGGAAACTGACTGGATTAATTGAATAATTAAAGAGTGATCAAAGGAAAATTTACTTGAGCGGGATTCGAACCAGTGACCACTGTTATACCGTACCGGCAATTAAGCTCAGTTAGTTGGTAGAGTGCCGGTACGTTAATCCAGGGGTCGCAGATTTGGTATAGTATTCCGGGGGTTAAAGGTTTGAATCCTGCGACAGTCAATGTTTCTTTGAATGTTATCTTCAAAGACTTCTGCTAAAATATAAACATGCTGACAGTAAGAACAGCTCCACGATTGTTTTGCTAATTTTTCAAATTTGTTGTTGCAAGAACTTATTTCAAAATATTGCATTGTGAATGCTATCAAACCGAGTAAGACTCACTGAAAATGGAGTTTTAATACTGGAGCATGAAATTGTTTTACCAAGACGCGGCCCAAACAAAATAAGAAAGACAAATATCCCAACCTTAAACTTGTCTTATGTAAATGCATAATTCTAAACATGAATAGTAATTCCTTTTTTGATTATTAATGCAAAAGAAGTTAACATGACGCAAATAATGTCAAAAAGATGAGGGTGGGGTGGGAAAAAAAGTCCAACTTCAATACTATTAGAATTGTCATTTCAGGATGCTAAATGTAGGAAACGTTCTTGGTTTTAAAAATGATCTGAAAATGAATAAATAAATAATAACAATCAAATCAAGAATCTGAAAGTCGATTCACAAAACCACCATTGTAATTAGCTTTTGGACAAAAATAATCCAATTATTTTTGTATTCATTTTCAAAATTTACCTTTTGTAAACATTTTACAAATAATTATCTATATGGTGAAAAGGCCAACTTTGTTGCACTCTGTGTATGTGATGCCTTCCTTAACGAAAAAGAAAAAGAAAATACTGCAGCATATTCTGGTATTTGTGTCATTTTACCGTGGATTTCACTGTTTATATGGACATTGTCAGTAACCATTCAATTGGAAAAAAAACAAAACAAATTATAACAATCTGCAGATGTATTTTTGTTTGTGTGTTCTCAATTGAATACCAACAACTAAAAAAAAAAACCAAAAAGAATATCAAACCAATTGAATTTACTTGTATTACGGTCCAGAAAAAAAATCTTGAATCAATCAATTCAATAAATTAGTACACTTTGTTTTAGGGCAGAGACTCAAAATGTACACAAAATGCCAAAATCATGAAATATCCTAATACGGCCTATCAACTTCGATCTTCGACAAATTCTTCAGGATCCTCCTCAGTCCCTGCATGTGTGCTGGGAGGTTCCCCACCCTGTGCGCCACTGTTATTGTCATCCTGGGTGTCTACTTCTGCTTCTCCGCTGTGAGCAGCTTCTGTGCTGTCTCTGTCATGTCCGATGTCTTCGGTCTGGTTGTTCGGTTGTTGGCTTAAGTTTGGCTGTCCGGAGGATGACATGGTAGCATCTGAATCGGACTGGCTGCCACTGCCTTCACTGTCATGTGGCCTAGTCTCTGTAGAAATAATCAAGCATTTCAAAGGGATATTTGTGGATGCACAGCTTACAACATTCATGTTTGAGAGAGAGAGAGAACACATACCACCAAAAGGTATTGCAATATATAACAAAATAATGAAAGCTACTGCAAGGACTGGAAGTTGAACTGTCAAAAATGAGGGCCAGGGACTATCTGAAGTGGAACAGTACGAAAACAAAATGCCTACCGCATTTGAAATTATGAAGATATTTGGAGATAGGAGGGCCTGATGTTTCGATCGGCTAAAGCTTTTCAGAAATATCCCCCTAGGATTGAGGTCAGGTCAATATTTTGGCTGATGAGCAGTTTAATTGCAGCAGTTTATTACTTGTCTTTATATTACCAAATAACGCGCTGCAAACTTCAGATCCTAACAGGATCTTTATTGAAGCCTTCGATAAAGATCCTGCTAGGATCGAAATGTGTCAGGCCCTCCAATTCCAAGCATAATATAAAGACAACGAGAGCAAGATGGTTTACCTCTAGCTGAAGTTCCTTGTATCTGTGATGATGGCGTAGTAGATGCAGGAAGCTGGGGTGCTTGGGGTCTTATCTTCTTAGATGGATTAAACACTCCACAGTATGCACACTTAAAGGCTGTAAACGAAAAAAAACATATCTATCTTTAGGTACCCATAACATTTTTGGGCTCCCTTCGAGAGAAAATTCTTAGTATTCTTAGTAACCCTCTCCTTACTAGATTCCTTTGACATAAACAGCCGCTGAGAGCACACATTGTTTTACCAGTAATGCATGACTGAAAAACAATTCTGCAACAACAAGCGTTCATTTACAAACATGCTTTTCAAACTTGGTTTTCACCATGAAAACTTCATATGAGAAGGAAATGTTCCATGCAGTGTTGGAGTACTCGTACTCGTACTTGAACTAGAACCTACTGACCAGAAACAGATTAAAACAGTCAGTGTAGTGCCTTTTGGAAACTAACTTACCAAGATATTCAAACTCCTCCTGCAATGCCATACCATTATGGGAATAGCAGTGTCTACAGATTAATGCATAGCGACTTGATGGACCGTCACCTACTAAGAAGTCTACCAGCTTGTCTACTGTGCCTCTCTCCCTAGGTAGGATGGGACGTGCTGGTGTTTGGGGTCCTGCAATGGACCAAAACAATCAAGACATTGTCTTAGAAACACATGTTTGCTCTATCAGATAAACTGTCAGATATACTGAAACGTGTACAGGTATAGATTAAAAAAACAGACACCAAAAATTACACAAAACGATGAACACAAGCTTTTCAGAAAATATAGAAACAAAAACATGTTTTTTTTTAAACAAACATTAGTAAATTGGTAACCCAAATATTTACGAGGTCTAAATTGATGTAAAAACAGCATCTTACATTCCCCCCAAACATAGTCACATTCATGTAATCTAGCCTAGCCCATAGGTCTAACTCACTCATCATAAGTTGCTGTTGAGGTGTGAGCTTAGGAGCCAGGCTAGGTGGTCCTCTTAGCTGGGGTCTCTGTGGGGGTGTGTTGGGGGTTCTGGCACCTCTTGCTGTCATGGGCCTTTGGCGAAGTTGTGGCACTATGGTAAACACAGAAAATAACAAATATTATTAGTTGAATACATCTTCCCAACAAACATTTTAAGAACCAAATTTGAGGATAATCATCAAATAAGCACATGGGAAACTAACTGGATTAATTTTAGATCAATAAATCATTATATAAAATTGAAACCGGATTTGACCCCGACCAGTACAGTATCCAGGGGTTACAGGTTCAAATCCCGCTCCACTCAATTTTTCTTTGTTCACCTTTAAAAACTTTGAGTCAGGGAAACTGACTGAATTTTAAGTCATTGAAAAGTGAACAAAGAAAGATTGACTGGAGTGGGATTTTGAATCCCCTCCAAAAAAAAATATAAAAAAATTGACTGGAGCGGGATTCGAATCCGGCCTGCTCCAGTTAATTTTTTTTGTTCACTGTTCAATAATTTGAGTAGACATACAAAAGAAGTGTCTGAACAGGAGTTGTAGTGCCTTTGAGGTGGGTTCAATGTAACAATGTAATCATGACCATAACCACTTCTGGATATGTTGATGGTCTTACCTGGTGCTTTGCCAGGTTTGGGCACTGCTGCAACTGCTTGCTGGGCTGGTGGCGGGGATGAACTTGGATCAAATCGATCCAGAATCTCCTTGGCTTTCTTGTAACTCTCCTTATCTTTCACTTCTTCCAACTAACAAAGAAAAGTATTAACATTGAAATAAAAAATTGTTAACTTCAATCAAACTATATTACCGGTATTCTTATTTGCACAAATATTTGTACAACAGCATTTGGTCATTTTCAAGTGCTGTGCATGTATTCATAATTGTCATATACTCACAATTTGTTTCTTTTCAGCTCTCAAATCCTCCAATGCCATTTCTGAACAGGAAAAAGTCGAAAGCAGAATAATAAAAGTGATTGCAATATGAACATATTCAACATCATATACACTGATCCGACGGTGCGACCATGAAGGTAGGAAACACCCGCCATTACTGCAGTGTCCCCTCCCGTATTTTGTCTGGCAACTAAAGAATTTACGTCGCACTCTATACTGCAGGGTGTACATGTATGTTCCCTAATCATGGGATGTACATCCTGCAATTATAGAGTGCGGCGGAGCGTAAATTCTTTCGTTACCGGACAAAAAGCACGCAGGAACACTGCAGTAATGGCCCACAGTATATCGTGCCGTCGGATCGATCTTTATATGTAATTGTATTCTCAATGTACATGAATCGAAACGTCATTCGTCACAAGGTATTTGTGTAATGACGCAGGAGTTGTAGGGTGCATAGTGTAATGGTGTAACTAGTTAATGGTCCTACTGAAGCTGGTAGTGGTGGTCTGTTTGCAATATTGAACGGCCCAAAGATTTTTATTTGTAAATCACTAAATCATCAAACCCAAGATGTATCGTCACTTACGATTTTTTGCTACTCTCTTGACAAAATACCACTGAAGCAGTTTTCTGATTCCAAAGATTCTGTGTGACAAAAATGCACATAAAATAATGGCTTCAAATGTGTAACATATTCTATATGTAGCATTTTGTTTTTGCTGCTGTAAATAGTTTAAAGATTTTATAACACTAACCATGTCTTAAGGCAGTGTACGTATAATACATGATTGGTAAAGGTCACAGAACAGCACTCACACTTTGTCTGATCCAGTATGTACATGAAATAATAAAATTTTCACAATTTTAGCTCAAACCAGACACAAGTCACGAGAAAAAAGCGAAAACCCGACTCAATGTTTCTTATAAAACATAAAAGAATGGTTTTGATCTTACTCGACATCAAAACTGTTTTCGGTTTTAATTTGACTAATTTCCAGTCCCCCTGTGCCTGTGGAGACTGTGGTAGTGTGTGGTAAGCAGCTTTTGTCTTGTGTGATAGGTGCAGAGGGCCGGTTAGGGTAAATGTCTTAATATAAACTTACATAACTGGAAAAAGAAGAAATGGTAGGATCTGGGTGGCTCTGCCTTTCCAGTCTTTAGCCTCATAATAGAAATAGAAGAAGAGTGCCATCATGAGATACACAACGACAGAATAAAGCAGCAAGGATCCCATTAACTGCTTCTCTCTTTGCATGTCACGACGTTTCAGACTCAAAATAGCTTCCATCTTTTTCTCAATTGACTCCAGTCGCTCAAGAGTAGACGCTTTACGCTGAAAAACAAATAAATGTGACATTTTGATTTTTAATTCAAAATTTAGGGCTCCAATAATTATAATAAACTAGGCCTAGGGTAAGGGTGGGTATACCCGATCAGGGGGAGAACCTGATCAGCCGCGATTTACACTGTATAAAAAATGCATAACTAGGGTACAAGTGGGTATACCCGATAGAGTAAGCTACCATCTAAGTTTTTATTTTATTTAAAGAAGCTATTTGTGTTTTTTATACAGTGTAAATCGCGGCTGATCAGGTTCTCCCCCTGATCGGGTATACCCACCCTTCACCGCCAAAGTATTTATTTCAAACAAAACGACTTTCATGAACACAAATAACACACTGCAAATTATTCAAGTAAAGAAGTAGGCATACTGTACATCACTAGCACTGGACCATGAATATAAAGTCAAAGCATACAGGGGCCACTTTTATGGCGCTGCTATTATTAGCACAAAATGACATTTCTGTCTGAATAAAAACAGGATCACGTTACAATCAAATTTCCATGCGTTGTGTATCGCTTGTGAAGTTGTGTTACAAGTTGTGATTGTATTGTTCTTTAGCTGTTGTTCACTGACCATGCACATCAAATGAAATTTGAAAGGGTGGTTTGTTTTATTGGGCAAGACATTTTTGTGCTTAGCAGCGCCATGAAATTGTCCCCAGGAAAGCAATACACTACCAGTACCACCAGGAAACTAATGCACACACTGTACAGACACAAGCAACAGCATTTTATCTGCCATAGGCCTACGTACATGCGATGGGCCGGGCGGCATGAGTAAGAAAAAAACTGTAAACAGAAAAGTGCAGGAGCTGGACTTACCCATAATCTGGATATTAAGCCTCCCATGGTTCCACCTCTTCTACAAATACAATAAATGGGACAGACAATTACTACACAAGTCAAGTGAAGACTCAAAAAATTCTGTCTCGTCTCTGACAGCAGACACATGAACAGGGCCTAGGCCTATGTTCTCTCTTTTTTAGAGCAAATTATTTTACAGTTATATGCAATAGCGCCCTCTACGCGCTGCTCTTACGGAAGCACTGTAGTGCCATCAAGTATGCATTTTGAAAAAGTGAGGTACAGTCATAGAGCTATATTAAAATTACTAGAGCGCTAGCTTCGTGTAGAAAGTGATGCCTGCTGGGCGCATCCATGTTTGTGCACACATTTTAAAATAGCTCTATGGGTACAGTATAATTATTCCCTCCCCCCAATTTGCTTTTACGAGAAACAATTTTAGAGACATCACACTTGCACCTTGACCAGTGTTGACCCAGCGAAGAAACTTAGCTAACTGTGATTACCTACCTTCAACTGTTACTGTATCTTCCTTAATATTTTTGCCCATGAATCTGCATTTCTTTGACAAAAACCAAAGTATGATATTACCTTTAAAGGTAGTATCACTTTGGTAAGAAACCAAAACAGAAATATTGTCACAGAATTACCTATTACTTTCAGGGTATGAAGATGGCGGTGGTAGAAACATACCGTTAAAATATTTCCACCTGAAATGGTGTATTTATCCAGAAACTTGTAAAACAACGACCGAAAATCTTTTTGATCTTGTAAAAGATCAAAAATAATAGAGAAAAGACTTAATTAATAAGAAATATTGTGGCTGTTTTTCACTATTTTCTCGAAATTTTCACAGAAGACTGTTACTATATGTCTTGATATTTTTGCCCATGAATCTTCATTTCTTTGACAAAATCCAAACGGTATGATATTACCTTTAAACAAAATAATAGAAACACGGGAATAGAAATGATTTGAAAGCCAGCACGAAGTTCATTTATACATTTTTCTACAAGACTTTATTCCATAAAGAAAATGATGAAAAGAAGGAATGTGTATTAATTATTCTTTAATTAAAAGACTGCGGATTATTTTAATACCATGATGCCAACTTTCTGCCGGTTCTCATTTCCAGTCCGTTTTGCATTGAAACGTTTTTCACTTTGTTGTTAAACCACACAGGGTAGAAATGCGAGGGGCACGATCCGGACCTCAAAAAGTACTTTCAGTCAATTGGCTTGATAGCAAAACAGCATTTTGGCAATGTGTTCATTAATGATCAAAATGGTTCACACTAAATGAAATAACCTAACAGATAATTAAAAACTGACACCATGTTACCATTTGAGATAGGGCTATATGGGGCAAACCACCTATAAATCACTAATATTAATATAGATTAATTTCTAAAACAATATTAATAGTAATTTTACATAGTTCCTAAAAAAAGCTCTTACTTTTTTTTCTCCAATTTCCTTTGCTATGAAACTGTCTAAAACTCGGAATGTTTATTGATGACCAAAGGGTATTGGTGTACTAATCACGCACAAAGTTCAAGGTCTAAAATGTGTTTTTGAACTACTGGGACAGCTTGACATTATATTGGCCAGGTAATGACACCAGCCTCAACTGTACTGAAACTTTAATGCATTGTGATATGCAGGCGACCAACATAATGCATTTATGAGAACAATCATTGATTAAGCCGTTATCATTATTCAAAAGAAAAATATATAACAAAACTAATGAAGTAGTACTTAAAACGCAAGAAAGCATGAAATAAATATCTACTTGTACACATTTGTACACATAAGGTGACTAAAATTACCGCATGTTTAAACCTAAGCAAAACACAAAGCATCAAATTGTACAAAATATTTAAACTATGTTTAATTATGTGAGTCAAAGCTAGAACAATTAGTAATTAAATATTCGATGATTATACCGAACTTCCTAATGATAAACTATTGATGCAACATTGAGAATTCCTTGACAAGGTTAATTACTTTGGGCGGATTAAAAATATTAAAGAGTCATTCAATTTTGATCGGCAATTTCCCTTTCCGTTGACTTTTCAAAATCATCTAACCTAAAAAAAAATGGCAATTTTGACTTTGAAACAATGTTGACTTTGTGAGATAAAAATTACGATAATAATGATGATTCTTAAGCAAGGACATGAAAATTCAAAGTAAATTTGGACAGGTCTGTTCACAAATGCTGCACGCTATTGTGGGTTGGCATAAGAGAATGTCCCTTGTGCTGCATAGAGTTTATTTTCCCAGTGATATTGATACTGAACTGCAGTGCAATTGAACACTGTCAATGTTTATCTTAAGACACACTGTACACAGAATCTACACAGCCGTCAGTCTGGGCATGGGCCATGTAGGTAGGGTCTTTTCCTACCTCCATGATCTGGGCTACACTTTAGTTTCAGTGTCGGATAGTCATTTTTTTTTCTAGGAACATAGCACTTGCCATGTTTTTATCATTCTTAAAATGGAATCTGTAAGTAAGGTGTTCCTGTGAAATGCACGGTTGCAAAACTGTTGACAAACAAAAACTGATTCACGTTTCACGCTCGTAAAATCCTTCCAAATGACACACAAGACTCACGTACATATACATGTTTTAGTAAACATTAACAATTGCATAGATTAAACAATGGTGTCCTCTTCAACTCACAAAAAATTCCATTCGATGACAGGTTGTATTCATTAAAATATAAACCACACTGAGTAAATATGCAGTAATCTGATAAAGAATATCTACGCCATACATTACTGAGATACAATATTATTCAGGTAGACGGTAGACCCAGATAAATCAAAAGTAATTTCCATACATAAGGATCCAATTTAATGGCATGAAATACTTCCTCATTCAATGAATTCCTCTCGGATTTAAACTTGATTCAAACTTAATATGTTTAATACCAAAAGACAAGTCCACAGACAGTCAGAAACAACAATTGTTCGGGAGTTCACTGAGTTCTCAGTACGTTCCTGTGAATGTTTTTGGTTGAGATCATGTGTAAGCAACAACTGATTAATGAGGGAATACCTTTAAGCAAAACCAATGAGGCAGTCACAGAAAATGTTTCACAACATGGTTCACCTGCAACAACTGATGAAACACCTTTATCAACTTCCTAGACACTTTTATCATCAAGTTTACACTGTGATAAGCGTGATATTTCCAAGTGTGTACAAGGTGATACAGAGCCTGCTTCTGACATTTGCTTAGCATGAAATATTACTTAGTACAGTACTTAACCTTTCTGCAAATGAAAACTTACTGGAAATCAGCACATTTGCATGCATAGCTAGCAGCCCCTCAATCCTGCTTAGCATAGAAGTTTCCTGCTAAGCAATTTCAGACTACCAACCCAAATTCTTTGCTTAAAGTCTATTATGAATAGTTCTGCACTGATTTGTTTCCTGAGCAGTATTTTCAGCTCTGTGAAATTGGGTACAGACTTCCAAATGAAGACATAGACAGGAGGCCATCACATTTCAACCATATTCAAGTCCAGGAAACTTCAACAGTCATTTAATTAGAGGGTCCATGTGCAATATCCCCATGCAACAACCATCTCCACAAAAATAGTGTATCGGTCCTCTATTGCCAGGTCATGTACAAAGACTAATGGGGTGTCATGCACTTCTATTGAACATAAAAGCCGAAGAAGTTCTTAGTCTGGAATTATAACTTTTTGGTATTAAAAGGATATATACATGTACATGTCTAAGGATGATATACATGTATAATGTTGGAAACAACAAAAGCAGGCTACAGCATTATTCATTTATCTTTGCGTGTCTATACATCCATGCATGAAGTAGTATTATACATGTAGGTCATATTATGAACACTTTTCCTATTACAGGTGTGACTTGCAGGGATTACCTTCGTGAAACAACAAATCTAGAATCATTTGATGGAAGCTAACTGGTCCTGATGTATGGCCAGAGGTTGATGACGGGGTTACGAGTCACTTACTAAATATAACCTGGAGTACCTGTTTATCCTGACAATACCATCTTCACAAACTCTGCGGGCAAAAATAAGACAACAAAACACACATAATATTAGTATTAAGGAATTTAGACTAGACTAGCGGCACTGCATGTTGTATGCGTGTAGTGGATGTTTAACAATGGTTACTTCTGCTTGGAGTCAGGAGGGCATGACATTTTGATCCTATACCTAGCAGGATTTTATCCTTTGAGAAAGATCCTGAACTCATTATCACAACATTTTACCACATAACTTTACTATCTGGGACAAATTTCATGGCTTTGCTTACCACAAAATTTGGCGCTTATGATTCTCATTCTACGCTTACTTGGTTAGTGTCGAATTTCTACTCAAGCTAAGTAAGCGAGAAATAGTAAGTTACGTGAACTATGCACACTCACAACTAAAAATTGCTAATCCAAGAAATAGGATCTAGTAAACACACAATTTCCTGCTAAGTTTGTAAGAGTTGATTCTACGCTTCCAGTAAGCACTAAGGAGAGCCATGACATTGGGCCATGAACGTTAAGCGTTCAATCTTATTTAGGCTCTTACCTTCGTAGTTGACATGTCCTTGTTGGTCCTCCATACCTTGAAGAAGACTTGTAACTTCTTCATCAGACAACTTCTCCCCTGGAGAAACAAATCAATATAAAAACACAGATAAACATACACACAGGTTTATTTCCAGTAGTACAATTTAAAGCACTGTATTTCTTCTGAGACATTCTGATAAGAGAAGGGGCAGTTTTCAAGCCGATTTTCAATGCCTTTGTTGTTATTTGGAGACATTTTTGACACTTGAATGGCGCACTGTAAGTACGATTAGTGATGGTAAGCCTAAAAGTTCTTGGTCTAATTTCAGTAGTACAATTAAATTGGCATAGATTTTTACGTCCATTCGCATTACAGTATATGTGGATTGGTTTGCAGAAACACCATGTAAGAATCAATCGTACTTTCGCACTTCTATTTCGTTCGCACTTCTCGTAAAGAGAAGTTACAAACGAAAGTTATAAGAAGTGCGAGCGAAATAGAAGTGCGAAAGTACGCACAATTCTTACATGGTGTTTCTGCAAACCAATCCACCTACCAATTGTCACCATGCAAAGCCTCAAATCTTTCATTCATATTATAATAATTGTTTTACCTAGACTGGTCAGAACATGGCGGAGTTCGGCTGCACTAATGGTTCCGTTTCCATCTTTGTCGAACACTCGAAGCCCCTCCAGAAAGTCGTCTGTATTTCCTTGCTCCTTGAGCCTCTGTGTTGAAGCCAGGATCGGCAGGAACTCTTCAAAATTAATTCGATGTTCTGTTGGAAATGGGAAGAGTGAGAAAAAGGGTCACTGTTTGATAATGACTATGATTTGAATCCGGAATGCCAATATCTGTCCAATTTGGAAATTGTTGAAAATGAAATGTCACACACTAAAGAGGTCAGGGATCGATTTCACCAAACTCATTGTAACTTACTATCAATCGTAGGACTTATGATGCATTGCAGCCCTACGTAGGATATGATGGGTTATCCTTCGTAACTCGAGTTACGATCGATCATAGGGCTTTGTGAAATCAACCCCAGGTAGGATGTCTACTTTATTGCATGAGGTACACAGATGGAGTCCATCAGGGTACACATTAAAGCTCTACCCGAACACAAGCCTCAACACCTGTACCCTTAACTTTTCCTACAAGTGCAGCATTTCATTGACAGATTCAAGAGGCTTCCAGACCATATACCTGAGTCATAATTACAGTTAAATCACTGATTAGGAAGAATCATTTGGCTCCTTCGTGATGGTGGGGTTCCTCAAAGAAAACTAAGATGACAGCCAGGTATTTTTGATACTAAGGTCTAGAAGGGCTACCTTCTTCACAGCAGAATGCAATGAATGCTTCAATATTGACAGAAGACATTACCAAGATAAATTCAAAGTATAAGAGCTCATACCTTTTGGAAATGCCTGTGCGAATCTCTTGATGTCTGCCTGGGTGGGATTCTGTCCGAGCGCCCTGATCACGGCTCCCAGCTGAGAGATTTCAATTTTACCATCTCCCTTCTTGTCAAAGAGGGAGAAGGCATCCTTATATTCTGTACCAACATAAAGCAAGACATAGAATGAACAGTCGTAACAATACAAAAAATGTTCACTTCATAACAAACACTAGCTCAAATTCAATACACTTATTAAAATGAAGTTAATAGCTTCTAACACGTTACCGTTCCAAAATAATATCCATTCTTCAGAGAAGTATGCGAAGACAACTGCCTAAGAAGACATGTAACCCACTCATGTCAAATGGACAAGATGTCCAGGCATAGATGCCACCATTTTGCATCTAGGCACTGTCCATCTGGATTCAAAAATTTTCCAAAATTATACCCCTCCCCCAGGACACGGATCACTGTCCCCAGATCATCTCAACAAAATATGGTCACCTTATTTTAACCCCATAATTTCCCCCCAAAATTTAACAAACAAAGGTCAAATTCCTGCCCTCTTTCCACAAATTTAACCTTGCTAAAGTAGGAATAAGTATGCTATATAGTAGTCCGAGTAACTTGGACCCTAAAAATCGCCTTTTTTAACATTTGGACATGGTCTGGCGATAGTAGGGTCCAAGTACCTTGTTTGCATTTTGGTTGCAAGAGCTCCATTTTGCAATGTTTTGCCTGTACCCTGAGTCAAAATCCTGTGATTTCACCTTCAAAACGATCCTAAAATGTCTCATGCGGCCAGCTATGGACCAAGGGAGAATTGGAGATTCCAATAATGACAAGGTTTACTCACATTTTTTAAAGAAAAGATCATATTTTCCCTATTTTTTTCCGGGTACCAGTGTACAATTTGAAAAACCAAGATGGCCGACCCAACGGACATGACGGACACTGTGCTCATTTTATAGGAGGTCTCTGTGCCAATTTTTAGGGGGAAAATGATCTTTTCTTCAAAAAATGTGAGTAAACCTTGTCATTAGGCCAAAAAAAAAAATAGTTCTGCTTCCGATTACATGGCATTTCAAAATAGGGTCGGTCGGTCGGAAAACTTTTTTTTTTTGCCTATTTTTTTTGTGCACAAACATATGGAGGCATCTGCCAAGTAATGCTTGGGTGGTTTTGAGTAAAATAGAAACCGAAAAACCGTCCCCAAAACGATCACAAAAATACATTTAAATTAAGGTTGGGCGGTTTTAAAAGAAATAAAAACCAACAAAACCGTGAGACCGTAGGCCGTTAATTTTTCAAAAAAAAAAAAAAAATAGGCCTAGCGGCCGAACGGCAACGCAAATTCACAAACGCAGGAACGACAACTTTACTCCAGACCAAAGATCACCATTCAAATTACAAAACGATCAAACGAAAAAATGACCGAACAAACGAAATAATAAATAGGCCCTACACCTAATAATATTATCCCTAATTACCGGTATAATTTCCACGAAAACGCTGGCTACATTTGACCATGGAGGTGGGAAAAATACCTCCATGATTTGACGTACGCCGCGCGATCGTTTCGACTTCGAGTTCACCAGACCGCATGGTCAGCCATTTTGTACATTACATAGTCTTGATCCAAGACGTTCGATCGCTGTTTGTAGTGCGCCCTCTTATGACTGATACACCATCACAACCCATTCAGCGTACGTAAAAAAGTAATGCAAGGACCAAGACAAGTCTATTAATTCCGACCGCAACAAACCATGCATCGTGCACAGCACACCGCATGGTCGCTGTGTAGGCACCGTGCGATCGAGATAATGTCTGCCGTTGTGTGGGCTCTGTCGCCCGTATGCGCTTTGTAAGTT
Organism: Astropecten irregularis; assembly: GCA_963971285.1. Taxonomy (NCBI): domain Eukaryota; kingdom Metazoa; phylum Echinodermata; class Asteroidea; order Paxillosida; family Astropectinidae; genus Astropecten; species Astropecten irregularis. Next base: position 3,625,511 of record OZ020250.1, on the reverse strand, counting down.
TTACGCTCCAGTGCGGTGTTTCGGCGCTATACGACAGAAAAGGTGGCATTTTCGTTCAGTTTTATCGGTATATTTCTTGGTGATTTCACTGATTTGTGCAGTATTTAGAAAGTGTTTGATTTTCAGCATGGTTTTTTTCAGAAAATGTAAACTGAAAAAAAGAAAACCGTTTTGAAATTATATAACCGGAGACCGTCTGCCCGTTTTTTTTTTCCCGATAAAATTTTTAGGGTCGCAGCCTAAAATTAGGGTCGGTCGGGAAACCGGAAGCAGAACTATTATTTTTTTTGGCCTTATTGGAATCTCCAATTCTCCCTTGGTCCATAGCTGGCCGCATGAGACATTTTGGGATCGTTTTGAAGGTGAAATCACAGGATTTTGACTCAGGGTAGAGGCAAAATGGAGCTCTTGCAACCAAAATGCAAACAAGGTACTTGGACCCTACTATCGCAAGACCATGTCCAAATGTTAAAAAAGGCGATTTTTAGGGTCCAAGTTACTCGGACTAGTAGCTATATAGGGGGCCTACCTTTACAAAACGTTGTTTTTATTTTCTTTACTTATGAGCCCCATCAAAACGTTTACCAACATTTTTAACGTTCAATGGTAGTGGCCAGTGCAGACTGTCACTGGGAGTGTACAGCTAGGTTAGTGTAACGTTACACTGTCTGGGCCTTGGGGAGTGTTCAGCAGGATGTAACGTACTGTACTACTACGTGTACATGCATCATGCATAAACCGTAACGTTACCATCTTCATGCACATAGGCTATTACATTCAACAGAAAAATCCATAATTTCTACGATTGGAACAGTTTTTAAACTCACCGGTTATCTGATCTTCTGTGACTGACTGAAAAGAAACAAAAAGATAACATGGTCAGTCACTGGAATTTCTAGAAACATTCAAAAAGTTGGATAAAAATCGAGACGAAACTTACCATTTTCACTTCGGTGTGTTGACTTTGCTAAAACGTATCGTCTATTGTGACGTGGTTCATTATAATAATGTCATGCATTTAACTAGACTTTACTCTAGTCGTTCAAAAGTCATACCCGAGTAGAACCAATCGAAACCAACTGAATACTCCCACTGAAATGATGCCATCATTCAAATTAATATTCGAAAAAGATGCATTTCAAAACTTTAAAACTTTACCTGTTTTTGATTACAATAACTGAAATCAATTAAACACAATAGCACACATTGTTTTCTCAAAAACAGAGACGGACCGCAGTTTCAATGATCAAGATGTATTTTTGAAATTTTTGTTTTGAATGATTGCTTTATTCAAAAAAGAGAATAAAAATGTCATGAATGGGTGAAGGTTTGGATGAATAAATTAACTTGAAAAATAAATATAAAAACAACAAACTGAAGGACATATTGTACAGGTACAGGTAAAAGAAAATAATAAAATCCCCGCCATGAGATGAATTCAGGTAATGCATGTAGCTGGACCAGTGAGAAGATTTGTCAGCCTTTTAAAGTTATTCTACGTCTTTGTTTTGCATCCTTGTAGTCTTTAGATCGGTTTTTTATTGATCATTCAGTCGCACTGCTCACTTGAATCAATAATAGACCTTTTAATTATCAGAGCAGAGTATCAGTGATCTGTCGTTCACACACAATACGCCTGGAGTCACGACTATAACCCTAACACATTGTACATTTTTTTCTAGCGTAAACTTCCTACTTCTCCATGGAGTGCTAACGATTTAGTAAAACGCAGTGTATGGCCACGCCCCAAATAGTTGGAACTTTTTCCGGTCTGTGGTTTTTCAGTCATGCACGCTCAGTGAGTGAAACGAAAAGAATGTTAGGAACGCAGTGGTTTTTAGTTTCCAAAAATATGTGGCGGGGAATAAGTTTCATTTTTGTGTATAATTTATGCTGAGTATGGACGGTAGCCGCATATTTAGCAGAAGTGGGATGCACTTTGGGGGCGGATCTAGCTTTCGGAAAACAGGCGGGGTTGAAAATCAAACTAAATGTGCCTCTTTCTAATACATGAAATCAACTTCTTAAACTGAGTCGCAATCATGAAGAAGGTGGGCCTGAAAAACGTATCGAGGGACGTGTATTGGCTAGTATGGACTTGGGCACGGCCTCAAAATCTCCGTTTATAAAACAGAAGATTTTTCTGTCGAGATTTGTCTCAATATAGGGCATAAAATATGGCAAACAATCAAAAACATGCAGAGGTGTGAAAAAGTATAATTATGAAAAATGACCGGAATTAATAATTTCGTTAAAAAGCTACCCTTTTGGTCTTTTCTCCATTGTACTCACTGACTCACTGAAAAGTGATAGGTCTGCGGCTGGATGGGGGCGGGAGGGAGGTGGGGGGGGGGGGGGGGGTCTTGCACAAAACACCGGTTAGATCCGCCACTGCATTTTATGGAGGATTATCATTGTTCATTGAGACTCTTTGCGTGAATATGGCGTGTCTCATGATTTTGATTAAACATGAAAAGTGCAAACGTTACAAAAACATTAATAATGTGCCTGTATTTTCTAAACTTAGTAAACTAGCAAGTAACCATTTGGTATTCTCATTGGCTCATCGAGTTTCTCCGCCGGCCAGTTTTGTTTACGATGAGTACATTATTTTAGTCGAACATTGTCAACAGAGGGCGGCATACACACTCCTCGAAACGAACCCAGGGTTCACCCTGGCCTAGTATTGCACCAGTACCACTGTACTCCCAGTGACCTTATTGTAAAAACCCTCTTTCACAGTAAAAAAAACAAACTCCCCCAGGATTCTCTCAATGTTTGGTGCAATACTCCAAATGTTAGTTTGAACCCTCATCTTAAAAATTATTTTCATTTTTTGGTGGGTCAGCCGCTGAGATTTGTGCTAGTCGCCCGAGAAAAAACACTCCGAAAATGTCCATTTTCCTAAATCCTTTATATATTGCTGCCAGTTTTTCTCGAAGCAACCCTCCGTCACGTTCAAAGTGTATCAGGGCCGCATTTCAAGCCAACATTTCTCAAGTCTCCTACATACAACAGATGGAAGCACAGAAACCGCCAGGCACGGTGATGATTTAGTGTCACAATTGCATGACTCCTTCCCCAAATGGCTAACCGTATACAAATTATGATAACAAGCTGGGCACATTGCCGGATTTTGGAGATATTCAGTGTCATGAACGCCAGTCCCTTCTTTATTTTCGTCTTTAATCAACAAAACGAAGGTCACCGGTCTAGACTGCATTGCAAACCAAGTACAAAAGAAACCCATGACAAGCGTAGTGTCGGCTTTCTACAAACATTTGATTAATAACTAAATCCAGAGTGACGCCTTGGCGGTGTTCCGACGCTTACACTATGGCCAAGATTTTCAATTATTAATACTCCTTTTCAAATCAGTGCTCTTCAAAATACAATCTTCAATATACTTCGTGAATACATTAAAATGAATGTCATCTGCATCGGATCACCACATACATAATGGACGAAGATTTTATTATAAATAAGAAAAGACCGATTAAAGTAGGCATCCATTAATTTGAGAGCCGCCAATGACACAAAGCATCGCGCCATGGGTTTGATCGCGTGCGGAAAATTATTACAGTATAAAGACGGACATGCAGATTTATACAAGTTCTTTTGATAGAAAGTTGGGGGAATTGGTTTTTACTATTCAAAATATGGCGTTTTCAAAGATAAACCAACAGCAGCAGCAGGAGCAACTCAGCAGCATGCAGCAGCATCAACCTAGCAGCATACAACAGCAGCAACTAGCAGCTTGCTGCAGCAGCATCATCTTAGCAGTGTGCAGCAGCAGCAACAACAGCACAGCAGCATGCAGTAGCAGCAACTCAGCAATATGCAACACAATAAATTAAACTTGCAAGTCTGGTGTAACAGATTTTGCTTGATACATAATAAGGTTGTGTGTAGGAATACCAAAGGTCCTAGCGGTGCTCATATACTATCTTTATTATGGTATTGTGATAGTCTGCTCTTGCACTTTGTACCCTCACAGTTCATGTATAAAACACGAATGCTATTAATATGGGAAAATTGGGGTACGTGGGAGCAACCTGCTGCAAATTTGAATCTGGCACTCAAAGACCATGACCAAGATCACGGCGTCTCCCTGTCGGTCCCCATTTTGAGCCAAAGCTGAACATTAATTACTGGTTCGCGCCCTCTCACGGTCACAAGATTTATAGCTTCAAACTTGGACCCATACCTGGTAAATAATTAACAAAAGTTTCAGTCACTGAGTGCGGAATTATTTACTGAATTGCTTCAACTTTAAATAAATGCATGGCCAATACTAGTGACGTGCAAGAACAAAATAAACATGGGCAGGGGACGTGGAAAGCGGATAAGAGGACTGAAGCCGATTTGAATTCCACTCATCACAAAAAGGATAGAATGATATACCATGACGCAGGTGATAATATTATTTTTTCATACAAACACCAAAACTAAGAATGACTTTGTTTTTGCGGTGCACTTAATATAATGCTACCGCAAGGATTTTCGATGAATAAAAGATGTAACGCAGTCCCTTTAGGATTTAAAGCTGCCCTGTGTATCAGTTACTTTGTACATGGAAATAAACCAGTGGATTAAAGGAATTAATAATGTACGGGGATTTGTAACTCATTTTCGCTTGAGAATCACCAAGGACAACGGCACTGCCAACAATTGGAACAAAACACAGTAGTTCTGAGGTCATTACACCGAGACCATGTAGAGGCCGGCGAAGTGGTAATGGAGGGGAAAGTTGTTGGCCATTTAATTCCATGGCCAGTTGAACTTTGCGATGCCACGCGACGCCACGCCATCCTCGCCAACAACTACTTAGTTTTCACAAGACAACCAAATAATTACTATGATATGAGTGGTATTGTTTTTTTCCTAGGATGTATTGCCCCTTTTAACCCGTGGAAATAATTGCGCTCGATAAAATTAAAAGGAAGAGAAGTTATGACTGATGAGTCCATGTCAAAGCACTCGAACATTAAGTGTTTCTCCGCTTGTAGATATAATTATGATACTCAGCGGCTTATATGAAAACGGTGGCCGGGACAAACGCTAAAATTGCGCCCCCAATTCCAACTTATGCCATTGAAAAACAAAATTGAAATTGGAATCTTTCTTTATATCATTGAATTTGAATTTCACAGATGACTGTTACTGTATTTTCGTGATTATTCTGCCCATAAATCTGCATTTCTTTGACAAAAACCAAAGTATGATATTACTTTTCAGTTTATCTTCGTTTTGTTTTCAACTGAAAATAATGGTACATTTTGGGAGCAATTTACACAGGGATCTGAACAAAACCTCAAATTTCTTAATCAATTAAATGTTCATTGTTTTATAGATGATAATAATATCATCTACAAATCATGAAATTTGAATTAAAACATGTATTTTTTTTTAGGATAATGTACAAGTTTAATGTGATTAAAATCGCAATACTCGAGTCGAGCTTCAAACTTGCATCTCTATAATATGCAAAATACACCATGGACAGCTTTAATCAAACTCAATTTCCTGTACTCCAATATACATAGTACCTAAACACACCATCTCCGCCTCTCACCTAATTAACTCCATGTTTTGGTGCAAACATTACAGGCTTATTACCATATCAACTGCACTTGTCTCAGCACGTGTATCTACACCCATGTCAACCCATGATGTTGTGGGCTGAAGCTCTTCCAAACAAGAGTTTTCCCTGACTTCTCCTATCCATTTCTTTCACGACGTAGAAACGTTCACTTTCTAAACTTCTCTAATGCAATGCCAAAAAGAATCAACAGGAAGGGCCATGCACTGCAGATTAATTGAGAGAAAATAAATATAGAAAGATGCCACGTACATCAGTACGTATTGACGGACACCAAATAAAATGCATAAATTTGAGATTTTACCTGAAATGTTTAATTCCATAGATGAGATGTGGTTGATTCACGTGTTTGTCACACGTGAATTGGTTCGTAAGTTGCTCGCTTGGTAAAGCAACACCTACGATTGGTCGAATCACGCAGCGGTATAAACGGGTTTCTTAGCAAAGGATACGCACTTGGCGCATGATCTATACCTACGCACATGTACGTACAGTAATGCAGTGACAATAATCGCTTTTAGGAAACAGACATTGACAACATGACTTTGGCCGTCGCCTGCATCTCACATTATCCTGCCATCGGTTTCTGTGTGCTCATTGATGAGGGCTCGGAGAGCAACACTTTCTCGTGGTAAGGATGACAGTGTGCATCTGCCTCCAGGCAAATTCTAGAAACGATGATCCCGTCAGAGAATCGTGAGACTTGAACTTGAAGTGTATCAGGGAGAGCGCCATAACCACATGCATGCTCACTAGGCAACGAACATCATCTTGGGTTTTGTGTGGCACAATGCACGAGGCCAAGAGTGTAAGTCAATGCGCTCATCTTTCAGGCCAAGTGCTTGAATGATATACGCGGTTAAATGAATCACTGAATATGTCTTGTTGAAACCGCATCAATGAAGACAATGCTGTTAACAATTCAAGTCTGCAGCGAAGATGACTGTCCAGCATTGCAACCAAGACAGGTGTGGACATCTCGAAAAATCAACAGGTGATCTGATATTTATTGCCGTGCTAACAATCCAGACAGTTATTTCTGCCTATTAGTAGTTTAATTCTTCGTCAAGTTTAGAAATTAATTCCATAAGGATAAGTGGGTTTTGATGGTGTTTTGAATAACGTCAACATAAATAACTCACCATGGCGGACATAGTCTCAAACATCACGGACAAAACCACCGAAGATGTTGATCCGACTCAAGAGGTGACAGTTCCTGGCTGGGGGTCCATCCACGTCGTCCTGATGGGCATCATTCTTAGCCTCGGTCTCCTGGGCAACACCAGCATCTGCTGGATCATATTCACTGACCAAAAGCTCCGATCGGGGCCCAATAAACTCGTCCTGAATCTTGCCGTCTGTGGACTGTTCACCGTCATAGCGAATGGCCCGCTGGTCTTGTTGATCTTCGCAGAGGAAACGGCGACAGATTGGCAGTATGGTTATGCAGCCTGCCAGTTTAACGGATTCACTACGTCTGTTTACGGACTCTCCTCGGTCTTGACACTGGCCGTGATTTCAGTGAATCGCTACCAGATGATCCGACGATCCACCGGGCGCTTTGCCTCTTGGTTCACCCGCTCAACCATAAGAACTCTCATCGCAGGTGAGTTTCTGTGTTTGTTTACAATATCATCCTAATTAAAAATAAAAATAAAAAAGGTATATGGTACGGAGGCCCATTAGTGCCACCATAGTTTTCTTTAAAATTGCATTTCTATTTTGAAGAGAAGCTATTTTTATTTTAGAGTGCATTTATTCTTATTCTGAAAAACAGCGATGTTTAGATTGGAGAGCAGCGATGTTTATTTTGGACAGCAGCGGTTTGCTTTTTCAAATTAAAAGCAGCTATTTTTATTTTCAAGAACATGCGTTTCATTTTAAGGACCTTTATGAAACCAAGACGTGCTCGGAGGCCTTGCCATATTCTTGTACATGAACAATAATTGCAGGCCTGATAGCACAATGGCATTCAACATCCACGTCTCCGCTCCACAAAGGCTTCAGGCAGGATGTGCAGTCTATTTTGGGTAACTTTTTTGGCACAGCGGCGATTGTTGTTTTTGGAAAGCAGCCTGTTATTTATATTTCCGAGAGCAGTTATTTTTTATTTTGAAAAGCCACGTGTTTTTGGTGTGATTAGTAACTTGTTTGTACAAATTCGCTCGACAAGTTTAATAGCGAAACGAGATACAGCAGTTGAATTTATAAGCCAGTGATCTGTGTTAAAACCAAGTCTGAACATGGGCCTATACATAATCATAGCTAGGACCCTTTGACTCAAGAATCCTAAGCCAGTGGCATTCAGCAATGGCAATCTTATTCCTTTTTTGACGGCCATTTTGTGGAGTGCATGCTGTGGCCTTGTGGTCTGGCGTGTCGAACTCAAGATCTCGTGGTCAATCTACAGATTGTGGGTTCCATGCAGTCCAGCCATGGGCTAGTGGTGCTTGCGTCCTTGGGCAAGACGCTTTACCACAAATTGCTCATCTTCACCCAGGAGTACATGTAAATGGATACCTGTGAGGGTAGAGATGGCTTTCTGGTTTGATTAGCCTCTGTGTGCCCTATGGTTGCCTGGGCTGTATGCTCCACAGGGAGTTGAGATGGTTTCAGGAATGTGAATAATAGCCCAATGACCAGGGATAATTATGTGCACCACGAGTGTATTTGGACAGATGTGTGCGAGGAATAAATTCAGAGTTGTAATATGATTATGGTTATAATTTTTTCAAAATCGTTTAAGATCTTTCTCCCGCAAGTAAATATCACGAGCAATGACCATGTACTTAATTCTAGTCTTGCCATAATCAATACCACCCTTTAACGACATAAGTTTCCTGTTTTCTGGCAATTTCAAACAGCACACGACTCTTAGATTTTATGCATTTTAAGGCGCCGGTTATTTTCAAGATCCTGTCTATACGAAATCGGTTTTCAAACCAATAAAAAGCAAGCCACATGCATTAAGGAGGGAATAACGATTCTCTTTAATCATCTACATTGACGCCTGATGTAGTTTAAGACCGTCGATGCGGATATCTGTCCAAATGACGCTTTTATTCGGGGTCTGTTTGCTTCGCCGCGGATCGTGGACGCCATTATGATCTTACAAATCCACTTAACAGGATAATATAAAAATGTGATCCAGAGCAGCTGGATCATGGATCATGTTAATACTGAAACAAACATGCCTTTTGAAACTTAAACGCATCATGTCGCGTCTAAAGTCAGTCGGATTTCTTTTGATTACATGAAGACGAAATCATATTATTATTATAAAATGTGAATGTATAGCAGTGTACATGATATCCAGCTGCATGGTCATAAAGAATGTATGGTGAATTGCTTTGTGGTACCTGGGAGTGATTTCATGACGCCCTACGATCGATCGTAACTCGAGTTACGAAGGATATCCACCGTATCCTACGTAAGACTGCAATACGTTTGGTGAAATAGACCCGTGGTAGGCTGAGGCACTTTCATTGAGAAAAATCCGTGTCTCGATAAAATCCATGCCCACCACTGTGACAATTCAATTTCCATATTATTTATTTCCATATCGGTATATAGGCCTAGTCATATGACGCTTATTAAATCAAAGGCAATACCAACGTGAAATTACATGTATAGATCAAGACAATGAATTAGTTAGGGGAAAATGCAACCCACATTTTGCTTATAACGACTTGATTTGAATGATTTCAATCGTGACATTGACAGAGCTTATAAAATTAATGAAGGAAGGTCAGGGATGTCGAAACAAATTATCCTCGCAATTTCTTTGATTTCTCGGCAGTACCGTAGCCTAACTAGACGCCTGTGCAGCATTAATAATGAAAAGACCGTTATTCAGCCGCCTTCGCAACCATAATCGAATTCGACTCTCTTTAAATGCACGATAGTTGATATAAAATAAAGCGAAGCCCAGAGGCGACCAAAATTTACATTCTGCCTACGAACTTCTAAATGTGTCGACCTCGTGTGTATAATTATAGCTGGGACGTAAATGTCAAAACTGCCAATGTTGGTGAATGAATTCAGAATGCACAATGACATATATGCATAATGACACTATCCTTCGGCTTCTTCCATTAAAGGTACTATCATACTTTGGGAACAATCCGAAACAGAAATCTTCACAGATTTACTTCTTGGTATAAAGATGGTGATGGTTGAAACATACCGTCCAGGTTTTTCTGCCTGAAATGCTGTATTGATCAAGAAAAGAGTAAAACCAATGACCAAAAACAATTTTGATCTTTAAAAGATGAAAAATAACGGTGAAAATATTTTTTAAAGAACCATGGGCATTTGTCACTGTTATCTCAAAAAGTTGCCACCGTATGGGACTGGGAATTTCACGGATGACTGTTGCTGTATTTTCTTGATATTCTGCCCATAAATCTGCATTTTTTGACAAAAACCAAAGTTTATCTTCGTTTTGTTTTCAACTGAAAATAATGGTACATTTTGGGAGCAATTTACACAGGGATCTGAACAAAACCTCAAATTTCTTAATCAATTAAATGTTCATTGTTTTATAGATGATATTTAATGTCATCTACAAATCATGAAATTTAAATTAATACATTACTCTTTTGAGGATATTTATAGTCCTTCCCTGATGAAGGGTATAAAATATCACCATGGCAATTTACGGTTGCCATTGGCGACCGCGAAGGTTTCTTGGGGATTTTTGTTAAGCCCTGTATAAGCCAGTAATAACACTGATGAGGAAATATACTGCTTACAATCAGTGGGAAAACCATTAAGACCATACGAGATAGAAGACATCGATGATGATGAATGAGAGATTTCCCATTACGTATAGTGAACATTTCCATTAAGTTGGCAAGAAGAAAAGCGGCCCACAAAGTGGCTCCACGTACGGTTTAAAGGGGGACTATAAACGGGGACGGTGGACATTAATGTCAACATCTTCGGTAACATTCTCGAAACATGTTGGAAAATAAGTGTGCACAGGGCCCAAATTCATGTTGCCCTAAGAGAAGTGTAAAGCAGAGTGTACACTGTCACATTGTTACATCTCGGTAACATGTTGCTCAGTTAGGGCAACACACCTAGGGCAACACGACTTTGGGCCCTGTGCACACTAGCAGCATTTGGCCAAGCAACATGTTACCGAGATGTTGCTGCGACATGTTACCCAACTCGTTTTGTTCTGTGTACACTGACAACATTTTCAGCAACAAGGTACCTGGGCAACATGTTACCGAGATGTTGCTGCGACATGTTACCCAACTCGCTTTGCTCTGTGTACACTGACAACATTTTCAGCAACAAGGTACCTGGGCAACATGTTACCGAGATGTTGCTGCGACATGATGTTACCCAACTCGTTTTGTTCTATGTACACTGACAACATTCTCAGCAACAACGTACCTGGGCAACATGTTACCGAGATTGTTATTAATGTTGACAGTGTATCGCAGGGCCTGCGTGGTCAACAATGTTACCGAGAATGACATGTACACAGCTAGGAGTGGATCCAGGGACCGATTTCACTAACGCTTTGCGATCAACGCTAAAGCCCAAATCCATCGCTAAACGGAAAACCGATCGCTACTTTCCGTAATAGCAATTTTCCGTTTAGCGATGGATTTGGGCTTTAGCGAGCATCGCAAAGCATTAGTGAAATCGGCCCCATGCAGGATTGCCCTTGCCTTCAAAATCGTTCTTTCTTTTTCGTATTCTGTGTAAAGTTTGATTGAAAAGTTAATCTTGTGATGCATGACCGCGGCAGGCGTTCAAGTTAGTCCATCTTTTCAGACTTTTCTTTTTGGAAACGATGTCGCTCTAGCGTCATTCTGAACGACCCAGACTGTCGATCTTTCGGTATCAGGCGCGCCTGGTCGCTCCTAATTGTTTCAGACGTCGAACTTAGTCAAATCTTGCATTTCAATATTGGTTCGGCGTGACGCTGGAACGCGTGTCTGAAACGGGGGTTAGTCTCTTATCATTTTGAGATGAAAAACAAGAAAATTAAAAAAAGGAAGGAAAAAAAACAAGATTATCATAAAACGCACGTGTGATAGCGCGCTTTTTGCAGGCCTACGTAAATAACTTCAAGCCTGAATAAAACAAGTAGTACTCCCCCATAGTCGACGATGGATATCATCTAATGGAATATGTATGTGGATCCCCATGGACGGACGTGGTCTGCCTATACCGCGAGGCCTTACACGTGATTGCTTAAAAGCAGTATAAATAGGGAAATAATGCATGCATCAAGTGTCTTGGGATGTACAATGTATTCATTAGATGCGACAGGAGAAAATGCATATTGAGAATTAGTGCTTTATCCTACCGCATGGTATTTTATATGGAAACCATGTTTCTGATAATGCATTTGCCCGTTTGTTCAGCATGTATACTTAGTTAGTACACTGGGGAGCAGGAGGAATAATACCACGATGAGACAATACGGCCGATCGAAAGCACTGCACACAGAGATAAGAGACAATGTATATCAAAATACAGATAAGTTTAATAATCAGTGGATTTATATTGCGTACACAAACACAATATGAATGTTCTTGTGTGAAACGATATAAACAGCAAGCAATTCTTCCGTTTTAGTTTTAACTACAAAACTATTGGACAAAAATAAACCAATTTTTTTTTTTTTTTCATGACGGATGATTTTTTTGTTTCATCTCCTCACAATACGGTATATTATGACAAATTTAACTAAGTGATATTCAAAGCACCAAAATAACAAAAACATTGTGAGGCCATTCTGGGTTGTGTCATCAATACATATAAACGTCATGGAAGCAACACCATACAACATTAAGATCACACAAACATTTCAGGTGAAAATGTAAAATTAAAATGCGTGAAATTTGAAATTAAAACAGTGGACCCACAAGAAACCATCTAAGGCTGGCAACCTGCTTAGAAAGGAATAGAAATCGGAATTGAGACCACAGTGATTTGGCCCCAATTCCATGGCTTTGCTTACCGTAAGAGTCGGCGCTTACCGAAAAGAGACTTCTTTGCTTATGGAATCCTATATATTTCCGCCGGATAAGAAACCAATTTTCAGTTATGTGGGCGTAAATAGCGCAACGAGGGATGTCTCGCTCGCTTCATGGACCCAGTAAGTGAGCCGAATGGAAATCATAATCGCTGAATTCTGCGGTAACGGCAGAGCCTTGAAATGTTGCGTCACAAATTGGACACCGTAATATTTCATCAGTCCCCCTTAATTCAAATAGTTAATAAATACACGCGAACGGATTAGCATGACCCCATCTACATGTTAAAATTCAGGGACTCGTGACGTCAACTACTCGCAAAATAAGTGGAAACACCAACTTTGGGTGAGTGTCAGAGATCGAGCCATGGTGCACTTAGTGTCATTAGTGGTCGCGCTTGCTACTTCTCGACTCGTGTACCAACTTCCCTGTTGCCGTGACGACAATCCATTAATTTGTCTGAAAGTCATGACGTAAGTTCTTTGAACGGGCTACGTCACGAGGGGTCATTGACCTAAATTAAAAGCGTCAAAGATGGCTATCTTTTGGATTTGAAATAATGAATAATTGGTTTCCGTAACTGTTTTTTCGTAAAGCCAGCTGTGCTATTATTGCTTATGGATAACTTTTGCCAGTTGATTGAAACTTCATTCCAACTATACTCAGCCACGGTTGGTTAAAAGTTAACGCCGTTTTTATAACATGTTAAATGTGGCTTCCATCCAAGAATATACATGTTTGTAGAGGGCGCTATATGCCTCCCAATAGACTGGTTCCCGTTCCCTACCGTTCACGGTCTCCTGACGTCTACGTCACTCGAATATATTTTATGTATTGGGACGGGAACCAGTCTATCCTCCCTTTTGATTATAGGGCCTTTACTAATTTAGGCTTGAGGCTATGCTTGGGATTTATGTTGCTACCGCCATTTTGTTTCCTAAATGAAGTGAACGGCTTGAGATACATGGCGAAGCTGGAGCCTTTCTTCGGCTTCGTCATGTGGCCCAATCCCTTCATTTCGTTCTGGAGGCCTCAAATGGCGGTAGCGAAATAGGTCCCAAGCCTTTATTCGACTTTTAGGAAAGATTTGCGGAGACACCATGTATAAACTCATTTCTAGAGGTGTGGTTCTGAAAAGAACCGGTGAGAAGTAATATCTCGACCAGTGTACTCTGGCCGTCCTCAGGAGAGTAAGTGCCGAGAGGCGCGAAGTCAGTGTGTTGATCAATTATACCTGAATTTTATCAGGCGTTTAATGTTTGTTTCCCACATTTTGTCATCCATCTTGCAGGTGTGTGGATTCTGTCGGCCTTACTCGCCTTTCCTCCAGTCGTCGGTTGGTCGCAATATGAATACATTCCTGAGCGAGCAATATGCACCCTGAAATGGTCGACAGAGCTCTACTACACAGTTTTCGTCTTCACACTGGGCATTTTCCTTCCCTTTGTCGTCATGTTCGTGGCGTATTTTGCCATCTTCAGGTTAGTGAGACACAAGTTCAAGAAGATGAGAAGGCACAACGCTAGGGGCAACCCAAACGCGGAGCTCTCACGGAACGTCAGCAACAGCAGTTTTGGCCGATTTTTGGCCAACGCCACCGAACGCTGGGAGAGTCAGCAGAATGCCGGTCGAGGTGCCGCGGTCGACACGGTGAGCGTTGCATCGGCGTCTGGGCTAGCATCGCCGGGGACCATAGTGTCTAAGAAGCCCCTTGTTGCACGGAACCCCTTCAAGGCAATTGTCGTCAGCGAGGCCGATCAGGAGAACCGTGCTGAGCTTACTGATCAACATAAGACAGAGTTACCCCAACACCTGGAAGTGCGTCAGCAAAGAATCGGTCGCGCGTGGTCTGTTGGGGAGGCCGAGATTAAGGGCGAAAACAAAAACCGTCGAGTGCAGAATCACATGCCGTCTGGTTCGGATCACGACAAGAGCCTTACTCTGGAGGTGCCTACTCCACGTCCACCCGACCCTCTCCAACCTATAGAAGCATCAGCTAGCGCCCTAGCGCGGCCTAGGAGTGCGCTGGCCAGGATACAACAGACGTCGACCGCTCCAGGTCAAGCAGACAAGAATGCAAACTTGGTCGGCAGAGGAAGCAAATCAACAGGTTCCAAGTCATCAGCCGGTGGAGCCTTCATGCCACCCAGGGATGACCTACGGGTTACCGTCATGGTCTTTACGGTCCTGGCTTCCTTCGTTCTGTGTTGGTCGCCAGTGACCATCATCAATTTTGTCGAGAGTACCTGGAATGTGGACATTCCTCCTGCCCTCAATGTCTTCTCCGTGTACATGATCTTTGCCAGTAGTGCCATCAACCCGCTGATCTACGGCGTTCTCAACAGGAACTTTAGGAGCGGATTCAAGAGGTTTTTCTGCAGTTTCTGGAACCACTGCGGTGGCTCTAAATGGTGCAGCTGCCTTTCTGCGAAAAAGCTCCAGCGAAATAATAGGGTATCTGTGATTGACTTGAAGGAGGACACACCCCCACAGTGAATTTTGTATCCAACATAGACATAGGCTATGGCACCATATTACCAATTACCATGCAACCAATTGGCCTTTAACATCTTCAAACAGTGTAACAATTTCATAGCTCATCTTACTGCAGAGCTTTTGCACCTAACGATAATTATTTTCAACCTTCGATAAAGATCATTTTGGGATCGAAACGCGTCAGGCCCTCCTAACTCCAATGACATTTTTATACATTTCATGTCATTTTTTGGCTGATGAGCAGTTTGCAGCGGTTTCTTATACTTGTATATTGACCATAAGCCTTCGTTAGCAACCTAAGCATTGCATCTAGGCTTGCACAAGAATTGGAAATACACTCGAACATTTCTCGCTAATCAATGAAATACTTCGTACGGATATTATATTCCTTTCTGAATGCAAAAGCGCCGATTCTGCGCAAACTATACGCACAACCATGAAATTGCCTTATTAAAGGCCTTACCTTTTAGGCCTATTTGGTCATTATTAAAAGAGAATATTTACTGCGACTTGTAGGCCTAAGAAAACAGTTTCTTCTTTGGAAAAATGAGGTTGTATCCGTATAAAGCTTGCCGAAATAACGGTATTGGAAAACATCAAGCTGAGGTAAAGCACAAACATCAAGCGACAAAGTACACATTTGTATCTAAATTCAGAAATAAATAATAATTGTGGTAAATGTTTTATTGATATCATAATTTAAAGATTGTCTTGAAATGAAATAGAACTTCGTTTGTGATGCCTGCAGTTTTGTTCTCGCACCTATATGCCTGCAATGTTTATAACTATCATTATTTTAGCTCGACATAAGCGAGCAGGAAAACTGAATAGTAGTAGGCTTACATAGTTTATTTCTTATTTAGTCATTCTATCAGATTTGTTAAGGCTTAGACCAAGACTACACGCCGTGCTACTGCCGTGCCGAACTTAGATAAAAGTGTCGTACCGTTTTTTTTTCCGAATACCGATGGCGCGGCAGACCTTGTTGAGCCAAAGAGCTTGCCGTGCCGAACTCAATTTGTCGAGGCAAATTCACACAAAACGCCGTGCTATTGCTGTGCCAAACTTGAAAACGTATAACTATTGGAGTTCGACACGGCAATAGCACGGCGTATAGTATTACCCCTGCTCTTTACGTTGAGTGCACATTCACAGTCGGACTTAATTTATAGTGGATTCACTCTCCCAAGCTTCAGAAGGAATTTAGAATAAAATCAATTACGATTCCAGCCAAATATATTATTGTCTAGTTCTTGGACATACCTTGTGCCTCAACTTGGCGGAATAATTCATGCACATTCAACGAAACTATTCTTTTTCAAAGAAAATGTGGACAATGTTTTCCAAGTAGCCTTTTCGGTCAAAACATGAAATGCCTAGTTCCTGTCAAACTATACGATCGAGACAAACACTACCTCCCGATCGATAAATCGCGGTAATCGATTAGGCCTAATTATTGTGTAGTCTTAGTAATCAATTATCTGAGGTACAGTCTCGGTAAACCAACGTTATTTCTGTATATACACGTTTACTGCAATGACACATTGAAAGGTTAACGCCATTTAGTTATTTTGCATAAGGACCAAATGCAAACACGGCAATTTTATGTATATATCACGATATTATCAATGTAAATTGTATTATGATATTATCAATGTATATAAGCTTGTAAGTTATTGAAATTATGGAACAAAGGTATACTGTATCATTTTCTAAGGAATTGTAAAGTATTACAAACTATTTAAAAATGTGAACTGTTAAAATGAAAACAGAAATTGTTTACGAAGGCACTGATATTGGTTAAATAAAATATGCACTTATAATTCTCCCACCGTCACTAATGTTCATATTACAAAGAGAAGCAAGTAAATGACGACATTATTATTGTATGTATTGTGACAAACTGTAATTGTCAAGATTCTCACAAACACTGAAATATTCTTCACTTTTAAGTCTCCAAATACATGTATAAGTTATAAAATTATTTACCTGTAGGGCTGTCCAGTAGGCCTACACGTTAAAATGGAATTCAGCTCCTTGCTTTAGACTTTTACCATAACTTATAGCCTTATCAAACATTTTGAAGTTATTATGGACAAAATATTAGCGGGATATAAAGTCCTAGTCACACGTCACAAAAAATACCGAGTACAATAATAATTTCAGCATTATACCATTGTCCAATAAATAAATACTGAGCCGCAAAAATAAAATCATTTCTGCAATTTGTTTTCATGAGTTTCAGTCCTTGTAAAGTGAAATGATAAACATTCATTTTAAACATCATGCGTAATCTTAATTGTTTAAAAGAAATAATATTATGTCATAACAAGTCCCTGTGGCCTAATGGAGAAGGCGTCGGTCTCCTAAACCGAAGATTGCGGGTTCGAGTCCCGCCAGGGGTATACCTTCTTAATAGAAGGATAATAGGTCTTGGGTTTTTTCGAGATTGACTTTTCAAGCCAACTGTAGCAATTATTTTGGTCATAAAGTAATGGTTTGGTTCACCCCCATGTAAAACAAGTCCCTGTGGCCTAATGGAGAAGGCGTCGGTCTCCTAAACCGAAGACTGCGGGTTCGAGTCCCGCCAGGGATATACGTTTTTTATGTATTGCTTTTCATAAGTTTAGTATTATATTATGAATCATTTTGGTCATTCAATGAATATCTTACACAAGTCCCTGTGGCCTAATGGACAAGGCGTCGGTCTCCTAAACCGAAGATTGCGGGTTCGACTCCCGCCAGGGGTATACGACTTGTATAGTTATTTTGAATGTTTTTTGTTTCCCGGAAATCAGAAGTCAAGTTTAGTGTGGTCATTCAGATCACACAGTCACATTCGGCTTCAGGACGAATTGAAGTTATAATTTTAGAATGTGGTGTTAGTAAAGTCATACTTTTCTAGTTGGAAGAAAAAAGGTATAAATTAACCAAGAGGAGGCAATTTTTTGGCCAAACTCTGACTGGTAAATGGTTTTACATTGTCGACCGATGAGGGCGGCAAACATGAATACAAAAAATCGCCTGATCAGTTCTTTTTCTTCTTCTTTTGAAAATCAGTCTCCCCTCTCGTTTCCCCCAAGCCCCGCCCTCCACTCTTACAATGGTAATAAAGAACACGCTCTCCATTAGGAGAAAACCAGAATGAACTTTCCAACGGTAGTCTTTTTTTTCAAGAATGCCCTTTTAGGAAGAGCTATTTAAAGCTTTGAACATCAATCTGTATTTCTGTCAAAGGAATGAAAAAGCGGTCCTTGTCGTGTTTTTGGAATTCTATACGCCGATCCGACGGCACGAAATACCATCAGCCATTACTGCGGTGCCACCACCCGCCTTTTATGTGTAATTCACGAATCCGACTTGCGATTCATGTAATTGGCCCTGCGGTGTATCAGGGGACATACACCCTGCAGTATAGAGTGCGGCGGAGCAAACATTCTTTTGTTGGCACTCAATGGCCACAAAAGGCGGACGGGGACACCGCAGTAATGGCGGACGCTATGTCTTGCCGTCGGATCGGTCTATACAACTCTCGACGGTTGTACTAGTGTAGGTTTATAACTGCCAAGCGCACGGCCAGTAGCAAGCATACATCCAAGTACTAAATCAATACAATAAGGGTGACTGCCAGGTATGGCGATCTCAGCTGTCTGCGGTCTCAGCGGTCCACCTTACCAAATAATGGTTAAGCACGTCATGACATCTCTGCGCACAACAACGGGAAACTCGTCAGCAGACAGCTGAGACCGCCACACCTGGGGTCGATTTCTCAAAGCACTAAGATGAATCTTGAGATGAGTTGTCAGTATCATCATAGTGATTTGTAGTGTGACATCACGCTTTGCTTAGCAATTGGGATTGATCTCACACTTAGTGCTTCGTGAAATCGGCCATAGGACTAGTGATGCTGGCATGATGTATATCGTCCTAATGCCATGGCTAAAATCAATGATATAATAACCTATCCTATGTAAGGTTGCAATGGATCAACGATCCTGCGATAGTTACGATGAGTTTGGTGAAATCGACCCCTGTCTCGCAATCATGCAGAAGGTGGGCCTGAAAAACTTATCGAGGGATGTGTAATGCCTAGTATGAGTTTAGGCACGGCCTCAGATTCGTTTGCAAAACAGAAGGTTATGATGTCGATATTTTTCTCAAAGTATAGACTGAACATTATATGGCAAATTGCAAATTGAAAATTTGAAAAATGCAATGGAAATAATCATCATTTGGTTAAAAGGAGACCATTTTTTTTTCTCCATTTTACTGAGATGAATAATAATATTGGTCCGCCATTGATGTCCAAATGTTTCACATTTTGCAGTGACTAACCGGCGAAATTGGATAATTAAAAAAAGTGGAAATGACTTTTGTGTAACTTTATGTGTTTTATTCGCTTCAATAAAAATTACTCGCGAAACTGCTTCTGTCAAGTCCCTGTGGCCTAATGGAGAAGGCGTCGGTCTCCTAAACCGAAGATTGTGGGTTCGAGTCCCACCAGGGGTATATTCTTTTACAATTTTTGTCATGATTTTAGGTTTTACGAGACTTATTATTCAAGGTATAGCAATTATTTTGGTCATACAGTGATGCTCTGAAACATGAGACACAAGTCCCTGTGGCCTAATGGAGAAGGCGTCGGTCTCCTAAACCGAAGATTGCGGGTTCGACTCCCGCCAGGGGTATATTCTTCAATAGTTTTTGTCATGTTTTGGGTTTTACGAGATTGATTATTCTAGCTAACTGTAGCAATTATTTCGGTCATACAATGATGCTCTATAATCTAAGACACAAGTCCCTGTGGCCTAATGGAGAAGGCGTCGGTCTCCTAAACCGAAGATTGCGGGTTCGAGTCCCGCCAGGGATATAACATTGGTATTTTTTGTCAGGATTTTTCGTTCTGCGAGAGTGAGCATTCGTGGTAAGTGAATGAATTATTTTGGTCATACAGGAGGCTCTATATCTGGTTCAGAACCTGTGGCTAGTACTACCTGTGGTCTAATGGAGAAGACTTCGGGTTCGAGTCCCGCTAGAGATGTAAATTTTGCAATTTGATATACATTTTGTTTATCACACGGCGATGTCCTGTTGTTTTCAACCTCACATCGTGCGTCTCTGGGGTCGATTTCACCAAACATCATCATATCAATCGTAGGACTTATGGTGCATTGCGGTCATACGTAGGATACGATTGGTTATCCTTCGTAACGGTTACGATCGATAGTAGGGCTTCGTGAAATCGACCCCAGGCCACCTTTGAAACACTGGAAACTCCCGAGCCTTGATGTGGCATACCCGTGGTACCTTGAAGCAGTGCTGTGGAACTCCAGACCGGACTCGAGTCCATTTTTGCCGGACTGGGACTCGGATGAACTGGACTGATGAATGGACTCACACCAAGCTGAGGTGGCGACTCGTACACGTACTCGGTCTCGGACCGACTGGGCTTGGACTGACCGGACTCGGTCACGGCACTGTCTTGAAGCAACCTCGAGTATCCAACAATATCCACTTCATCCCGAGGTGTGCCCCTACCAATAGGAGTACCATCACTCGATTACTCTGTTTGGCTCTCCTTTTTTTCTCGGCAGTTTTGGACTCCAAAGAAAGGTGGACTCTCACTTTAAGTACAGAACTTCAATATTAAGGAGAATCAGCTCAAGAAAGACAGACCTTTCACCATCTCCCACGACCTCCCACGGAGGCGATATCACTCACTGTCCTTTTTCATTACTATCCCATAATTAAGCAGGAAACCCGGTCCTCATTAGACTACTACTGTAAGGCTTCAGCGTTGTTTGTCGATGTTTAGCTACATGTATATGACATTAATTCCATGTATAGCTGTGGCTGTATTAAGCACGGACGTCATCATATTATAATTTTGTTTGATATGACAACCTTGGTATTAGAACTCTGGGTGCTGCATGCAGGGAATGGGTGGAAAATAACATCCGCTGGGTGGCGTGGGCTAAAGCACATGTAAAAGTACGTGGGTAAACGTGACTTTGTAACAGGTGGTTAAGGTTCTTAGTAAAAGCAACTTCCTCCACGATGGTCCCACAGGTAAGCCAAGGTTGTTGAAGCAAACCCCCCTTAATCAAGACAAATTCTCGAACTGATAACCCACGAACCGTCGTAGCAAATAAGAATAAGTCAACCCTCTTTATGAGCCTTTACGAAACCTGGCTTGAGGCTAGGCATGAGGACTTGAGGACTGGGCAACACGACGAAGCCGAAGAAAGGCTTCCCCATCGCCATGTATCTCAAGCCCTTCGTTTCATTTAGGACACAAAATGGCAGTAGCAAAATAAATCCCAAGCCTAGCCTCAAGTCTCATTTCGTAAAGGCCCAATCTGCAAATTAATCGAAATATCCCACTTCTGCCACCATTTGTGGTGTGGCAACGGGGCTTGATAAACCTGGTCTTATTGTCCCAGAGTGTCAGCTGACCTCTATCATCCCACGCAATTGAGGAAGGACGGGCGGCTACACAGACGCAAAGGCAGTACCGTGCGGCGGGTTTAGCGTCAGGGCCTAGCTAGGTACATTTTATTGGCGGCTATTGATAACTCCACTGATATATGTCACACCTTTATTTGCTATCAAGTTGTCAATAATATAAGTCGAGGAACGGTAACTTTTAGCACTTTGGGCGGAAATGAAAGCATCCATTTGCGTACCAAACAATACCTAGAATACCTTGCATTGGTAGCCTATTAATAACGTTCTATCGCAGATAAAACAAACACACAAACCTATGATAGGACGTGCACAAATCCGAGTCGTAAAATGAAGTATGTAAATTATTTATTCCAATGAACAAGAATAAAAAATGCATACTGTAAAATCATACAGGTTTGTAAAACTAACATGTCATAAGTCCATCAAAACTTTACGTTTATTCGCTAAGAATAACCGTATTTATACGTATTACCTTTTGTGCAGTTTGCAAGTGTTTTTATGCAAGCTTTCTGCGACATGTTTCATCTAGGCTGTAACACCGAGCTTATTGAATTGCCCACGGGATTTTCAAATTCAGCTTTCTGAAATATACCACAATTTTAGCGGGAGAATATCTCAAACAGATATCTATCCTACCTAGCTATTATTTCAATAATATATCAATTATTGAATTATTCCAGTTTAACAAACGAAATTTTGTACATATTTCCTGTACATTTTGTGACATGTCACAATTAAAGTGAGACGAAGTGAAACATTTCTAACCATTATGTCCACATGCGACAACTTTCTTGTCACACTGTGGCCAATATAAAAAATAATGATGTTTGCCGATACTGAACATTTAGGCTATGGCAAGCAGTCATCTCAGAAAAGCAATATCTAATTTGTGAAAAGAACTGGTTGGAGGTTCGAATCTCTCTCCAGTCAATGACTTAAAATTAACCCAGTCAGTTTCCTTTAGTGGTTATTTGATGTTTATGAAAAGAACACTAGATATGAACATGACTAATGTGAAAAATGCTATAATTATGAATACATACTCTTTGATTTGAGCTGTTGGTGATCAATCAAATTCATAATATTAAGGCTTCTCATATGAATAATGAAAATACACCTGTTATGAAATTGCATTTTTATGAAAGAAAATTTACAATAATTGACGCTATGATGCTATTTTTGTCATTTTGTCGTGCAAATCATAAGTGCCGGTCTGGGGTTCTACCACTGACTAGTGAAGGAAGAACCTTTGCACATTTTGTTACTGATCTTGAATAATAACCTCCTCAGGCTTTAGGGCATACAGGCAAGACAATCTTTGACCATGAATATTAATGATTTACGTCACGGAAATAGAAATATGCAAATAAGGCTTGCCCTTCACCGACGTGAGTGAACATGAACAAATCATGCGGAGGCTCAAGTGGGATTTGAACCCATGACCTCCTGCTTACTAGTGTAGATGCCATATCGCTAGGCCACTGAGCCTGCTGGTGTCAGTGGAGTGAATCAAATCAAATATCGCAGCGGGTACCAAAATAAATCAGAGATAGTAATATGCAAATTAGCCTTGCCCTTCACCAAGTACGGAATGCCCACCTACGTCGGTGAAGTGCAAGCCTAATTTGCATAAGACAGTCTTCTTTAGATCTTGTACTGATCAAGCATCTTTCTGACATAGATATCAAAGAAATGCAGAAACACTTTGAAGTCCACCTCCCCAGATCCTGGCAAGAAATGCATCACGATACAAGCATCTCCCTCTGTGGTTTTATCTGTCAACCTCAGAGTGAATTTCAAGATGGAGGCAACAGACTGACTTCTTTTGAGCTGGTCCGAAATGATGAGATTGGTAATCTTGCTCTCCTGGAGAAAACTGTCACTGCTCCATTGGGATGGTAGATGAGACTTAGAAATTCTTGTACTCTGGCAAATGTTTCCAGAGACTGAAGCATCACTTGATGTTGTTGCCACTGATGTCTTTGCTTCACAGCGTTGATGGTCTTCTGTTAAGGGAATCCCACATGTTTGTGAGTCCGGCTGGTTCTCCTCCGTAGATGCCTCACTCCTTGTGGGTAACGTCTCGCTGTCTTGGCCTGTGCAGGACTGTGCAGTTACAGCTGGTGGGACAATGTCATCACTGGCTTCTTGCTGGTTGTGTCTCGACTGCAGTAGAAGCTGTCGTCTTGCCTTACGTCGGCCCAACCAGACTGGGTGGTAAGCCGTGCATTCTAGAATCTCTGTCTCCTTGTGCCATGGTGTCATCCCAGCTGGCAAAGAAGTTGATCCTCCTTGACTTACAGTTCCTGTGCAGTGTAACGCTGGGTTGTGGACATCTTCTTTTGCCTCCTCAACTCTGCAACGTTTAGATGGGGGTGGCTCTGACTTGTCCACCTCAGAACTACCCTCAGCAGATGACTCTCCGCCAACTGAAGAAGTCCTCCCATCGCACTCAGGTTCTTCATGTCTCTTTTCTGGTAATCCAGGAGTGATAACCTCCTTAGAGGCATCCTGACAGGGGAGCTCCTGTCTGCATGACCAGTGACACTCCAACCTCAAGGTCTCTGCGAGCAGATGATAGACTAATTGTTTCATGGCACCACACCATGCTGATTTCAAATCGGCAGGATCTGGGTGTTCCATTATGAACCTCTCTGAGAGGTGAGACGATTTCAAGCGGATTTCGAGTCTGGTCTCGCTGATTGCAGATCCTGTGCCACTGACAGATGGTGGGTTAGACACAGACTGAGTCCTGGATGGGCTTTGGCTGGAGGAATCAAACAGTGCCAATAAACCCCAAGAATCACCAGTCTCAGGTGTCATTCTGGACTGGCATGACGACTCAGCAATGCCAAATTCTTCAACTAGTTTCTCTGCAGTTTTCTCGTTGACGTTAAGTGCAACATTATGCCACAGCTCGAACGGATCCTGGATGTTGATAGCTCCCGTCTTAAAGCTTCTCTCAGACTCGTGACATCCCTCAGCAGAATGTAGAGCATCGGAGAGGGAGATGGTCTTCCCATGGAGGGGGCAGACGACAGTAGTGGCAAAGTCAAAGTGATTGTAGAAGCTGAAGAAGCCAGCAAGGAGAGTTCCTGGAGGAAAAGTTGAAATTAAAAGGTTCAAATGCTCCCTTTTATCTAGCGTACTCTTTGTGCTATATTTTAGAAGACCTGTTAGAGAGCCTGATGCCCATGTTGAAGCTGTGAAGCCTGTGATTATTTGATCTGATCAGAGGCAATAGGAACAATAAGTAGGCACTTGTGGCAAGACAGCACAAAATTGGGACAAGTTATCCAAATAGGATGCTATCTTCGTCAATTTTGAGGATATAACACGACACAGTAGTGCCACTGCATCACAGGACAGGCTGCTGATACACAGGGACTTCCATTACAGAAACGAGCCCAGACTATTATGGTTTTCGCCAACCCCAGATTCTGGGGTTTGGATTCATGAGCATCACGCTGTGTTTCCACCAAGACAATCACCCCTGAAGCAGATTACAGCCACATTGTCACTCCCTTGTAACAGATATACCATTGCGTTTTGTTTCGAAGGGCAGTTGCTGCTCATGTAATTAAATGATAGCTTGTTCATTAACAAGGTACACCGGTTAGGTACTAATAGCTAAAGAAACCTATCATAGACAGGGCTCGGTTCTGTAATGGAGAAGGTTCTGTAATGGAGAATCTTTCAAAGTTATCATGCTGAATTATTCCTGATTGCTGTCTTATGAATGAAAAATTAGAATGAGAATGTTAAGAAAAACATTTTACCTTGTGTTTCTGGGCTGTCTACAGATGACGTCGGTTTGTGAATGAATGACGAACTATCCCATCCATCTGCACAGGAACACAAGACAAACAAGAAAGTTAAACTTCAAACAATCCCGTTTTTAAAGGGTGTGATGTTTCCGACTGAATACATCCACTATGCTGCATCTGAACTTGAGTTGAACTGCTCACTCACTCAATAGTCATTAGACTATATCAACCCTAACCCATCTTTATACCGCAGTTTACTACACATAGCATTTCCTGGGGTATACTGAATACCACAAAACATACACC
This sequence comes from Astropecten irregularis, assembly GCA_963971285.1. Lineage (NCBI taxonomy): Eukaryota > Metazoa > Echinodermata > Asteroidea > Paxillosida > Astropectinidae > Astropecten > Astropecten irregularis. The sequence goes on along the minus strand of OZ020250.1, from coordinate 3,599,868 downwards.
ATGGTGTGGTTTTCACAAGGTTTATGATCCAGTCTCCCCGTGGAGACTGTGGTAACTGTGGTAAGTTAGCAGCTCTCGTCTTGGGCAGTATACAGCCCCTGGCTGCCTGCAAAGCGCACAAGGGCTACTCAAGCACAAAGTCATCTGTACTCTCACATGTACCCATTTACACCTGGGTGAAGAGGAGCAATATGTGACAAAGCGTCTTGCTCAAGGACGCAAGCACCATTAGCCCATGGCTGGATTCGAACCCGCAATCTGTAGATTGACCACAAGACCTTGAGTACGACGTGCCAGACCACTAGGCCACAGCACCCAACATCCTCCACTACTACGCTATTAGAATTCTACAATGCAGAAGAGTCTGACACCAAAATACTCACCACCAGATGGTTTCAGCTCAGCAACACTCGGCAGAAGAGGTCCATCTCTAGCCTGAAGATAGAATATCACCATCAGTGTCAAGGCATAGTTTGTAAGAAGTGGTCCAGCACCACCGATGTTTCCTGCCAGCTGGTTGTGTTTGGCCCAACGCCGAATCGTAAACACCAGAGGACGCACCTGCGACTCTAACGAGCTGTAGAATTTGAGGAGTTTGGTGTTTTGTAGAGCAAGCCTGAATAAAGAAATCAAATCATAATTAGCATGGTTAAATAACATGTACATTCAGTACAGTCTGTTGTCATTATACATGTACAGGCCACTGTTAGACACAACTCTTAATATTTCTACACACCAATACAAATACAAAGCCTGGCAACTTATCTTACGGATCTTTTGGAAGACTGACAAATAAAACAGACGCCATACCTCCCTAGATATTCATGATTTTTCGTGGGGAGATAGAAATATGCAAATTAGGCTTGCCCTTCACCGACATAGGTGAGCACTGCATACTCGGTGCTTGTTGAGTGCACATGAAAAAAATCATGCGTTAGCTCAGGTGGGATTCGAACCCACGACCTCCTGCTTACTAGTGCAGCTGCCATACCGCAAGGCCACTAAGGCCATAAAAAAAAAATTGTTGTATTGGCGTAATGGAGGTTTGGAAAATAGGGTAGGGCGGGCGGATTTTTTATTTTTTTTATTTAATTTTTCCTTGGGTATTAGATGCTTTTCCCCCTGTATATCACAGTATTTGACGTGTCAAATAAAGACAAGAAATGACATAACAACTTTAACCAGTCTGGTTTCCATCTTTTGCTCCTTTTAAGCTTTTAATCTGCATAGAAATTTGCGATTTTTTTTTTGTTGATTTTTTTCCCCCCCCGATATTTATTTTTTTTTTTTAGCTGTTTCGCATGCAGCGGAACAGCTTTTGTTTTTCTTATTTTTTTTTTCTTATTTTTTTTTTTTTTTTTTTCTTTTTCCACTTTTTTCCCATAGACATAACACAGGGGTTTTCTACAAGTCACTTCTACCATTATGCCAATTCCGATCAACTTCATACTTGGCACATAGTTAGACCAACACCCGGAATAGTGTCCCGCGTATGTACGTCATCGTGACGTCATCAGGTGCACAATTACGTCATCATAAAAGTGCAAATTTTAGGGCTCTTTATCTCCGGAACGGCAAGTCCGATGTAGCTCAAACTTGGTATGTAAGTATATGGGGACGTGTTATAGACAAAAATTGCAGTCACGTGTTGATGACGTCATCGTGTGATTTTATATGAATTATTCAATTTTTGGACCTTTTCTTTATATCTCATGAACGACAAATCGTATTTTCGAAATTCTTTCGGCAAAATGTTTGTTAGGCTATAGGAAAATGCCACAAAATACCAAAAAGGTGTGACGTCATGATGACGTCATCAAAAAGCCGATTTTCTGATTCACATATAAGGAAATATCCGATGGTGATGAAACTTGGTGGATAGGTAGGGAATGGTACTAGTATCCTAAATCTGAAGTGACGTCACGATGACGTCATCGGCTGATTTTTTATTGATTTTTGAATAATTAATTTTGCCATTTTTTCACGGAAACAATAGAAACGAATATCCGATCGAAATGAAACTTGGTGGGTAGGTAGGAAATGGTACTAGTATCCCTAATGTGAAGTGACGTCACGATGACGTCATCGATTGAATTTGTATTGATTTTTTTGAATCATTAATTTTGCCATTTAGAGTCAAACATAACACAAAACACGGGCCTTGCAAATTCTTGGACCGCTGATATGGCTATCCATAGTAGTGGGCCAATAGCGCTCCGCACTAATGACGTCACACGAGTGATTTGGCCAGCTCGTGCATGTACAAAATCCCCGGATGTCACATAGCGCCACACGCGCCACGTGCACAAGCACACGTTGCAATGTTTGTCTGAGTTTGACTGCTATTTTTAGCGTTAGTGCGGAGCGCTATTGTGTACATGTAAACGTAGTACGACGAGCTAGAAAATCAGTCATTTTGCTGTTTCCACCGCCCATGCACAACCATACATACTTTGCGCGCTGGCCTATAGTACACTCTGCCATTTCTGTGTTTCTCATGGTCGTGTGTATGTACATGTATCTATATGTATATTAATGGACGAGTGACGACGCTCCTTATAGTTGTTTACGACAATTAAAACACCACAATTTCTCTGTACTGGGACAATTGCGTTCATGTTTGTTTTTCATATTATTTATAAAAACATACGCGAAACAGCTCAGTGTTTGTCAACAAACACATCTAGTTTTATTTTATTTTTTTTTGGTTTAAAATGTTTAAGGTCGGGGCATATTTTTGGGTCGGGCGGGTTACGCCAATACAACAATTTTTTTTTTATGGCCTAAGCTATCTGGGATCAGCGGGTGAATCGAGGCTAATATAGCAGCGGGTACCATAATTAATCATGGAAAATTAATGGTTTTTTTTGTCGGGGAGATAGAAACATGCAAATTAGACTTGCCCTTCACCTACCTGTTGTTCATTGATATATCACACATGAGACCCGATTCCTTGTGGGTGAATTTGACCACCGGTAGCCGAGCACTGGGAATGAGATGAACATTACAACAGCCAGGCACACAGCGTTTGATGACATCCATGACCAAAGACAGAACTTCTAATGGGGTGGCCGATGCGACGTCTAGCATGTAACCCTCATCTGAACCACCAAGCTGCTTCTAGAAATGATCAGAAAATAAACAAACAAATTACAATATTCCTGTTTACCACAACACCTGCGTTGTCTAATGCTGGTGGAAAAGAACAAAAACTCTAAATTCTCCAGTCACCAAACTGTTTGCATCATGTTAAAGGTATAATACCTAAATACTTTGTTTGATCCAGCATGTACATGAAATGATAAACCTGTGAAAATTTGAGCTCAATCGGACATCTGAGTTGTGAGAAAATAGCAAAAACCTGACTCAATTTTCTTTATAAATCATAACGGCTTTGATCTCACCCCAAGATCAAAACCGTTTTTGGTCATTATTATACTAATTTCAGGAGAAATATACCATTTCAGGCTGAAATATTTTATCGGTACATTTCTACCAGCACCGTCTTCATATCCTGAAAGTTATATGCAAATCTGTGAACATTTCTGTTTGGGTATGCTACCAATTCTGTACTGTACCTTTAAACCACAATAATAATGACTTATTGGAGTCTGGTAGAGCAGGAGTCGATTTCACAAAGTCCTTCGATCAAGGATAGCCCATTATACCCCACGTAGTGCTGCAATGCGTCTTTATTCCTATGATTGATAATGAGTTACAATGAGTTTGGTGAAATCGACCCCTGGTCCTGCAAGTGCCTGCAGCCTAACCATTCATCCCCCTATTCCTCTGAACCCTCCCCTAACCCTCGCTGAATGAGCCCCAGATGAATACCTTGTTTTCCATTTGGAGAGTCTGTGCATCACCTTGGGTTTCATTAACACCTGGCACCGGCTCTCCCACCTCCAAGTGAATATCCAGATCGCATCCCTGAACGCCAAAGCCATTGACTGATGAGCCAAAGGGCGTGATGCAGCATCCAGGAAAGAACTCCTCCAAGGCACTCTGCAGCAGGTTGCAGATGAGATGTCTGAGGTTCTGGTCGGCCGAGGTCAACTCTAACAGCTGGACAAGGGCTGACATCTGTCCTGAGACCTGATGACACAAGTCAAGAACAAAGAAAAATTGGTGGAGTGGGATTCCAACCAGAAACTACAGGAATACTGTACCGACGCTCTATTAACTGAGCTATCCAGCCCTATGTTGGTGGTGTCCCTAATAGTCCATTATCTTTGTTTGGCAGTCCGAAGCCATGAAACCACTCATATACTGCAATATATCCCAAGGATCATTTGTGTTGTACACATTACATTAGCAATGCTGTAACCTGAGAAACAGTATATGGGGATCTCTCAAAGAGGATGCGTTTTTTAAATCAATATAATCATTTAATAACCACAAGTCATTGAAAGATGAACATTTCAGCAAAACTAAAATCCTGGATTCTATTTTTGATTATAAAAACAAATTGTTTCAATTATTCCAATGAACTGTGCCAAATGGAAATGTGAAACAGAATTGGAATTTCAGTATATACAGTATAAAAGATGAAGCCTTTGATTCTTGTTTTATTTTCTGAAACAGGGGATCATCCATCTACACAGGTTTTTAAGACCTGAGAGGTGTCCTGGATACTGTTAATGAGCTGATCTTCAATCTACTTACAGAGTGTTCCTGCTGAAGTTTCTGATGAAGAGCCTCATCCAACTCCAACTGAGGGTGACTTTGCTTTCCACTCCTGTCTCTACCAGCCCGCTTGCCCTTTGGAGTGACATGCCCCTTGCCTGGGGATGGGGCCGTCTTTGGCTGCCTAGGACGCACAACTATTTTCCGGCCATTCATGAGATGTCGCTCCTCTTTAGTGGCCAGCTGGGCTGAATCTTCACTGCTGAACTCAATGATGGCATAGTGGGCCTGTAGTTTTAAAGCAATTTCATTTGAATACTAGATATATACATACTGTACACTATCGCTAAGTTACAGCTAATGATGGGAATCAACAAAGAAATTAACAGAGTGAGTTTTTTTAATTGAATGATCTGTTAATTAATACATCATAGAAAAATGATTGAAGGCTTAATCATGCCTTCAACTTGAGTGGCACCAAGTAACAATTCAAATCACTTTTCATTAGGGGGAGGCTAACAGAGGAACACAAAAAAGGGTTTCAACAACAATAATGACATTTATTGTTCAGGAAGATGACTGTAAAATGGGTTTGAACAGGCATATTACATAATAAAAGTCAAAAGCGTATTTCACATTTTAACAATTAGTTGGTTCAGCATGTAATGTTTTCACGACATTCTAATCACTTACTCCAAGGGGTTACTTATTTCTCTACCTTTTCTTTGTCAATGATAATCTTGGCAACGTCCCCATACTTTGAGAAGTAGTCTCCAAGCTCAGCCTCCCCTACTAGTCTGCTTAAACCTCCGACAAAGATACTTCTCTGAACTTCTTGTTGACGGCTGTTTTGGAGACTAAGGTGCTTCTGATGTTTCTTCCCTGCAAGGTGGTCTTCAACTGCTTTTTCTGGGAAGGAAATTGGAATTCAAAGTAAGACACTAGGATTGTTCAGAACTTCATATACCCAACCAAGATCATCATTATTTTGTATAATTATGTGAAATGTGATTAGTATAATCTATAGACAAAGTTCATCAGACCAACCAAAAGATGATTTCATCATTTTGTATTGTGAGTTACAGGCTTTTTCTCCATAGTGGACAACAGCCTTAGTTTTTGCTCTAATACTGTGAGTTTTCTTTCTCTTTTTCCTTTTCTCCTAAAAATCCCAAGAAGAAAGCAAGTTGTTTTCCTATGAAATGAAACAGTATTTATTTGCCACAATCTTCCTTGTTTCAAAACTTTACAGAGAGCACTTTATATATTCATCTTTGCCCTAATGATTCCTTTTCCTAGTAAAGATGCTATGAGATATTATATGATACAAACCTGAGGTGATTTTGATGTCGCATAGCTGACAGACAAAATTTCTTCCGCGAACTTTGATTAAATCTGACTTCTCCATGGCAAACTGGACACATAGCTAGCCAACAAGCTACCACATTCTGCAATCAGGATATCACTCAGACTGGACCAAGAAAACTAAACAGAGCAGAAATATCAACAATGTTCGGCTATGAACTTTGTACACGATTTTAAAAGTTCCTTCTGAAAAACAGTATAGGGGAAACACTGGGGGAAACATGACATTTTCAGTGTTTTTTGACCTACAATGATACACTTCAAATGCAGCGTTAGCAATTTTTTTAGCAGAGTTAAATAAAAAACTAGAGTGCGCACTTCGTATTCAATGTGCGTGCTTTCGGCACTCTGGAATGGACACGCAGCCGCCATTTTAGTTGGGGCGATTGAGCAACCGCAGTAGAGTCCAAACACGGTACCCGGATGTTACTTAATACTTGATGAAGTGCGAATGCTGTGCATGACGCTACAAGTTTTTTATGCACAGTGCTGGGTGCACGAACCGGGGTAAGAATATGTATGCACAATTTGAACCAGGACGCGCGCGTTTGCCCTTATTTGGTTTTCTTAGGCAATGGCGCTGGCCATGGTTAGAGCATCACGCGTAGAATGCACACTCTAACGTTAGTTTTTTATTTAACTCTTTGAATTTTTCTCATAATGCCCTCTGTCGGTCCCATAGAATTGTGCACAGCCGTCAGTGGTGGAATTCTTCCCGGTTGGGACGATCGTAACCCTCTAGGGCCTACATGGACATTTTACTTGTAGGTATCATCAGTACCATCAGTGCTTAGTACTTACATCGTGCTACTGCTAGTAGTAGTGTCACTTGTGACCGTGGACAGACTGACCGTTCGTCTTCATATAAACGTAAATGTCATTGCATGTTGTCACACAGTAAACTTCCGTGTCAACTCTTCACTTGCGACTTGTCGCTTTGTCGACAGAGGGCGACACACAGAGGGGGTAGTAGACTGGTTTCCAGTCGCTTATTTATTTTGTCTTAGTGAACAAAAACGAACATCGCCGCCCTGTTGTAACATGATAATAGCCTACACAGATGTATGTAGTTTTGTATCAAATTAGCTTTTTAAACTGATATTTATGACGACGATTTTGTGAATGTGAGAACTTTCGTCAATCTCCGAATTAGGCCTACCACGAAGCTCTGCGTGTTACCAATGTGCCGCTAGTGTTTAAAATTAACTGGACTTTGTGACGGAACGAGATGTTGGAGTAAATTACATGAGAGGCAAACCTGAATTGTAAATTAACATAGGGCCTAAGTTACCAAACCCGGCCTGAGGCTAGGCTTGGGACTTATTTCGCTGTATACCGCCATTTGAGGCTCAAAAACGAACTTGAAGGGATTGGGGGCCACACACGACGAAGCCGAAGAAAGGCTCCAGCTTGTACCATATCCCAATTGTGTGCCTCATTTCTTTTAGGACACAAAATGGAGGTGGCAACTTATCGAAACCAGGCTTGAGGCTATCACGGGACTTATTTCACTATTTTGAGGCCCACCGAACGAAATGAAGTGATTGGTGAGCCAAATGACTGAAAGGCCGAATAGGCTCCAGCTTCGCCATGTTTCACAAGCCCTTCATTTCATTTAGGACACACAAAATGGTAGTGGCAAATTTAATCCCAAGCCTAGCCTCACCAAGCCTCATTTCATTAAGGCCCAAATTTTGCCTCAAACCTCATTTTCGTGAGTCCCAATCCAGAGGGCCGAGGGCGCCCTCTAGCGCGTTCGTTTAGTTGCAGTGTCAGTTGCGATTCAGCCACCGATGACCGATGGAAATTATCGTCCCTGATCTGAGCGTCGAACCTCATGATCTCAGGTACTCGATTGAGAGGTTTATTTCTTGAGTAAGTGGACCCCCATCAGAAGCTTACACGTTGGATGTTGTGCCACTCACGTGTGGCCCAAGCAGAGCCTAAGCGTACCTGTTGACGTCGCCTGTGGTCTAGTAAAGTAGCGATTGCGCTGCCGGTACGGCCGGAGAACAGGGCGAGGGGTGAAGGACTAGACTCAGTAAGTATAACTAGCAAGGGGCATGTTTGTTTAAAGGTAATATCATAGTTTTTTTTATTTATATAAATACAGATTTATGAGCAAATATCAAGACAGATACAGTAACAGTCATCTGTGAAAATGTCAGTCCCATACGGTGCCAACTTTTTGAGAAAACAGTGAAAAACAGCCACAGTATTTCTTAAGTCTTTTCTCTTTTATTTTTGATCTTTTAAAAGATCCAAAAGATTCTCAGTTGTTGTTGTACTCTTTTCTGGATAAATACACCATTTCAGGCGGAACAATTTTAACGGTACGTTTCTGCCATCACCATCTTTATACCCTGTAAGTTATACATAAATCGGTGAACATTTCTGTTTTGGTTTCTTACCAAAGTATGATACTACCTTTAAACTTAAATCTCGAGGCTTAAGTTAAAGGTGCATTTGATAAGATGAGACAATAACGGATTGTGAAGTCACTGACCAAGGCCACAAAATAACCTTTCTGAAATGTAACGCCAGGTATTGTAAATAAACTGAAAACTGATCCAAAGCTTTCAAATAATTTCATTTTGAAATAAATTGGCTCAGTTGATGCAGCGCCTGTACGGTATTCAGGAGGTCGCTGGTTCGAATCCCGCTCCAGTCAATTTTTTTGTTCACTTTTCAGGAAATAAATTAACAAATAACCACAGGGGAAACTGACTGAATTTAAAGTCATTGAAAATTTAACAAAGAAAAATTGACCAGAGCGGGATTCGAACCGGCGACCTCCTGAATACCGTGCAGGGCATTAACGTCAGTAAATCCGACAGCGTATATATAAGATGCATCTTAAAGTGAGGCTAGCTATAGTGACTGTGTGAACTGTGTTATGAAACTGCGCCAGTATGTGGAATCGTGAATCGTGACAATGAATTGGTATAATTATGTTAAATTATCATGCTCACGGTCGCCAATGATATGAGGATTATTGACTTTAAACTGTTCCTATCATAAGGATAAGAAAACCCAACCACCAAACAAACAAACCAAAACACAAAAGTCAACAGTGCATTGCTTCGTTAACTTATTTCAGTAATTGTATGATAGCCTTGTTTCAATTCAAGTTAATATTATAAAAAATGTATAAAACCACAACAAAACTTCGTACGATCCTGAATAGAAATAATATTGGCCTTACTCCATGGAACCATTTTCAAGCAACAAACCTACCATAGAAACCTTTGCATTTTTGCTACTCGACATGAAACAGTTACATGTACTTTTTAATATTCATGAAACAGTTACTGCTGAACAATTCTATACAATAAATAAATAACGGTACTCGAAGGCTAAAACAATGACCCTTTCCAAACAAAATCGAAATGATTTTTATCAGTAAGTCGGTGAAAAGAGCAATAATCCGAGTTTAGGAATGCACGTGGATAGCAAATAAACCAGTGTATGAAAATATTTCGGAATTTGTACTTTGAATCCCCCTGGGTCCATTAACTTTTGCCTGAAAATTGTTTTGCTTGTCAGCCTGGCGGAGTGTGGATCAAACCGTTTATGAGATAACTCGACTCCGGTCATATTTTTGTTCTCGTTCTAGGCCTGAATTTGTATCTGCAATGGAGGGCGAATTTGGTACACGTTCCTACTTCCAAGCCGCCGACTACGTGGTGTGTGGGCTCATGCTATCGGCCTCGGTAGCCATCGGTGTCTACTACGGACTGAAAGGAGGTGGTCAGCGGACCTCGTCTGCCTACATTCTTGCCGATCGGAGTATGACATTAACCCCCGTGCTGCTGTCTTTACTGGCAAGCTATTTCTCTGGGATTTCAGTGCAGGGTTTCCCAGCTGATGTGTACTATCATGGCCCCATGATACTATGGATATCAATTCCATTTGCAGCTGGCGGTGTCTTGGCGATAGTGTTTTTCATGCCGATGTACTACCGTTTCGGTATGACATCTGCTTATGAGGCAAGTATAGCGTTTTTGCATCTTATTTGAAAAAACAACAACAAACAAACAAACAAACAAACAAACAAACAAACACCCCAACACCCCAACAAACAATAACAATAGTCTGACAGCATTCATATTAATTATATAGCAACAATTATTTTGACATATTCCAGGATTGATATAAATGCCCCTCCATTCGTCAAAATTATATCTCAACTGAAATTATACCCAAATTACAAAATAGTTTATACCAAACTGCTGGAAACTGCTCATCAACCAAAATAATGACCTGAAATACATCAAATGCTTGGAATTAGAAAGGTCTGACGTTCTGATCTAAGCAGGATGTTTTATGCCTTTGAGATTTAAGATTTAAGTCCTGCTATAGGATCGAAACGTCAGGCCCTCCAAACTCCAAGCATTTTAAAATTACCCTTAAAACCATGAGACAAAAAGTGTACAGTGTTAGGCCATATGCAGGCCTAACGTGTTGTCATACGGCTCACACAACTATGTAAAACTGCCACTTGTCAATTTTGATTACTGAAAAATACATTGAAATGAGACAAACTAAGGTGTATTAAAACCACGATTACAATGACCTTCTTGTCATTAACAGTATCTTGAATTGAGATTCAACAATGTGGTGAAGATTTGCGGAGTGTGTTGCTTTCTCCTGTACTCCGTGAGTATCATCGACTTTTATTTGTTTACAAATTCATCGTGCAACAGGGATCTTCAATTCAACAAAACGGGTCGATATATATTTTAGTTTTAGGATTTAAAGCCGTGGGAAGTATAATAATTGTTGTAGTACAACACTTCGTTTAAATTCTGACGTGTGTTACAATGAAAAGAATGACACTGGCGCAGATTGTAGTATGAAAGAATTGTAGAACAAAAGGTTTTACGTTGTAGAAATATGTTTGGGGCGCATTCAAGCTCAACTTTATCGATTGCATTATTGACGAATCGAATATGGCGCCAAATATACCATTACACAGTTAGCATCTGTATCATTTTTCGAAGTTACAATAGAACAACCTGCCAATGGATTCTGCATGACAATGACACGCAGTTTGCTGACAGTTTGCTAAACATGCGTCATATAACTCTACCAATTGGCGCAGCTGTTGGTGGTATTGATTGACCTTTCAACCGTACCAACTGTTTTTAAAAGTTCACAACATTCTGGATGTTGTTTGTTGAGAAAGGTCGAGGCCATATGTGATTCATGACTACATTATTTGCCACGTTCTCTCCCCTAAACTGTGACAGGTGCTGTACATGGGCTTAGTCGCTTACACGGCAAGCGTTGCAATAACTGCAGGTTAGAATGATTCAGTGCTATGTTCACATTTTGAAGTTCATTTGAATGCTATAATACGAATCATACCAACATACGGAATAATTGTTGAATCAAACAAACTTGATCGGGGGTCGATTTCACCAATCTCATCGTAACATACTATCAATCGTAGGACGTAGGATGCAATGCAGCCCTACGTAGGATACGATGTGTTCCTTCGTAACTTGAGTTGCGATCGATCGTAGGGCTTCGTGAAATCGACCCCAGGACAATAGAAAATAAAGAAAATGCTTTCTTCGATTTGTACTTTCATAAAAAGCATGGTTGCATATATAGTCATGTATATATATGCATTCTACGGCGCTCCATGAGTGACATTCCTCTTATCCAAATAACCAAAATAATTATCTCGCCAAGTCGACCTATTAAGCCCTATAAGTCGACCATCGAGATATTTTATCCGGGCAAGGTGACTAAGTGGAAACTAATAAGAAGTCGACATATCCTGATATTTCTCACCAAGACGACTTTAATACTGAAACAAAGATGTCCACATGTTCTGATCACTCAAAGATGACTAACTGAAAGACGGAAGTCGACTTGTCCTGATAGCTTACCTTGTAAAGACGACTTACTAAAATGTTAATTGTCAGGATAAGACGACATTTAAGATTCACTTCGTTGACTTGATCAGATAAATTTTCAGGATTATGCCGACTTCTCGTTTTCAATAAAAGTCATTATGTTGAGATAATGACTGAAAACAGACGACTTTTACAACTAAACATTTTGACATAGATAAGTAAATGATCAGTTACGGATATGTAGAATGATACACCGTAAGAAATACATTGCAAATTTATTTTCGCCATCTCCCCCACCCCTCCTATTTGTGAACAATATTCTTCTTCTTTTTCACACTTGCAAATAATGGAATTTGTTTACAATTGATTACAGTTACAGGTATCTCTGTTGAGGTGGCAATTGTTTCTCTGTGTGTCATCTGCGCTGTATATACAGTCATTGTAAGTATTTTCGTAAATTCTGGGCATTCTATCCACTATTACAATAATGCTATCCCAATGCTAATTTTGTCTGAGAAGTGTTTCAGTAAAAATGATTGTTTATTGACTTTTTAATTTTTTTTCCAGTAAATTAGGGCTGTATTTTGGGGACAATCCTGTTTATTTTAAACATTATATTCACCTTTTAATGAGAATAGGCCTTTAATGTCACTGAAATTCATGCAAAAACAAATTCATCAAATGATGATGATAATATTGATAAAAAAGTCGCATCCTCTTTGAGTGATGCCCCATGTACTGTTTCTCAGGTTGCAGCATTGTCAATGCTGCGCGTATCGATAAAAATGATCCTTGGGATATAGCAGTATGTGCGCAGTTCCATGGCTACTGACTGCCAAACAACAGAGATAACTGACTATTAGGGATACCTCTAACGTAGGGCTGGATAGTTCAGTTGGCAGAGCGCCTGTACGGTATTCAGAAGGTCACTGGTTCGAATCCCGCTCCAGTCAATTCTTCTTTGTTCACTTTTCAAAAACAAATTCAGCTTGATCATGGTCACAGCTACATTCAGGGCGTTTATCGGTAGTTTTTGTGCAGATACTAATCTAAATTAGATATACACGACGCCATTAAAGACACAGGCAGTTATGATTATAACTTATTCGAAATTTCAGAAAGTTTATGTCTGATTAAGAATTCTAGCTCGATGTGTCTTGCCATCATCGAGAGGACTCTGTAGTTTTAAAACAATTGACATATCAATTTCCTATCGACCTATTTCCCAGGGAGGTATCAAAGCGGTGCTGTGGACTGACAGTCTTCAGATGCTCCTAATGATAGCTACTGTACTTGCTGTGATCATTAAATGCAGTATCCACCTTGGCACCAGTCAAATGTGGACAATAGCTTCTCAAGGAGCAAGAACCAATTATTTCCGGTAAGGACAAATTCGAATCTCTTTTGACCGGCTTTGTCGTCATAAATGTTTCCTATTATTATTTGTCCAATATCTAAAAAAGAAAAAATGGAATATTTTCACGATAGTGTTATGCCACACTGAAACTTGTAAATCAAACATTGAAGGTCTTAGAAGGGAATTAAGGAAGTGTAGTTAGTTGTAGATTTATATTACCCTGCACCCTCATCAAAAACCTATTATTACGATGCCTCTTAAGTTTCGGTAAGCTGAACGGAGAGATGAGCACAAACCGATTTATAACGAGCTTTTGAATGTGTTGGTTCTACCATTACAAATGGGGTATTGACACGTTAGCGTCTAAAAGTGGACATCAGGGAGACATCGGGACTTAGGGAGACTTTTTGATGTCTCCCTAAGGTACCAGCTACCTTTTAAAGACATATTTTTACCGTCCATGTTTTGATAGAAGACAGAGAATGCTCTCAGTATGAACATTTATTATGTCAATTTCAAGTTCATTGGTTTGGGGGATTTTTTTTTAGTCTCCGTAAGGTCCCATCCTCGGTTAGAAATCTTCACAGATATACCTTGTGGTGTCAGAAGCATACCATTAAAACGTTTTCTACCTGAAATGCTGTACTTATCCAAAAAAGTAAAACCATGTCCAAAAACGATTTTGATCTTCAGAAGATAATTACCTGTGAAACGGTTATAGAAAATACCGTAGGCATTTTTCACTGTTTTTCTCAAAAAGTGGCCACTGACCACGGTATGGAACTGGGAATTTCACAGATGATTTTCATGCCCATGAATCTGCATTTCTTTGACAAAAACCAAGAAAGTATGAAATAACCTTTAAGAGCGCATTCAGTCTTTCTGTTTTTTTGTGTGTAAACAAATAAATCACGAAGATGAAATGACTTCTTTCCACTCATAATGTAGATCCTTTCCAACTGTTTTCTCTGTGGAACATACCAATGAATCTTGTGATTTATGGACAAGGTTGAAATTTTGACAAAAACTACTCCCGCAAGACCATGGAAAGTCCTTTTCGTACCCCATTCTTTCCCCTCAAGTCGTAATATTCTCCAATGTTGCCATACCTTTGACCTGTTCCCCCCACAAAATGGGTCTGCTTGAAATGCTGTAAATCCATATCACTTGTTTTTTTGTTTGTATAAGTTATTAATACATGCATGGCTAATGGCTTGCATATTATAATCTACAATTATTGGCAATTAATTATTATTTATTATTTTTACTTTGTAGTTTCAACTCGGATATGACCGACTTCCATAATGGCTGGAGTTTTATTGGGCAGTGGACTTATGCCAGTCTATTGATTTCAAACCAGTACATGGTTCAGCGGCTAGTAGTGTGTAAATCTGAGGCGATTGCCAGAGCGTAAATAACTTTCTTTCTTTTTTTCTTTTTTTCTTTCTTTCTTTCTTTCTGACACGAAGAGTGCTTGTCAGGGGCAACTCTCCATATTAAGTGTCCGTTATTAATAACTTTAGCAGGTTTTATAATCACAGTATATGGAGCAAACTACAGCGTGTCCCCCCCCCCAAAGCGCAACACTATTTCGGGACCCATTATGTTAAAATTAAACCGTTTATCACTTGAAGATCCAGCTATATGATACAACCATGTCTTGGCTATCTCCATGTAGAATGTAAGCAAAATCGGGCTGAAATTGACGCAAATGTGACCAATTGAAAGAGTATACTCTTTAAAAACAAATGTGCAGTATTCCAGAATAAGTGGTCAATACACACATAATGTGTATTGCAAGGAAGATGCAAATCGGGTTTTGAGGTTGGGTAATTCAGTCTTAGTTATTCCTTCAATTTCAATCCAATTTTGCTCAAATTCTACATGGTGATAGCCAAGACATGGTTGTATCACATATCTGAATCTTGAAGTGGTGAACAGTTTAATGTTCATATAATAGTTCTCGACACAAATTGTTGCCGGTTTTTGGGACAACCTGTAAAAGAAATTATTTAATTCAATTGAATAATGTCGTGCATATTGATGTCAGGATGGATATTCTAGGTTCTGTAAGTAAACAGAGAATTAACATCCCGGTCCTTTTGACAGAGCGGTGATTTCTTACGTCATTGGCGCCCTTGTCTTCCAAGTTCTCTTGGTCGCGGCTGGGACGGCTCTGTACTCTTATTATGTAGGGTGTGATCCTACTACATTGGGCTACACATCAAAGAATGACCAGGTATCGTAATGCCATCTTCAAACTGTGTATTGAAAACAAGATGCATATTTCGAGTCAGTGTGCTTGATTTCTCCAAAAATTCTCCAAAACATCTCAATGTGGCCGATTCACAATAGTGCGCCTCCAAGAGTTTGCAACACGTTGGCCAATCACAATGCGCGGAATTTGTCGATCCAATGTGGCCGTGTCCCAATATTCTCTGGCTGCGACCGCAAATATTAACTCACAAGTCTATGGAAATGGCTGCTGTCACTGGCTCGTGGCTGCCATAGGTACATGCGTAAATTGCCAGCCGCAGCCAGAGAATCGGGACACGGTCTAAACATCTGGAAAGGGTCGACCGATTCTACGCATTGTGATTGGCCAACTCGTTGCAAACTCTTGGAGGTGCGATCATCCCAGTATTGTGAATTGCCCGCACAGCATCGAGAGTCACATTGGATCTTCACATTCAACTTCATGATACTGCTTACAAAACAAATGTCTGAAAGCTTTGAGAACTAATACAGTATTACAGGGTGCTAAGAAATCATAACATAGCGAATTATTGATCATTTATTTAAAAAGATTCTACCGTATTTCATCATTGATGTCTTCGGTGGCTTGCCCGGTATTCCTGGCCTGCTTCTCTCGGGATTGTTCGGCGCTGCACTGAGGTAATGACACAAAGTGGGTCTTTGTTTTTTGTACTGAAAATAACAACAAACCAAGCAAATAGGGAAAAGGGCCATTCAAAATAGTACGCCACCAAGAATTTGCAACGGGCTGACCAATCACAATGCACGGAATTTGTCGACTCATTAATACACATATGGACAGGGTCGACAGATATCGCGCATTGTGATTGGCCAACGCTTTGCAGGCTCTTGGTGGCGCACTGTTTGGAATCACTTGTACAATAAACACTGGCCCTGTGTCTTTACATCTATATTTAGGCCTACTATACCGTTCACGCCGTCCATTTTACATATTATTTTCCCTCTATAAAAACCGTCATCTGAAAATTGAGCAAAGCGTTTTGCAAAGCATCATTGTATAGCCATTGGCGATGTGTGTATTGACAATTCCATTACCTTCTTCTTCACAGCACTTTGTCGTCGGTTCTAAACTCTACTGCTACACTTGTAGGAGAGCATTTTGTCAAGCCGTTCTGGACAGGGCTTTCTGATGCCAAGTACACTGTCGGCCTTAAAATCATCGGTATGAAAAAGAAAGAAATAATTATTATTTGAAAATGAATCGGCCTCTTTTACAGCTGTAATAGCTTTTTTTTTTGGTCAGTTTGATTTGTTTTTAGCCTAGCCTCAGAATAGTGTAATATTAATAAGCCTACCGGATAATTACATTAATTGCTTATGAGCTCTGTATGGACCAACATAATGCTATGTGTCAATTTCCCTTCCTTTTTGCTATTAACAGTTGTTATCACCTCGGTGGTCACCCTTGGTACGGCATTCTTGGTTCCAGTCGTTGGAGATGCCGTTGCGGTAAGGCAGACGTCTTATATTTTAATCTGAACGGAAAAAGCTAACATTTTCCCCGCGTTTTATTGTTTATATCTTTTCTATATTAGATTTTTCTGATATACTTTACTGTTTGAGAAAAGTAGAATACCTAAAAAATAACAAATCTTAATTCCTAAAACTTTAAACTCGATGTAAATTCCAGGTGCTCCTTACAATCAATGGATGTACCATCGGAATCGTTCTTGCCTTATATCTCTTGGGGGCGCTGTTTCCATTCTGCGGATCGAAGGTATGGCTAGTATACACGGGTTTACACTTCGGAGGCCATCTTGGATTTTATCGCAACTTCAAAACGAGGCACTTCTACGCATGCGCACTTTTCGAAGTGTAAGCCCGTCCATTGTCGAAGACAATACACGTGTTTACACTTCTGCGGTTTTTATCGCGACTTCGAAACGAGGCACTATCACGCATGCGCACTTTTGGAAGTGTAAACCCGTGTATTAATAGCCTTTACGAAAGGCTTGATGCTAGGCGTGGGACTCATATCACTACCGCCATTTTAGGCCCACAAAACGAAATGAAGGGATTGGGCCACATGACGAAGCCGAAGAAAGGCTCCAGCTTCACCATGTATTTCGAGCCCTTCATTTCATTCAGGACACAAAATGGCGGTAGCAAAGTCCCAGGCCTAGTCTCAAGCCTCATTAATTTGTAACCCTATATACTTTCACGCTTATTTGGATTGGGAATTCTCGATAAGAAGAAGCTAGTGCGTCTCAGTAAGTTATGCACAGTGTCTTTGGTAGGCCAGATTTCGTCTACGATCACAAAGAAAGCGAAGAAGTCTTCAATCAAACCCATATGGCTGCTTACATTGTGCCAGTCCGGTGTAAAAGTTAAATCTGTCTTCCCTCCAAATATGTCCGGGGCAGAATACCCCAGGTAAAATTGTTCCCGGAAAATTGTACATGGCCATAGCCGTGTAAATGTGCCACCCGGACAACTGTAAATGGCCACAACCTTGTGCATGTAAATATGTACGGGTGGACACTTTTACAGGGGAATTAACCCTTACACCGGCAACCTTGATCTTAGTAATAACTGCCCAGTTTGTACTGAAACAAGTTCCATTTTGTAGGGCGCCATCAGTGGTTTCGTGGTTGGACTGGTGGTAGGTGTGGTACTGTCCGTGGGCTGCATCGTCCATCAAATCCCGCTGGAAAACCTGCCACTTTCAGCTGAGGTGTGCTTGAATGACACGTACTCCTCTATCAATGATACAACGATGTCTGTAACATCCGATGTGACTCAACTGTGGACCAATGCCACACAAATGACAACTGTGATTGACACAGAGGATAGCAGGTTTGTTATTGAATATCACAACCGGAGAGACCGGTACTATTAATTTAATTAATTAGCCCTTAAGTCTCCTTAAATTTGGCCTTAACGAGCAATGTTCATTATCTAAATGGAAACCTTGACTTTAAAAAGCATAACAATGAAGGTACCTTAAGCCAGGCTTATACTTATTATCAGTGTGTATGTCGCCCTCTGTCGGCGAAACGAACGGCGCCCCCAAAAGCTGTTGTAAAGGTTAAATCTGTCCCCCATCTAAATGTGTCCGAGGGGACAGAAAACACGCAGGTAAATGTGTTCTCCGGACAACGTACATGGTCACAACCGCGTAAATGTGTCCGGGCGGACAGTAACTAGAAAAGTAATGGTGAATGGTGAATGGTTTCAACTTTGTGTTTTCTACAGTGCCTTAAAAGAACTTTTACATGTAGCACAATAAATGTTGGTCACAAGTTGGAGTAAGTCCAAGCCTGTAATTCAAAAGAGTGGGATATTTTTGCTTTTAATACGATGTATTATTTCATTCTTCAACAGACCAACTATTTTTTCATTGGCAAAATCCTGGCTCTCCTTTGTGACATGCGTTACTACCATCGTTGTGGCTCTTCTGGTTACATTGGTGACAGGTATGTACATAATAATTGATATCACCAGAACATTTTTCGGTTTTGATCAAAAGTTTGAATAATTAATTAGCTGATAACACTGTCAGCTGCATTGATAGTGTAACCTTATAAATACCGTCCTGGTGCATTTGAACATTGAATAGTTATTTTATGGAGGTATAATTTTATATCTATATACAATATACATTGTAATATTTGACGATCTTGACGATACTTTTTGGTTGGTTGGTGATTAAGGGCGCCCTCTATTGTTTCGTGTTATTAATCCATGGCAGACCTATGTTTATTTTCCATTACGTTAATATAGGAAGGCAAGACACCTCGAAAATCGATCCAAGACTGGTGATCTGGACAATGCGAAGTTCATCCATACCCTTGAAAAAGATATCGGTGAGTCTGGTTTGGTTTGGTAACAATAGGTTTTATGCATCCACCACGCGCAAATGATTCCAAATAGTGCGCCACCAAGAGTTTGCAAGGCGTTGGTTCAATCACAACGCGCAATTCTGCCAGATTCGTTCTAGGGGCCTCTCTCAAAGCTCGGTTCAGGCTCAGGCTCCGGCTCAGGTTCCATTTTGTGAATCCATTCTAAAAAAAATAATATGTATCAAAATAGAGGCTTTTGGCTACGGTTCGGAAGTAGATTCTCTGGTTAGAACAAAAACAAAAAAAAGCTTCAGCTTCAATACAATGCCACAGCATATTTCAGTATTATGGATAACAGAGACGAAGCCTGAGTCTGAGCCCGAGCCGAACTTTATGAAAGGCCTCAGGTGCGCATGTTGTCGATTAAGTTCTGTGAATTGTGATTGGCCAACATGTTGGAAACTCTTGGTGGCACGATTTGTTTAAGCTGTTTTACCCAAATAATTTAATGCCCAGTGCGGTTCTTTTGTTTACCATTACAATCAGCAATTGTGTGCTGGGCCAATATTTCTTCTAGGTCAAAATTGACCCCGTGTGCATAAGCAGAATGGGTGTGACCACGTCCCTCCCTATCCTTCCACCAATGGTCATCTTCTAGTAATAAGGCTGCCACGCACGATGGAGGCCATAAATCCAAACACTACTTCGCACCTTCTCAGCCCAAGTTTTATTCCAAAGGCTAAACCATTAATTTGTAGCTCTATGTCTAACCCATGGTAGCCAACTAACCATCAATATAAAGAGAGCAAAATAGAAAATTGCAGTTTATGAAAAATGGTTCGATAGGATTCGACATTGGGTGTAATTTTTGTTATAAAACAATACTTTGCATAGGCTAGCCAAAAATGTGAAATGTTTGCCCCATTTGGCTATCATGCTGTTTCTTTTCAAACAAACAAAGGACCGTTGTCTTGTTAAAGGTAGGTTAAAGGTAGTATCATACTTTGGTAAGAAGCCCAAAAAGGAATGTTCACAGATTTACGTATAACTTACAGGGAATGAAGATGGTGGTGGTAGAAACATACTGTTAAAAATGTTCCACCTGAAACGGTGTATTTATCCAGAAATTAATAAAACAACGACCAAAAAATAAAAAAGAATACAAAATACTGTGGCTGTTTTTCACTGTTTCTCAAAAAGTGGGCACCGTATGGGACTGAAATTTTCATAGATAACTGTTACTGTATCTGTCTTGGTATTTTTGCCCATAAATCTGTATTTCTTTAATAAAAACCAAAGTATGATACTACCTTTAAAGGCGCACCACTTGACTTACATACAATATACAGTTAATATAGATGGTTTCCTGTGCAGTTTCCTGTATGGAAATAGGAGATAATAGGTCACAAACACAGAACCAGGGCAATACTTCCAGTGCGATCTGGTCATCTTCAGTCCCCATAAAGATTTGTCATCCAAAATTGTATTTATCCATTCCCCATATGCTCAGACCGAAGATGATGAGGACTCGGATTTCAAACTAGATTCTAAGCAAGGTGGTGATCTGCACATCACATCGAAGCCAAAAGTCAAAAATGGATTAGAGGACCAGACAGCTTCCGAGGCAATGCTGTGATCTGGAAGGTGATTTATGGGTTCTGTTGCTGCTCCCCGATTGTTGAACAGTCTACCTATCCCTATCAGAAACTCCGTCAGTGTGCCATCCTTCAAGAGGTCTCTTAAGACTCATCTTTTCCCACACACGGTAGCTGGTCGTACGTCCTAGTTGTCTTCTCTTGTTTCTTTTTGTTGTTCTTTATTTCTTCAGCGCCATGTATCCTTTTGCAATTTGGCGCTCTATAAATCCGGTTATTATTATTATTATTATTAATAAAATCAAAGTTTGGTTTTTAATTATAATGTCATTTAAAGGTCATGTACAAGATTGGTAACAAACCAAAACAGATTTTTTTTTTTTACAGATTTACCTATAACTTTCATGATATAAAGATTGTGCTGGTATAAACATATCGCTGGTAAACATATAGAAATATTTCCGTCTGAAATGGTGTATTACCAAAAGAGTAAAACCAAACACCAAAAACATTATTATATAAACATATCGCTGGTAAACATATAGAAATATTTCCGTCTGAAATGGTGTATTACCAAAAGAGTAAAACCAAACACCAAAAACATTATAATTTTTTTTTCTTCAGATTTTTATAGATTTCTTATAGAAAATAATTGAGTCGGGTTTAAGCTATAAACATACAAAAAGATGCACTGGTAATGAAGGGGAACGTTCGGGCTGACATTATATTGGCTGATAATGGCGAATGTGTATACTCCATGCGCAAAAGTTGACGTAATCATTTGCATTTGGTTCAAAATTCTCCTCTCACAATATATTATTTGTCTTTGTCAAAACAAATAATTAACTGCTGCAAACTGCTCATCAGCCAAAATAATGACCTGAAATTTATAAAATGTTTAGAGTTAGGAGGGCCTGACGCGTTTCAATCCTATCAGGATCTTTATCTTTGTCGATAAATATGTAATTTCCAATAAACCATTACAGCATTATATTTTTGTGGGTCGATGAAGCTTGAACATTCAGTTCTAAATGTTTTCATATTTCACTTCTTGTGGATGAGCACGGTGGAAAAAAAAAATTGAATTTGATTCCAAACTACACTCCTAAAACGTCTAGCGATATTTCTCGCTTTTTCCCAGTTGTGTATGTTAAATGCTTACATCTTGTTGCCTTGTTCGTTAAATTCAATATATATTACCTCTGTATGTTATTTAATGTTACAGAAAATATAGGTGAGTAGATTGCAGAATTAGATAATTGATTGAATACCATATAAATCTACTTATGATATATAAGATCTATAAGATGATATAAACTACTTATGATATATATTTTCTCTTTACTGATTTTGCTGAATGATTATACTGTATGATTTTATGTAAAGGCAGACATTAATATAATAATAAGTCTTATGGATTATTGCTTTGTACCCTTAAAGGTAGCATCATACTTTGCTAGCATAGGGCCTACACCAAATCAGAAATCTTCACAGATTTACCTATAATTTACAGGGTACACAGATGGTAGAGACATGTCGTACGTTTTTCTGCCTGAAATGACGCATTTATCAAGAAAGGAGTGAAACTAATGACAACAATTTGTGTGATCTAAACAACAACAAAAAACCAAAGAATGATATTACCTTTAAAGCCAGACGTTTACTTGTTTTCATTTGGGAATTTATTTTGTGGAAAATGCATAAAGCTAAAAGCTGTTAACTGTTTTGTTTTGATTTTTAATATTTCAGTTCAGATAATGTTTAGATCTTCCAGTAGTTTTAAGGTTCGTTATAGTTGCCAATCTCTCTTTTTAAATTGATTAAAAACGGTTTTTAGCAGGTTTCAACGAGATGATAATTAAAGGTGAATTTTTCATTGTTTTATTTTAAAACTTATCGTGATTTCTCCAACCAATATGACGACTTGTATTATTAGCATTTTTGATAACACATTATTTATGCGGTGTTCGTATTTACCAATGGTATCAGATGATAGGTGATATGATTTAAAAAATATAAGAATATAAAAAATGCAAAGCCAAAGCCAACGTTTTTATATTTGCTTATTTGCTCGATTGCTTATTTACTTTTCATTGAATATAAATATTACAAATGGGAAACCATAAAAGTATTTTTTTATCATGAAATAAACAAATTAACACATGGCATTATTCTGTTAGCTTGGTTTTGATTGCCTCTGTTATAGTTTTTATTATTTTCTATTTTACAAATAGTTTATAAAAAATACATATTAAATGGAGTAAGCAAGGATAAAAAAGCAATTACATAATAATTGACATGTTTATATCAAATTGGTACACTGCAGAACTCTGAGGGAATTACATGCACCAGTCAGTATCAATAGGCCTTTATATAATGAATATTAATGATTAATGAATTATGTACTCTAAGCTTTAACTGCGAATAACGGATTCTACATTTCTGGACAAATTCAAAAGATCTCCGACGAAAGGTCGAACGCTTTTCGTAACAAATGAATTGTTTCTGAAACTAAATTTGATTACGCATGTGTCTGTCATTATTTGGAATGTTAAATCTGTGTTCATTTCATTACCGCCATAATTATAAGGAGACCTATACAAATGCAACGGATTGGTTGTGCACCCAGAAGATGAAAAATAAGCGACCAAAACCACTAAGAACCACGAATGCCATGCACTGTGTACGGTATAGGTAAAATGGTAGAATACTCTTTCGTAAGGAGGAACAAGTATGGAATAACACGTTTACAAAATTTGCTTAGGCCCAACCCTTGTGTTTACTTGATTTCTTTACACTGGACGGGAACCAAATCCTTCTTATATTGTGGACACGACACCATCATCGTCAATTAGTTACACAAAAATCACCGATTGTCACGCTATTTTGGCCCAAATCGTGATGTACGTGGCCCGCTTAAGGGTTCGGGGAAATTATGAGTTCTAGATGCTCCATGGTGCGTTCTAAGACGATTTATGGCCACTTTTTTCAGACTTTTTCCAAAAGGATTTCATTTTATGTAGTGCATAATTATATTTTAAACAGAAATTTAAATAGAACATCAGTAGTTCAGCACCAACGAAAAACTTGAAAACTATTGATGTGATTTGGTAAAAGGTTTTAAGACTAAGTGTTCTGTCACTTGTCGGTCACTGGATACCAAATTTGCTCAACCAACTTTGCGTATGCATATAAGATGGGGGGGGGGGATAATTGGTTTTTTGTTGTTTGTCTGCAATTTTTCTCGCCAGTTTCTTCCTTTTTTAAATCCGAAAAAATGAGTGATCTTGTATTTGAAGTCAATATTAGACGCTGGTGCCGTTTTAAGACACCGTATAGATGGGTCACGTCGATAATTCATAGGTTGCCTAGTTACCCTTTGCACGTATATACACAAGGTGTGGACATTACAAATCACTATTGTTTTCTTTCTGGCGGTCTCCATTTCATTCTCTTTCTATTATTTATTGTCACCGATTAATACAAACAGTGACCTGCGCATGACCCATGATTTTCCTAACTAGCAAGGCGGTATGACCATAGAAGAGAAGAGATACTATACCAAGACAAGAACCACCGATCCTTCAACAAATTTGCTGATTGCCATCACCGACCTACCAATGTGGGTGGGGCTCACGTCTCAGTCACAGAATCTTATAAAACACGGTGTCTGAGCATCACTATCGGTACAACTGTCCTAGCTATTCCTAGCAGTCAAACAAGGTAAACAGAGAGCACCCTGATATCTCATTTTGGTGATAATGGACGGAAGAGGAGCAATGTTGTTGGTGGGGCTGTTTCTGCTGATCGGTAGCATTGATGGGCGTTTGACAGCAAGTCAGCAAGATGAAATACTTCAGTACCACAACGAAGTGCGCAGCAACGTTTCTCCAAAGGCTAAAAATATGAGGAAACTAGTAAGTTTCATTCAAGAAGGACTTACTTAAGTTATCAGAATTTTTAAGATCTCGTAGCCATTTTAGATCCAAGTCCAATGCAATTCCTCATACCAAAACAACCATTCTACTTATTGCCGAAATTCTAGTTCTCGGTAGGCCTATTAGACCAAGACTATACGCCGTGCTACTGCCTTTCCGAATACTGATAGCGCGACAGACCCTGTCAAGCCAAAGAGCCTGCCGTGCCGAACTCAATTTGCCCAGCCAAATTCACGCTAAACGACGTGGTATTTGAAGAAAAAAAACCTTGAAAAATCGACACGGCAGTAGCACGTTATATAGCCTAGGCATAAGAAAGCCGTAAGCATAAAAATGGTTATCATGGGCCATTTTAATGGGTTTCTTCGTGTAGTTTCCTAATGACAGGATATGTATGTTTAGATTCACTTTTCGGATAAAGTACATGTATATGTAATGGTTCTAGGATACCTCTAAAACAGCGTTGTAAAACATTGAACGGCATGTCGTTTTACCGAATCACAACTTTACAAATGTAGGGTATAGTGTTTGGTTTTAATCATTTACTGCAAACATTAAGAAATAATAATTGAAAAGTGAACAAAGAAACATTGACTGGAGCGGGATTCGAACCGGCGACCTCCTAAAATTAATACCGTACAGGCGATCTACCAACTGAGCCATCCAGTTCTTTGTTCACTTATGAATGACTTTAAAATTCAGTCAGTTTCCCTTGTGATTATTTGATGATGTTAAAGGGTTGTTAACCTTCGAGAAGATAAAGTATTAGTTTTGAGGAGTTGTTCATTTTTGCTGTATGATTTTTCGTACATTCATGTTTGTTAGAAATGGGACAACGGCTTAGCAAGACTAGCTCAGGGATGGGCCAGTACTTGCCCCACTTGCCATAATCCCAGGAGGGTCCACGAAGACTTTCCCTACGTTGGAGAGAACATCGCGTTCAGTCGCATGGACAACATCCAAGCCATCACGAAGCATTGGTACAAGGAGGAGGACGCCTATACCTTCAGGACCAATACCTGTACACCTGTTCCAGGAATCTCAAAATGTAGTGACTATATTCAGGTAAGCTTGCTTTTTCCTTTGAACAAAGTGTTTTGTTCGTTTGGTGTGAGTTTACCCAAACAGTGACCTTAACTCTAGATCTTCATGCCGATATGTTTATACAAGAAAACAACACCTAAACATCTGAAAATTATTTAAGGTAACTTCATACTTTTTGCCAAAGTCTGTCTTAGAATTTTGCCAAAGTATATAGGTTCATTGGCAAAACATCAAATAAAGATCAGGCGCGGTTCTACGGGGGGGGGGGGGGGGGGGGGCTAGGGGGGCTGTAGCCCCCCAAAAATTTTGTCTAGCCCCCAAAAAAAAATGCAAGTGAAAAAAAAAATCTTGAAAATACTGGATTTTTTCAGTTATTAAGCGGCAATGACATAAAAAACGCGTTGTGTGGGCTATAATGTGCATGTTTTTCGACTCCTAATAAAACATAGCAGAAGCGAGTGTGAAGAACCCAAAATATTGGGTCTTCTAGCCCCCCCCCAAAAAAAATAATGGCTCTTTCTAGCCCCCCCAAAAATGTTGACTCTAGAACCGCGCCTGATAAAGATATAGTTTAAACAGTCATCTGAGAAATTGCCAGTCCCATATACGGTGCCCCGATTTTGAAAAAAAACAACAACAACAAAAACTGGAAATCTATTCACAACAGTTTTGATCTCCATGAGGTCAAAACTGTTTTCCGTCTTTGGTTTTATATATTTTCTGAAACGTTTCAGGCAGAAAAATGTAATAGTATGTTTCTGCCACCACCATCTTTATAAATATACTGCATAGGCAAATCTTAGAAGATTTCTGTTTTGCTATACATTTACTATACCAAAGTATGATGTAACCTTTAATATTGGCCTTACTGTGTCATCTTATGACGTTTCAGTCTGTATGATTAGATGAGTAAGTCTCTCATGCATAATACCATTACAGCATAAAAGCCACCGTTACAAACCTTTGCATATTCTCGTCAGCCGAAAAAGTGTGACCTCTCTTCATCTTTTGACGTTCTTTATTATCAAGATGGCCTGCGCAGATACAGAGTATGTTGGATGTGGCTACAAGAAAGGTTGTCAGGGCGGATATTACAACGTTTTGGTCTGCAACTACGGCATGGGGTAAGTCGGATACAGTTGATTGTCCGTCTGGCTGTCTGCCTGTCGGTGGGTCGTTCCTATTGTTTGTTTGTTTGTTTTGTTTTATTTTGTTTTAAAGGTATAACACAATCATGATTGGTAAAGGTCACTGAACAGCACACTCACACTTTGTCTGATCAAGCCTTTCATGAAATAACAAACCTGTGAAAATTTGAGCTCAATCAGACAATCAGACTCAATTTTTTTTATGAAACATAAAGAATGGTTTGATCTTACCCCGATATCAAAACTGTTTTCGGTCCTTTTTTAATTTATTTTTTACTAATTTCTGGAGAAAAACACCATTTCAGGCTGAAATAATTTCATGGTATATGTTTCTATACACCAGCACCATCTTCATACCCTGAAAGTCATACGTAAATCTATGAACATTTCTGTGTGGGTATGTTAACAATTCTGCACTGTACCTTAAATTAATTAAATTGTTTTGTTTTGTTTGTTTGTTTGATATTTGTGGGCCTTTGTAAGCATAAGGACAGGAAACTTGCTTGATAACAGCATTACAAAATACTTAAAAAACTCATTTCAGTTTTGTATACTCGTTTCACCGACAGTTGCAACATCAATAACAAGCCGTACAGTAGGCAGAGGGGAGATGACTGCGTGTGCCCCCCTGGCTACAAATGTGATGGAGGTCTTTGTGGTAAGTTTAAAGGCGGTTCATTGAATCATAAGAAAACTGTGAACAGAAAAAGAAATGAAAATGAATACATATATTTAGTATTTGCATTTGTTCACTTTCTAAGGTTAATATAATAGTTTTGCGGCTTTGTTTTTCAGTTCGTTTTTCTGCATGAAAACAAGTTCATGGGCAAAAATATCAAGAAAGATACAATAAAAGTCATCTGTGAAATTTCAGTCCCGATCACGTTGCCCACTTTTTGAGAAAACAGTGAAAAAAGGACCACAGTATTTCATAAGGTTTTTTTCTTTTTTATTTTTGATCTTAAAAAGATCAAAAATAATTTTGGTCATTGGTTTTACTTTTTCTGGATAAATACAGCATATTAGGCAGAACAATTTTAATGGTATGTTTCTCCCATCACCATCTTATACCCTGTAAGCTATAGGTAAATCTGTGAAGATTTCTGTTTTGGTTTGCTACCAAAGTATGATACTATCTTTAAGGATGCATCGTTCAATTTCTAAATACACTTCATTGCTTGCGTCTTTGCTTTAAAATGTTTTAATGATACTTAAAAATAACTCATTATCTTTTACATTGATTTTTGTTTTCTTTTAAATTTTCAGAGAAGGCCTAGAGGAAATCATCTACCGGACCACAACTGAAAATGTTAACGGATCAAGACTCATTAAATGTTATGAATTTTACATGCACGTCGTACAGTATACTAGTTAAAGAGCATTATCTTTCTAAGTTGTAAATTTTCACCTGTGTAGATGTGCACAGTCATCAATATGATGCTTTATTCTTTAGACTACAATAAAGGGCGGTCAAAGTCAAATTCATGGGGGAAATGAACAATGCATTCAATTCGGGCGATTTCAAATACTGCGCCACCAAGAGTTTGCAACCTCTTGGCCAATCACAATGCGTGGAATCTGTCGACCCTTTCCAGGTGCGCATTTTGTCGACAAATTCCGCGCATTGTGATTGGTCAAAGTGTTGCAAACTTTTGGTGGCGCACTATTTGGTATAGCCCGAATCGAGATTGGTGGAATGTAGGTCACAAGAAACAAAACGTTAATTTTTAGCACAAGTGCTATGCATTCTAGAATTGGTCTACTTTGTCAACTGTTTGTTGAATGACATCACAGTGATTCCACACTTTCCACTTTCTCTGCAGTTTCAGATTTATGAACTTTTTTGGGGGAGGGGTTCATTACATATGCAAATAAGATTTCCCATATTAATAAATTAAAAGTTTTCTTTTAGTGCTGGACACGCTCTTTGTGTGTGCCCCTGTTACAAAGTGCCAACGAAAATCTGAGAACAACCGGCCTTGAATTTCATTTATTATTCTAGTTTTTTATTTCTTTTTGTAAATACTTGGATCCTAGCAGAATCTTTATCGAAGGCATTATTGCGTCCTCTACGAAAAAAAACTTGTTTGTTCATTTTTATATCGATCCGGGTGATTATCACAAATTTTTCTAATTTTTGTTTTTAATTGAGACGATATTCTAGTGTAATTTAATTTCAGTTAAGTCTAGATGTGCCGTGCTCAGTAGGTGATGACAATAAAGTTCGAAATATCGAAAGCTCTTTGGTTGAAAGGAGTTTTTTTGTGGCGTGTTTGTTTGTTTGTTTGTTTGGATCTCTGCCTGTTTTATCTGTCAACCTCAAAGTGCCTAAGTTGTCCATCCGCACACATAATACACCACACATTGGCTGATGCCTCCAAGATGACACACGATCTCTACCTGGACTGGTTTATTGAATAATGTTATTTG
The DNA here is from genome assembly GCA_963971285.1 of Astropecten irregularis. Taxonomy (NCBI): domain Eukaryota; kingdom Metazoa; phylum Echinodermata; class Asteroidea; order Paxillosida; family Astropectinidae; genus Astropecten; species Astropecten irregularis. The sequence goes on along the minus strand of OZ020250.1, from coordinate 3,570,439 downwards.
CATTTCCCCTATACCTATAGCGCTAATTGTCTTTTTCTTAATATAATAATAATATAGGACATTTATATTGCGAAGCTACTATATGAATATACTCTACTGCGCATTACAACTTTATTATTATCCCTGGTCATCGGGCCATAATTTACATGATTTCCTGAAACCATCTCAACTCCATGAATGGGGAGTATACAACCCCGGCAACCAATGGCGTCACCAGACTTTTGAGTCTGGGGGGGGGGGGGGGGCACAAGGGGGGCACTAGCAATTGTTAGGGGGGCACCATTACAATATATATTATATTTTTTTTCACCAACCCAAATCTCAAATGGGGGGGCACGCGGGGGGGCACAAGGTTTTCCAGGGGGGGCACGTGCCCCCCCCCCCCCCCCCTGGCCCCCCCTTGGTGACGCCACTGCCGGCAACCGTATTCAGAGCACAGAGGCTAATCAAACCACAAAGCCATACCCTCGCAGGTACCCATTTACACCTGGATGAAGAGGAGCAATATGTGACAAAGCGTCTTGCCTAACAACGCAAGCACTATTAACCCACAATTCGAACCCACAATCTGTACATTGACCACAAGACATTGAGTTCAACACGCCAGGCCACTAGCCCACAGCACCCCACCCTCAAAATTAAGTGGCAATTTTGTGCTTGTCTATCTATACTGACCGGATCAGAGGAATTATATTTGACTCTGAAACCAGTACACATCAAATAAATCAAAAATGAATCATTATGGACACCAAGAGTCGATTTCACCAAACTCATCGTAACTTACTATTGATCGTAGGATCGTGTGATGCATTGAAAACCCACGTAGGTTATGTAAGATACGTTGGTTATCCTTCGTAACTCAAGTTACGATCGATCATAGGGCTTCGTGAAATCGACCCCTGGACGGATATAATAGCCTACGAGATGCGTCCCACGTGCTCCTGGGGCCGATTTCATAAAACTTACGACCCGTCGCAGAGTTAAGACGCATCCTTTCTCTATGGACTCACCGCATAGATGCGACGCGTCGCAGCTATGACGGGTCGCAAATCGAGTTGCGACGCGTCGCAGAGCTTTATGAAATCGGCCCATATGTGTCACGTTTTAGGCCTTGGCGCCAAAAATAGGATTCCAATCAGTCACGTGTCAGTCATTATTTTGAATGTTCAATCTATCGGTTAATTTTATTTCCACCATGACGGGACCTCTACAAAATAATGCACTGCCAGGATTGGTTGTGCACCTTTAAGATGACAAATTGGCGACCAAAATTACTTCCTGTTAATTAATACTGTGCATTGTATACAATATACCAAAATTACTTCCTGTTAATTAATACTGTGCATTGTATACAATATATCGCGTCTCATAATGAGGAGTAAGTCTAAATGGCCGGATCAAAACGTTCACGAAATTTGTTTAGGCCTACCCCTTGTGTTTACCGGATTTCTTTACACTGGACGGAAACCAAATAAATCTCATCTTGTGAACACGACACCATCATTGTCAATAAGTCAAACCAAAATCATCGATTGTCACGCTATTTTGGCCCCAAATCGTGTTTTACTTTAGAGCACCACTATTATACCCAATTCTGCTGAAATTAAACTGCATTTGTGCATGCGATCATATAAAAGCTCGTAAAACAAATCAACTTTTGAATTCAAACAGCAAAAAAGCAAATCTTTCCTAACGTCCGAAACAGCTTGGTGTTTGTACTTAAAACAAATATCAAAATAATGGCCCGTTAGTATTCTGAGATTGGCCAAGTGTACATATAGTGTGATCGGCCTACAAATAATCTTATGGTAAAAACAATTCCTATTGTAGCTTAGTATAAACCTGAGAACTGGGGAAGCTAAGCAAAAGACTGGCATAATCAAGTCGGTTACTTGAAATGGATGCATGAAATCATCATCACGTGTATTAAAGGAAATAGTCATACTTTGGTAGCATACCATCTTTTAAAGATCCAAAAAAAAAGAGAAAAGACTTAAGAAATACTGTGGCTGTTTTTCACTGTTTTCTCAAAAAGTGGGCACCGTATGGGACTGAATTTTTCACAGATGACTGTTACTGTATCGTCCTTGATATTTTTGCCCATGCATCTGTATTTCTTTGACAAAAACCAAAGTATAATATATACCTTTAATGTGAGTTTCACTACTTTTTTATACAAAATTACATGTACCAAGCCCACTATAGCCTATGATATTGCAGGCATTTCTTGGATTCGAGCCCTTTGACGCCAGGAAATGTCATACATTATGCTTGAAAACAAGCATAAAACCTGGTTTGATTTAATGGGAAACCAAATAATGTTGAACGCATGGATTGGGAACTAGGGGTCTACTGCCCTCTTTCGGCGAGTAGGTGATTTCTTATTAACGAAAAAGTCGCTAGTTTAGAGAAGCCCGAATACTCACGTATAGTGCTCCATTCGGGGAGGAGTCCTTGATGTGTTTTACAGATAAAGAATAGGGTGAAATAGGCTAAAAACTCTCGAACTTGTTTTAATTACGTTCCGGCAACGATTTTGTCCAAAACATAAACAAATAGAAGTGGACTATAAATCTTCCCTTTAAGCCTTTGAGGCGGTTGCAACCCCCCCCCCCCCCCCCGGTTCAACCGCAGACCAATGTTATTATTTATATCAGTAAAATGGAGAAAATGGGAAACAATTCGCACCCAGTTAACCAATTTTTTAATTCCAGAGTATTTTTCAATACATTGAATAGATTGCTGAAAATCAGCTGAAAGGATAGAGTGAGCAACCAAGAGGTTCTAAATAGAGCTGGAACACACAGGTCCTTAGTGTCTCAGTTTATGCAAAGAAAGCTGCGTTAAGCAGGACATATTCTTAGAAGCAGTGGTGGTGAGCTTCCAAACATTATCTTGGAAGGCTTAATAGAAGGTTCCTGAGGCAGAGGAAGACAAAGAGGAAAGTGGAGCGATGACATCACTAGCTGTGGTGCGGTACAACATCTTTAATACGTAGGAGCCAAAAAGAGCAGCTGAGTATAGAAGTCAATGGAGAACCTTAATGGCCAACCTTCGTAGTGAAGACGACACTTTTTGATTGTATTTTCAGAAACCTTTTTTTGCACTTTGATTTTATTGTTTACCATTAATGTCCTACAATTTGAGAAAAAATCCTCGACAATAAATCTTCTGTTTTGTAAACGAAAAAGTGAAACTGCCCCAATTCATACTGGCACGTCCCTCGATAAGTTTTTCGGGCCGCATTCTTCATGATTGTGACTCAGTATATGACTTGATTTCGTCAATCGTTAATCAATTTTTATTTGTAAATCCTCTGTTTCCTGAAAGCAAGATCCTTCCATGAACGGGATTCGGTTCACATCTTGTTTGATGGGCTGTCGTTCTGCTTGTGGAGTGTAAGATATAAAATAAATTTGAAAAAAAGAAAAGAATTCACAGGATGGGGGGGGGGGGGGGATTCTGCACCCCTCAAATCTTGGCTGATCAATAATTGATATCGATTACAATTTGGCTGAGTGATAGAGAATGTCGTCACGACAATCTGCATACAAATACCAATAGGCCTAAACTGATTGATTAATTACCTAACAAGAGCCCGTTTGTTGCTCAATACAAATTAATAATCTTCTGATTGCAATAAAAATTGTGACCTTTCTTATTCATTTAATAAAGGCTTACAACGGGTCAATTGCCGGTCAGTGGATACCAAATTTGCATAGCAAATTTCGATGTTTACATCGGGATAATATATTAAAATGACATTTATTGTTTTTTGTTGTTTGTCGGCATTTTTTCTTGCCAGTTTCTTCTTCTTCTTCTTTTTAATCCGCAAAGGTGTGATCGTGTATTTGAAGTCAATATTGGATACTGGTGTTGTGTTCTAGACGTGTTAATGCATAACAGGTCGCCTAGTTACCCTTTAGACGTATATACATAAGGTGTTGATTTTAATAGATTACTATATTCTTTATTTTCAGGTCATGATGTCTTTCTATTATCTATTGCCGCTGATTTGTATGCCTATACAGTGACCTGCTCAAGATCAATGTTTGTCCTAAGTTGGCAGGTGGTTTGACCAGGGAAGAGACAACGCTGGCTTTTGAAGAGCCACCGATCCTTCCACAAATTTGCCGATTGCAATCACCGACCTGTTATACCAATGTGGGTGGGGCTCACGTCTCAGACTCAGAATCTTATAAAACACGGTGTCTGAGCATCACTATCGGCACAACTCTCTTAGCTATTCCTAGCAGTCATACAAGGTAACCTAGAGCACCCTGATATCTCATTTTGGTGATAATGGACGGAAGAGGAGCAATGTTGTTGGTGGGTCTGTTTCTGCTCATCGGTAGCATTGATGGGCGTTTGACATCAAGTGAGAAAGATGAAATACTTCAGTACCACAATGACGTGCGCGGCACCGTTTCTCCAAAGGCTGCCAATATGAGGAAACTGGTAAGTAAACGAATCATTCAACAAAGACTTACTAATTAATCAGGCTTTTTCTTTTATTAGATTTCTTCTTTTTCTGCCTTGATTTTGCGTTGCATGTTTCCTTTGGGATATTTGTTTATTATTGACTTTGGCGATCGAATGAATACGGAGCTTTAGAGGTGCCATCTGACTTGTTGAGTTCATGACGTAAAATAATTATCTCGGGGGTGACGACATTTTGGGCAAGATGACGACATCCTGACATAATTTATCACGGGATGACGACATCCTAAAATCAAGATGACGACATCCTGACATAATTTATCACGGGATGACGACATCCTAAAATCAAGATGACGACATCCTGGGATAATTTATCACGAGATGACAGCATCCTAAGGTCAAGATGTTGACATCTGAGATAGTTTATCACGGGATGACGACATCCTAAATTCAAGATGACGACATCCTGAGATAATTATCACTGGATGACAACATTCTTAAACCAAGATGACAACAGTGGCGTCACCAGACTTTTGAGTCTGGGGGGCACAAGGGGGGCACTAGCAATTGTTGGGGGGGGCACTACAATATATATTATATTTTTTTTCGCCAACCCAAATCTCAAATGGGGGGGCACAAGGGGGGGCACGTGCCCCCCCCTGGCCCCCCATGGCGACGCCACTGGATGACAACATCTGAGATCATTTATCACGAGATGACAACATCCTAAGATCAAGATGACGACATCCAGAGATAATTTATCACGAGATGACGACATCCTAAAATCAAGATGACGACATCGTGAGATAATTTATCACGGGATGACAACATCCTAAGATCAAGATGACGACATTCTGAGATAACTTATCACGGGATGACGACATCCTGAGATAATTTATCACGAGATGACGACATCCTGGCATAATTTATCACGGAATGAAAACATTTCAAGGTCAAGACGTTGATTTTTCGTACATGTATGTTTATTAATAGGAATGGAACAGAGGCTTAGCAAGTATGGCTCAAGACTGGGCCAACACGTGCTCCAACGGCCATAACCCCGTAGAGTCCAACGGGCGCTTTGACTATATCGGGGAGAACATTGCGTCCAGCACCGATACAGACATCCTAGGCATGGTGGAGGGTTGGTACAATGAGAAGCAAATCTACACCTTCAGCACCAATACCTGTACACCTATTCCAGGAAACCCTCTTCTCGCATCATGTGGTCACTATACTCAGGTAGGCTTGCTTTTTTTCGTTTGTACATTGTTTGATGTTTTTCACATTTTGTGTTCGTTTATATGTCATTTTAAAAGGTAACTTTATAGTACTTTTTTGCCAAAGAATACAGATTGGCAAAAACGATCAAGAAAGATACTGTTACAGCAGTCAACTGCGAAATTTCCAGTCCCATACTGTGCTCCTGATTTGAGAAAACTTTTGGCAGGAGTTTTGATCTCCATGAGATCAAAACAGTTTTTTGTTCTTTTATTTTACTCTTTTCTGGAACGTTTCAGGCAGAAATATTTTAATGGTATCTTTATACACTGTATCTAGGTAAATCTAAGATGTATGCTTTGGTACGCTACCAAAGTATAATGTAACCTTTAAAATTGGCCTTACTGTGTCATCTTATGCAGTTTCAGTTTGTATGATTTAATGAGTGAGTCACTTAAACACATTAATTGATACATGTACCCATTACAACATAAACGCCACCGTTACAAACCTTTGCATATTCTCGTCAGCCAAAACGCTGACCTCTCTTCAACTTTGTCGTTCTTTATTACTGCATTAAGGTGGTCTGGGCAGATACAGAGTATATTGGGTGTGGCTTCAAGAAAGGTTGCACGAGCGGATATCCTAACCACTTTGTCTGCAACTACGGAACAGGGTAAGTACAGTTTGATTGTCTTTAGGGTCGTCGGGGTATGTTTGTTTGTTTTGGTTTTGTTTGTTTTAGTTTTGTTTGGTTTTGTTTTGTTTGTTTTGGTTTTGTTTGTTTTGGTTTTGTTTTGTTTTGTTTTGTTTTGTTTTGTTTTGTTTTGTTTGGTTTGGTTTGGTTTTAGTCTGTTGCAGTTAGCATAATAACAAGAAAGGTTGCACGAGCGGATATCCTAACCACTTTGTCTGCAACTACGGAACAGGGTAAGTACAGTTTGATTGTCTTTAGGGTCGTCGGGGTATGTTTGTTTGTTTTGGTTTTGTTTGTTTTAGTTTGGTTTGGTTTGGTTTTGTTTGTTTTGGTTTTGTTTTGTTTTGTTTTGTTTTGTTTTGTTTTGTTTTGTTTTGTTTGGTTTTGTTTGGTTTGGTTTGGTTTTAGTCTGTTGCAGTTAGCATAATAACAGGAAACTTGCTTGATAACTGCGTTATAAAATACTGTCAAACTAATTTATACCAGTTGTACATACTGTTCTCACTTACAGTGGTAATATAAATGGGAACAAGCCGTACACTAAGGGAGAGCGATGTAGCAAGTGCCCGGATGATGGATACCAGTGTAATGCAGGTCTTTGCGGTAAGTTTAAAGGCAGTTCAATGCATCATCTTACGAAAACTGTCGTGAACAGAAAATGAAAATGAAGAAAACATTTTGAAATTTTCGTTGTTTTCTCCTGTACACGTTTAAGGGAAAAGAAACCCCAAATTCGAACTTTGCCTATCTAGACTATTGATAATCCTTCCCACATTTGCCAAGGAACCACATGATTCTCCTAAAACGAGAAAATTCAAACACATTATGAGCCTTCAACCCTTAAAATGTCGAATGTGGCGCTGCCGAGCGCAGGATTCTGACGTCAATGCGGAAAGAACGGGAACTGCGTCTGATTGGTCAATCATATCTGTTCATTTTATTCATTTTCACGTACAGTTGCTGACATTTAAAACAAAGACTGAAATGGCGATTCCCTGTATACGGTACAGCATATCAGTAGCAGACGACAGTCACCACATCTTATGTTGAATAGGCCCTAAAACACCTCTTTTAAAGGCCCGAATGAGTGGGTTTTTGAAAGAAAGGTGTTTTCTTTTGAACCTAAACAAGATTCAAAGTCTAAGAGACCCAACTTGCATGCCCTTAAAACAGCATTTTATTGCGGCTTTGTTTTTCAGTTCATTTTTCTGCATGAAAACACGGTGTTTTTTACGCGCATAATCAACCTAAGAATACATTTTCAAAGGCAGCGTGAAATGTTTACAAAGATTAAGATTAGAATTTTAGGGATGCGCGGCTCAATTTCTCAATAGACTATATTGCTTGCATCTGTGTTTGAAAATTGTAAAATGATACTAAAATTAGTTCATTATCTTTTAAATCGATTTTTCTTTTTCTTTTAAATTTTCAGAGAAAGCATAGAGGAAATCCTTAAGCGGACCACACCGGACAATGTTAACACATCAAGACTCGTCGATTCCCAATCATAAAGATTTGATTAATTTCGCATTCACGCTATAGTTGGAGCTTAATTTTTTTTACAATTAAAGTTAGTCATTCAAGTAGCTGTACGATAGGAGTATGACAGCCCATTTTCTGATGATATCGTATATAAAAAATAATATTTAGACTCGTATACCAATCTGCTGTCTACCTTGATACCTAACATCAAGTTACCATGGCCCTTTTCCAAACCTCGGCTCCGGCTCCGGCTCCGGCTCCGGCTCCGGCTCCGGCTCCGGCTCCGGCTCCGGCTCCGGCTCCGGCTCCGGCTCCGGCTCATCCGGCGCTGTCATCCATATCCTGAAAATGTAGGTTGTGTTTTTTTATTGAAGCTGAATCTCTGTTTTCTTGTTCAAAATAGAGTATCTACTTCCAATCCGCAACCAAAAGCCTCTATTTTGATACCTGTTATTCAAAAATGGAGTCACGAAATGGAGCCGAAGCCGGAGCCTGAGCCGGAGCCGAGGTTTGGAAAAAGGCCCCTGGTCACGGTTTATACAAACGGTTGGCTTGTCGTGATGGCCTCAGCTAGAGACGCCTGATTGACGGCCCGCCGCTTTGTGGCAGCCCTGCGTCCTTTAGCGCAAACTAGGTTGTTTTTTTCATGATCACGTTGATCATGGTGATAATCACTCTGATTTTTGTTTCTAGTTGACGAATTTATTTGAGATTGAATGTAAGTTTAGTCTAGATGTGCCATGCTCAGTAGGTAATGTGTGTATTAAATACAATAAAGTTCGAAATGTCAAAAAGTTCTTTGGTTGAGAAGAATGTTTTTGTGGGGCGGGTGTTGGGGGTGTTAGGATGTTTGTTTGTTTGTTTGTTTGTTCGTCCGTTTGACTGTTTGTCTGTCAACCTTCAGGTGCCTAAATAATTGTCCATCTGTGACACACACACACACACCCATACGTGTGTAAACACCTGCAATCGTGGACCCCCTATTGTTCCTCTTTTGTTTGGACTTAAACTTTTTGGCAGCAGCTCCATTGGTTTTGTACATGCTTTCCAATCGTGGACCTTTTTCCAATCGTGGACCCTATTGTCCCTTTTGTTATCAGTCCACGGTTTGAATGCCTATACAAACCCACTGTAGCACTCTTGGGCTGACACTTCAAATATCACACACGAGTCACATCTCCTTGGCCAGACTTGTTTAATGAATAATCTGTTTCCCTATAGGCGCTTATGCATTGGAGACTTTGGAGCTGGGTCTTCAACTAGCGCACGCGCACGGTACCCGCACAACAACGCGCGCATGCTCAGAGCTAGCAAAAAAGAGACTTCGGTCTGCTGCCGCCAACGTCTCAAAAGTCTCCCATTGGCTGTTTTCTCAAAACCAGTACAAATTAAATTAATCACTAATGAATCAATGCACATCGGGACAGATACGAGGTGCGGCCAGTGGTATATCGAAGGGCAGGGGCCCTGGACGCTACTTTTTTTGGTGGGGGGGGGGGGGGGGGGCTAAACAAACTCAAAGGCAAGAAAAAGCTGTACAAAAACCAAAGTAGAATATTACCTTTAATGTGAGTTTCACTATTTATTTATACAACATTACATGTATAGGCCTATACCAAGTCCATATTAATAGCCAATGGTATTGCAGGAATTGTTTGGTTCCGAGCCCTATCACGCCAGGAAATGTCGTACCTTTATATGCTTGGAAACAAGCAGAAAACCTGGTTTGACTTTAATGGGAAACCAAATAATACTGAACGCCTGGACTGGGAACTAGTGTATGCCTACTGCCCTCTATCGGCGAGTCTAGAGAAGCCTGAATGCTCATGTATAGTGCTTCATTCAGGGAGGAGTGCATGATGTCAGGCGCGGTTCTAGAGTCAAAATTTTGGGGGGGGGCTAGAAGAGCCATTATTTTTTTTGGGGGGGGCTAGAAGACCCAATATTTTGGGTTCTTCTAACACTCGCTTCTGCTATGTCTTATTAGGGGTCGAAAAACATGCACATTATAGCCCACACAACGCGTTTTTTTACGTATTTGTTGCTTAATAACTGAAAAAATCCAGTATTTTCAAGAATTTTGTTTGGGGGGCTAGACAAAAAAAAATTTTGGGGGGGGGGGGGGGGGCTACAGCCCCCCCCCCCCCTAGCCCCCCCGTAGAACCGCGCCTGCATGATGTGTTTTACAGATAAAGAATAGGATGGTTGGCTAAAAACTCCCGAACTTGTTTCAAGATTTCTCATTTTTCCTCATTCAATAGTATGTGATTATAGGCCTACATGTATTTATTTTCCATTGGTTACGATTTTGCCCGAAACGCAAACAGTTAAAACTAGACTAATCTTCCCTTTCAACCTTAGAGGCGGTTGCACCCCCCTTCAACCGCAGACCAATGAGAATAAAATGGAGAAAGGGAATACAATTCGCACACATTAAGCAATTGTATAATTCCAGTGTATTTTTAAAAGCATTTTTCGCACCTGTGATTTGATTGTTTCCTATTTATCATCAAAGAAAACAAATCTCGACAATAAAAAACTTCTGGCTTGTAAACGAAGACGTGAATTCCTTGGCCCAATTCATACTGGCATGTCCCTCGATACGTTTTTTTTTTCAGGCCACATTCTTCATGATTCCGACTCAGTTTAGGACTTAATTTCATCAAAGTTGCACTTTTGTTTTATTGTTAAACCCCCTGTTTCCTGAAAGCTAGATCCTTCCATGGACGGGATTTGGTTCACATCTTGTTTGATGGGCTGTCGTTCTGCTTGGCGGGCAGATTCTGCACCCCTCAAATCCTGGCTGATCAATAAATGGATATCGATTACAATTTGGCTGAGTGACTACAGAATGTCGTCACGACAATCTGAATACAAATACCTATAGTCCTAAACTGATTGCTTAATTACCTAACAAGAGCCCGTTTGTTGCTCAATACAAATTAATAATCTTCTGATTGCAATACAAATCGTGACCTTTCTTATTCTTTTTATAAAGGCTTGCTGCTTACAACAGGTCAAATGTCATTGGACTCCAAATTTGCTAAGCCATTTCGAGGTTTACATTAGGCGGGAGAATGAAAATCGTATTTATTGTTTTTTGGTTGTTGTTTGTCTGCATGTTTTCGCGCCAGTTTTTTCTTCTTCTTTTGTAAGGTGTCATCGTGTAGGGTACGTGCAGGTAATGGGACAGCAGGTAATATGGGACACATGCCTTTAAATAAGCGTATGTTCAACAAAAAATAATACCCCGCGGCAGAGCCTCTGCCCCGCGGCAAGAAATTGCGCCCTCAATAGTTGTGATAGGTCATGGTAATCACTTCCAACATGGATGATTTGTTTGGAAACGATAACTTCACTGAAAAATATTACTAAAATTGATCACGGTATGAAAAGTTAGGATTATTATTTCCTCTGATCTAAAAATAGAAATTTTATAAAAATTGCTGAAATTGTTAACCAGTTCAGGGCCGAGCTGTATTCTGGTTATATTTAGTGTGTTGTGCATATTGAGCATGTATGGGTCCTTTGTATAATATTGTGAAAGGAATTATAAAGTTTTGAATATGAGCTACAGTGTCACAACGAGGTGCAGGTAATACGGGACCATACGGGACATGTATTCAAAATGGCCGACAGTGTTTGTTTATTTGTAATGCCATATGGTGATCTGTGTATTGTCGTTCCGTGCGGATTTAATTGCCTTTTTGGTTAGAACATATAATGAGTGATATTAATTCACAACTAGTAGGCCCTATATAAGTATGAATACAATTAATAGATGAGTTTTGTCGGCATATAGATAATTATTATTTTTAATTTTAATATCTTTTTTTCAGGTACCAGTGGAATATGTGTGTAAGTCGAACCGGGCTTCATGGCTGCCTGGGAACATGCAGATGGAAATCAGTGCATTTAGAGTTTTTGTTTTAGTTTTATGTTTCCAGATGTGAAATGATGCATTTATATTATATTCAAGAAGTTAAATTGCATTTGTGAATACATTCCATGTGTTCAAAACGATGTTGATAACATTGCCTTGGCTTAGAATCACTGTCCGATATTACCTGCACACACTGTCCCATATTACCTGCGCACACTGTCCCATAATACCTTTAGTGATGACGTCATACTTTTCATCTTACAGCGTTGTTTGGATACAACATGGTGTAAATCATAGCAATGTAAGAAAGGGTAGTTGCTGTTTCCAACAACCAAAGTTTCCTTTGAATGGCTGTCTTCATCTGTATGCAGATTATGAAAATGAGCTTAATGGTCCCATATTACCTGCACTTACCCTATTTGAAGTCAATATTGGACGCTGGTGTTGTGTTAAGACAGTGTATAGACGCCTTCTAGACGGGTCAATGCATAACAGGTCGCCTAGTTACCCTTTAGACGTATATACATAAGGTATTGACATTAGTTTTCAGGTTATGACCTCTTTCTAGTATCTATTGCAGCTGATTTGTTTGCATACAGTGGCCCGTGCATGACCCATGTTTTTCCTTTCACTGTAGGTGGTTTGACCAGGGGCCGATTTCCCTAACGCTTTGCGATCATCGCTAAGGTGCCGTCCATAAATTACGTACGCACGAAATGCCGACTTTTTTGACCCCCCCCCCTCCCCCTCTGTACGCATACGCATTTCACATTCGGTTTTTCACTTCTCGTGGTACCTTTCTTTGCATCATTAATATGTCACAATAATCCGGGCCGGTACCGTTATTGGGACGTCACTTTCAAATTTTGAAATGAATGACTAAAGTGTAACAGGTTTTTATACATTTACAGATGTATTTCACTATTTGTTATCACATTGAATAAGAAAAAATAGGAAAAAACAAATAAATCCTGGTGCTTTTTCTGGTTTTTCCCCTCTCTTTTCGCGCGAAATGATTATGCAAATTTTTCGTTTGCGTACGGTACGCATTGGCCTGAACCCCCCCCCCCCCCCCTCCCCCTGTACGCATGGCGTAGGCCTACGCATCGGTAACAACTCCCCCCCCCCTCCGTGCGTACGTACTTTATGGACGGCCTCTTACCACCATTGCTTGCAGCTACACCAATCACCGTGGTCCCCCCACCCCCCTGAAGATATTTTCCAAGCGTTTGGGGGGGGGGGGGGTGGGTGCGGGGGGGATCGGGAATTAAATGCACCGATTCAAAATAGCGATGGATATATTTCGGGGCGATCAAAGCTAGCAGGTTACGGCGGGCCTGCGTGAACTGTCGAATTAATTTTGTCCCCACCGCTTTTTGAGTCTTTCTACGGAAGCCCGTTAGTGCCAGGGGTGCATATTTTTTTCGACAAGGGGTGAATGTTTTTTTTTTTCGCGATTGCGTGAGAATCTTTCTTGCACATGGGGTGTGAATGTTTTTTTAGCAGTTATCTGGCGGCCGCCAGATACTGACTTCTACAAAAAGGAACATTCACCCAGTAGGGAGAGAATCCCAATGCTTGCCCAATTGAGCTTTCGATGTTCAAGTCTGGGCTGGGCATAATAAAAAAAATCGGAAAAAATGAAAAAATTAAATAATATTATTTTATACTGGGCATAATAAAAAAATCGGGGAAAAAATGAGAAAATTAAATAATTTTATTTTATATTATTATAAATAAGATGGAACAAAACAAAACAATAAAACATACATACTTTGTAACTGAAAAACATGATCTATATAAAAACGCAGATAAAAGTGAATATAATCATTATGGGTTGTTTAATGAGAAAAATTTAATAATAAATCCAGTGATTAAAACTTCACAAGAAGTAGTAGAATGTGCTAAATCAAAAATTACTTATAAACATGATGATAAAGAATGTAATTTAATTTTTATGTTACCAACAAATTTTTGTTTTGGAATAAATACAATTAATACTTTTGGTGAAGAAAAAAATCCAGACAACACAACTGGCTATCAAATTGTATATAATTTACAAAATGATTGTGATGAAATTGTTAAATACTTTGATAAAATGAGATGTACAGTAACTAAATATATTGAATCTGATAAAGATAAAAATATACCAAAAATAACCAAAAATATGTATATAAACATGGGAAAACAAAGTGTTAAACCAATTTATGATGATAAAAACAAAAAAATGTATATTAAACTTAAATCATATGGAAAAGGAAATCAATTAAAACAATATACAAAATTGTTTGATTCTAAAAAGAAAAAGATTGATAACATCGATGAATATATGAATAAATCATGTAAAGTTACACCTGTTCTCATCTGTAATGATATATTTTTTGGTTCTCATGGAAATAGTGGATTTGGTGCAAGTATCAGATTTAAATTAGAACAAGCTTTTATTAGGCAATATGAAACTATACAAATCCCCACTAATGTCATGTTTGATATTGAAGATATTGATGACTAAATCTAGAATATAAAAAAGAAAGCCAAAAAAAATAACAAAAAAATTATCATTTTTATTTACACACTAAATTAAGCCACATCCAAATTAGGATGTGGCTTTTTTTTTTACGTCGTATGCATGTACACTACTCATATGCACTTGACAATGCACTAAAGGTTATTTACCTTAAGTGTATACACAACACTCGCTTGAAAAAAACAGCCATTCAATGTCACGCGTGGTTGTCTCCAGCGTAAACAGGGTTTTTGTTATTCAAATTTCATTCATGACTGAACGTAGTGTAAAACGCTTAGTCATCCGCTGACACAAAGGTTAAATTCCTAAAAGCGCTCGGGTTTGTTATTGAAATATAACACATGACTGAACCTGTGTAAACCGTCACAATCACAGTCAAACACCCCTCAAAAAATAGACTCGTCCTTTGTGTCGTCATCGTTGTTATTGCACCATTTCGAGTATAATATATATCAAATTAAAAAACCATTTTCAGTCGGGGCTGGGTGGATAGCTCAGTGGATAAGCTCGGCGGTTTGCAACCATGGGGTACCGGGTTCGACGCACGGTCTGTAAAATTGAAATTAACATAACAAAAAATATGAATAAAAAATAGAAAAAGAAAAAATGTTTCTCGTTGAATATTTGGTGTGGGTATTTAATAAGAAACATAAAAAACAATATCCTGACATAAAAAAACATGAAAAAAAATAGAAAAAGAAAGAAAATGTTTCTCGTTGAATATTTGGGGTGATATTTAATAAGAAACATAAAAAACAATATCCTGACATAAAAAAACATGAAAAAAAAAAACCTTTAAACTTTGAACCCGGTACCCCAAAAAAGGGGGTCAACAGTGTTGTTGACCCTCTTTGATGAGTTTAAGGCATAGACCCCGGCCCCTTTACACTCTTTATAAAAACGCCCACGCATTGTGAGTAAAGTATTAGGTGAAAAACAATGATTGAAAAAAAAAAAAAAAAAAAAAAAACATTATTTTTTTTTAAATATAAATGGATGAGATAGATATGTGTAACCATAACATCATTATCGATGAGGCTAAAGATGAGTATTATTGCAACAAGTGTGGATTAATTATAGGTTATAGTCTCATGGATTATTCTACGGAAAATATTAATGGAAAGTATAATCAGAGATTTTTCTATAAAAAAACAAAGGCTTCTATAGTAAAAAAAGTCTTTGATAAATTAAACATTCAATACCAAATGTGTGACCTTAAACTCGTCGAGTTTAAATTAAAACAAATATTAAAGGGAAAAATATCTAGGGGTCATCCACTCAGGTCGTTAATGGCAGTATGTTATCTAAAAAACATTTTAAACGTAACCCAAGAAACAGTACAAAAGTTATTTCAAGTAGAATTAAAATATTTTAATCAAGCGTTAAAAAGATACAACGAAACTTTTAAAGAGGAGGAGCTGTAGGGGTAACTCTCACTTGACTTTCTTTATAACTCGGAGGTTTACTCTCGTCGTTTTTAAACGACTTTGTCAAACTTAAACTTAATTTCCAAGTTTTTTCATAAGCTCTTTTTTTTCTTTGGCGAGTAAATCACTCGCCATCGCTTTAGCCTTTTCTTCAACTTGTCGTTCAAATTCAACTTTATTTAAATGTTTAGCTTCTTCTAACTTTGTAGAAGTTTTTAATCTTATTTTTTCTTTCAAGTCGTTAAATTTTTTAAGTTCTGACGTAATTAATATAAATTCTTCGTGAGAAATATCACCATCTTCGATGGCCTTTGACACGTATTCATCTATCGTGTTTAACTTTGCATCTGCTAAAATTTTAATCTGATCGTGTTTTTTACTCTTTACCGTTAATTTTTTGCTTGCGTATTTAAGTACCGCGTAAAATCCAAAGGCACCTATGCTAGTCCCCTCTAAGACTAAGCCAATTGGGGCACTAATAACACCCATTAGTGCGGGGATCCCTATCGCGGCTGCAGTGACCCCCAGTACTTCAACCCCGTGCTCTACATATTGAATCGCAGAGATCCACCTTTTTAACTTTTTAAAAGAAACCTCGCGCGAGTTTCTTTCTTTACAGATTAGAGATTTAATATCTTCAATTTTTTGAAGTCGATAAATTTTAGTTTCGTCTTTAATATCATCACCGCTGTTTAAGTTTAGATCAGGATATAAAGGTTTTATTTCATTTACATTTATGTTTGCCATATTTTTAATATATAAGCGTTTTTAAATTATTTCACATTCGATTAAAATCCCCGCGCCTTTGTTATTGATGATTTTTCCTTCCTCGTTTTTAATTGAAAAGGCAAGTTTATTAATTTTACCGTTTTTTAATGTTTTCCCAACGTGAGTTTGGTTTGTTTGGCTTGTGTGATAAAATGATAACATATTTGAAGGAAACCCGTTGTAAAAATTATCACTCGTGTTTAACTGCTCGCAATGAATAAACGTAATGTTAAATGGGTTAATATCGTAATCACCCTTATAAATGACATTTGGGATTAACCTTCCTTTGGGTAAATTGAGCAAATTAGAAACTTCTCGATTTAAACGTAGATTAAGGTTTATATCAGTGACCCTTAAGGTCACCGTTTTACTTTCTCTATAGACTTTAAAGCTCACACCCGGTATCGCGTTTATCAATGACTCGAACCAATCGATACCATAAAATCCAGGTAAAATAATGATGCTTCCTGATTTGCCCTCGGGCAAAGCCGTAACCTCACTCACCGGATGTAGCGCATTTACGATTGGCTCTTTATGTCCTAAAACAACGAGGCTGTTTTTAATTTGTGGTAAACGCATATTTTCTGTTTTTTCTTGATTGTCATTGTTGTATCCATATCGAAGTAAATCTGCGGCTAATACTTGACCTTCTATGATATATTCTATTCTTTTATTTAATAAATGTATTACATAGTTAACTTTATTTTGTAATTCATCATCAAGTCTATCCCTAGATGATTCTAGGGTTCGTTTTCGTTGTCTTAGGACCTGTATTTCTTCTTGTATTTTTATTTCCACTTCGTTAAGAATTCCAGTATCATATCCATCAAACATCTGTTTAATAATGCGTGTTATGATTTCTTCTCGGCTTTGTTGAATTTCTTCGGTTGTCATCGATAAACGAAATTGATTCATTATCTCAGGGGTCAGTTCTAATGGCTTTGTCTGTGGTTGTGAGCTTTCATCAGTTTGTCTATTGTCTCTAGGCCTACCGTTAGTATAAGCGGGTTGCCCATCTATCTCCTTTTCCCAAGTAATCTCACTGGATTTAGTTATGTTAAAATAGCCTACCGTAAACACGAGATTTTTAACGCGAATTTGTTTTGAGCCATCTAAATTATCAATCACCTCTTGCAATTTAAACGTTTGTTCGTTTTTTGTCAAATAAAATGTGTGTTGTATTCCGCTCATTCTTACTCTACTTTTATTATAAAAAGACTTATATTATAAATGGGAAACTCTTTAGGCGCTTTAGCTATTATCGTCAATAAAAATAATACTTTTTTTGTACAATTTAAAGATATGTCAACCGCGTATAAATTACCACGTGTTGAAACGGACGAAGCAATCACACGTTGGCAAACCAACCCTTTGTCTTTTTATCAAAACCAATTCAACTTTGCGATTTATTGTGCCACGACCGCGTGTGGAGTAGGTCTTGACCTCCTCCACAATAAAAACCAATATATTTCATCGCTGTTTCATTTTCACGTGTATTATACTATACGAAAAATATTTTATAATTTGGTAGCACCTATACCTGGTGATGATGTATTTAACGCGTTAAATAACCGTTATGATACGAGAGCTTTTACGGTCACGTGCCGCGTATTTGGCATCGATCGAAGCAAGTCTTTTAAACAAACGAGAGATACGACCTCAAACGGCTTGGGTACTGCTTTTTACTACAATTCGGGGTCAGTTCCAGTACCGGGAAAAAACTATGACCCCCACGACTTGGGTGTAAACTACGGTACGTATGCAGGCTCAACTTTTATGGGATTTGGTTTAATGGATCCACCAAAAGGATCGGGTCACGCGAGTACCTATACGGTCACTTGGCTTGAACAATCCAATAATGTTTTAGGTGCTTGGACAGACTTTATTTCAAAGACGAGTTCTTTTACCGATGTTGGAATTACAAAAATTAACGAATCGATAAGGGCTTACGTGTACGCGCTTTTAGGTGCACAAGCACAAACAAAAACCAGTGCATTAACCCCGGGAACCGGTTTAGATGCGCAGCATCAGTTTGTTACCATCGTAGAAAGTCTTATTAATAGCGAACCAGATTTAGAGCAAAGTATCAATCAATTTCAAGATTCACTGCAGTATGCTAAAACTCCACTCAACTTTGTCGTAAGACCCGGGCTATACCTCATTCCGTCAGATATGGATTTAAGGGTAGGCATACACGATGGTTACAATAATAACTTGCAAATTGCACCTTTAACCGCTAAACCGGGATTTCAACCAACCTTAAACGCTCCGATACAAGTTGATGACTTTGATCCTCAGCCAACCCTTGAACCCAAACCCACTCAAGAACCAATAGAAGAACCTACACCACGTTTATCACCTATACCTAAAACCTCAGAGTCAAATCCTAAAGCATCTTTAGACATTCATCAAGATGAAAAATTATCTTTAACGATAGGAACAGTTGCAATCATTGCGATAGGAGTTTTAGTCTACAAAATTTTGACTTAGAAAAATATAAATATTTAAACCAAAAAAAATACCCCCAAGCTCAAAAGAGCTTGGGGGTTATTTTTTTTTTATTATTTTGTTAAAAAACAAAACTACCAATTATTTTTAATATAAGCAATAATTAAAGCACCTGCACCTATAAATAAAGCCCACACGTGTTCTGCTAGCCAGCCAACTGATTTACTTAAAACATTTAGTAACCAACTTATGACGCTACCAATGACCCCCGGCAGCGCACCTAATGCGGCTAACCCTAATTTTTTCAAAGCGTTTGCTAAGTTTTTCAAGTGCTTGTGTACCCACTCTTTGATGCCACCTCCTGATGGTGGCTCAGGTTTAGGCGCGGGTGGTTCTGGGGTTGGGATACCTACACCTCTAACGGCTGCTACCACCGAGCTTACCAGTGTGCTGATGGCCATAGAAATTGCTGCTAAAATACTCGCGATCGTGACACCTTGCTCTTTAAATAAAAACTTAATTTTTTCTCTAAGCGTTACATCACTGTCTAACATTATATTGATTGTTTCTTTGATGCGATTGATTTGATATTTTATTTTATCTGATTCTCTAATGATATAATTAGACCTTTCTCGTATTTCAATGTTTACATTTTCTAACTCTTCTGTGAGTGATCTTATTTGTCCTTCATCTTCTGCTTTTTTTGCTTCGTTTAATTCTTTTTTAACTCTTTCTTTTGTCTCATTTAACTCAGTTAGCTTTGATTGTTCCAATAATAAATTTCCTTTAAGCGATTGTAATGTTTTGTCTAAACCGCGTAGCTCTCTGATATTTAATTCGCCTTGTTCATCAATATTGGTTTCTTGTTCGAGTTCTTCTATAACATTACTCGTTTGATCAGCTGCTTGTGGTAAATCTTGTAAGGGTATGTTTTCACTTTGAATATTAGTTAAAGATGTACTTGCTTGTTGAAGCGCTGTGCTTGCTTCTTTGCTGCGTTTTGATGTTTTAAAACCAACAATTCCTAAATCGTTTTTCATAAAAAGAGTTCTATTTGTAATTCCTTTATCTTTTGTTCTAGAATATATTGTATTCACAAAAGCAAATTTTTTAAAATCATTTTCCAACGTTAATTTTATTTTAATTTCATCTTTTTTGTAATATATTCCATCCTTTTCAAATCTAAAGTTTTCGCGTTGTAATAAATCGAAAGTTTGATAACCTTCACTTCTTATGCTAGCATAAAATTTTTTAATGTACTGATTTTGAAGTTGAAACGAGTAATCAACATTTTCACCATTACGAAGAGCTCTTAATTCCTCTTGTTGTTCTTGTCTATCACCACCTCGTAAATTATTTAATCGAGCTTGATTTTCTTCAGAATCGAGTTCGGTATTATCATAAACGGGGTTGTTAAATTGTTGATCGTCTCTATCTTCTGTTTCATTTAACACGGGATCATTCTCTTGATAATCAAAATCATCCATCTTTAATTATTTATTATATACACATTTTAAACTGTAGGTTTATTTATAATACTACCCGGTAAGATTCCCTGTGTGACCAGCCACTGTTGCGTTGCTAAAGAACCTCCGACTAATGCGGTTAGTTTAGCCGCATCTTCTACGCTAAGCCTATCTAAATCAGGCGATTTAATTTTGAGTAATTTTTTACTTACCATCGAATATCCCATGGTTAAAAGGCTTAACACTGCACCATGATAAACTGTGTTTGCTATTCCGTTTATATCAATATTTGTATTTGCCATTCTTACTATATAAGTTTTTAAAATTTAAATTAGTTCCCTTTTTTTAAAGATTGATAAAAGGGAAAGCCAATGGTGACTGCTGCTATTAAAACACAAATATAAACTGCGGCGGCAATATCATTTACGGTTGTTTCATCCATTTTTAATATATAAACATTTAAAAAATCAATCCATTAAAAGTTCTTCGGGTTGACTCTGTGGTAGACTTGGTTTTGTTATTTGAATAGGTTTAGAGTTTTCTGGTGATTTGTTTGATGATTTATACAATAAAAAACCTATACCGCCTACTAAAATTAAACCGCCAACATAAAGTCATCTCGAATCAGGGGTATTTTGAATAATCTCCGACTCTGTCTCTTCTGTTTTCATTTTAGCTAATTGCTCTTTCATTTTTTTATTATGTTCTGCTAGGCGTTTACCTTGTTCAACGCGTTTAGCGTTTTTAGGTTTTACGGTTTGTTTTTTAGTTACTTGGGTCACTGGGGTTGTTGGTATCGGTGTTGGTGCTGCTGGTGCTGTTGTTGGGGGTGCTGTTGGTAAAGCTTGCTCCTTTTCCTGATGCATAGTTGTCATTTGAATTATTTATTATATAAGTATTTTTATTTGTTGTGGATTTGTTAAAGTTTAAATGTTTTGTGGTAATAAGTGTTGCTATCAAAGGTGATAGATAGACACCATATTTGTAACAAACCTCGCTAAGTGCATAAGCTAAGCTATTACTAATGATAGGATCGTTATTTAAATCATTGGTTAAATTTTCCTCAGAATTTAAGCTAATTCTAATTCCTAAAATATCAGTCGGAGTTGCTAAACCTATAGCTCGTGCATACAAACTCAAAATTGAGTTACCCACTGTAGCTACCACTTCTTTACCGAATTTAACTTGATACCGGTTAAATAATTTTTCTTGATCTGCAGGTGTTAGTGTTTCTATGTCTTTGATGGTGTATTCTTTTCCTAAATATTTTTTTGAATCACCTGCTGCAACTATGCCACAAAGTCGATCTTTATAACTACTGTCGTTTGTAGGTGTTGAAGGTGTATTTACATCGCTATTTATAATTGTTGTCAAGTCGTTCATTTTACTATATAGCAACTTATAAATTTTGTTAAAGCAAAATAAATTATAACATAAGTAGCTTAAGTTTAAAGTGATAACAAACTTAATAATAACATCAACGTATTGTAGCATTGGTGTTTTTTATTTATAACAAAATTAAAAATTGCTATAAATAACTTGATAGGTAGTTATTAGCAAATTTTTAACAAAATACAACAAATGATAACAAACTTAATAATAACATCAACGTATTGTAGCATTGGTGTTTTTTATTTATAACAAAATTAAAAATTGCTATAAATAACTTGATAGTTAGTTATTAGCAAATTTTTAACAAAATACAACAAATGATAACAAAAATTAGGTTGTTAATCAAAAACTTGATATGAAACTGGAGGTTCTGTGTTAATAACCAATTTACTATATTTTTTATCACACAAATGTTTTTTAATTACGTCTCTTTTTTGATCACACACAACATCATTTTCATCTAATGCAATATCAAAACTCGTTTTATCTTTTGTATAAAACATCGCAACCCAACTTGTATTCTCACGATAGTCTTTTAAAACCGAATTATACTTTTGTGTTAATAACCAACAGCTATGGTTATAATGCCTCCCAGAAAAAGCGATTTTGCTCAACGCACATGTTTTTTTTCGATATTTTATTTCCTGCTGACTCGAACAATCATCTATGATAAATAACGTTTTTATTCCATCTAAAATATTTTGATACAAATCTAGGGCTTCATTTAAAGTTATTTTTTCAAAGTCTAAATCACACAAATATACATTTTCATCCATTGATATCCAAAGCCTCGATAAATAAGTTTTATTTTTAAATAAGGTCGGGCAAATGACCACGATCGATTCAAATTTACCACGATATTCGGTTTCCAATAAATCTAAAATCCATTTAGTCTTTCCCGAGTTTGTTTTTCCTACAATTAAAGCACAATGACAAGATTCCATTTATTTTAATAAGCTTTTAAAAAACTAAATTCTTAAAATTTCCATCCTCAATGGTTAATTGCGCATCCATGACTAAAAATACAAACATCGTTAAATCACCCGCTGTTTCAGCCTCTCGAGTCATCTGAATCTGAATTCCTCCTCCGTCGTTTAAACGTCTTCCACTTCCGTGAGCACTATTATCATCAGTTGAGCGAAAATCTAGCCACAGACCGTATTTATCTTTATAGTAGTCACCCATTTCTAAGCCCACTAAATTTAAATCTTTTACAATCGATTGACCATTTTCGGTATCGCTATCACCAAAAAATTTATTAACTTCTTGCCAGTGCTGATACTCAAACATACCTTGCGAAAAAAGTTGATTGGGTTTTCCTTCAACCGTAATGCTGGTTTTGCTAATGTGAGGGTTGTAAAATCTTTGAGGGTTTTTTACCGTTGGGTCTCTAAATAAGATTAAAACGCCTTTGAGACTTTTAATCGGTTGATTAATCATAACGTTCCATAAGGTATCTGATTTGTTGATCGATCTTGTTTCTAAATTATGTACGTGATCAAAAAGATAGTATTTCATTCGTTTGTTTTTTAGCTCTTGTGTCAAATCTCGGTTAGTGACAACTTCGTATTCAAGCGTTAAATCTGAAATTGAATATTGGGCACTTGTATCCGAGCTATTAACGACTTTATCGTGATCGTTAAATGTTAATTCATACGTTAGGGGCTGCTTTAGACTGCTAGGATAAAAAGGATGATGTGCCGTTAAAAGCTCAATATCTAAAGGAATACAATATCGATTACCAAACGCGTCAGCGATAGCTTTATCTTTTCCGCTATTATTTTCAGCATTAGCATCTGTCGTGCCTAATCTTAATTTTGTGACGTTTTCTTTTTCAAGGCCTACATAAGCCATATTTCGTGTAATGTAGGGGTGCAGCCAGTTATCTTTAAAATTGTGAAAGACATCCGCATCGCGATAACTCACGATTGTGTTACCTTGAAGCCTAACATTGATTTCGCGTATTAAGTTACGACATAAGTTGTTAAACACCGTTCGATTACCATCTGACCCTCCCTCTAACTCGAGTTTAAAAGCGAGTTTAGAAGTACCGGGTACGATAACATCGTCGGGTCCTAATTGCGGAAACTTAACGATGAGTTTTTGACCAGCCGCAATCGTGCTTGGATTATGAGTGATTGACACTTCTCTTCGTTCGCCTTTAATGGCTTTAGGGATTTTAAGACGCCTCATTGGGTTTAGTTTTTTACCGTAATGATTCATAGTTCAAAATAGTGTGTTTTTAATATATAAGGTTTTTAAATTAGTATAAATAAAAAGATGGCAGGAATAGCAATGATGGTTGGCGGGGCAGTAGTAAATGCGTTAGCGTTTACCGGTAGTAACTTTTTATTTAGTAGTTTATCAAAACAACAAATTGACAAAGAACGAAAAAGACACGACTTAGCATTAGAAAAATTAGCGCGAGCCAAAGAAGATTGGGAACAACAACGCGTTAAATATCTAGATTATTTGAATAAACGTATGATACAACAAAAATTATCAGAAAGAACGTTTAGTAACGTAAACGAAGCGCTTAGAGTGTACAGCGAAATAACGGGTGAAAATTACGATTTAGAATTACCACCTAAACCAAAACTTAGTGACTTTTATACTCCGAGTGATGATCAACAAATTAGAGAACTCGTGTGGGTATTAGGTGGTACAGCCGCAGTGGGATTCTTCATTTATAGATATGTATAAAATAAAAATGAGTGAGTTAAATAAAAAACAAAGAGAACAGCTTTCAGGTTTGTTTTACAGTCCTAAAGGTTATTGGAAAGGTGAGGGTGCTGTCACGCATTTGCATAAAAAAACGGGGGTTGATAAACAAAAAGTTAGATCTTGGTTAAAAAAACAAGCCGTTTGGCAAATTTATTTACCACCTCCCTCATATGTACCCAGGCCGACGGCAATGTCGAGTGATTGGTTAGAACCAAATTACGTACATCAGTTAGATATATTATACTTACCCTGGGATCTAGTTAAACAAAAAACGTTTAAATACGCGTTGACGGTCATAGACGTGGCGAGTCGGTATAAAGAGGCTGAACCCATAACTTCTAAAGTTGCCGGTCAAGTGAAAGACGCGATTATTAAAATTTACAAGCGTTCGTCTTTAACGTGGCCTAAATTAGCACAAATCGATGCTGGAACAGAATTTAAAGGAGATTTTAAAAAGTTGTTTCAGTCTCATGGCGTAGAGATCAGTGTAGGTGTGCCGGGTGTGCATCGATCGCAAGGAGTGGTCGAAAGATTTAACCGAACCTTAGCCGAAAGATTATTCGGTCATCAATACGTGCAAGAAATGCTTGATCCGCAGGCGAGAAACGTCGAATGGGTGGTGAGGTTGCCCCAGGTTATAAAATCCCTCAATGAAGAAACAACACGATTGATTCGAGATTCAAAAGATAAAGAAATCACTCCTACGCAAGCGATCAAGTTAAAACGGGTTAAACAATTACCCTCATCACCACAAAAAACAAACGTTAGTGATCTTCCGACTAATGTTTTAGTTCGTTATTTATATCAACCAGGGGAACAAGAAGGAGGTACGGTGAGGAGGGCTACCGATCCCATATGGAGCGTTAACATGTATCAAATTGAAAAAAGAACGAGTCAATTTAAAATCATGAGTGGTAAAAAAGTTACTACAGGTCCTACGCTTTATTACTTAAAAGACGGACCCAAACGATCGTTTGTGAAAGAAGAACTTCAAATCGTTTCAGATGACACCGAATTGCCAGAATCTTGATATTTAATTTTTTTATTGCCAAATGCTAAAGTATTGATTCCATCGAATAAAATATATCTTTTTCCATCATAAGGACTCAATGAAGTTTTGGTTTTCACTTGTGTATAAATTTGATGTTTGTTAGATTGAATTATATTCATTTGATGTTCTTGAGATTTTTTATTTTGTAAACAATTATAAAAATTTTCAAAGTTAATATTTTTTTCAGTCACGGTTTTTGTTATACCTTTAATTTTTTTAACCTCTTTATCATCTTGTATTAAGATCACATACATTTTTGATCTTAAACAAATGGCTTGTTTTACTACTTGGCCACCGTATTCATCTTTCATTTTTCCAATTACTTTTTTGTTTTTAGGGTCAAATAAAGGGTGAGTGGGTGAATAATTAGATAGATCGTAAAGTTCTGAGTCTCGTTTAATATCCTCGTAAACATCGTCGGTTTTAACGATCAATAATAAACTATCGGTATCGGTATACATGAGATTTATGTTATCGTTATATTTTTTCTTCAAGTGATTGTAATAAAAGTCGTACATAAAAGATTTGCTTAAATCTAATATACTCACTCCACAATAGATGGGTTTATTTAAATACGTTTTTTCTTTGTACCTTTCAAAGAAACCTATATTAGAATCTGTAAATTTAGTTGATGTTTTATAATTAGATTTGGATGCTAGTTTTAATATTTTTTTTATCGATAAATCGCTATCATCGTCTATAATAATATTTCCATCTATTCTATTTCGAACATTTTCCATTGTTTTACCAAAAACGGAATTGTTCATGAGTTTAAAAAAATCTTTTTCAAAATCTGATTTGGCTATTTTTCTGAGTTGTGTATTTTTATCGATGTAAGACCGCATCCACGGTTTTTGCTTAAATCGTAAAACACGATGTACGCGTGTGAGTTTTAATCCTAGTTGTAAATACAGTTTTAACGTTTTATAATGAATGACATATTTTTTACGAGGTCCTAAATGAGCGATGAGTCTGTCATCTCGCGAAGCTTTTTCTCCGCTAGATAACAATTCTTTTTGATAAGGGCTCAACCATTCAGCCGATACGGTTATGTTCTCTGGGGCTAAGGGTAAGTCGTTGTGTAAGTCGTGAAGCTCTTTAGGATAGTCTAGATCTACTTCCAACATAAATCCGTAGTCGTTGTCATCGGCTAAACCTAAAATATGATCGACCGTAAAGTTAGCGACTTGGTAATCGGTTAACCATTTAAAATCGGCGTAGGGTAACGATTGACTCATTGCCCAACCGTATAAATTGTTCGCATCTAAATAAAGTAAATAAGAAGATTCTTTTTCAGGATCGTAATCTTTTAAATATTTATTGTTGGCTTTGTGATGCCTACAACTACCCACGCTAGAATAACCACCTCTTTTACCTTTTTCAAAAAATAAATATTGTTCGATATCGGTTAAAAGTTCTAATTCTATTTTAGAATGCAGCAACAAGGCATCCCAAGACAATCCCGGTGCCGTGAGATATTTCGCTGGATCTAAACGATATGTTTTCTTACAAGTGGTTCTGAAGTTTTGAAACACATCGGCGAGTAATAACGTATCCGTGGTCACGTATAAGTCGTGATAATCACCTAGAGTTTTACAGTTGAAAGTTTTCCAAACCAACTCCGCGTGAGTATATTCTTCTCGCGTAATACCTTTGAGTTTTATCTTACTATAAAACTTTTCAATGGGTGGTAATTGAGTTTCTTTAAATCTATCAAAGGAATCCATATATTCGTATGGATAACACCCCTTTTTTAATAAAAGATCAACATCATCCGTATTATAATCTTTAAAATGTTTTCTAAATAAATGAAATGCGTCTTTAGGGCAAGCAGCGACTAATTTTTCTAAGGAAGAGTTCATAAAATTTAACGAATCTATAAAACGGAGTTGACCTATACTAATACTTATGTATTTTTCCGAGTTTTGAGGAATACAAAATATATTATCGAATACGTTTTTTTCCTTTTGATAATGATTTAATATACTTAAAACCTCTTTTAGTTTATCGATTTTAACATTTATTTTTTCATCGATTATTTTTAGTTTTTGATTAATTAGTTTTATTTTTTCTCTATTACAACGTTCGCTTTTGTTTGCTTTTTGGTTAATTTTTATATTAAGTTTCTTATCGAATGTAATTCCGTATTTTTCTTCAAACGTTTTTATTTTTGAATTATCACCTTTTCTTATATTTCGACGAAACTCGTTAAAAATTTCACGTTTTTCTTTTATGTATCTAATTTTTTTGCGGAGTTTTATTTCTTGCGTTTCGAGTTTTTCTTTATACGCTTCGATTTTTTCTATACGCGTTTTGATTTTTTCTATACACGTTTCACGTTTTTTTATTTTATTATTTAACGTTTCGACGCAAGCGCTTACCCCCTGCATGATCAAATGACCGTCGTAATTTTTAAAATTGTGAAAAATAACCGGTATTTGTGTTCGATTTGTTATTTTAAGTTTTAGGTTACAATGTGCATGTGCAACTCCTCTAAATTTACCCGTGATGTGGCAGTGATCTCTAACTTTTCTAAATTTATTAATTTTTTTACCGCATTCTAAACACAAAAAATCTGTATAACCTTTACTGTTTGTGACCGCGTTTTCTTCTTTTTCGGATTTGGTTTTGGGTTCACGAGGTATCTCACAATTACAATATAAAACGCTAGTTTGATATATTTCCTTTTCACAAATCCAACACTCGTTACTCGTCATTAATGATTCGTCGATCTCTTCAATCGGTATAGGATTATTAAATATTTGTTTAATTTTACGTTGTTCTTTTAACAATGAATTAATTAAATGCTCGCTAGCGTTACACCCTCTATAGGTTTTTTGCTTCATTAGTTTTCCATCAAATCTTACCACAACATAAGAATAACCGCTGGGTTTATGAACGCTCAACTTTTGAGTTTTTTTCATCTTTTCTACATTGTATTTTTCTAAAATACATTCAAAATCCGCGTAAATCACAAACGGTGCATCTTGAAAATTTTTAAAGTTTTTAAATTTTAAAATATTTTTATCTTCTTCTGGAAGGATGACTCTTGAAGGATGAACGGTTAATCCTTGACATATTTCATCGTGAATTTTTAATTTTTGCGGTGTATAAAAATGCGATAGACATCTGTAACAAAAATATAATTTATGCCCATCTTTACATGTACCATTGCTGAATAGGGCCGAAAAATTCTTAATCCAACCATAGTGACTTTTGATTATTTTTTCTCCTTCTTCTTCTACCTCTCTAGTAAATAATAATAGATTTATGTGAATGTCGTTTGTTTCTTTAGAGATATGTAATGGATAAGGAAATTCTTCTTTTTCATCATTACAATCTAACCCAAACACGTTAATATTTAAATTATTTTGTTTTTCTATTTTAGAAATCTGCTTAAAGGGTGTTGGAAAATCTATAACGGTAAAGTCTAACCCATCATTTAACTTATAAGTACTGACTCTTTCATCGTGAATTCTGTATTTCGGGTTATTTTTTTTCTTTTCTTTGATTTCATCCTTGTATAACCCTAACGCAGATCTGATAGCCCATCTAATGCATTGATCGTCGTCATTTTGTACGCTAACAACAGCCTTTTTATGTTTAATAAATGGCGTAAGTTCAATATATGAACTACCAGAAACATTGGTATATTTAATAAAGTTCATATAAAACGCTAATATTTTATTTAAAGTTAAACCCGAGGGTCCAAAATCTTTTGATTCCACTACATTTATTAGCTCGAACAAAATGCTATTAACCTTTTCATTTATTTCATCTTCCCTTAAAATAATATGTTGTTCGGTTCGAAAAGTAAAATCATGTAATGTTTCATCCAAAACTTCAACTTTTATATATTCGAGTTTTATCCTAAATTCAAGCTTAAATTGACCTTTTTTTCTAAAGATCTTTGTTACTTCTTTAATCATATTTTTATGCTGATGTTTAAAAAATGTATTTAGATCGGAATATTGTCTTTGAAGAATTATTTCTAAATTTATAAGATTACCACGAAAAGATCTCACTTCTCTCCAGTTTGTCGCTTCACGAATTTCCTCCGATGATAAATTTTCTTTAATCGTTTTGATATAATCTCGTTTTATTACTTGTCCTCTTTGACCCGTTGGAACAACATTGAGGTTATATTTTCTAGCTAATTCTCTAAGTTCTTGATTATCTTTCTTTATTAAATTTTTAAATTGATTTGTAAACGTTTTAATTGCTTTGATATATTCACGTCTAGTGTGATCGAGCTTTTTAGATAAATCTAACCTAATATTATTATCTTGAACATAATTTTTTAATTTTAAATAATCCCATCTTTTATACCCACGCGGGGTTGGTTGTCTGCGTGTAATAGCATTAATATATTCACTTTTAGTAAAATCCGTTTCTGGATCTTCTATTGGAATTTTGGTTTCTTCAACAAAATGTTTTAAGTTATCTTTTGTCCAATGGCTAAACCCCTTTGCAATAATTGGTCTAGCCATCTGCTCCGTCGTTTGCTGATTCGTTGTTTGATCAGTCATTATCCTTTTATTATAATATAAAATAATATTATTTAATTTTTTCATTTTTTCCGATTTTTTTTATTATGCCCAGCCCAGACTTGAACATCGAAAGCTCAATTGGGCAAGCATTGGGATTCTCTCCCTACTTCTTGTCGGAAAAAGTGGCTCGAGCCGACAGGTCCGGACCTGCGAGCCCGAACGTCCCGGGTTCAAGACCCGGCCGGAACCGGTTTTTTTTCACATGTCCCAAAAATCAAATCCGACTCGCCTCATATGTACAGAACTCTCACATTATCACAGCTGTTCAAGTTGCTCAGAAAAATGATGATGAACATGTCACCTTTCATTTACTTTTCATTTTATGGTAGGGTGACCATTAATTGAATTTTTTGAGATATACTCAATCTCAGCTGACCACCCCTAAAACAAGGTATGGATCAGTCCAGTCAAAGAAGCCATTTTCAAAAAAACATCCCTCTGCAAAGCGGCTAAAATAGACCCAATTTCTCACCCAATTGCATCCAAAATGGTCACAAATGGAAGCCCAGAGTCCAGGCAGGAGGTCCAGTGCTATATTTCTTCACTCCTTCATTTTCATAGCTCTCACAACTCTCTTATTTAAAATATATTGAGTGCTTAACTTTTATTCATGAGCTCGGGGGACGGATTTTGGCACATTTACTTATGGGCCTGTTTGTTTCGGACCTATCCTGCATGCGGATCGAGATCCGGATCCCATTTTAGCGTACGCTGCATAGGAGAAGGATCCGAAAATATCGAATCCTTTGCGTGAAACAAACAGGCCCATGGCTATAGTTCTCATTGAAATTGTAATGTTTTACTGAAAAACTGCCATCATGATTTAGGAATGGTGCACGTTTTCTTTTTTTCCAATTAAACAACAATGGAACAAGAAAAATATAATGAATGATATTGCACTCAAAACTGAAAAGAAAAGTTTTGGTCCCCAGAGGTATCACGTGACTGTAAATCAGACTCTTCATTGGTCCAATTCACCTGTCGCCATGTTGTGAAGTATGATGGTAATTGGCTTCTGGGGGAGACGAAAACACAGACGAATTTATCCTCAAATTCTGTCCCTGAGAAACTCCAGCACGATGTCAAATACTCTGATGATTTTAAAGGTATAAATTTTTCATTTTTGAGTTTTTGGCATGAGCATGTTGTTGGTACTAGGCCTATGTTTATATTGTTTGTTTTCGCGTAAAATTGTAACCGGGTGCGCTGCGTACTGCATGCAGTGACAGTGTACAAAGTGTTGGCCTCATTTACACTTGTTGCGCAGTATAATTGGCTGTTGCCCAGTTTCCGGACGTTCCTGTAAGCTGAAGACGAATACCATAACTCATAAGAGGGCTTGGGGAGAGTTCTATAGGCGAACACTGCTTTGGTCATGTGCAGAGCTCGAAGGGATTCATTTTCAAAGTAGGCCTAGCCCTGCAAATCTAGGGCTACTTTTGAGAATGAAAATTAATTCAAACCCCTGATTCATGTTGTTGTTTTGGGGTTAGGCCTACCTCAGTTTACATGGTTTAGTATCGTCCGGTCATGAGTTTTTTTTAGCATGAACCAAACGTGAGCTACGTACGGTGAGTGCATATTTTGTTGGTGTTGGTTTCGGTTAATCTTTTTTGAAAATAAGTAAACGGAAACGTTCAATCCGTGTGGGTTATCTATATCCGAATAAAAGTCATGGCTATGTGTTTTTCGATGACCAAATTCGATTCCCGTTTACTGCGAGACCGTGCGTGATACTTTGTGATCAGTATGCCTGAAGTGATGACTACACTCAGGGCTATCTCTGACATTCAGGATGTTGAGAATAAAGTTTCCAGTCGTGAATGATACTCAAAAGTTAAAAACTATGTGATTTTGGGTATAGGATTATATACTAATGCATTTTAAGGCTAATGTTCAAACGTTTATGAAAGACACAATATGTGGTCAAATATTTCAAACTAAACTGTCGTCTGCTCGAGCAACTTTCATTCTTCCGATATCAGACGGCAGGTCATGTGATCCTGCTGCGATCTGGGTTTTTATGGCATGCCAATGTAACAAAAGTGTTAAAGTCTTTCTCAAATTTAAGTGCCATAATTTTGTTTTTCTCTTTTCAACTTGAAACTTTTCTAAGCTGATGAAAAGCTATCCACGTTTAGGCCTCTCAAAATGATGCCAGATATTATAAAAATGTTGTGATAATAATTTTACCTACCATGATCTGTACCAAATTCTGATTTTGTTGATTCAACCATTTTATAAAAAAATAATTTATCATTCACGATCTTAGAATCAAAACCGTTTCAGAACCTTTTATAACTCCATCGACCCAGTTCGATCAAATCGAGTCAGGACAATATTTCATCAATTTTTGAGTGACTTGGCACGCCATAGCTACTCCGATGTCAACGAACTTTGCCCAACAACCATGTTACCGAAAACTGGTTGACGCTTTGTTTACATAGCGGAATCAGTGTCGCTGTAAGTGACGGACAATATTTCCAAAGAAAATACTTCAACTTCGAGGATTTTTTACAGATTATAATCTGGAAGTGTCCAGTTCAAAGTTAGTGAAGTGATTTTCTGAAATTTTATTTTGTTTCTGTTTTATGGAAGTTTTCCCGTTATCCCATCGGAAACCGATGACTGCAGGATATCCTCGGGGTAGCTGCTACCCATGAAGAGTCATATTTAGGCTAGTTAGTTTACTGTAGAAGCTAGGTACCAGACTAACCAGGGGGCAGAGTGGACTAATGTACATGAATGCCAGTTTCACTTGACTAAAGTTGGGATATCATTGAGTTAAATCTTAATTCTTATTTTGTCATTTAAATTGTTTTTTTTATTGCAGTATTGAAGCAATTTTCCGAGAAGCTGTGGATAACGGGTTCCCTACATGGATCAGGAGTCTTCCCTGCTGTAGAAAAGCTAGCTGGTAACCCATAGTAAGGCATTCTATGTGTAGCATGGGAAGAGACATCGTCTGCTAACAATGGATATCATTGTTGCCGTCGCCATAGGGATACTGTGTTTCCTCTTTGTGGCTTCGCTTGGTGTTCTAGTGGTCCTCTGTCGACATCGCTACTGCCGAATGCTGGACCTGACCATCAAAGAAAAAGTCAACCATAGGTGAGATACCTTGTTGTCTAT
Organism: Astropecten irregularis; assembly: GCA_963971285.1. NCBI lineage: Eukaryota > Metazoa > Echinodermata > Asteroidea > Paxillosida > Astropectinidae > Astropecten > Astropecten irregularis. The sequence continues at coordinate 3,537,231 of OZ020250.1, read as the reverse complement.
TTTCCAGGAATACGGGCATTTCACAATATTTAGTGCTTTACCATGAGTTTGCAACACGTTGGCCAATTTGTCGACAAACTGCGCATATTAGGTGCAGTTTGTCGACAAAATTCATTCTGCGCATTGTGATTAGCCAACGCGTTGCAAACTCATGGTGGTGCACTATTATGAATCGCCCGAACCAATATACATTTCATTATTGGACCAATACATGTGGGTCATTCCATGTCAAATCAACCAGAGGTCCCCAGGTGACCCTCTCAGATTTACTTGAAACTTCGTCATAATGTTCCACTATGGCCAAAATGGATACAAAGAAAAAATTAACTTCATACTCCTTATCGTTTCCGAGATACAGTCATTTGAAATTTGCTCAAAACCCCCCTTTTTTAGCTCCGCCCACCCGGCCGAGTCGCGAAAACGCGTAATCGTGCTTTTTTTCCAACTTTGAGAGGCCATAACTTGATAACGGAAACAGCTATCGGGCTAACATTTGGCCCTAGATTCATCATTTGGCCTTAAATAGTAGATATTATGTCTGCATTTCAAGTTACTTGCCCCTAAAATACACACTTTATTCTTGCCGGGAGTGATTTGAATGATTTTTGGGGTCACCCTGCGACCTCATCAGGGGTCACATGGATCCCAAATCTCAGATAAATCATCTATAGGTGCATTTCTATCACCAAAATCAAATAGGACCAAAACAATCCATTTCTAAAGGATTGGCAATCATCCAAATTTGGGATCAGGTGGAAAAAAATCATAAAAGACCACAAAAGAGCCTTTCCGTCATGCGAGTGGTTCCCCCTGTGGACAGTAAACAAAATATTTCAAACTTTCAGTATTTAAACATGTACATTATATCTACTTACAAACCAAATTTCATCTTTGGTACTCAACTCCTTCATGGTTAGGTTGCATTTTGAAAATTACACAGTTTTTCACATTTTTCGGAAATATAAAAGTGACTTTAGATCCAGGCATTCAACAAAATTACCATATTCTAGCAACTTGCTTTCAGAATACTGCATAGATGTTGATAGTTGCAGTGGTTTACTTAATAAATGCTGGTAGGTTGGCTTGAATGTCATTGAAGTCTGCTTTAGATAATGTGTACTGGCGGCCCCCTCGTCCCTGCAGTTCTGGAGCACTGATAGTACATATCACATCTTGAAATGGTATCCAACACTCACTGCAGGAGTCGTGTGGCCAGGAGAGTGCATTTGACTTCTTAGCTCTTCTCATGAACTTCACAAAGACATCATTTTGTTCCTCGGATCTCTCAACTATGGTGCCAATGTACCATTCATTGTCATATATGTATGCAATGTATCGACCTGGTTGGTACTCTGTTGCATCAGTATGTTGATGATCTATTTCTGCATCATCTCCAATGGAAACGATACTGTAATCAACGTCATCAGAGAGTCGTCGCATCTTAATTTGCCTCTTCCCATCAGCCACAGGAACAAAACTATGATGTGATCTAGTACCTGATATAGTCTTTGATGAGAGGAATCTATTAGCCAGCTTGTACTTATCTGCATTAGATTTCACATCACCATTGCTAACATAAAAGAACTTGATGCCCTTGATGTTTTTATCAGCCCATGCAAACATCTGCTGTGGGATCAAAATCTGTTCATCCTTGGTAGCCTTCAGACTGGCTCTTGCTACCAGCCTCTTTGTGGTGCCACCCAACCCATCACATGGACTCTTCCCATGGCTGGTCGCAAAAAAATGCCATTCGGCTGCAAGTCCATGGTCTGATAAGTGGCAGCTAAGGTTTGACAAGTTCTTGTAATTTTTATACTGGCTGGCTGCCCCATCACTGAAGTATATCAACTTGTTTTTCCCAGGAAGCTGCTCCTTATTACCCTAACCCCCTAGGCCTAGGGGTATTTTACTGAGTACCATACTGAACCCTCCACAATCCTCCAATGGTCACACTTTAAAAACTGCGTTCATCCTCAATCCTCCGCAGTCCTCCAGTTATCTCACTTATTTTCAAAATGAGAGGAACCTGAGTCCTGAATCCTTCAGAATCCTTCGGTGGCCATACCTCAAAAAATGCGTTTATCCTGGATTCTTGGCACTCCTCAAGTGGTCCTCACTTGAAAATGACATTATATCCTGAATCCTCCGAAATCCTCCAAAACGACCAGAAGGATTTTGGAGGATTGAGGAGGGTTAGGGTTAATAAAGGAAACAAGCCTGGATATGAAAGCATGGACAGTCGTGGTTTCATGTTTCAGCATCAGGATAATCAAGTCAATACAATATTAACAACTACAAATCACCTTGAATTTGTCCAATAAAGAAGACAAATGTATTAAAATGTTATACATTTATGAATTATGACACTTGTGTGTGTTAATTAGGTCATTTATAGTGCATGCAAGTATGTCAAATCATTGAAAACCATGAAAAACTGTGTAATTTTAAAAATGCAACCTAACCATAAAGGAGTTGAGTACCAAGGCTGAAATTTGGTTTGTAAGTAGATATAATGTACATGTTTAAATACTGAAAGTTTAAAATATTTTGTTAACTGTCCACAGGGGGAACCACTCGCATGACGGAAAGGCTCTTTTGTGGTCTTTTATGATTTTTTTTAACCTGAACCCAAATTTGGATGATTGCCAATCCTTTAGAAATGGATTGTTTTGGTCCTATTTGATTTTGGTGATAGAAATGCACCTATAGATGATTTATCTGAAATTTGGGATCCATGTGACCCCTGATGAGGTCACAGGGTGACCCCAAAAATTATTCAAATCACTCCCGGCAAGAATAAAGTGTGTATTTTAGGGGCAAGTAACTTGAAATGCAGACATAATATCTACTATTTAAGGCCAGATTATGAATCTAGGGCCAAATGTTAGCAAGAATACAAATTTCCAGCTCTGTAGCTGTTACCGTTATCAAGTTATGGGCTCTCAAAGTTGGGAAAAAAGCATGATGACACGTTTTCGCGACCCGGCCAGGTGGGCGGAGCTAAAAAAGGGGGGTTTTGAGCAAATTTCAAATGTCTGTATCTCGGAAACGATAAGGAGTATGAAGTTAATTTTTTGTTTGTGTTCATTTTGGCCATAGTGGAACATTTTAACAAAGTTTCAAGTAAATCTGAGAGGGTCACCTGGGAACATTTCAGAAATTTGGTTGATTTGACATGGAATGACCCATGTACTTCATAATTAACAAATCGAGCTATTGATAACTTTAACTGTATGTGATGTGAAGTTAAGTTGTTGTTTTGAACTTGTACATAATGTGCAAGCCTTAAATTGTAAAGGACATTCCTAACTAGTTCAACTCTTCTAACTAGCAATAGTGCTGTGCTTTTTATTCGGATATAGATAACCCACACGGATTGAACGTTTCCGTTTACTTATTTTCAAAAAAGATTAACCGAAACCAACACCAAAAAAATATGCACTCACCGTACGTAGCTCACGTTTGGTTCATGCTAAAAAAAACATAACAGTCGTTTATTTTGTACATTCCTAAATAGAAACTCACTGTTCATGTATTTGATCTAAAAAACATCGTAAAAAGCCTTCCTATCTCGATTGAGATCCCTATTCTGACCGTCCTAGGCCTTCTACCTCCATGTTGAAGATG